>OZ030027.1:26146182-26746182 GCA_964023405.1 Apodemus agrarius | reverse complement strand
GAAACAGGGACAGTCACACAATAGAGTGCAGTCAGGGGAAACTCAGGGTGGTCTTCAACTAGATGTGAGCTGGCTGCTTCTAGACAACTTGCTAAGAACCGTCTCAGGCTGGAGAGGCGGCTCAGCAGTTCAGAGGGCTTACTACTCTTCTAGAAGACCCCAGTTCAGTTCCCACCCCAGGCAGCTCACAGCCACCTGTCACCCTAGATGGATCCAATGCCTCTGGCCTCTTCCTGTTCTGGTCTCTATGTCCCTTGTGCTTACTCAAAAACAGTGATGTTTTTGGCCTGTATCATGGTGTTTCCAGACAACCATCCCTTTTGCCTGTGATGTCCCTCTTTCTGCTGGTTATGAGGTTGGCATCTTCTCCATCATGAATCTACTCAGCAGATTTTTAGTAAGCCTTCCCCAATAATCAGGGACCTAGCCCTGGGACCTTGGTCCTGCAGAGTCCCCTGGGAGAGAGAGAGAGAGTGTGTGTGTGTGTGTGTGTGTGTGTGTGTGTGTGTATGTGTGTTTTGTTGTTGTTGTTGTTTGTTTGTTTGTTTTGCTTTCTATTTTGACAAAGTTTTCCTATGCAAGTAGCCAGTCTGGCCTCTTGGGTGCTGAGATTATAAGTGAGATTGCACTGTGTCTGGATAGGGTGGATGTTCTTAAGCTCTGGGGAGTGTCTGTGTGATAGACTCTAAGAAGTTAGGGGATGCTTTCCTGAGAAAGCAAGACTTCAGCAGAGAAGCAGGAAGAGGAGTGAATTCAGTGAGAGGACAGGGATAGCTGCGGCAAAGACCAAGTGACAGCGTCTGGGGTGGGGTGCATGGCTGAGTGAACACTGAGGCGCTGTCACATCCTCAGCTCGGCCTGTTGATTTCCCTTCACACTGTCCCAGATTCAGCCACTTGTCTCTGTCTCCAGGGAAAGGACCCGGGTTGGCCAACTCCACCTGAAGCCTCTAGGTCTTACCAGTCCCCAGGAGGGCACTTGGCTGACTCTTTTCTGGCTTCTAGACAACAGCACTCCTGAGACAGGAGCCATGGAGGAAGGGCTATGGCACGCAAGAGAGCTTTCTAGAGGTGACCCACTGTTTTGCATGGTTGCAATGGATGGGCTCTGAGAGGCCTGGACCCCAGAGGCTTTGTCCCAGGATTGCTTCTCGCTGCTGATATTCCTTTCCTACCATGATTATGTAACCTAATGATTCTCAGGCATCAGCCCCCTCTATTGGCAAATTTTCTGCAGATCAATAAGAATAGGTGTACTTTCACATAATATAATGCTGTTTAGAGGAATTAATGACTTTATAGAGTTCCCGATTCTATTCAAATAATTTTAGGAAGAAAATTTAAGGAGATGGTTTTAGTTGTTTTGCTAGAAAGATATAACAAAGTTAGAATCAAGAATTGAATGTGCTGCCTCCTTAGAGTAGTAAGTAAAGGCTGCAAAATAAGGAAAACAATGAACTTCCATAATTGCACTAAGAAGAGAAATAGGCGTGGGACAGATTTATGATCAAGGAAAAACACTCATTCTAGGTCAGGTCCAAGGATAAAGGCACAGGTGTGCACTATAATAAGGCAAGGCCATGTGAAACTGTTGCTTTGAACTTATAATGAGCTTATAGGATGAAACACTGGTTTGAACTTAATATCAACATCCTTCTGTAACTCCTTTTGTGTAACATTTTATCTATGAGGTAATTTCATGAAGAACTTATGTCTAAGAAGCTGTACAAAGGCTGAAAGAATAAATAGACTGTGACTGTTGTGGCTCTGCTCCATCAAATGTGTGTGTATATATCCATATATATGTATATATGCATGTGTATGTACAATAAGTATATATGTATATATGTCTGTGTGTTTACATATGTATGTATATAAGTGTGATGTGCACTTGTGAAATTGATGAAACAGGTGGTTGGGTCTTGCCGAGTGTGTGCATGTGTATGTGTGTGTGCACGTACGTGTGTATGTGTGTGAATGTGTGTGTGTGTGTGTGTGTGTGTGTGTGTGTTTGTGTGTGTGTATGTGTAAGACTTTCTCTTTCTCTTTGGCTCATGAAGAATTAAGTTGAAGAGCCCAAGAAACCAAGTTTCTTTTCTTAATCCGCTGCTGCTATTAGCAGGAGCCAATTGCCAGAGGCTACCCGATTCTGGCCTCCAGAACAGTAAGGGAGAGTTAATGGCCAGAGGTCATCAGCCTTGCCACATCTGACCTCAGTACCTCAATGCTGGCTGGGACCCTGTACACCTGGTTGTTTTTTCCTCTCGTCCTTTGGAGAGATTCTTTATGTCCATGACATGGTTTCAACTCTTGCTTGAACAAGGGTGATCTTTAACCTTTACCACTCAGATCTGCCCTCTGACCAATTGGTGTTTACCTACTCTGTCTACTTAGTGATCCAAGTCACTCTATATCCAAAGCCAAACATATGGATGGATCCTTCCCCCAATCAGAGCCCTTCCCAGAATTCCCCTGTCATTTCAAGGTCCATAGTGCCTATATGGGAGGAACCTGGAATGTTTTGCAGTCACTTCCACATCTCATTGATATTCCATCATGATAATGAGGAACATGGATGTCCCTGATACTGTCTTTGTCTCTTCCACATCCAGAAACTGAGTTCTGATACTTTCTAGTTGTCCCTGAATTCACTTTCAATTTCATTTATTCAGCAGCAGCAGTTCAGGCCTAACCAGTGATACTTGTTTGATGACTTCTATAACTTTTAATTTATGTCTCACACCTACTCACTGTCCTCTATGGGCCAGTGAAGCTTTGCAAGCCATGCACAGGTACCCCCTCATATTCTTACGTCAAAGTTAAAGCCCCCTGTATATCCTTCAGCCTTCTAAGATGAAGGAAAACAATGCCCCCACCCTTTTTTCTATAGCAAGGTCTTACCTAGCCCAGGCTAGCCTCAATGTATAGCCAAGGATAACCATTGACTTTTGATCTTCCTGTTTCTGCCTTCAAGGTACTAGGATTAAAGGCACATGCATCCTCTGCTTAAGGAAGATGATTTCTTTTTCTTAAGACATGGCCTCACTATGTATCTCTGACTGGCCTGGCCTGGAACTCACTATGTAGACAAGGCTGGCCCAGAACTCACAGAGATTCACTTTCCTAGGCTTCCTAAGTGTGGGATTAGGCCTGGCCAGGCCTGGCTAGGTAGACAATTTTTAAGAGGCTGACAAGATGTATCATGGTCTCACATAGCCCTTCCTTTTCTGCAACACTGATGTATTTTGTGGAATTTGGGGTGGGGGCACTGGCCTCCTTGCTTGGACTTCAGAGTCTTGGCAGAGCCAGTACAATCATCTCTGAGGGAGGGCAATTCTACAGATGCATAATGTTGTCTATTTCATGTTGATTCTTTTTGTTTTTCCCCTTGATTGTTGCTCTTATAAGTTCAGCTAAACAGTAGACAGGTCAATTATCCCTTGGAATATTGTCCCACAACCCTCTACATTCCATCCTCTGCAACCTGAACACCCTGCATCCTTATTGAAAACATCCTGGCTTTAGTTCACAGCTATGGTCTGAGGGAAGAATGCGCTGTGTTGAGACTTCGCTTCTGCTCCGTTCCCTCTTAGTTTTGGGGCTGTAAGCCAGGATACTTCCAGCGTCTTTTTGTGTCTCCTCAGATTTCTCTGTCTTCCATTGTAGCCATGGAAATAAAGAAGTCTTCTCTTGCCGGGGAATTCGTCTGGCTGTGGACTGGTTCAGAGATAGAGGACACACCTACATCAAGGTTTTTGTTCCATCTTGGAGGAAAGAGCCATCAAGGTCTGATACACCTATCAGAGGTATGCCGCTCATTGCTCTGTGGTAGTGTCTCTCAAGATGGCGGTCGATTACGCATTACTGGCTTAGGGTCTTTCTCCAGTCCTGAAAGGGCCATGAGAGCCCTGACTGGGCACTTGCTTATAGCACTTCCTCAAAGTAGGAAGGGCACAAAAACTTGTTGAATAGATAAATAATCTCTAACTTTTACTCACCCACTTATAGACAAGCACATCACTTTATCATCTATTGTGAAGCACTTACACTAAATAACAATCGTGTCTTAGAGCATTTAACTCTCTGAAGACTGGATCTACACTCCACACCCAATAGGCAGGACTGGAGGAGACATTTTGTCACAGTATACTTGCTAGTTGCCAAATACCTCTCCAATCTCTTTATTTGAAGAAATGGAAATTTACTTTTAGTGTTTTTGTTTGTCATTGCTTGGGATCAAACTATAGGCTTTACACATGCTATGTCAGCAATTCTATTAGATGCTTTTCTAATATGTTTTACTTATGCATAATATATGTATCGTGTGTGTGTGTGTGTGTGTGTGTGTGTGTGCATGTACACCCAAGTGTGGGTGGTGCCCTCAGAAGCCTGAAAGGCTGTTGAATTTCTTAAGCTGGAGTTACTAATGGTTGTGAGCCACTCAATGTGGGGACTGGAACTAACTCTGGTTCTCTGCAAAGACAGACCATGAGCCATTTTTTTTCTGGCTCCCAGTCCATTTTTATTTATTGAACAATTTTTTTACATGAAATAGATTTTGATCATGTTTTCCCCTCCCCCAAATCATCCTAGATTGTCTATACCTCCCTACTTACCCAACTTTAGATTCTTTCTCTCAAAGTAGCAAAAACAAAAACATAGAAAAAAATTAAATAAAAAATAACTGCCCAACAAAAACACAAAATGAAAATGAAAACCAACAACCAAAATACTAACAAGACAAAAAGCCTCAAAAAACAAAATTAAATAAAATGTCCAGAAACTACCATTGAGTTTATTTTGTCATTAATCAACCACTCCTGGGTGTGGGGCTTGTCCTGAGACATCATTGTTATATTCAGTGATATATTGACATATTCCACTGGAGAAAACTGATAGTCTATTTATCAGCAGCTCTTATTTATAGATAACTTCTTGACAGGGGTTGGGGGACCTTGTATCCTGTTCCTCCGCTCAGTGCTAGGATGTCATCTGGCTTGAACCTGTGAAGACCTTGTGTGCTGCCACAGTCTCTAGGAGTTCATGTGTGTGTCAGGCCTCTTGCATCTGGAAGACATAGTTTTCCTCTTAGAATCTTTCTTCCTCTTCTGCATAGAAACCTGAGCCTTGAGGTGAGGAGTCTGACAAAGACATCCTATTTAGGACTGAGTGCTACAGAGTTTCTAATATTCTGCACATGGTCCAGGTGAGGGGCTCTGCATTAATTTCCATCTACTGCAAGAAGAAGATTCTCTTATATAAGGCCGAGTGAGAAACTGATCTGCGAGTCTAGCAGTATGTCTTTAGGAGTCATTTAACTGCTCTATTCCTTTAGCAGAATAATAGTAAAAGGTTTTCTACTAGGCCCATGACCTGTCTGGTTGCAGGTTCTTGCCCGTGTTAGCAGTGCCTCCCAGCATGGCCCTGAGCTCCAATCAGGAAGTGGTTTGTTACTCCCAAAACAGTTGTGCCACTGTTGAATATATCTTGCAAGCATGTTGTAGGTTGTGAGGTTTGTAGCTGGGTATTATTAAGAGTACCTTCCAATGTCATGGATGGTAGTCAATGGAGGGGATGCTACTAATTAGGCATCAACTCGATGTTTCATACTTGACGACGTAAATAGGTTGTGTCTTCAGCAATAGAGGTTTACCATGAAGATGTGGAGATAGTCATTAGCCTGTGATGTCTGAGGGTTGCCATGGGCCCTTTGGCTGATGATGCAATAAAATATAACCCATTCCCAGCCTTAGAGGTTTTACTTGGCAGCATAGGATGTCTACTTGGGGCTTTGTCTCTTCTATCTTCTATTGGAGGCTCCATGTAGATTCCTCTCCTGTGTGTATATGTGCTAGGAAGCATCTACAGTAGTAGGTGCATATTGGTTTCAAATGGCCTTAGCTGTTAGCTGGTTCTCCCCAGTGGTCCCTTTTTTACCCTCCTCTCCTGTCTCCCAACTTATTTAGCCCCCTCTTCTGCTTTTCCTTTCATATCTCCATAACAATATATTCTATTTCCTCTTCCTTGGTAGAACAATATATTCTATTTCCACTTCTCCTTGATAGTCACTTACTGGATACCTAACCTCGGTGGTTATTCAGATTCTAGCACATGTATCGAAAGACTAACATCCACATACAAGAGAACACATACAATCTTTATCTTTCGGGGTCTGGGTTGCCTCTCTGAGGATGATGTTTTTTCTGTCTCTACTCCTTTACCTGTGGATTTCATAATTTTTGTTAACAGCTGAATAACATTTTACCATGTACATGCACCATATTTTCTCTATCCATTTATCACTTGATGGACATCCAGGTTGTTTCCAGTTTCTGGCTATCATAAACAGAGCAGATATCTCTGTAGCAGGATGTGAGGTCCTTTGGGTAAATACATGCTCAAGCGTGGGATATCAGGTTCTTGATGTATGTATGTTCCCATCTGAATCTATTCCTATCTTGAGCACTGATTCCCACAGTGGCTGTACAAGTTTGCACTCTCACCAGTGGTGGATGAGTGTTCTTAACCCCTATCCTCATCAGCCTGAGCTGTCATTTGTTTTATTGATCTTGGCCATTCTTGATTAGTGTAATATGAAATCTCAAAGTGATTTTTATTTGCATTTTTTGGGGTGACTAAGAATGTTGAGCATTTCTTCTAGTGTTTCTCAGATATATGGGTTTCATCTGTTGGGAGCTACCCCCTGTTTAGATCTGTGCCCGTTTTTAAAATTGGCTTGTTTTTCCTCATGTTCAAGTTTTTTAGTTCTTTATATATTTTAGATACTAACCCTTTACTGCATATGTAGTTAGTAAAGATCATTTTCTATTCTGTAGCCTGCTATGTTGTCCAAAGTGAAAGTATCATTTGTGGTGCAGAAGCTTCTCAGTTACATGAGGTTCCACTTATTAATTGTTGATCTTAGTGCCTGGGCTAATGATGTTCTGTTCAGAAAGTCTTTCCTCTGCCAGTGAGTTCAAGGGTTTTTCTTTCTTTTCTTCTATAAGATTCTGGGTATCGGGCCTTAAGTTAAGGTCCTTGATCAATTTGGAGTTGAGTTTTGTGCAGGGTGAAAGGATGAATATATTTGGATTCTTCCACAAGCAGCCATCCTGTTAGAGGAAGATGATGTCTTTTTTTCCCAGTGTGCATTTCTGGCTTCTTTGTCAAAAATCAGGTGTCCATCGGTGTCTGAATTTATCTGGGTCTTCAAATCAATTCCATTGATCAATGCATCTGTTTTTATGCCAACACCATGGTGGATTTTTTTAAAATAACCTATGTATTTTTAGTTTATGTACATTGGTGTTTTGCCTGTGTGTATGTCTGTCTATGTGAGGCAATGTGATGTGTCAAATCGCCTGGAAGAGTAGTTACAAATAGTGAGCAGCCATGTGGATGCTGGGAGCTGAATCCAGGTCCTCCTGGAAGAGCAGCCTGTGCTCTTACCCACTGAGTTATCTCTCCAGACCCACCATGGTGGTTTTTTATTACTGTAGGTCTGAAGAACAATTTGAGATTGGGGATGGTGATAGCTCCGGCAGTTTTATTTTAATTCAGGATTGTTTTAGCTCTTTTTTTGTGTGTGTTTATTTCCAATGTTGTCCTTTCAATGTTTGTGAATAATTGTCTTGATATTTTGATGGGGATTCTCTTTAATCTATAGATTGCTTTTGGCAAGATGGCCATTTTTCAATATTAACCCTATTGATTCATGAACATGGGAGATCCTTCTATTTTCTGGTGTCTTTAATATTTTTCTTAAATGTCTTAAAGTTTTTATTATACAAGTCTTTTACTTGTTAGAGTCACCCCAAGAATTTTTTTGAAGCTGGTTTCTTTGTCTGTCATTTGTATATAGGAAGACTAATGATTTCTGTGTGCTCACTTCATAACTTACTAGCTTGCTGAAGGTGATTTGTAGAAGTTTCCTGGTAGAATTATTATATAATCATATCATATCATATATCATATCATATCATCTGCAGATAAAGATACTCTAACTTCCTCCTTTCCTATTCCCATGCCCTTTGAACGCCTTCACTTGTCTTATTGCTCTAGCTAAGACTGCCAGGACTATATTGAATAGGCGGGGAGAACGTGAACATCATTGTCTTGTTCCTGGTTTTACTGGAAATGCTCTGAGTTTCTCTCTGTTTAGGTTGACGTTGACTGTGGGCTTGTTGCTGTAGATCGTACTTATTATGTTGAGGTTCCCCCCAACCCCTACCATCCCTGGTTTCTCTAAGCCTTTTATCATGAAGAGATGTTAGATTTTGTCACAGGCCCTTTCTGTGTCTAATGAGATAATCATGTGGTTTGCCTTTCACTCTGTTTAGCAGTGAACTGTTTATTGGTACATTGAACCATCCTTACATCTCTCAGATGAAGCCAACTTGATCATGGTGGAGAATCTTTCAGATGTGTTTTTGTATTTGGTTTACCAGTATTTTATTGAGAAATTTGCTTCTACGTTCACAATTTTCACTTTTCACTGGATCTTTGTGTGGTTTTGGTATTCTGGGCAACAGTAGCCTCACAAAAACAACTAGGCAGTCCTCCATCTGTTTCTATTTTACAGAATACTTTGAGGAGTATTAGTGTTAGTTATTCGAAGGCCTGGCCCTGGGCTTTTCTTAGTTGGGAGGCTTTTATTAAATACTGCTTCTATTTCACTAGGGATTATGGGTACATTTAAACTGCTTATTAAATCTTTATTTAACTTTGATAGGCCATGTGTATCAAGGAATTTATCCATTTCCTTTAGGTTTTCCAGTTTGGTGGAGTATTCTCTGAATTTCCTCAGTGATTGTTGTGATGTCTCCATTCTTATTTCTAGTTTTATTACTTTGGACTCTCTCTCAGTCTCTGTCTCTGTCTCTCTGTCTCTGTCTCTGTCTCTGTCTCTGTCTCTGTCTGTCTCTCTCTCTCTCTCTCTCTCTGTGTGTGTGTGTGTGTCTTTTACTTAGGACAGACAAACTAAGGATTTGTTAGTCTTGCTGATTTTCTCAAAGAATCAACTCTCCATTTGATTATTCTTTGTATTGTCTTTGTTTCTGTTTCATTGCTTTCAGCCCCAAGTTTGATTATTTCTTACCATCTGCTCTTTTTATTTATGATTTATCATTTATTTTTGTATTATTTTTTTCTTTGCTCTAGAGCTTTTAGGTATGCTACTAAGTTACCAATATAAGGTCTCCAGTTTTTTAGTTTTTCTCTTCTCTCCTTTTCTTTTCTTTTCTTTTCTTTTCTTTTCTTTTCTTTTCTTTTCTTTTCTTTTGTTTTTCTTTTTCTTTTCTGTGCTTTGCTTTCCTTCCTTTTCCTTCCTTCCTTCTTTTCCTTCCCTTTCTTTCTTTCTTTCTTTCCTTCCTTCCTTCTTTTCCTTCCTTCCTTCCTTCCTTCATTTCTTTCTTTCTTTCCTTCTTTCTTTCCTTCCTTCCTTCCTTCCTTCCTTCTTCTTTTTTTAATGTAGGCACTTAAGTCTATGAACTTGCTTCTTAGAACTGCCTTACTCGTGTCCCATAGGTTTATGCATATTGTGTTTTCATTTTATTCAATTTTATTCAATTTCCATCTTGGTTTCTGTCTTGACCTAGTTTTCAAAGTGGTAAGTTGTTCAGTTTTCAAGAATTCGTATACTTTTCCTCTGTTTCTGTTGTTGCTGATACCCAACTTTAATCTGCAGAGGTCAGTTAGAATGCAGGGTGTTATTTCAATTTCCTTGTCTGTGGATGAGACTTGCTTTGTGTCCAAGTATATGGTTAATTTTGTAGAAAGTTCCATGAGAGCTGATAAGAAAATATATTTTTTAGTGTTTAGATGAAATGTCCTGTAGATATCTTCTAGGTCCATCTAATTTATGATATTATTTAATTCTTTACTTTTTTTATTCGATATATTCTTTATTTACATTTCAAGTGATTTTCCCTTTCCTGGCTCCCCCCTCCCCGAAAGTCCCATAAGTCCTCTTCCCTCCCCCATTCCCCAATCCACCCCTTCCTACTTCCCTGTCCTGGTATTCCCCTACACTGCTGCACTGAGTCTTTCCAGGACCAAGGGCCACTCATTCCTTCTTCTTGGGCATCATTTGATATGTGAATTGTGTCTTGTGTATTCCAAGCTTCTAGGCTAATATCTGTTTATCAGTCAATGCATACCATGAGTGTTCTTTTGAGACTGGGTTACCTCACTTAGGATGATGTTCTCCAGTTCCATCCAGTTGTCTAAGAATTTCATGAATTCATTGTTTCTAATGGCTGAATAGTAAGTACTCCATTGTGTATATATACCACATTTTCTGTACCCATTCCTCTGTTGAGGGACATCTGGGTTCTTTCCAGCTTCTGTCTATTATAAATAGGGCTGCTATGAACATAGTGGAACATGTATCCTTATTACATGCTGGGGAATCCTCTGGGTATATGCCCAGGAGTGGTATAGCTGGGTCTTCTGGAAGTATCATGTCCAGTTTTCTGAGGAACCACCAGACTGATTTCCAGAACGGTAGTACCAGCTTGCAACCCCACCAGCAGTGGAGGAGTGTTCCTCTTTCTCCGCATCCTCGCCAGCACCTGTTTTCTCCTGAGTTTTTGATTTTTGCCATTCTGACTGGTGTGAGGTGAAATCTCAGGGTTGTTTTGATTTGCATTTCCTTGATGACTAAGGATGTTGAACATTTCTTTAGGTGCTTCTCAGCCATTCGATATTCCTCAGGTGAAAATTCTTTGTTTAGCTCTGTACCCCATTTTTTAAGAGGAATATTTGGCTCTCTGGAGTCTACCTTCTTGAGTTCTTTGTATATCTTGGATATAAACCCTCTGTCAGATATAGTGTTGGTAAAGACTTTTAGGTATGCTACTAATTTGTTGGTTTCCATTTTGTCCTTTTGACAATGTCCTTTGCCTTACAGAAACTTTGTAGTTTTATGAGGTCCCATTTGTCAATTCTTTATCTTAGAGTGTAAGCTATTGGTGTTCTGTTGAGGAATTTTTCCCCTGTGCCCATGCCCTCAAGGGTCTTCCCCAGTTTCTTTGTTTGTTTGTTTGTTTGTTTTTCAAGACAAGGTTTCTCTGTATAGCCCTGGCTGTCCTGGAACTCATTCTGTAGACCAGGCTGGCCTCGAACTCAGAAATCCACCTGCCTCTGCCTCCCAAGTGCTGGGATTAAAGGCGTGTGCCACCACCGCCCAGGCCCAGTTTCTTTTCTAATAGTTTCAGTGGGTCTGGTTTTATATGGACATTCTTGATCCACTTGGAGTTGATCTTAGTACAAGGAGATAAGAGTGGATCAATTCGTATTCTGCATGTTGACCTCCAGTTGAGCCAGCACCATTTATTGAAAAGGCTATCTTCTTTCCACTGGATGGTTGTAGCTCCTTTGCTGGTGCCCTTGTATTTTGGGCATAGATGTTCAAAATTAAGAGTTCTTCCTGGTAGATTTTTCCTTTGATGAGTATAAATTGGCCTTCTGTATCTTTTTTGATGACTTTTGGTCGAAAGTCTATTTTATCTGATATTAGAATGGCTACTCCAGCTTGTTTCCTGGGACCATTTGCTTGGAGAACTATTTTCCAGCCTTTTATTCTTAGGTAGTGTTTGTCTTTGACACTGAGATGCATTTCCTGTATGCAGCAAAATGTTGGGTATTGTTTACGAATCCAGTCTGTTAGTCTATGTCTTTTTATTTGGGAATTGAGTCCACTGATGTTAAGTGATATTAAGGAACAGTGATTGTTGCTTCCTGCTGGTTTTGATGTAATTTTTATGTTTGCGTGGTTATCTTCTTTTGGGTTTGTTGAAAGAAGATTACTCTCTTGCTTTCTCTTGTGTGTAGTTTCCCTCCCTTTGTTAGTGTTTTCCATTCATTATCCTTTGAATGGCTGGATTTGTAGAAAGATACTGTGTAAATTTGTTTTTGTCATAAAAAACCTTGGTTTCTCCATTCATGGTAATTGAGAGATTTGCTGGATATAGCAGTTTTGGTTGGCATTTGTGTTCCCTTAGGGTCTGCATGATGTCTGCCCAGGCTCTTCTGGCTTTCATAGTCTCTGGTGAAAATTTGGTGTAATTCTGATAGGTCTACCTTTATATGTTAGTTGACATTTTTCCCTTACTGTTTTTAATATTCTTTCTTTGTTTAGTACATTTGGTGTTTTAATTATTATGTGACGGGATGAATTTCTTTTCTGGTCAAATCTATTTGGAGTTCTGTAGGCTTCTTGTATGTTCACAGGCATCTCTTTCTTTAGATTAGGTAAGTTTTCTTCTATAATTTTGTTGAAGACATTTACTGGTCCTTTAAGTTGGAAATTTTCACTCTCTTCTATACCTATAATCCTTAGGTTTGGTCTTCTCATTTTGTCCTGGATTTCCTGGATATTTTGGGTGAGGAGCTTTTTGCATTTTTCATTTTTTTTGACTATTGTATCAATGCTTTCTTCTGCATCTGAGATTCTCTCTTCTATCTCTTGTATTCTGTTGTTGATGCCTGACCTTTTTCCTAGGTTTTCTATGTCCCGAGTTGTCTCCCTTTGTGATTTCGTTATTGTTTCTACCACCTTCTTTAGATTCTGGATGTCT
The DNA here is from genome assembly GCA_964023405.1 of Apodemus agrarius. Taxonomy (NCBI): domain Eukaryota; kingdom Metazoa; phylum Chordata; class Mammalia; order Rodentia; family Muridae; genus Apodemus; species Apodemus agrarius. Next base: position 26,733,605 of record OZ030027.1, on the reverse strand, counting down.
TTGTTTAATTCCTTCACCTGTTTTGTTGTGTTTTCCCTTAGTTCTTCAAGGGCTTCTCCCTGTTTACTTGTGTTGTCCTGAATTTTTTTAAGGGAGTTATTTATGTCCTTCTTGAAGTCCTCCATGATGCCCTCCATCAGTATCATGACCTGTGATTTTAAATCCAAATCTTGCTTTCCTGGTGTGTTGGGGTATCCAGGACTTGCTGTTGTGGGAGAATTGGGTTCGGTGGTGCCATATTGCCTTGATTTCTGTTAGCGAAGTTCCCACGTTTGCCTTTTGCCATCTGGTTATCTCTGGTGTTAGTTGGGCCTGTGGTTACTGGCTGGAACTTGCCCCTCTTGTGTGCCTGCAAGCCTATCTCAGCAACCCTGGGTGAGCTGGTTTCCCTGGCACAAATTGCTGTGGTGCTGCAGAGTTCCTGGGTGCAGGTAAAGTCCTGGTGCAGTGTGCCCCGAGTGATCTACTCTGGTGAAACCTGCCTACCAATCTGTTGCACAGTCACAGAAGCAAAGATGGTGGCCAAGACCCACTCTCTTGTAGTTGTATTTGGGTATATACCTCTGTGGCCCTGATCAGCTCTAGATGCAGGCTGTGCTGGCTGTCTCCTCTTTGCTGGCTGCTGGGTGTATCGCTGGTTCCTGTACTGCTTGAAGATGGTGAGCTGTGGCTGAGGGTATTCCTGATCTGGAGGCGGAAACCGGAAGGCTCTTGCCAGAGGCCTCCTGATTGGATCCTCCGATCTGCAGGGCTGGTCTCACCTGTGTAGGCTGCCTCCTCCTCGCTGGTTTCTGGGTGTATAGCAGTTTTCCTGCGCCACTTGGAGATGGCACGCTGTGGCCAAGGGTGTTCCCGATCCACACAAGTCTTTAATTTTTAACCAGATGACCTGTCTGTTACCAAGTGTAGGTGTTGAAGTTACCCACTATCAGTGTGTGAGGGTCAATACGTGATTGTAGCTGTAGCTGTGTTTCTTTTATAAACTTGGGAGTCCTTGTATTGGTGCATAAATATTTAGAATTTCAATATACTTTTGATATATATATATATATGTGTGTGTGTGTATATATATGTATATATATATTCTCGTGTGTGTGTGTGTGTGTGTGTGTGTGTGTGTACTCTTTTTCCTTTAATGAGGACATAGTACTCATTTGGTTTGAAGTCTGTCTTTGTCAGATGTTTGGTTCTTGGGTCTGTTTGCTTAGAATAAAATTTTCTTTTCATCCTTTCACCCCAAGGTACCTCTTCCTCTTCACCTCTATCCTTGATGGTGAGGTGTGTTTCTTGTAGGCAACAGAAATATGGATCCTGTTACTTTTCTAATCCAACCTGTTTTTATTGATGAATTGAAACCATTAATACTGAGACTTATCAATGAGGAGTGTTTATTTAGTTGTTATGGTATGTATGTATTCCCTCTCCCCCATTATTAACTCTTTGGGATTATTTATTCCGTTTACCTTCCTGGGTGTAGTTAACCTTCTCTTTGATGGAAGTTTTCTTTCTAGTGCCTTTTATAGAGCTAGACTGGTGGATAGAAATTGCTTAAACTTGTTTTTTAATAATGAAATTTTTTCCTTAGTCAACAATGATTGATAATTTTGCTGGATGTAGTATCTTAGCTGCCATCTGTGGTCTCTCAAAATTTATTGAGATTCTGTCCAGGCCCTTCTGGCTTTCAGAATCTCCATTGAAAGGTCAGAGCTGGGGCCATTGGGGAGGTGGAGTTCCCGGGGAATGAAGATGTGGTGTGAGGAGGGGCTTCTGAAGTCAGGCTGCTACAAAACCAACAGTAAGTCTGAGGAGGCTGTAATGGTGGATGGGAAGAACAGTCAAAGCTGCCTACCTATATTCCTGCCAGACTGGCCACTGGAGCTTTCCCGGTAGAGAAAGTTTCTATGCCCTGACAGCTGACACATAGGAATGGAGATGAGCTGGACGGGGAAGCTGAGAGGGTCAATGGGAAAGACCTAAGGGGGCCCTGGGTCTGCACCAAGAGGTAGAGTTCTTCAGGGAATGGCGGCAGGGTGGGTGGAGGGGCTCCTAAGAGCAAGTCTAGAGAGACAGTGATGAAAGGACCTCAGCCTCACTTTGATTCTTAAAGCTGGTTGATAGCCTATGCTATCATAGGCTAATGGACACTATGATTTAAATAAGCAGATTTTTGTTGTTGCTGTTGTTATTATTATTATTATTATTATTATTATTTATGTTGCCACCCGGGGGCTTGAACACAGCCTTCACATGCTAGGCCAGTGTTCTTCCTAGCCATGCTCCCAGCCCTTGCTCTTTTCTCATTCGCTTGCTTACATAGAGTTCAGGTGATAAACCGTTATGGTAGCACTTCAGCCAAGTCTTGGCTACTCTGGAAAGTTTGCTTAGCTTTTCCTTTCTGACTTTAGCCAAAGATATCCCTCTCCCTATGTGTGTGTGAGACAATGCCTCATCTAGCCCAGGCTGGCCTCAAATTCTATATGTAGCTGACAATGACTTTGGACTTCTGATCCTCCTGTGTCTACCTCCACAGTGCTGGGATTACAGATGTGCAACATCAGGCTTGGTTTATGTGATACTGGGGGTTAAACCCAGGCATCATGCCTGTTAGATAAGCACCAACCCCCTGAGCCATCTCTCCATAGTTTGCCTCTCCATCCGCCTCTTAGTTTATTTTAAATCGCATTTGTGATCACCAGTAGCTTCTTGTCACCCATGTATTTGTTTGCTTTTTAAATAAGCCAATATTCTCATGGATCATGTGTCTTCTTGGATATTTCTATGTTAATGTAGACTTTTAAAAAAAATGTTCTCTTGATTTCTATTTAATTTTCCTTAGTCATTTTTTTTTAACGATTAGTTCTAGTTGCTCATTTTAGTCTTTCTTAAAGTTTGTTGATTTGTCAGTCTTTAATGTTCATAGGAAAGCTTGGTTTAAAAGGCACATTTATTTTGTTTGTTTGCTTGTATGTGCACATGCACGTGCATGTGTGTGCATGTGTGTGTGCACACATGTGTATGTACACATGTGCACACGTGTGTGCATGTGTAAGTCCATGTCCACACATGCAAGTAGAGGTTGGAGAACAGCTTGAGGAAGTCAGTTCTCTCCTGTCATGTGAGTTGTCAGGCTTAGCTGCAGGCATCACTACCCACTGATCCATCTCACCAACCTAATTTGATCAGATACATACCTGTACATGTGCCCTGGGCTCCTTTCTAGAAAGAGGCTTCTTCCCAGAAGCAGGTAGGACCTTGGGCATTCACTGACAGTTTCCATTTTCAAGTCACCTTCTTGAAGCAGACAGGAAGCAAGACCCCTGGGCCTACCACACACCCCAGTGGAGGGACAAAGAGGACTTTATTCCCAGAGAATAGCACACTGGGGGCCCTTCTCCTTGCTAGTAATGTGTTCCTCTTTTTATAGAGAGATAGTGATGAACACTTACTGGGCTCTGGTTCTGGCACGGTCTCTGCTTTCTGTCTTCCTACAATCTGTCAACATCTCAGGTGTGCCTGCCTTCTCACAGCCACTCCCGTGTGAATGCGGCTCTCTTTAGTACCATTAGACTACCGATCACTTCTGTGGGCATCATGTCCTGAGTCGGATCCCGGGGACCCATGGGGTAGAAGGGAAGAGCCAACTCAAAAGTTGACCTCTTTACATTTATTTATTTATATGACAGAGTTTTACTATATAGCCATAGCTGGCCTGGAACTTACTTTATAGTCCCAAGCGCTATGCCTGCTAACATACTTGGCACAAAAAAAAAGAGAAAAAAAGAAAGAAAAAGAAAAAATAAAGAAAAGAAAAGAAAAGAAAAAAATTGGCTACATTGAGATAAAAGCTTTGGCCCATGAACAGACACCACTGCCAACAAACAGTGCAAACAAACAGAAATGAGAAAGTGTGAGAGAAAGAGGAATCTAGACTGTGGCAGGCTGTACCTTCCTGAATGTCTGACCCGCCTGTTTCTGCTTTCCAGGGCCAAGTGCATTGTGGGTACAGGCCACCATGGCTCAGTTTTATGCAGCGAGGGATTAAACCCCAAGCTTAACACTTAACAGGGAGGCAGTCTGCCAACCCAGTCACTTCCCCAGTCCTACACCTTACATTTTACGCCAAATTATTGAGGCAGGAACAGAAACCCACAGAAAGTTGACCTATTTCATAAATAATCCTTTTACATAAGAAAACCGTAACTAGGCAATAAAAAATAGGCAATGATGCTCGATCCCAAGAATAACCAGAAATAAATGCAAACTAAAGCCTTGTAAGGGATCACATCGTGCCTTGAAGGCCAGAAAACTATTTAAGAGATCTTCCCCGGGTGGTTCCCTGAATATCCATGCCAGAGACTCCCTGGCTGAAGGAAACTGAGCACAGCCTGACCACGTCACCAAACGATCAGTGAACAAAGAGACCATTATATAACCATGGGTAGGGACTGTTCACTGGGTGAAGTCTAAGGCAGGACCACACTGAAAATGGTCCGTTCGCATGTGCATCTGTGAAAATAAAAGTGAAGGGAGCTTTCACTATTATGTTTTATAACAGGTTATCTTAGGGGAAGAGAGGCTTTGGACTGGGATGGGCGGCAGGGACTTTCCAGTCAGGGTACACCCTTTTCTCGGAGTCCATGATGCTTTTTATTGCAAGTGCTTTAGGGGTATTGTACTGTGCACTTTTGTGCGTTTGAGGCAGGATCTCCTGTAACCTTGGCTCCTGTTCCTTCTACTTTTACTTCCCAGTACCGGGACTGTAGGCATTAAATAGTAAGTCAGCCTTGGTAGCAAGCGTGATAATCCCAACACTCAGGAGGCCAAAGGGGGAGGGGGAACTGTGAGTTGATTCCAGTCCAGACTTTAGTCTCCTAGAAGCTGTCCAGCTCTGACGGGCCAGAACAGGCATGGAGGCAGATGGCGCGGGGCGGGTTCCTGGGCTAGGAGACGGGTCCTTCCGTGGAGCCTTGAGTCAAGTCTCCACCTGTGGCCGCAGAGCAGCACGTGCTGGAGGAGCTGGAGCGGCAAGCAGTGTTGGTGTACACCCCGTCCCGCAAGGTGAACGGCAAGCGAGTCGTCTGCTACGACGACCGCTACATCGTGAAGGTGGCCTATGAGAAGGACGGCGTCATTGTCTCCAATGACAACTACCGCGACCTGCAGAACGAAAACCCGGAGTGGAAATGGTTCATCGAGCAGCGACTGCTCATGTTTTCCTTTGTGAATGACAGGTAAGGTCCGGAAGCCTGCGTCCTCTGACCAGGCCTCTTCAGGCCAGGGGTCGGCTCTGTCCCTCCTGGTGCCCTCTCTCCTGTGTCTGTTTCTCCTGAAAGCAGCACTTTATTCAAATAACAGCCTTAAGTCAGTCATGGTGCAGAGGGCGCCTGGAGAGATGGCTCAGTGGTTAAGAGCACTTGCTGACCTTGCAGAAAACCCGGGTTTGGTTCTCAGCACTGACATGGTGGCTCACAACCTTCCCTAACTGTCATTCTGGGGGATCTGATGCCCTCTTCTGACTTTCATAGGTACTAGGCATACGTGTGGTATACACACACACACACACACACACACACACACACACACGGTGGGGGGGGTGCAAAACACTGCATACATAAAATAAAAATAAATCTAAGAAGGAAAAATTAAAAATAAAAAAGTTATAATGGGGGAGGGATTTCAACTATGCTGTGTTTCTTTTCAAGTTGAAAGCTCCAGGGGAAATCCAATACCTCTGGCTTCCAAAAGCATCTATACTCACATATGCAGACATATATAGTTACACATGATTAAAATAATACAAATGAATCTTTAAAATATACCAATTTAGGTGCTCTCCCATATCCCAGGCTGGTCTCAAACTTATGTAGTGAAGGATCGCCTTGGTCCGGTCCTCCTGCATCGCCTTTTAAGGATTACACTGGCCACGGTGTCCAGTCTATGCCCTGCTAAGCATGGAGTTAGCCCAGAGCTTTGTGCAGCCCAGACAAACATCCTACCAACTGACCTTCAACGCAAGCCCTTGGGTTTCTGTTCCAGGCAAAAATCAATTACACTCCCACTCGGCAATCTGACAAACCTTCTGGGGTGTGGTTCGAGACAAGGTCTTCCACCCTATAATGACACAGAATGCCTGTTCAGTCGGTGTGTTCCCAGCATGCTTGGCACACAGTAGAAACAATGTAGCTAGTGATCCAGGGGTGGATGGATGCAGGAATGAATGATCAGTGACTATGAGCCAGACAAAGAGGGGCCAGGAGGAGAGAAAGAGGTTCTCCAAGTGGTATTGGGTCCACGTGAGCGTAAGAGAACAGCGCTTGACTCCAAAGCCGGTGTAGCGCATGGGGAAGAGCTGAGGCTCCGGACTATGCAGTGATTTCCTCAGAGGCCCTACCCTGCTGAAGTAGAGAGGACCCTAGAGAGAACTGTGTCCTAAACAGGGTAGAAGTTATTCCTGGGGACAGGTGTGGACACTCCTCCTCCCACTGCCACCTTTTCCGGCACCTGGGAAGCGATGCCCGCCCCGCTGAACCCAGGACAGGTGCTTCGGCAGCTGCACTGTAGTAACCCCCACCGTCACGTTCAGATTCATGAGCTAGAGGCTTTCTCTGTCCAGCTTCGGTCTAAACAAATCTGGCAAGGCAGGAAATGAGATTCCAGAAATCCTCACTGAGGGCTCATGGGCCATGACTGCCTCTAGCCTGGTGACAGCCAGGGGCCCAGGCCAAGTCCTTCTAATGCCTGGCTCTCTGCTAACGGGTGGGAGGTCGGAAGGCAGGGACCGACAGCCTGTGAGTGAGGGAGCCCGCCTCAGTGCCCTGGGCATGTCCACAGGGCCCTCTTGGTGTCTTTGGTGGCTCTTGCTCCTGAGAGCGGGGTGGGGGTAATTCTCTGAGAACTTTTAATAACTGCAGTGGGCGGCTCCTCAGATTCTTGATCGGGTCCCAACTCCACGAAGGAGCCTGCTGTGTGGCAGGGGCTGAACCCTGGAGTCTGCACTGGGCCAGAGATCACTCAGCTCTCTGCAGGGTGGGACTCACTCAGCTTTTGGGAGACGGTAACTGTCAAAGACAACGCTTCTCCCCGTTTCTTCCTCCAGAACTTCCTTAGGGACTGGAAGGGGCTTCTGGGAACAAACAGATATATTGGAAATGCAAGATCTTAGCAAATAGGAGGGGCTTTGCTTGTTTGTCTTTATTATTTTTTCCCCAGAGGCATTTTGTTTCTGTGGCACTGAACCAAGGTCTTTGTGTCCATTTGGTAAGCACTCTATGGAAGCACATTGGTACGCCTCTCCCCTCCCCTTTTACATTTTATGTATTTATTTGTAAAGATTTTTTTTAATTATATGTAAGTACACGGTAGCTGTGACACCAGAAGAGGGTGTGTCAGATCTCATTACAGATGGTTGTGAGCCACCATGTGGTTGCTGGGGTTTAAACTCGGGACCTCTGGAAGAGCATTCAAGTGCTCTTAACTGCTGAGCCATCTCTCCAGTCCTTAAATTATATTTTGAGCTAGGGTCTCACTAAGTTGCTCAGACTTCCCTGAACTTGCAATCCTCCTGCCTCAGCTTTCACAACAGGGGGATTTCAGGTGTAAGTGACTAGTGCCCAGCTTTTGAGCCATTCTATTTTTGAGTCCTGTCTTTGTCGAGGCTCTGTGCCAGGGAGGAGGAGGAGCAGGCAGGGGCCAGGCTGGCATCCGAGGACCATGTGTACAGTCAGGACAACCCCAGAAGCTGAAGCCAAGCCCAGAGGTTCCTCCACACCCAGATTTTGCCAAGGAAGGGGCTACTGCTTCCTCCGCTTACCTGCTGGTGCCTTAGACTGTCAATATTGACCCTGTACCTGCAGATGCCAGAGAGGAGAGACATGGTGTCAGAGGAGCGGGTGGAAGGAGTCTGTCTTGGTTTCTTGGTCTGTTGCTTTGATAAAATACCCTGATAAAAACAACTTAAGGATGTATTTTGATTCACGGTTCTGGGTTGCAGCCCATCGTAGCAAGAGGCAGTGACAGTGGCCAGAAGCTGAGGCAGCAGGCTACGTACAGTACTTCTGCTGTCAACAAGCGGAGGGGGATGAGTGTTTTGGCCCAGTTCACCTTGTCTCCGTTACAGACAGTCTAGGATTCTAGTTCTAGGGAAGGCGCTGCCCACAGTGGATGCCTCTGTCCACCTCATTTAACCGGATAAAGATACTCTCTAGCAGGCATGCCCAGGGCCAGCATCCCAGGTTATTTTCACGAAGTTGACAATTGAGATTAACCATCATCGAGTCCCGAGCCTCCAAGGGGCCGACGCAGTTCCCAAGCCTCCTAGGAGCTTGGACTTTCTCAAACTTTCTCAAACTTTTGTGAGAGTGATGGGGGAGGGGTGGGAGCCCAAGCATTTCGTTCTTCTTTTCCTGCGTAAAAATCACCTAGGAAGTTGTTAACATGTAAATTCCAGGAAGAAAAACAAAAAACAACCCTAATTCTGCCTAACTGGGCAGTGCAAAGCTTGAGTCTGCATTTGTGTAACAAGCTGTAAGATGATTCTGGACCTACTAGCCAGCACCACATTGGGAGAGGCCCATGTGAAGGGAAGTGTGGAGCATATACCTTCTCGGTGGCATGGTCATGACAGCTGGGTATTAATTCTCTTGGGTGGCTCAGGCCTCCTCTCCCAAGCTTCCATGTAGATACCAGTGGCAAGTCCCATTGGCTCCCGAAGTGGCCCCTCTATGGTTATTTTTCAGGTTCATGCCTCCTGATGACCCCCTGGGCCGCCGTGGACCAACACTAAGCAATTTCCTAAGCAAGAAGCCAAGGCCTCCAGAGCCATCCTGGCAACACTGTCCCTACGGTGGGTAGCACCCAGGTTTTGTGGGCTCTGGCAGCACAGCGGGGGCAGCTCTAGCCAGCCAGCCAGCAACTTGGCTTCCAGCCAGAGCAAGCTCCGCCCCCAACCAGCTCCCTGGCCCTGGGGAGAAACTGCACTTCTGAACTGCAGTTTGCCACGAAGGATACTCTCTAAGGATGAACTTCTTCCCGCGTGAGGGTTGGGTGTAGAGCCACACTCGGGGTGGGGGGGGATACAGATACATCCTCTGCTCTTATTTTATATCCTCCACTGCATCCTTGGTACATTATGTTCTTAACCTGCCCCACTGTCTGGTCTACTCTCCCCTTACCAAGTTGGTCCATACTAGCCATTCAGAGCTAAGGGTTTCATCCACGCTAACTGCCCAATAGCTCTTCCGCGCTACCTGCCTTGTCAAGATATTTAGTGCTCCTGTCTTTTGTGCTTATGAACGTTCATTAAGACGTGAGTGACATTCAAAATCATTTCTTGTTAGACTTAACATGATTATCCTTTCGGGCTGGCCCAGAATGTCGGCTCGAAGCACTTGGGTTTACATGGTCAATTATTTTGCCCACCCCTATCAGAACAGGTATAGGGAGAAGGCGATTATTAGTTCAAGGGAGGGGGCCTTTAGTGGTGCTGGGCTCCTGATCTTACACCACCAGCACCCCTACTGCGGGCTCTATTCTTAGAGTCGGGTTCCCGGGGTGGCAGAGGCTAAGGGTGACAAGACCTAGTCTGACCTCAGACTCGGCTCAAAGAAGTTTCCCATGGGTTACTTAGTTGACCTTGGAGGTTACAGAGCTCTGAGCACTGTATCTTCCATCCACCCCAGAACACTTTCCACCTCGGTCACCTTCCAGACCCGAGGCCTGGGGGAGGGCATGGGCTAGGCAGCATAGCCTCTGCTCACCCCAGGTCTCATCCGGCGACCCCTCCGCCCTGCCTCTTCTAGGCAAGAAATGCACCTACGGGGTCAAGTGCAGATTCTACCACCCCGAGAGACCGCACCACGGGCAGCTGTCGGTGGCCGATGAACTCCGTGCCAAGACGCGGGCCTGGCCGGGTGGTGGCGCCGAGGAGCCGCGGCCACCGAGCGCCCGGAGCCGTCCGGCAGCAGCCCGGCTGCTTCCCCGGGACACCGGCGCGCACAACCTCCCGCCAGCCCCGCAGCCCGCCGCCCTGGCAGCTCTGAACAGGAACTTCGCTCGGCTGACCTTCAGCGACACCGGGGCCAGTGGTGTCGCGCCCCGGTCGCGTGGGCCGGACTGGATGCCTACGGGTGGCCCCACGTCCTGGGCGTCGCCATCCCTTCGCGCGGGCAGCGCTGCCACCACAGGGTCGCCAGGTCTGCGGAGCCTCCGAACTCCGAACAGTCCACTCTCTCCAGGCGATCTCGGGTCCCCAATCTGTCCACAGGCCCAGCTGTTGGACAGACACCGTCCCAGGGACATGCACAGTGACCTGCCTCCCCAGAGCAGACCGCTGGAAGACCTGGAAGACCCGTTGGTACTCCTGCCCAGCGCCTATCGTTATTTGAGCCACTCGGTCTGGGTCGAGTCAGCTTGGGACGAAGACACCTTTGGAGGACATTCGGGGTGAGCACAAACCCCACCCCCACCCCACCCCGCCAATGGTGGGGGAACCCGCGCTATGCTCTTCAGCTTCCCTTCTGACCAAGAGGACCCTGTGATGGCGTCTGATCCTCTGCTCTCAGACATGGCTCTGCGCATCCTCCAGCAGAGATCCCAAAAGACTAGGGCTCCGTTGGGGGGTTCTAGGGGACAGGTTCATAACACTGCAAGGGGTGGTGGCCCAGACTTGATTCGCAGCTTGGACGGGTGGGATTGTTAATCTGGATGTGTTATTGTGGCCGGACTCTGTTTTCTTCAAAGGTAGTCGATAGGCGACTTCTTTCTCATCCTCCGCGGCTGTCTTGGGCATGCTCCTTGAAGCCAGGGCCCGCTGTAAGGACAGGGTGATTTCTACTATGTGTGGAAGGCTTCGTCCAGAATACATCTGTATCCGGTTCTAAGCATCTACAAATGTTTCAGCTAGTCATCACTGCTCATCAAGGTGATCAAGCTGAGTTTGTTGTGTAAGTGTGTGTGTGTGTGTGTATAGAACTCTAGAAAGCCATGAGAACTTAACATGTCGTTGTAGTTGATAGATTGAAAAAGGCTGGTAAATCAATCTTGACATTTGTGGTGTCAAATGATGTTTAACATATGTGTTCAGGTGACACGGGAAAGAAGGCATTGCTGTCTGAGTTTTCAAGTCACTATTGATGATTTCACTCAGGGGAACCTTGAGTTGTGTAAGTTTTACTGTGGGGCTATCCCAGGGGCACCTGGTCCTAAGGGTCTTCTTACTGGGGCTTTATTCTCTCTGTACATACATACCATATACCCCAAACATCACACACACACACACACACACACCACACACACACACACACACTTTTTGGCTTTTTTTTTTTTAATCAGCCTTTCTTTGTGGTGATTCTACAAACTCTTCTAAATTGCACCTTACAGAGATAAGATTCCAATCTACCCACCACCCCCTCAAACGAAAGTCAGCTTCCAGATGGGTCAGCATAGAGCTGGATTCTGGTGAAGGTTTATTGCACCTTTACTTAGTTGAGTCTTCTAGATAACTTTGGCTCTGGGGCTTGGGGAGAAGAGGCTCATTCATTTACAAGGGATGGGAAATGGTACAGTATTGCCGGGGCGGGGGCCCAGCATTCTGAGGGACCTGAGCATCTGTAGGCAGCACCCACACGTTCCAGTTACAGTGGTAGCCTGCCATGTTGTAACTCATTTGTTCATAAGGGAGTTGGTAGTTCACTTGGTCAGAGAGAGTTAGAAGGGACTTGCCAGTGGGAACTCTTTGCCAAAGCCTCCGAGTCCCTGCAGTGTGGTAGGTACATTTGGAAACACCCCTTTTTTTACAGTCATGTTTGTTTTCATAGCAAAGGTATGCCTCAGGAAAAATGCTGTTGCGGTATTCATGGTAAACTTGACTCCTTGGCACAGGGCAGCCATATGGCTCCCTGGAAGTCCTCCCTCTTTTAAAAAGCCTTCTTAGCATCGCTTCCTGTAGGTCTGTCCCTCACCCCCTCTTCAAAGCATATGCATGCTGTTCTCAGAGTGTTGCTTCTTATCTTGAGTCCCCTGTCTTGAAGAGGGTCCACTCTTTCTAGATCCTTTGAATATTTTTCCTGTGTGTGTGTGTGTGTGTGTGTTGTGTGTGTTGTGTGTGTTGTGTGTGTGTGTGTTGTGTGTGTGTGTCCTTTCCACAAGACTGTTTGAGCCCTGACCTTGTTCCCTGCTTTGAATCAATGCATTGCAAATCTACAGTTGGAAATGTTTAAACTGCTTCCTCTGAAGACAAGTTTGTGTTTTAGTAAGCTGTAAAGCTATTTTTTTTTTTTTTTGGTTCACTGTGATTAAGAAAAGTACAAGGGGGGAAAGAGGTGTGGAGGGATGGGGGGGGGAGAAACAGCACATCTCAGATGTAATCACCTTTGGAAAATTCCAAAGTCTTAGTATGTCCTTGTGACACAAAACTGTGAGTGGAAGACAGAGATGGACCGTCCCTAATTGCATAGCTGGTAGCATGCTCCAAAAATAAACCATCTTTTCTGTACCTGGACTCTAGTGTCGAACCGTGTGCTGATTTCTCTTGTCAGTTCTTGTCTCCATGTTTAACAGGATGGGCGAGAAGTCTTGGCTAATGTCCAGTTTCCGTGTTCCCTCCCTGGGGAGCAGGCAGCTGTGATTTGCTAGAGCCTACCTTCCCCCTCCCCCTCCCCGGAAGTAGCTGGACTCACCGCAAGCTAATGAACAGGCCGGTCCGAGACCACAGGCTGCTCATCTGTTTCCTAGACCCGGTTCTCATTCCAGATCCATCAGAGACTCCAGAGTTTAGCTCCCTCTTGGAAACCCAGAAGCAGAGTGATTTTCTCAGTGTCTCTCCCCAGAGGGGCCAAGGCTACGCTTTCCTCAGAGGCTCCATCTGAAAGGAGGTTTGAGGCTGAATCACAGAATCTAAGTGTTGATCAGTAGAAGCAAGAAAAGCTGCTTATGTCAGTACGGCTTTAAGTAAGGCGACTCCTAGCTTCAGTTTGATGTGAAGCCAGATGGAGCGCTGTGGACCAGATGTGGGCTGGCATGGATTCTGTGGATGAAGCCACTGGGGCTGGTAGCTTCTGAGAGAAAAGTCTCTACGAGAGTAGAAGGGAGCAGCAGAGATTTTAGGGAGGGAAGGGACTTTAAGGAACAAGGAAGGTACAGGATTTAGGGACTTGGAGAGGTTCGTGGGCATCACAAATCCCACCACAAGGGGCTCCATGGAGCCAGCATCAGGTATGTAATCCATGGGGTCTTGAGCACAATAAAAGCATAGGGTCTCTTTTAAATGACTATGAATTTCAAGATGGTGACAGCAGAGTCCTGTGTACAGGACGCCTTCTATGAAACTCTAGAAAGAAGGTAGGTGCGAAGAGAGCGTTCTTAGCACCCAGGGTGAACTCACAGCAAAACACGGAGCATAAGAGCTCTCTCTCTCTCCCTCTCTCCCTCTCTCTCTCTCTCTCTCTCTCTCTCTCTCTCTCTCTCTCTCACACACACACACACACACACACACACACACGCTTGCATGTGTAGTTTAGAGCATGCATGTACATGCAAGTACGAATGCACACATGCACTAAACACACACCTTATAGCAAAACCCAAGCAGCCAGCATCAGCAACAACCACCAAGTCGTAGGCATCCAGAGCAGGTGCTAGGGTGAGGGGTCCTTCCCAGGAGGTCTCTGCCCAGGCTTGACACAGGCTTCTAGAGTGCAGAAGTCAAGAGGTTTGAGCAAACACGCAGGAAATAATGCACATCCAAATGGGCACGAGCTGCCCACACCTGGCAGCAATTACGTCCTATTAGGCAAGAATTTGGCTGCCATCCTGGCTTACAGAATCCAGTGGCGGCAGGCCAGAGGTGGGGGCATCGTGTGGGGCTGCAAAGTCCGCCAGGTGTCTCTTGTCTCTTTTTGGAGCTGCTTCTTTGCTTGCCTCTCTCTCTCTCTCTCTCTCTCTCTCTCTCTCTCTCTCTCTTTCTTTCTTTCTTTCAGCTAAAGATTCAAGAAGCCGCCTTGGAAAAGTCCTGGGGAAGAGTTCCGAGTGACCCGGTGTGGGTCACGTACTCATTCCTGAACCGATCAGCCTGGACCTCATGGTCACCTCTGGCTAGCACATGGGTATTAATTGTGACGGTTTGTTTCTTCACAAACCTACAGGGTGGGTGGACCTTGGAAGGAGGGGAGCGAATCCTTCAAAAAGATGGAGGATCATTGTCAAGAGACAGACAGAACACACGTCCATACTATGTTCAAACCTGAGGACTGAGCCAAGCCTTAGGATGTCCCTATTTGGGACATGTGCCTCTTGCCTTATTTGACGATCCTCGTACCTGTTTAGCCACGGTTAGGAGGGAGAACACCACCGAACACCCCTACGGCTTTGTTTCCTTTGCCTTATATCTGAGCTGATGTTTCGGAGTTCAGGAAACTTTCACTGTCACAGTGGCTAAGTGTAATGGGGTGGGGCATGGGCATGGGCGTGGAGGCGGGGCAGCTGGAATTAGAGGACAATGGACCAGATCCCCACTGGGTAAGTAATTTGTTGTGAGTTCCTGGAGAGGAGGACGTACAGAGGAGGGACACCTGCCCCAAGTCTCAGAAACAGAAAAACAGAAAGACAGCAGGCAAGCATTCAGAAACCTGTGGGTGCCATGCAGCAGTCTGGCTGGCAGGCTGACAGTGACTGGTGTCACTGTGGCAGCACCACTGAGTCACAGCCCCAGTGACCCACTAACGGATGTCTTTGGATCATCAACACAGACAGACGGACACTGACAGTAGCTGGCACTGACACCTTTACTATCTAACATTAATCCACTAATGGTGACTACGTCACTTACTGATAGATAAGGATTGTTTGAGTGACGTGCTTGTGATTGACTGACTGACAGAAAGAAGAACTGTTCTGCTTCACTGACCATCACTTCCGAGGCAGTGACAAACGCCGGCTGGCTGGTATTGATTCATTCATCTGTGGTCATGGATTATGATTGGCTGTTGCTGAGTGACTGTCACCGACCATGACTTCCTAGTTGGTACTCCGTTATTGCTGGATGCTGAGCGCGACCCACTGGGCGGCACTGCCTGACTGGCTATTGAAGACGATTGCTCAGCTAGGATCACTCACTCGCGGTAATTCTGATTTGATCTGCATTCAGACGACTCTTGAATACAGTGTTTGTGGGATTATGCTAAGTCACGTCAGGGACCAAAGTTAGGCAGTTTCTGAGAGAGGCAGTCAGAGTATTTCTCCACAAGGCTTAGGCAGCACAGGGAGGGACAGAGGCTTTTTGCAAAGAGTTTTTGCAAGTGCTGTTCTCTTCTCTTTCTCTGCTTGTTTGTGAGTCCTCTGGACACCATGCTTTGCTCGACCATGGCTCTTCCCACCCCCACCCTCACCCCCGCTTTCCTTGGTTTCTTCCCTCACCTCAGCCCTCTCTCTCACACCCATGACCCCTTGGCTAACAGCACTGGAATCTCCGCAGGCTCCTTCAAAGCTATCTTTTCTTAGTTTTTCATTCCCACACTGCTTCAGGGCACCCTTGCAATGGCTTTGTTTCTAATGGTTGCTTTTCTTTTTTGGACTCTTCTTTGTAGCTAAGCTAGGCTTCCCCGAGCAGGTCACACCCACTTAAAAGGTGTAGATTCTGCCTTACACTGGTGTCCCCAGCTGCCTGGTCAGTCAGGACAAGGGAGGCAATGTTAGAGAAAGAACAGAGTTCAGAGGCGCCTGTGACATTGGCTCTAACTAGTCATACCACGGCACTTCACTCCCTGGGCGGGGACAGGAAGGCGCTTCCTACTGAGCTCCTGGAAGACTCTTCTCAGAGAAGGGCATTCATCACAAGCAATCTGTGGCGACCAGAGAGAGATGCTGATTGACTGAGGACTGTGAGGGGTGGAGGACTTAACAAAAATAATGGTTCATTCAATGAATTCGATGAGGTAAATTGTTAAGATACTATTGTCCCCCGGTGCAAGTGTTGATCATATATTGTGAAGTAGAAAAGTAGATTCTTTGAAAAAGAGATGTCTCACACGATATGTTCCGGGAAGACATTTCCTTGTTCCCAGTGTTCTCAACTCCAGGGAAGATTTTTGGGGGTGGGGAAGGAGGTTGTTTTCTAAATAATTCTTCTGATTCTGTTTGTTGCAAATGCAGCGATTTGTGGTGTAGAACTCTTGATGTTGGCCAAGCTCTGCCGGGGTCCCTGGGAAGTTTTTCTTTGCTTGTTTACTAGAGGAATTTAGGAGCTTCAGGGCCGAGAGGCTCCATGTTTCTCTCGCTAGAGACATGATTTCCTGTATTCACCCATCTCAGAAGCGTACCCCCCACCCCCTGAAGAGACTCCCAGGGCTGCTGTCCTCAGCACCCTATAGCCTACACTCTGGTTTCTTCCCTCTTTTTAGGCACTTGCCCCTTCACTGCTGACTGGCTGAGAGTGAGCAGAGGGCATATTATTATTATTATTATTATTATTATTATTATAAAATAATTGCCATTTATACTGATAGATTTCAAGAGTCTCTGAGCAAAACCAAGACCTATGGCACTCTGGAAAGCTGGACTGGTTTATGAAATAGGGAGGAGGGGGGTAGGGAACCCCAGGATTCTTTCTTTGGGCTTGTAAGGGACTGCATGACTTAGTACTTTCATGGCATATGAGCAGAAGGAAACTCTGAGATTCCGAGGGGACCCCTTAGTAAAACAGGAAACCTAACCCTGCTTTGCTTTTCTCATGGCAGCTCAGCTCAGGGAGTGCTCTTCAACCTTCCTAACGCTCACCCTTTACCACATTATTTTGTTGCTACTTTATGGCTGTAATTTTGTTATTTTGTAATTTTGTTAATTTTGTTTGAGTTATGAATTGTAATCTAAACATTTTTTGGAGACACAACTTTGCCAAAGGGGTTGAGACCCCCACTGCCTTAGGGCATCTAGTACTTTGCAAAACCGGATGTAGCCATGACTACTCTGCGTCCACACAGAAGAGATCTGAGAAGCACAAACCTCCCCCCACAGCCCCATGATGTTCTGACAATTTATCTATGAGACACTGAGATCAGGTAAAGGACTGACACGCTCTTCCACACCCAGCATTCCCCACCTATCTGGAGCTTGGTGTGGTGAGGGAGAGGTAAAATGCCCAGGAGACAGGTCAGTATCAGATTTCATGTGGACTCATCTACTTTAATTTGCAGTTGATTTTTAAAAAAAAAAATTAAAAAATTATTACTTTTATTTTGTACAATCCAAATCACTATGAATTTTAAAAAATTAGTACCATAAAATTCAATCAAAATGGATCATAGGCCTCACTGTGAAAACGAATGCTATAAAAGCTCAAGAAATGCACACGAGATCTGCTGTGCCAGAGCTGACCCTGTGCTGCAGCGCTCCATACCCAAATCCCGCCAGAAACAGCTGGCCTCCCAGGAGTGCTGACACACAGGCTTGCAGGAGGGACAAATCACAGTCAGAGACAGCAAGAAAAAATAACACCAGGGATAACCAGATGGCGAGAGGCAAGGGCAAGAACATAAACAACAGAAACCAAGGCTACTCTGCATCATCAGAATCCAGTTCTCCAACCACAGAGAGCCCTGGACACCCCAACACACCAGAAAAGCAAGACTGATTTAAAGTCAAATCTCATGATGATGGCAGAGGACTTTAAGAAGGACATAAATAACTCCCTTAAAGAAATACAGAACGCAGGTAAACAGCTAGAAGCCCTTAAAGAGGAAACACAAAGATCCCTTAAAGAATTACAGAAAAACACAATCAAACAGGTGAAGGAATTGAACAAAACTATCCATAATCTAAATAGGGAAATAGAAACAATAAAGAAATCACAAAGGGAGACAATCCTGGAGATAGAAAACCTAGGAAAGAGATCAGGAGTCATAGACACAAGCATCACCAACAGAATACAATAGATAGAAGAGAGAATCTCAGGTGCAGAAGATACCATAGAAAACATTGACAGAGCCAGGCGTGGTGGCACACGCCTGTAATCCCAGCACTTGGGAGGCAGAGGCAGGCGGATTTCTGAGTTCAAGGCCAGCCTGGTCTACAGAGTGAGTTCCAGGACAGCCAGGACTACACAGAGAAACCTTGTCTCGAAAAACAAAAACAAACAAACAAACAAAAAAAACCAAAAACCAAAAACCAAACAAACAAAAACAAACAGAAAACATTGACAGAATATTCAAAGAAAATGCAAAATGCAAAATACATCTAACCTAAAACATCTAGGAAATCCAGGACACAATGAGAAGACCAAACCTAAGGATAATAGGTATAGAAGAGAGTGAAGATTCACAACTTAAAGGGCCGGAAAATATCTTCAACAAAATTATAGAGGAAAACTTTCCTAACCTAAAGAAAGAGATGCCCATAAACATACAAAAAGCCTGCATAGCTCCAAATAGATTGAACCAGAAAAGAAATTCCTCCTATCACATAATTGTCAAAACGCCAAATGCACAAAACAAAGAAAGTTTATTGAAAGCAGTAAGGAGAAAAAAATCAGGTAACATATAAAGGCAGACCTATCAGAATTACACCAGATTTCTCACCAAAGACTATGAAATCTAGAAGATCCTGGGCAGATGTCATGCAGACCCTAAGAGAACACAAATATCAGCCCAGATTACTATATCCAGCAAAACTCTCAATTACCATAGAGGAAGAAACACAGATATTCCAAGACAAAAACAAATTTACACAATATCTTTTTACAATTCCAGCACTATAAAGGGTAATATATGGGAAATGCCAACACAAGGAGGGAAATTACACCCTAGAAAAAGCATGAACGTAATCTTTCAACAAAAGATAGCGTCACAATCATAAAAATAACATAAAAAATAACAGCATCAATCGCTATTCCTCAATATCTCCTAATATCAATGGACTCAATTCCCCAATAAAAAGACATAGAATAACAGACTGGACACATAAACAGGACCCAGCATTTTGCTGCATACAGAAAATGCACCTTAGTGTCAAAGACAGAATTTTCCAAGCAAATGGTCCCAAGAAACAAGCTAAAGTAGCCATCCTAATATCGAATAAAATCAACTTTCAATCAAAAGTTACCAAAAAGGATAAGGAAGGACACTTCATTTTCATCAAAGGGAAAATATACCAAGAAGAACATCTATGAACATCTATGTTCCAAATGCAAGGGCAACCACATTCATAAAAGAAACTCTACTAAAGCTCAAAGTACACATTGCACCTCACAAAATAATAGTGGGAGACTCCAACACCCCACTCTCATCAATGGACAGATCATGGAAACACAGACTAAACAGACACACTGAAAATAACAGAAGTTATGGACCAAATGGATTTAACAGATATCTACAGAACATTTCATCCTAAAACAGAATAATATACCTTCTTATCAGCACCTCATGTACCTTCTCCAAAATAGATCATACAATTGGTCACAAAAAAGGCCTCAACAGATATAAGAAGATTGAAATAATTCCATGCATTCTATCAGATCACCACCGACTAAGGCTGGTCTTCAATAACAACAAAAACAACAGAAAGGCACAATATACATGGAAGGTGAACAACTCCCTACTTAATGATAACTTGGCCAAGGAAGAAATAAAGAAATTAAAGACTTAGAACTGAATGAAAATGAAGGCACAACATACCCAAACTCATGGGGCACAATGAAAGCAGTGCTAAGAGGAAAACTCATAGCTTTGGGAGACAGCATACACTAGCAGCTTGACGGCACACCTGAAAGCTCTAGAACAAAAAAAAGCAAATACACCCAAGAGAACTAGACAGCAGGAAATAATCAAATTCAGGGCTAAAATCAACCAAGTAGAAACAAAAAGAACTATACAACGAATCAACAAAACCAGGTTCTTTGAGAAAATCAACAAGATATATAAACACTTAGCAAGACTAATCAGAGGGCACAGAGACAGTATTCAAGTTAACAAAACCAGAAATGAAAAGGGAGATATATGAACAGAAACTGAGAAATTAAAAAAAAACCATCAGATCCTACTATAATTCAACAAAACTGGAAAATCTGGATGGAATGAACAATTTTCTAGACAGATAACAAATACCATCAGATAAACCATTTAAACAGTCCCATAACCCCTAAATAAATAAAAGCAGTCATTAAAAGTCTCCCAACCAAAATAACAAAACAAACAAACAAAAAACCCAGGACCAGAGGGGTTTAGTGCAGAAGTCTTATCAGACCTTCAAAGAAGACCAAATACTCTTTAAACTATTCAACAAAATAGAAACAGAAGGAACACTGCTCAGTTCATTTTATGAAGCCACAGTTATGCTGTATATTCTCCCTTGGAGATGGAACGGTTTCTGTGTAATCAGGAACTTGTTCCGATTTCCTTTCATAGAGGACTTCATAAGAGATTTTTTTTCTGCTTCTATCATGTATAATGTTCCAAATAAATTTTAAAAACTGGTTGATTGCATATAGCTTTTAGCTTCAGAAGATATCATTTATATTTAAGAGGCATTTAACTTTTTTTTTTTTTTTTTTGGTTTTTCGAGACAGGGTTTTTCTGTGTAGCCCTGGCTGTCCTGGAACTCACTCTGTAGACCAGGCTGGCCTTGAACTCAGAAATCCGCCTCCTCTGCCTCCCAAGTGCTGGGATTACAGGCGTGCGCCACCACCGCCCGGCGGCATTTAACTATTATAAATTATTTTGATGACTTAAAATGGCAATACTGAATTGTATATTTTAAAATAAATTTTATTAGTTTATAAAAAGATGAGATCTAAAAGAAAGCAATATTGTGCTCAGATGACTAAAATACAGCTACAGCCTGTATATAGTAACAAATCAATATTATAATAAAATGGTATTATTTAAAAAAAAAAAAAAAAAAAGGGCCCAAGATGTGACCGTGAGTTAAAGACTTTAAACCACAATACCAACGGCATGGTCTAGTGCACAAAATGTGATAGCCTGACCTGCTCTCTGGAAGACAGTGTGGAGAAAACAAGACAAGCCACAAGTAGGGAAAACACTTTTTTATCCTCTGTATTCATAAGAGGACACATGTACAGAATACACCGAGAACCCCCGGAAACTAATCACTAAACCAGTGTAAACATGGATACATACCTTTACTTAAGAAAATACGGAAGGGAGATCGCTCAGTGGTTGGGAGCGCTTGCTGCTCTTGCAAGGCACCCGAGTTCAGTCCCCAGCACCCACATCAGGTGACCCACAGCTGCCTTTAACTCAGGCTCCAGGGTGTCCCATGCACCCGGTATGAAAACCCACACAGATTTACATACACAGTAATACATACACAGTAACAAAAAGCTTAAGAAAAGATATGAGCTGGTGGAATTGCTTATCAGGGAAAAGGCACTTGCCACGGAAGCCTGGTGACCTGAGTTCGGTTCATGGAATACACACGAAAGGGGAAGGAGATATTGACTCCTACGGTCTCCACAAGCACTCGGTGGTATGCAGTTCCCTCCCATGATAATAAAGAAAACAAAAAAGCGAAACGCTTTGGTTAGCCATGCATTTGGAAAGGTGCTCAGTATTCTTAGTTTCTGACGGAATGTTTATTAGAAAACTTACAATTCAAAAGACAGATCATATAAAAGGACCATCTCCCCTAGCTTCTACAGTTCCGGCTGGGGCAAGGAGGGAGAAGATCACGGTTAGGACCACTAGGTGTCGCTGTTGCAGCATGGCTCGTAGACCTGGGCGCCTCCCTTCCTGCACCTCGGCTCCAGGGGGATTGGACATGACTAGGAAAGCCACATTTACCTCCTGACAGATACAGTAACAGCATGGATATCATGGATAACTAGAAAGACATTTTCATTTTATATCTTAAGCCAAACTATACTACTTTAAACATATAGAAAACTCCAGAGAATATAGTTACGTGCTTGAGTGGAATCTTATTATCTCCAGGTATTGATACACATTTTATTGAAATTACTCTTGGATACCTCACAGTTTTTTTTATTGCTATCGTTGTTCATATCATTATTATAAACGTGTTCTTTTTTAAAAAGACAACCTTTGATTTTTTTTTAATTTTTATTTTCTATATTCTATGTTTACATTCCAAAGGCTTTCCCCTTTCCCAGTCCCCCCCCCATATGTCCCATAATTCCTCTCCCTCCCAACTATTCCCCAATCATTCCCCCTCCCCCCACGGTTTCTCTGTTCTGGGTCTACAAAACTGGATCCAATCTTTACAGGACCAGGGTCCTCTCCTTTCTTCTTCTTGGGAATCATTTGACTTGCTAATTGTGCCTTGAGTACTTAGGGCTTCTGGGCTCATTAATATCCACTTATCAGTGATTGCATTTCATGTGTATTCTTTTGTGATTGGGTTAAACTCACTCAGGATGATATTTTCCAACCTTTGATTTTTTTATTTTATTTATTTATTTATTTTTTAATTTAATTTATTTATTTATTTATTTACTTATTTATTTATTTATTTTTGAGACAGAGTTTCTCTGTGTAGCCCTGGCTGACCTGGAACTCACTCTGTAGACTAGGCTGGCCTCGAATTTAGAAAGCCGCCTGCCTCTGCCTTAAACGTGTTCTTTTTCCTTCATACTTTCTTACTTCTTTCATACTTCAGAGTCTTTTCTTGTTTCTTTCTTTTCCTCTCTCTCTCTCTCTCTCTCTCTCTCTCTCTCTCTCTCTCCCTTCCCCTTCCTTCCTTCCTTCCTTCCTTCCTTCCTTCCTTCTTTCCTTCCTTTCTTTCTTTCTTTCTCTTCTTTCTGTCGCTATCCTGGGTCTTACTATGAAGACCGTATTGCTCTGAACCTGCAGGCCCTGCCTATGCACCCCTTAGACCCCGGGCATGTGCCGCCACACACAGGCTCGTGATTTTGAAATGCTGAGCCATCTTTGCATAGGGAACATTGGGCTTAGCTCTTCCTTGACACTGATAAAGGAAGTTTCTGCTCCACCCTGTTCCCTGGAGATGCACATGGGCATGTGAGTAGTGTGACCCAGGAACTGAACTTTAATCTTTATTTAATGTTAATCGAGTATACACATCAGCAGTCCCATGGGACTCATTGCTGCTGAGTCTGACAGAGGCTGTCTCTGCACAGCCCAGCTGCGGCTGAAGAGCGTCCCCCGAGGTTGGGGTTTTCTCCTCTGCTCCTGTCACTCAAAGGGGCTCTCTGCTGGCGGTTTACTGAGTCTCTTTCCGATTTGTTTTTCTGACTTGGGAAATATAAGTCAAGACTGGAGATTCCCCAGGGAATTGTAAAAAGCCACTGGTGCTGACATTGAGAAGACGCCTCGGGCCTTTCCGGCGTCCTCTCCTAAGGGAAATTACTCCTCCCCCCCATCTGTGTATCTACAGGCACAAACACATACACACAACACACACACACACACACACACACACACACACACACACACAGCACACATTTACACTCCGAATGAAAAACTCCCCCCAATTCTTTCTTAAAAGAAAAAAATCCATGCATTTGAATATGAAAGAATACTACAGACAGCAAGATGGCTTCCATGCACAGAGGTGTGAGCCCCCAAGCTGGAAGAATCAAACGGTGAACCTTTGGCTTACACACACACACACACACACACACACACACACACTGCGCCATGCAACGAATAAATAAATGCCAAACCTAACAAGAGATCCATGTTTTTGGGGAGAAAAATGCAAGAAATGTAGCGGCAATGTTTCGTGTGTTTTCTTCTGACGTTTCAAGACGTTTTTGAATCGTGGTTAAAGTCACTGCGCAGGTATAATTTTAAAATTCCTTTTTTTCTTATAATAATATCATATGAGTATTTTTTTCATTCTGTTGAGATTACAAATACAATATGGTTAGAACTCCATTTTCCCCACGGAGAGACAGAAATTTACTTAATTTGTTGCACGCTATTTATTTATTTCCCCTTCTTTAGGCTAAGATATTTAGAGACATAAAAATATCTTGGCCTAAAACTTTCTGGAACTCACCCAAAACAAATTGTTAGATATAAGCAAAGTAACTCCTATTTTACGGCCCCGATGCTCTTGCCAAAGTGCTTAGTACCGAGCAAGCCAAGCTGTCGCTAGGCTCCCACCTTGCTAGTCTCCCTTAGCAAGACTGTGTCAAAAACAAACCCCGAACCGCCGTTAGCACCGCAGCAGCACGCAAGAAAACAATTAAAAAAGTAGTTTAAAAAATTATGTGTATAGGTTTCTTGACCAGGGGAGTCCCTCAAGCCTGGCTGCTGTGCTCCCTGAAGAGTCCTCCCTTCCCTCCCTCACAGCGCCTCCAAGTCCCACAGTCTTGTTCTCCCCGCCCCACTCACTCTCCATTTCCAAATGTCCCGAGGGAAGGGGCTTGGTATCACCCAAAGAAGAACCCGCTTTAGAGAACGGAGGCCTGAAGGACGGGGGCAAGCAGCCTCGGGCTCTGCAACAGGACTGACTGACGTCGGTCCCGGAGCCAGGGGGAGAGCAGAAGGGGCCCGGACCCAGCAAGCCCCTCCTCTGCTGCTGTATATGTTAAAGGTTAAGATTTGGAGAGAGAGAGAGAGAGAGAGAGAGAGAGAGAGAGAGAGAGAGAGAGAGAGAGAGAGAGAGAGAGAGAGAGAGAGAGAGATCTGTTGCTAAGAATATGTTGAAACCCACTGCTGTGGGTCAAAATTGGCTGGCATCTCCTCTCTTGCTCAGTGCAAATTTCTAACCAGACACAATTTACAAAGGAGTTTCCTCAGTGTGGGCTTCTGCTCTGACTGGCTGAAGTCTAAGTCTGTCTGCCAAGTGGACCTGCAGTTGTTAGGAAGGAAGGAAGGAAGGAAGGAAGGCAATTCACAGGGCTTAAGGGCCACAGCGGCTCCGGGCATTGGTGGAGCACACCTTTATCTATCTATCTATCTATCTATCTGTCTGTCTGTCTGTCTGTCTGTCTGTCTGTCTATCTATCTATCTATCTATCTATCTATCTATCATCTATCTATCATCTATCTATCTATCTATCTATCTAATTTACTTTTATTGGAAAAGGAAGTAAAAACATTTTATGATAAAATTGAAGATTTAAATGGAAAATACTTCTGACAAAATTGAAAAAATATAAAGAAAAAATGTTAAAATTGACAATTTTCTTTTTTTTGTATTGTGGCATTTTTTTAGTATAAAGAATTAGATGTTTATTGGAGAATCACCTTAATAACAACACTGTAGCAATGATCTTTATGTCAATAATAGAAAGTGGATCAATAAACTGTGAATCATGTGCTTCAGAAGCATATCTTTTTTTTTTTTGGTTGTCTTCTAGTCTATTTTTTTATTTAATTTTTATTTTCTATATTCTGTGTTTACATTCCAAAGGCTTTCCCCTTTCCCAGTTCCCCCCCCCACCATATGTCCCATAATTCCTCTCCCAAAATTGACAATTTTCATGGGAAACTAAAGAGTAAAATGGTAGACATAAAGAACATTGCTAAATTAACTGAAAAAGGAAGTAGAAACATTTTATGATAGAATTGAAGATTTACATGGAAAATATCTCTGATATAATTGAAGAAATATATAGAAAAACATGTTAAAATGGAAGATTCTCATAGAAAATTATACAGATAAATGGCAGGCATAAAATATTTCTAAGTTGGTTGAAAGTGGAATTGTAAACATTTTCTGATAAAATTGAAGATTTACATGGAAAATATCTCTGATAAAATTGAAGAAATATGTAGATAAACATGTCAAAATTGACTTTCGTGGAAAATTACACAGATAAAATGGTAGGCATAAAACTATTTAATCCCGCTGCTTGGGAGGCAGAGGCAGGCAGAGCTCTGTGAGTTTGAGGCCAGCCTGGCCTACAGAGCGAGCTTCAGAGCAGCCAGGTCTACACAGAGAAACCCTGAAGCCTGCCTAAGTTCAAGCTAGCGGGGGCCCACTGGTGAGGGAAAGTGCCCTCCTACCGTTAACGGAGAAGCTAGCTCCAGTGGACATCTGCTTGCAAAAGAAAAATTAATTTTCTAAGTGGAGTCTCCCTGGGTATATAAAACACAGTTAAGGGCAGACCCCATGCAGAGATGACCCAAACAATACAAACTCCACGGTATTTTTTCTTGTTGTTGTTCTCATAGTGCTTTGTTTATCCATTTAAAAAAATTATTAGTCTTTGCTAGTATATAAAGGTTTCTGATTTTGTGGTTTTATGGGTATTGTTTTTTTGTGTGTGTTTCTTGTGCTTCAAAAAAAATTCCGTTGTTATGATTATTGTTGTTATGGTTATTGATTTGCCTGTTTGGTTTTTTTTTGCTTGTTTGTTTGTTTTTTATTTTGTTCTTTTTTGGGGACAAGGTCTCTGTATTGGCCCTGGCTGTTCTGTAACTAGCTGTGTAGACAGACGGCTTCAAACTCATGAAGATCTGTCTCTTGAGTGCTGGACTTGAGATGGGCCATGATGGCCAGCTGTGATTTGATTTTGCCTTTGCCCCAAAACCAGCACTGTGTTGTTGGGAAGAGCACAGAGCCTCTCTGACCCCACAGATCTTCCGTTCTGATTACCTACTTATTAGCTGGTGCGTGGATTTTTTTAAACTATGTGTGTGCATATATACGTGCGTGCACATGTATACATGTATCTAGGTGTCTGTCAAAGGAGGCAGAAGAGGGTATCACATACCTTAGCAGTAGAGTCGGAAGACAACTTGTTGGAATTTGGGAGATGAACTTGGATCTTCTGCAAAAGCAGTATGAGTTCCTAATTACTGAGCCATTTCTCCAGCCCTCTGCTCATGTGGGGGCTGTATATGTGTTTGTTCATTGTATACACATATGTATGCAGATGCTTCTGACTTTTTTAAAGATTTATTTATTTATCTTATGTATGTGCATACACTGTAGCTGTCTTCAGACACACCAAAAGGGGACATCAGATCCCATTACAGATGGTTGTGAGCCACCATGTAGGTTGCTGGGAATTGAACTCAGGACCTCTGGAAGAGCAGCCAGTGCTCTTAACTGCTCTCTCTCTCCACCTCTCCAGCCCTGCCTGTTTGTTTTTTAAAGAGACAAAGAAGGTGTGACATTGGATGAGTGTGGAGGCGAAAAGGTCCTGGACTCCATCTGATCTGTGATCAGGATATGCTGTATACAAGATTTTTTATTTAAAAAAGCGAAAACAAAAACCCCGATGCCGTGGTCATCCTGACCCTTAACTGCCTGCCAAGGATGCTTGCTGAATTTTCTCCCATTGTTTTCTCAGCATCCCGTAAAGGATAAAACCGTTAAGTGGAGTGTGCTGCTATCCCTGCCAGAAGAGTTCGGAGTCGGCTTCGGATAAACCAGGAATTCCAGCTGTGTCCTGACCCTTCTTCATGCTGATTCCGTGCTCCCTCGCCAGGAATGATCTGATTTTGATGCCACCCAAGTTGAGCTTCTGCCAATAAGTCTCCCTCAAGCTGTATGGGACACGGCTGGTCTGGGGGCCACTTTCATTGGTCCCGGGCATCATGGGAGCAGTTCTTAGACAGTAGGACTAATTGACCCAGAACACCTCGGGACTGCCACTTCTCCCAGGTAGAGCAGCGGATAAAGGGCGGGACATAATTTTACCAGATAGAAGAATCAGTGTGAGGGCGAAACGGGAGAGCGTTTTTTTGTTTTTGTTTTTTTTTTTTTTTTTTTTTGTTTTTGTTTTGTTGTTGTTTTTTTTTTAAAGTAAATATCCCACGCAGGAATGAGCCATGAAGCTAAAAGGGGGGGAGGCCTGGAACACAGGAAAACGGCCAACTCATTCCTGTTGTAGCTTCTTGAATGCTCACCGAGTCGCAGCACTGTTGCAGGGTGCTGTCTGTGCCTTGGCTTTTCATCTCTGCGATTTGTAAGGTGACTTGGACACGAAGATGTGCAGAGCCCCGGAAATGACCGCACACGGCTCCTGGCGCCTGATCTCTCCAAGAGCGTCCCCTGAAGAACAGAGAGCCTCGTCAGGATGCCACGCGGAGGAAACTGGCTAGCCACGTGTACAAGAGTACAACTAGGGGAAACTGCAGAGATGGCCCAGTGCTTGGGAGCCCTGATGCTCTTCCTAGAGGATCCAGGTTCTGTTCCCAGCACCCGCATGGTGGCCCAGAACTGTCTGTAAGTCCTGTTCCAGAGGCCTCTTCTGGCCTCTGTGGGCACCAGACATGCAACTAGCTCACAAACATGTAGGCAACAAAAGGAGTGTTTGTCCGGAGGACCCATGTATGTTTATGGTGTATGTCTATGTATATGATGCATGTGTATGTGTGTATGTATATAAATATATATGACACGAAGGTAGAAAGGACACTATGAGGGGGAAGAAGAGATTTAAGAAAAGGGAGCAGAAGGGACCAGAAAGATGGCAGTGGGTAGGATGGGAAAGGCAGTGAGAAGGGCTAAACAGAAGTATGAGGGTGTGTGAGCTTAGACCTGTGGCAAGGGGACGGGTGTCTGTGTGCCAATACTAAGAAAAGATTAGGGTGACAAGAAAGACAAGGGTTGGGGGACTTGCTGAAACCCTCTCCCAGTCAAGTATGGCAGCTTGTACCTGTGATAGCAACACATGGAAAGCTGAGGCAGGGGCATTGCCGTGAGCCCCAGGCCAGCTCAGGCTACATAGTAATCTCAAAGAGGCCAAAACAAGAACACTTCAAACCAATAGCGGGGTGTGGTGCAGCACGGGGCGCCCTGCCCGGCTTCCCCTCGCGAAGAGAGCACACTGTGGGTTCTCTCCTGACTTGCTTTTAAAAGCTCTCTTCAATTGGGCTCGCACTCAGAAGAGGGGATTGGATCTCCTAGAGCTGTAACTTGTGAATCACCATGTGGATGCTGGGAACTGAACCCAGGTCCTCTGCAAGAACAGCAAGTGCTCTAAACCACTGAGCCATCTCTCCAGTCCCATTTCCCCATCTCTTTTGTTGTTGTTTTGAGACAAGGTTTCAGTCTGTAGCCTTAGCTCCTAGAACTCACTCTGTAGACCAGTCTGGCCTCAAACTCAGAGATCTGCCTGCCTCTGCCTCCGCCTCCGCCTCCGCCTCCGCCTCCGCCTCTGCCTCTGCAGATTAGTGTGCCACCATGTGTCACCACCATTTGGTCTGCCAATCCCTGACCAGACTCAGGCTGGTACACAGCAGTGCTCTAGAGAAGCCTCTTCCACGTAGATTCTCCATTTTTTGGTGGTGTCTCTAGTGGATGAGGGTCTATTAAAACCTTGAAAAACAGAAGCCAGGACACCAGTTTAGACACAGAGAATTTTTTTTTTTTTTCGAGACAGGGTTTCTCTGTGTAGTCCTGGCTATCCTGGAACTCACTCTGTAGACCAGGCTGGCCTCGAACTCAGAAATCCGCCTGCCTCTGCCTCCCAGAGTGCTGGGATTACAGGCGTGCGCCACCACGCCCGGCTGAGAAATTCTTTATACCATGCATATTGCCTTCTTTCTCCAGATTTCCGGGCAGAAAGCAGTTACAGATTGGGAGCAGCTGAAGTTCGAGACTTGGAGCCACCGGTGTGAAGCAGGTCTCCTGAGCGATCCCGGTTTCCCAGCAGTCTCTACGGCTGGTCAGAAGATCTTTTCTTTTTGTTTTTCTTTTTGGCCAGGCTTGAATCTAGACTGCTCTGGTTAGCACGCATTTTTCTCATTACAGCTTTGGGAAGTTGAGCAAGGATGGTCTAACTCAGGCCCGCTCGCCTCGGAATAGCCATGAGGTTGGAGAGGAAGGATCTCTTTCTCGTGCAGCCTAGGGAGCGGCTCTGCTCAGATTTTCGCGGTGTGGCTTCTGGCATGGCCCCGATGGGTCCAGCGTGGATGCAGATCACTTCACTCCCCAGCATGTACAATGGAGGGAGGACTGTGCGACCTCTTCCCAGAGATCTTTTCCTCGAGTCAGCTGATGCTGTTTTTTGGAGTAGATCAGTAGGGAAAACCCTCCGCTCTAATGGAAACCCTCCGTTTTTGGACCGTAGCAATATTGACCTTGTAAGACTATGTTTCTGGAGGTCGGACTGAGAAGGACTTGCTCAAGTTTTTCTCTTTCAATTTTCTCCGGCCAAGCAATGTTTTTGACATAAAATGTTCCCTTGTAATTATGCTGTCTGCTTTTGAATTTTTCCCTGCTTGACTTCCGTTCTGTTGAGTCAGCAGTTCGGGGCTCAGGCCACATACCCAGCCACGGTTGGAAGACAGCAGCGGGTGTGTGAGGGAAGCCAGGACTCAGAGTCTGGGGGGAGAGCACAGGCACCATTTCCTCCCCATGGCTCAGTTTAATGTGGAGGGTGATGGTGGTTTTGAGGTGCTGTATTCTTCCCCTTCCCTGTTAAAGGGCACCCAGACAGAGTTCAAGAGAGAGAAACGAGCAGTGATGTCGGCTCAGGACTCCATCCAACTTAAGTAGGAGGAAGGAGACAGGTATGATCTGGCAGACCACAGCGGAAGAGGCAGCCGATCTGGGGCAGTTTCCAGCCCTCAGGGTACTGAGGCACCCCGACTTTAAATCTGCCTGTAACCCCCTTTCCAGCCTAGCTCAGCTACAGCTACAGCAGCAGCAGCAGCAGCAGCAGCAGCAGCAGCAGCAGCAGCAGCAGCAGCAGCAGCAGCAGCAGCGTCCAGCTAAAACTAGAACCAAGGTGACTAAGACTAAATTCTTGAGCATTTAGCTGTGAGCATCAGGATCTCTATAACACAAAAGATAGAAGCCTAAAATACTCGAAAGAGGTTTCTCTTTGTTGCCGTTGTTTTGGTTTTTTTGGTTTTGTGTTTCCCCATTAAAAGCACACACACTTGAAATTGTATTTTTTTTTCTCTGAATTTGAGTTATTTTCTGAGACAGGGTCTCATGTAATCTAGCATGGCCCCCAAGTCCTTAAGTCCCCAAGGATGACTTGGAAGTCCTGACCTTCCTGCCTCTATCTCTAGTGCAGGAAGTTAAAGGTGGGTACCACCTCAGCTGCAGAAAGAGGCCATTTTCAATTTCAAATCGAATTCTTTCAATTTAGAGACAAGGAATCTCATGAAGTGGGTTAGCCCAAGAGGACTATGCCCAGGAGGTGACTCTGTGTTTAGTATCACAGCCTCTTACCCCCTAGATACCGTAACTGAATAAGTGTGCAATGGTAGTTCTAAGTGAGGGTTTAACTGAGTGAGCTGAGCCATCTCATGTGCTGGTGGTTAGGAACTTCCTGGGCAGCCTCCATGCTATTATTTAGGGAACATAACTGGTGGTGTTTTAGCTATAGAAAAATTGACCCATTTTTGTGTTTTGGAAGGACTTTGGAAACAGAGCAGCCAAAGCCGAGGAACAGCTCTGTGAAGAGAATCTGAACGTTGAGCATGCCTGATGCCTGGCCCAGCACTCATATCCCTCCCCTGGCGATAACCAAGCCTGCCTGTGTAGGGCCGTGAGCACAGTTGTAGAGAGAATCTCTAATAAGCATCACCCGTCAATAAAAAATCCAACGACCAATGAGCCCGGGCGGAAAATAGTAGGTGGGACACTGGCAGAACAGAGAGGACTCTGGGAAATAGTGAGAGAATAAAGGAGAGGCATAGAGAGATGGAGGGGTGGAGCTTGGAGAAAGATGCTGAGAGGGCCGGGGAAGACTGGAAGGGAGAAGGGGGGAGAGACTGGGTGGGGAGAGGTAACTACCCAAGTGGTAGACATAAAATAGTTTGAGTGGGTTAAATACATTACGAGCTAGTCAGGGAATGAGCCAAAGCTTATGACCTAGGCATTTATAAATAAATAATTAGTCTCAGAGTAGTCATTCCAAGAGCTGGGGCTCAGAAAGGAAAACTTGGAATTGTTGTGGTCCACACAATGTGGTGAGGAGGCTCCTTCCCGGATTTAAAAGAGAATCCTGTGTGAGCAGAAGCCTAAGGTTCCAGGAGAGCAAGGATCTGGGCATTTGCTCCCGTATTCATATGGACAGTTCCAGAAACTGGAGATAACTCATGTAATCATAGTGGACAGAGTGGTCTATATACTATTATATGCTCTTAACACAAGTGAAGTTTTACATAAGACATGTTAGCGACAGTAAAGATCATGGTTGTTCCTCGGCAGGAGGGTGGCTGTGCTTTCTAGTTGTCCATGGAATGGAGCCTTATTCTATTTGTTGATTCCTATGGGATCTCTGGTTGGTGACTTGTATGCTTCTGAGCCCTCCAACCCCATGGGGGTGCTGTGTGTGTGCTTTTCTCATGGGTGTTTGTTCTGCATAGTAAACGCTTCTTTTGCTAAAGCAAGCTTCTTTTTAAAAAATATTTTTGGTTTTAGAGTTGTGTATATTATGGATTAATGTTTGTGTCTCTATTGTAAGTCAGGCTGTGAAGTCTGATCACCAGGGCTCCCGGGGGACCTTTGCAAGGTAATTAGGTCACAGGGCTGAGGGAGTGGAATTGTGCCCTTGTAAGGGGCCTGGCAGTGGAAACGCATAATCCCTGCACTTGGCAGGCTAAGGATGATAGCGAATTGGAGTCTAACCTGGGCTACATAGGAAGAGCAACAGAGTAAAACAATATAAAAGAGGCCCAGAAGCCTGACTTCCTCCCTATGAGGACACGGCAGGAAGAGTCTACGATTCTGGTACGGTCATTATCCAACTTGAGTCCGCCGTTATCTTGGTCCTGGGTCTTCCCAAGCTTCTAAAACTGTGAGAAATGTTATTTACTGTGTTAAAGCACATGAAATGGACTCTATATAAAAATATACTCATGCAAACGGTATAGTTTATATACAATAGTATGTACTCACCATGAGGCTTACATGTTTTTAATATTGTACTGTGTGTGTGTTGAATGGTGACTTGTTGTCATATGCTTGGCCCAGGAGTGACACTAAGGAGGTGTGGCTTTGCTGGAGTAGGTGTGGCCTTGTTGGAGGATATAGTTTGCATGAGTATATTTTTTATATAGAGTCCATTCCATGTGCTTTAACACAGTAAATAACATTTCTCACCGTTTTAGAAGCTTGGGAAAGCCCAGGATCAATCTAACAGCTGACTCAAATTGTGTCCCTGTGGAAGGTGGGCTTTGAGACCCTCCTCATAGCTACATGGGAGCCAATCTTCTGTTTGCCTCTGGAACAAGATGTAGAACTCTCAGCTCCTCCATCAAGATGCCTGCTGTCGTGATGCTCCCACCTTGACAATAACGAACTGAACCTCTGAACCTGTAAGCCAGCCCCGATTTAATGATGTCCTTTATAAGAGTTGCTTTGGTCATGGTGTCTCTTCACAGCAATAGAAACCCCAACCACTGCACCACAGAGGGAGTCAAGTGTTCTTGCAACATGGGTACTGGAGACTGACTTCAGGTCGTCAAAACAAGTGGCAAGTACTCACTGGCTCAGAGCATTGGAATGGTATCTATCTCCTCATATAACCGTGTGGCAGTGTAGCCCATTTTAATCACCTCCAAAGTCGGTGTGTTTCCCTCTGCAGGGAGTCCCGTCTTCTAGACTCTGCTTGCTGCCACTGTAGAGTGCTTTTGTCTTTCCTGCTGATGACCCTAGACAGGATGGGGTCTTCTGCCCTTTGTAATGCCAGCTGCATTCCAGTGTATAAGATGCTCCAGGATCCACCCGCCTGCCTCTTGATGGAGACATTGGTTCATTTTTAGTTTTTAGCGCTGTTGGTATTTGTGTGAGTCTGTCTGAGCGGGCATTTCCCTCTCTTGGGCAGCACACTCTCATTTCTTCCAAGGCAGCGCCTAGCAACTGTTGAAGGCATGAGTGGAGCCAGTGATTTTAAATTCTTGTCCAGGTGCTGTAAGCTGTGATCTTAGTCCCCCCGGGTTTCAATTCTGCATGTTGTCTGTTCTTTGAGTTTTTTTTTATAACGATTAATTTATTATATATAAGTTCACTGTAGCTGTCTTCAGACATACCAGAAGAGGGTATCAGATATCATTGCAGGTGGTTGTGAGCCACCATGTGGTTGCTGGGATTTGAACTCATGACCTCTGGAAGAGCAGTCAGTGCTTTTAGCCGCGGCGCCATCTCTCCAGCCCCATTCTCTGAGTTTTGAAGATTACATGAGCTAATATTTGTGAGGCATCAATCAGTACCTAACACAGCTCTGATCAGTGCCCTGCTTATCTGCTAATGAGATCAGGCCAGTGTGATTGCTTTGGTGGAGAAAGGTTTGTGGAATGTTCGGGGGTCACTAAGCAACTGAGATCATGGCCACTTTATAAGGGGCCAGCATCTTGACATGATGTCATCTACAAAGTTCAAAGTTCATGTCTGAAAAGTTCAAAACTGAGTTACAAAACAAATAAACAAACAAACAACAAACCACCTAATGTTCTAAGTTTTCTAAGTTTACAGTTTTGTGTTGGTTGCCATTCATAGTTCTCCTGGGGTTCATGTGGTCTGCAGGCCCAGGCTGGACACAGCTGCAAGGTGAGAAACCCCAAAGTGAACTCTGAGGCAGGGCTGTTTCTTCACTGCATGCAATGTGAGAAGCAGCGCCGCTCTCTCTGCTTGGCCCCGGTGGGCGACACAGAGGCAGAGAGGAAATACAGTCTCAGGCGTGTTGGTGAGAGCCCCTGCAGGATAGAATATTCACACCAAAAACGAGTGAAGTTTAATTGAAAGCATTAGGAGTATGACTAAATAGCCTGGAGTTAAATGTACTGGTTAAGGAGATAAGAAAAAGAAACAGAAACAGACAACCACTGGACAGAGTAACCAGAGGTCAGCTGGGCCCACGGCACCCACAGAAAGGCCAGGCAGAACACTATTTGATGTCCCTTGGTGGACATCAAGCTCCCCTAGGTTGTAGCAAGGACTCAGAAGCACACAGTGTTCAAGTCCAGAAACCAAGCCGTAGCCTGTTTCCCCAGTCAACCAGCACACCCTGAACCCCTTGAGCGGTAATTTATAAGATGTGGTAGCGGCAGCTGGGCCCTCAGAAATGGAGAGTGGATTGTACTCAGGAAGACAAAGTTGCTTTGTCCAGAGTAGGAAGAAGGAAAACGCTACCACTAAATTACATTCTTTGAGGATAAAAGGGAGCCTTTTCTTGGACTCTCAGTATCTTGCCTATTAGATCCCGAAGAGCAGCTAGTGAGGCATGACTTAATCAAGCAGCCTACTCGGGGAATGGGGGGCGCTAGGCACAGTCAGGCCCTGCCAGAATCTCATTCGAGGGTTGTCAGGTTCCCGTGCTAGAGACTCGCAGTTGGGCTTTCAGAATGCAACCAGGAAGCCAACACACACTCCGACAAGCGCATTATTGACTACGGACGAACGGAGGAGACAGGCTGTGGTTACCGAGGATACACAGGAAAGCCTCCTGTACTCTGGCCATTAGAAACGGAGCAGCTTACATTCCAGGTCATTCCTGACCATGACAAAACCCCCTTACTCTGCGATGCAGGGAAATGCCAGGAGTGCCTCTCACTAGCTCAGCAAAGCTTGGCCCTCTTGGTTCGCAAGTGCCTGATGCGTACAGACTGTCCTGAGACGCTGGGAGTTTAGCACAAGGCCATGGGAAAGACTTATTAAAACCACAGAGGTAGTAATTAGGACCTCTAGCCAATTGCTATAATAAGCCACAGGCCTGTTTCATGTCACACATTACATGGAGTCATGGTTACATGAACTCAACGTACAAATCCACTTGTGGTCACTGCTTTTTGTCTGACACCCGTCTGTCTGTCTTTCCTGGGACACAGGAAGACAGAGTTATTACACACTTGGCATTCAGTTTTTTCTTCTCTTTTCTTGACTACTTTTCTTTGTAAAAATATCCTCTCCTGTCCCTAATTCTCCTTACCCCCCTTTCTTAAAAAACCCTTATGATATCCAAAACACAAGAATCCTCCCAAACACATCCACAAAAAGGCAAATTTCCAGTTTTGAAATAGAATCAATTAGATGTAACTTAGGGGCTGTAATTTCAAATGGCACTTCATGAATGTCTTAGACTGTCCACAGGCACGTACTTCTATCACAAGCCATGTAACAATAACACTAATAATTAGTAATTATTAACTATCAATGAATGCCATTGGCACATTTATGGATCCCACTCTGCTTATATTGACATTCCATTGGTGGTCTAGCCTGGGAACCTATCACTTATAAGATTGCTACTATGGGACAATACATGAAGCTCCAGCTCACTGCTGAGGTTGAACAGATGTTGGGAACATTACTTGGCTTTCAGATTAACCATCATCACCATTGCCAGATAGCTGGCACATGCCTTGAACCCCAGCATTCAGGAGACACAGGCAGCTGGTCTCTTGAGTTTGAGGCCAGCCTGGTCTACAGAGCAAGTTTCAGGACAGTCAGGGCTTCACAGAGAAACCTGTCTCGGAAAAGTGAAAAGAATTACCACCATCAACAATTGCCCGTCTCAATGTCCCTTACTCTGCTAGGGAATAAATCTAGGGTCTTGTACATTGGTAGGCACATCACTGATTCTATATCCAGCTGACCTCTTACCATGCATGTGTGTGTGTACTCTATCAGAATACATGTAAATGAAGTTGTCAGATACATCAGGGATATGAGGGAAGGTGCAATTTGGAAGGCTCTCACTTTCTTTTTTTTTTTTTTTTGGTTTTTCGAGACAGGGTTTCTCTGTGTAGCCCTGGCTGTCCTAGATCTCACTCTGTAGACCAGGCTGGCCTCAAACTCAGAAATCCGCCTGCCTCTGCCTCCCAAGTGCTGGGATTAAAGGCGTGAACCACCACTGACCAGCTGGCCCTCACCACTTAAAAAAAAACAACCTTTTATGTGGTGTGTGTGTGTAATGTAAATGTGGATGTCAGAGGAATACTTCTTCCATCATCTGGGTCCCTAGGCTTGGTAGCAGGTGACTTACCTGCTAAGCCATCTTGTTAGCCCAAGGACTTCACTATCTTGGCCCTACCTCTGATTGGTTCATCTGAATGAGAGGGCCAGACATGCCAGAAAAGGCAAACCAGGTGGGCCAAGGTGGGCATGTGCCAGGTCTCTTAGGGAAGCGACAAGGCCAATTTGGATGTCAGAGGCTTTTGATCCAGCAGAGGCAGCAAGGCCAGCCCAGCGACCACCCAAGGACAGGAAGGACTGCTGGACCGGAGCCTGGGGGGCGGGGAGGAGGCATTCTCAGCCTGTTCTGTAACTTACTGCAATGCTGGAGCGCCGTAAGGTCCGGCGTGAAGTAGGGAGCCGATTGCAGGCCTACTAACCCATGGTGGCTGGGTTCCCAAGCGGGACCCGAGGACGGAGAGGAGGACTCGGCAAGGGAGCGTTGGGTGGATTTTAGGCCACACAAAACAAAACAAAACAAAACAAAACAAAACAAAACAAAACAAAACTGCAAGTGGGCAATGCCCAGTCTCTTGAATACAGCATTTGTCATCCTGAAAAATAAATTCGTTATACTTCATTATAAAACACACACTTCCTGGACTGCTGGACAAGCAACAGAAACACACGTGATCTTTAGGCCAGCCTGACATTAAAAAACCAAAACCAAAATCAAACTCTAAAAAAGGCTGGAGGGCGGCTGTTGGTAAGGTGGTTTCTTTCCAAGTAAGAGAGCCCAAATTCAGTTCCCCAGCCCCCCACCTCGCAACCAGGTGTGGTGGCCCACACTTCCACTGCCAGGGAAGCAGAGGTGGGTAGATCTCTGAGGCTCCATTGTCCTCTGGCCTCTGTGTACATCCTCCCCCACCAATCTCTGCAAAGCAACCCACCTTTGACGTTGCGATGACTTCAGTCTCCCTATGTGACTGAAACAACAAATGGTCCAAGGAGATGGCATCTCACCTATTCATTATGCTGTGGCGAAAAAGGCCTTGTGAGGCAGAGGGAAGCTCAGACCGGGGGACCCAACCCCTCTGGTCTCTGTGGGCACTACTCATATACAATACACCCCACACGCAGACACACATTACACGTAACAAGAGAAAGCCAACGGCTGGGTACAGTGGCACACAGGCTGGAATTACTGCCCTTGGGAGGTTGAGGCAGGACAAGAGTCTAAGGCTAGCCTAGGCTACTATGAGAAAGACCCTGTATAAAAAAAGCTACACCGTGCTGTGCTGTGGTGGTGTTCATCTTCCATCCCAGCACTCAGGAGGCAGAGGCAGGCAGATCTGTGAGTTCCAGGCCAGCCTGATCTACAAAGTAAGTTTCAGGGCAGTCAGGGCTACACAGAAACCCTGTCTGGAAAAGAACAAACCTAAAAAGTAAAAATGGTGACTTAAGAATTTCACTTTTGTTTACAAAAACTTACAACAATTGTCTCTGAGTATTAGACATGGTAACAGAAGGTAACACTGCCTTTAACTGTGTGTGGGTATGTGTGCTTGTGAGTACACCGTACCTATACAGAGTAGTTAGATTTCTACTGGGAACTGGTCATTTCCTCCCACCACGTGGGTTCTGGGGACTCAACTGCCTGCTGAGCCACCTTGCCCGCCCTGGCTAAGGTTTCAGTGAGTTGTGAGGCTCTCCGGTGTGATACTCTTCAATACTGCCATTTCTAAAGTTGGCTTCTAGACCACTGTCCTCCAAAGACAAATTTTCTCTCACTAGGTTCAAAAACTCAACATGAGTCTTCACACAGAGACCACGTCAAAGACACCAGCAGACATGTATGACTTTGCTTGTCTCAAAGTCCGACTATGAGAGTTCCCTTCAAGAGAAGCGCCACTGTACACATCATGGGGCTTGGTAAACATGGACTGACTCCTAGGCCAATGGGCTGAGTAAGTCACACGTGTTTTGAACAGCAGGGTATAATTTTTAAAAATGAAAAAGAAACAAACAGCTAAAGTATACTATGAAAAGAAGCCACCACCCACCTTCCTCAACTGAAACCTGATTGCCTTTATCAGTTAAAAACAGTCTGACAGCCAGACATGGTGGTGCATGCCTAGAATCACAGGGTTAGGGAGGCTGAGACAGGGGGACTACAAATTGGATGGTCTTATCTAGTGAAACTCAGCTTGCAAGAACAAGCCAGGCAACTAACTTATCAAGACACCCAAAAGAAACCGGCCTGCAGAAACTGCAGAATCACAGAGGGCATGCTGGGCACTCAGGAGAAGAGTCAAGAGTGAGGGGCTGCCTTCTCTCGACTTTAGGCAACTATGGGGGGCATTATGCTGGGTATAAACTGTCCCACAAACTTCAAAGACAAGCCACAAAATCCACATTAGAATATAAGTTTTTTTAATTTTTATAAATAACTTATCTGTTACAAAGATAGTTTACCCAGCTAAATCACAAAACCATCAACTCAAGATATCCAAATTACGTTTTATTAATAAAACAAGTAAAAACTGATTTATCAATCTTCACATAGAACTGCAGAGGAAGCTGAAAAACAAGGCCTACTTTTAAAACACAATGCATCACTGTACGGGTTTTGGGGTCTGCTGACTAGTGACCCATGGGTGCCGTATCTTTCCACACTGACGGCGCAAAGCCTGGAGGCAAGGCTCCGCCCTCTATAACGCTCATCTGTAATAATCCTGTTTATTTAAAACATAGCCACTTGTGAACATTTACAGTGGGACAATTTACATTATTTCCTTTTATTTTTTTTGCTATATTTCAGCACTTCCCTAGCCCCATTCCAAGCACTGATAATTTTATAATTCTTTTAAAATGCATATTGTTATTTTTTCTTGATTTCATTTAGTTATATACATTCCTGATCACATGAATACTTATTTTCCTTACAAAAATATATCATCAAAATAAAGAGATGTCTGAGGTTGCTTCAGTGTTCAAGTCTGCTTGTTTTCTTTCTTTTTTTCCAGCTTTTCTTCAGTTGTCCTAAAGATGACTATGTTTTATAAATACACGACTGTCCCAACAGTACGGCAGCTACCCTTCTTCCCGGGAAGAAGGGGCTGTGGGAGCGGCGGCTGTGAATGCTGCTTCTCAAACTGCACTTTCCCAACAAGAACCTCCCGTGGAGTTCTAAGGGATACCACACAGATCGGGCAAGACGGCAGTGGGTTTAAATACTTTTTTGCTTTAAGCTGCTGGAGAAGACAAGACGACATGTTTGGTCACCCACTGCTGAAGTCAGTGTACAGCGTGACCGTCCGACATGCCTGCAGTGTTTCCTGCAACTCAATGCAGTGCCTGCATGTCTTCTCAGAGCCCTGGCACCAAGGAACAGAGGAGAGGAGGGGGAAGGGGGGGAAGGGGAGGGTGAGGAGGGTGAGGAGGGTGAAGCTCTGTCGTGCACAGGCTCATCTCATTAATGCTCTCTATCTTACGGCATTGCTTTTCTCAGGGAAGGCTTAAAAAGAACATGATCGTGCTTACTAAAAGGGAAAAAGAACATTAGTTAACAAAAGTCTATTACACTATACATACAGAAATATAAGAAGATAATGGAGAACTCAAGGCAGCCGTGAGATCTGTACAGCAGGAACGGCTGGGGAGCGCACTGCGGATGGACAGACAGACACACTGCTTTCCTTTTGTCTCACACCTAGATGCTGGCTTCACAGAGGCGTCCTCAGAGAAGACAGAGGACAAGGCCAAAAGTACCACAGATTTGTGACGTTTCCAATCTACTGGCACTATGTGGCAGCAGAGTTTTTAGTCAAACCTTGTTCCTTCTCTTTGTGTATGTAGTGTTTCACCAAAAGCTTTAAACACACAAAAGGCGATCACCCCGTTCCTCCCTCCCGTCACGATCAGGAGTGACAGGAGGGAGGAGTCCTGGGAACGCCTAGGCATTGACATGGTGACACTGGACATGGTCAGGCAGCAGGCGGCCCGGTCTCTCAGGTCACCTTTCAGGTGATGAATCTCACTGCCCGTGACATTAGACTGAGGTATCCTTAGCTCTGTGGGCTGACACTCAACACAGCACACCACTGTCTCGTCACACCGTCAACTGGACTGAGTCCTGTGTGGCAGTGAAACACTTCCCCATGACAGGCGACATTTGTGAACTTTAGATGTGGTTTCAGAGGAGGACGGGGCCTTTGGCTCAGAAATGCCTCGGCATCTCACACTGTTCACAGCGGATTAGGGCCGGGTGATTGAGAAACGTGCAGGCAGTGCAGTTCCACTGAGCGCCCTCCTCATCCTCTGTGTCTTGGGTCTTTGGTGCTTTGATGGTGGACCTTTGATCTGTAAGGAAGAAAAAACAATTTTAAGTTAAAAAAAAATCACAAAGTCTACCAAACTGGTAAGCAGATGAAATACTGAACTGACCATGCTTCCCGTCAGGGGAAGAGCCACGTGACTCAACACAAAGGTGTCCATGGCTGGGGGGTGTGGGTGGGGAAACACCCTCACAGTTCCCAGTACAAGAGAAGGAAGGAAGGGTAAGCCCTTGCTACCCTCCCCACCGACTGTCACGGCAGACCCGTGAGGGTCCTGCTTACTGTCACACCCTGCTGAGTGTGAGTGTGACCCTGGGTTTCACAGCCCATTCCAGCTGTGTTTATATATATATATATTTTTTTACTAGAAATACAAAATGTATTTCTTTTTTTTTTTTTTTTTTTGAGTCAGGGTTTCTCTTTGTAGCTCTGGCTGTCCTGGAACTCACTTTGTAGACCGGCTGTCCTCGAACTCAGAGATCCACCTGCCTCTGCCTCCCAAGTGCTGGGATTACAGGCGTGCGCCACCACCGCCCAGCTTTTCAAAATGTATTTCTATGTAGCTTTTTTAATCTACTAAAAACAAGTCTTTAGTAACACAAAGGATAGACACCTCTGCCCTTCTCCCATTTTGTTTTTGAGGCTGGGTCCCACCTTGTAGCCCAGGCTGACCTTAAATTGCACCAACCCTCCCGCCTCAGTCTCCTGGGTGTCAGGATTCAGTGTGTGCTACAGCTCATTTTTAAACAACTAATTTCTAACACTTAACGGTTTACACTTACAGCAGTAACATGCTGAAAAAGTAAGGCCGAGTCAAAAAAAATCATCCCATTTTCTTGTAATTTTAAAACTCAGACACAGTGTAAGAGAGCCCTGAATCTGGTTTATACCAGCGGGGAGCCGTGCAGTCTCAGCCCTTTGGTCTCGGCGGCCCCTTAGCGGCCATATACAACAATCACCACCATGACAATGAGAAATGCTTCCATCTGCCAAGTTTTGGCTTGTATTTAAATGTATAATCTAATTAATTTTTTTACATTTATGCATTCTGTGTATGTCATGTGTGAGTCTGCATGGAACACAGCATGCACGGAGAGGAGAGGCCAGAGGCCACCTTGAAGGAGTTGGCTCTTTCCTTCTGCCATGTGCAGCCAGCCCCAGCCTTGGGAGGTTATTTTGGTCACCGGTCAGCCAGCACCATCATTCTGGATATGGAGGCATGGCTTCCTGGCATCCTTCACTAACGGTCCCTGGAAGGAAGGGGGTGAGGACCTTGCCTGTCCGATTCTGTCCCTCTGCTGTGCATGTCAGGGGCCATGCTTAGGTCAGTTCTGCCCTCTTCTCATCGCTGTGCCTCTGCTCGGAAACAGGAGTGGGCTAGCCCCAGCCCCAGCCCCACACAAGGTGGCAGTGCCTATCTGAACTTCCTATCTGAAGTTTATAATCTTTTTCTTATTTTTACAGTGTCACTGGAATTTTGATAGAATGTGTAGATTGGGGCTGAAGAGATTGCTTCACAGCTAAGCACACTGGCTGTTCTTCGACAGGACTAAGGTTCAATTCCCAGTACCCGCACGGCAGCTCACAACTGTCTGTAACTCCAGTTCCAGGTGACCTGACACCCTCACACAGATACAGGCAGACAAAAGACCGATACACATTAAAACAAAACAAAAACTGTAGATCTTGGGTATTGTAGATAGTTCAACAGTATAATTTTTAAAATCCATGAACATGAATTTTTCTGATAATTTCCTTCTTCAGTGTTTATAATTCTGCTATAAAATTCTTCTGCCTCTTTGGTGTTTACTCCTATTTTAACATTTACTGTGAATGAACCATTTTTGATATCTATGAATTTCTTTTACATATAACTGTACAAAAAATGTAACTTTTTTGTGGCATTTTATATACTGCAACATTAATGAATTCACTAAGTAGTTTTTAACAGTAAATTCTTGAAACTATGACTAATACTGATTTTGATAAATACTATGTTTTTTCTTAAAACACAAATACCTATAGAACTTAATTTATAAATTAGGTATATTAAAAGAATAGTAACTCATAACACAGATTATAACACTATGGTAATGGAGCTATCAGAATGTATGCATTATCTCTGAAGCATTTCTCTGTGACTAACCAATAACCCAGCCAAGCTGTGGCTGAGGACACCCACACGGCCATCTTCTCTGCAGTGAGGGGCTCTGATGGGGTGCCCTTGTTTCTTCTTTTTACATAACTGCTCAGGCAA
This sequence comes from Apodemus agrarius, assembly GCA_964023405.1. Classification (NCBI taxonomy): domain Eukaryota; kingdom Metazoa; phylum Chordata; class Mammalia; order Rodentia; family Muridae; genus Apodemus; species Apodemus agrarius. Next base: position 26,690,270 of record OZ030027.1, on the reverse strand, counting down.
GGGCAGTGCACCCTGATGAAAGCAGCAGAAACTGAGGGCACTCCTGCCTTGTCCCACCCGTGAGCCAGAAAGCTTTCGGTTTCCCCCACGGTGACAACGTCTGTGTGGCTCTGACAATGGCCTCTGATGCTGAGGTTAAATTCCTGTTGCTTACTGACTTCCTTGCTCTTTATTTACTTGTATGCGTGTGTGAGGAGCGTGTGCATGTTTGCCGGGGCACAGGGATCTCAGAGGACAGCTTCAGTCATCTCTCTCCACTGCCTGAGTCCAGGCCACCCGGTTCCCAGGAGTACCTTTCCCCGCTGATACAGCTGGGATTTTATGCTTTAATCACAAGTGGACAGACTTTCACCCTGGTCTGTGTGCATCTGACATGCTTGGTTTCTTCTTCAGTTGGTGTCTACTTGCTGTAGTCCACCTTGCCATTCTGTGTTTCTTGTGGTCAGAATTTGCTTTCTTAATATTGTACATTCATTTGCAAATTATTTATTTTACTTCTCTTAGGGCTAAAAGCAAATTATGTATCATAAGTAATAATGAAAATAGTGACCCAAATAGTCATGCCTGTATATTTAACTTCAGCCAGTCAGATTTATGCACACAATTTCATTTGTACACATATCCTAATGCCTGGCTCAAGTACACAGGCTTATTTCATGTCTTAGCTTGGTACACACATATTCTGTGACTTTCAATGCTGATACTTTTTTGAAATTTATCTGGAATTCAGGATATGTGAGTACTCAGAATTATACAAAACAATGTTCTCAAAAACCGGAATTTCTCTAAAGTGCCGGCCTTATCATTGTTTACAAATTTAAAGACACTAAATCTTTGTACTTTGTTTTAAATCCAAACTTTCTGTTTTGGGAGTACACAATGGCTACTCAAACATACTCTAAAAAGTGAAATACATCACATCTTTACATCCTCCCCAAACCCCAGAATGTAAATAAAAATAAGCAGACACCTTCCTGATGAGTCTACTCCAGAACGCCAACGCTGGAAACACTCCCAAAGTGGAAGGTTGAAAAAAAAAAATAAAAATTTTCAAAGATTTTGCTTTCCAAATGTAACAGTCTCACATTTAATGGATGCACTGACCTTTGGGTTTTGGTGGCACAGGGCCTACAAATCCAATATTATCATAAAAGTTATGAATAGCGCTGGGGTTAAAATGTGGTCCTGAAATATATAAAAAGGAAACATATCAATATTTATAGTTCAGAAATACTTAATTTTACTTTTTAAAGCAAGCATTTCTTTCTAAAAATAAGCAGAAGAAATGCTTTAAATGATACCCTCTTAATTTCAAATTATATATAAGACTTCAAAAACATATCTCAAAATATAGATATAAGATAGTATTCATAGACAGAGGCAAGTGATAACTGGGAAGAAGTGCAGTTAGCACTGTAAGAAAGAATGAGAAGCAGACCCCTGGTTCTACATGACGAGTTAAAATGACTGCTTATTGGCATGTTAACACCAATTTAAGAAAAGCCATCATCTTTCAGTTTAATGGATGTTGGATTAAACACAGAAATGGGATTCAAGACTTCCTTGTTAAATTTCCTTTTTCTCTTTAAATTTTGTATATTTCTATCCCCTCCCTACCCCTGCCCACTTCAGAATTAGGTTTCAGTGATAAAATTTTATTTATGTTTTCTATGGAACGGAGTTAAATCTAAGTACTTTTTACTACAATAAAAAATTAATGCTGGTTATTAAATGCTTGAAAAGTATCAAGTCCTATCGCTGTCCACAGAATATAACTATACTTTTCTGTCATTTTCTATTCTATCAGCCAAGGCAGTGCCATGAGATAGGACATGCAATTCTTGAAAGGAAAAAGGGAAAGGGGAAAGCGACACGGGCACATCTGGTAATGGAGTATCTACACAGAAGCCAAACCTTTGACATGCAGCTAGAAATGCAATCACTGTCTTCCCTTACCACAAGCTACAGCAGAAGGCTGCAGAAGAGCTAAAGGCCACGCTACTGCGTGTCTCTGGTTTCTTGAACCAATTACACCCTTCTTGAGGGAAGAGGGGCTGACAAGCCAACTGTTCTTTCTTTACCACTTTCTGTCTCCAAAGCTAAACACTCTGAGACAGTGACTGGTAAGCCACAGGAAAAGGCCTGGCAGATCAATTCAATGAATTTCAGCTGAGAATGCACTGAACTTTACCTCGGGCTTGAAAAAGATCAATTTCTTTGGTTAGGCAGTCAATGTCAATCTGGAGTTGTCTATTACAACTTCGCAACTGCTGCATTTCTTCGAGCTGAAAAATAATGCCATGTAAAAAGGTTTGTATTGAATTTCGGTGTCATTAGTGAATAAGGAATGGGGTTGGGGGAGGGGGGTAAGGATGGAAACCAGCATGGATAGAGCGTCTGCAGACCGTGAGGAGCAGCCTCTGCACCACAGCCAACAACAACCTGCTCTCCTGAGCAAGCGCAGGCCACAGCAGCTGCAGAAGACTTACTGAAGGTATTTGTGATATGGAATTTGATCTCTTCAGGCGCCTTCGAGTTAGATTATTTTCCATCTCATTGACCTCGGATTTGAGTTTATCCAGCTTTTTCTTCTGCATCTCGAGCTCTCTCTGAAGCCGCTCCATCCTGGCCTTCTGGTGTACCAGCAGCGCTGCAAGATGAGCACACGTGTGAGGGGCCTCCCACTCCAGCAGCTAACTCTTCAGCAGACAAACATTTCTGTGACAATCAGCTAAGAATCCCAGAGCTACATGATAGCAAAATATTTGGGATACACTTAAATTTTCAAAAATCTTGACTGATCTGGAAACTTTTAATTATTTAAGTAAATATTGCACACCTAAAAAGTTTTCCTGGTTTGAATGTACATTATGGCTTTGAATTTGATTATGGCTGAAGACAAAGGTCTGTTATTTTTTAAGTTTCTAGCTTACTACACTAACCTAATTTGCTCTTCGGTAGCTCACATCTGACTTGTGAAAAGGACAAACCTCGTTCTTCCAGCCTATGTTCGAGATATTCTAACATGATAATTTTATAGACATTTTATATGGGAATATGGAATGGGGTAAATAATTTTGATTATAATAAGAATGACTTCAGACCACATGAATATTAACAAATTGTTTAAACTTCAAATTAAAAAGTGTCATTTAGATTCTCAGACCACAGGTTTGTGAAATCACTTTAGCAGGATTTCTAAAAGCAATAAATCTTGTGGTCTAAATGCTGAACTATCTGGAAAAGCTCACCAAGCTGTGTATCCTGGGAGCCAGTCCTGAAAAGTGAAAACCTTGTCTTCTAGGACACTGGACTGGAAAGACACCTTGGGATGACGCTACCCAGAAAAAAAGAAGCTGATGTGAGAAAGGACCTCAAGCGTGCAGTATTTTTAGTGCTTCCTGTGTTTGGATACACACAGATACTTAGCATTGTATCACAACTGTCCCAAATGCCGCACAGGCGTACAACTTACAGTCAGTAGGGACACCAGCCTAGGTATGCAGTAGCATTACCATATCAGTCTGGGCACTCCATGGTAATTGTATGATAAACGGATTGGCTACATGGCACATTCTTCAGACTGAATTACTTCCTGAATGTTGTTTACTTGCTCATTTAAAAAGGAATTCCAGGGGCAGGCAGAGTGTGTGGAGAGAAGTCAAGATCTCAAGATTACTGGTTAAAAATGTCCCCAAATTGAAGAAAAAGAAAATACAATTCTAGAAGATAATGCAAAAATTTGTTCACCTAACTAAATCATCAAAGAGTACAGTGAATAAACACATTTCAAAGTTTGGGAGAATGTACAAGCAACAGGCAGCTGCTGAAATAAAGAAACTATAATGACAAATGACAGAAAGGTGTCTACAGAGAAAACCACAAGGCATTGGCGGTTAAGTGAGAGCGAATGCGGGAGACGGTGAAAGCAAAGTGACACTGGAGTGCCAGGAAAGAGGAGACGTAGGACGACATACGAGGTGCACGCCAGGGCCTTGGACAGAATGCCCAACCCGGCGAACCAGCCATTCTCCTCCGTGCTTCCTTTACAGCGAACACTTTAATCCACACGGAAGGAAGCCCATTCTTAAATGCCAACATTCGAAGTGTTTAGGGATTACAAAGGAAAGGAATCAGTGCAATAACTAAATGAAATACCCAGTTTCTAAATTAAAATAACCAAAAGAAAAATAATGCGTGTTTAAATCTAGTCATGAAGAAAGGACATGAAAGACATAGAAAACAAAATTTGACAAGAATAATTTATACTGTTATTAGTGACAACAGATGCAAACCCTAAATAAATGCCATTTCTTGAGATAGAGATAAACAAAGAAGATTTTAAAACACATTTGCTCTGCTTCATCTGTAGGACTGCATGGATATGTGTTCCTTGTGCCTGCAGAGGTCAGAAGAGGGGCGAGGCGGCCTGGAATGGCTGTGGCCTCCATGCAGGTGCGGGTACCTGAGTCCACGTCCTCTTTTAACAGCACTGCTGAGCAATCTCTCCAGTCCACAAAGGAGATTTTACAAATTAAGATCTATGCTGTTTATAACAGAAACATTCCACTAACTCATTCTTCTCATAAGCTGAGAGGCGATTACACTGGGACAGTTTCTACCAGGGACAGAAAGCTCATAGTAACAGGGTGACCAGGGCAAGAGAAGGCAGCAACAGCAGGACTCCAGGAGCCTTAAACAGATGAAAAAGGGTGTGTGTGCGCTACTAACACATTCAGTGCTTTTAAGTCTTCTTTTTGTCAAAATTAATGGATAAAAGTAATTTAAGCACACTACCCCTACTGCTGCTATAACAACCCAGCAGAAGCTGCTGGTTACCAGGGCTGTCCCGACACTGCCTCTGGACCACAGCAGTCCCTAGAAGCTGCTGCCCCGAGCCAACATCTGCAGCCACATCAGATCTGGATGAACACAAATGTTTCTTAATTTTATTAAAAACTGTAAAGACATTTCAAGTTCTAGATAGTGTTGATTTTAATAAATCTACGCACTATACATTAATATCTAGTTCTTACAGAAACACAAAACTCAAAACTATTAGAGATTGCACTTATTAAAGCCTATCCATTGCAAAAATGTCCCCCAGGTATAGATGGTTAAAACAATTTTAGATAATTTCATCACTAAAATGTAGCAAGCCCTTATTTCTCAAGTTTAAAATGTATATAATTTGATGTGCCTAAATTAGGTATATAACTAAACCATATTCAAGCTAGAGTGAAGAAAGTACAATGTCAGCTTTTAAGATAAACCCAAATTCTCCTATACTTCCAATGTGTTGGCAACAGAGGTTGTATCTGTTGTATACATTGCTGTATCACTAATAGACATTTACTTGGTGACTGAATCACAGAAGACCCAAAGATGGCAGCTTTTTAAAGCCTCCTGTTTCCATTTGTTGTGTCCTTTGTAAGGCTAGCTGAAATCAGATCTTGCAGCAGGGCCTGTAGTTTCAGACAACAGACACCAGGGAAGCTGAGGGAAGGCGATGCTCTGTACCTGAGCCCTCCACACCCTTCACCCTCAGCGCTGACAGGACAGGGCCAGCCTTAACACAACTGCTGTGGCTCTGCCAGGCACTCACTTGCTGGCATTATCTGTAATAACCAAGGCTGTACATGCAGTTTTACAGCACTGAGGTACACACGCCGTCTGGAGCTTGCTTCAGAGCCTGCTTACAGTTTAGACAAAGCTCTACGTTAAAAGGAGACACACAGCAGTCTTCACATTAGTGATGGAACGTCATGAAGACAGTTCCTTGTGGTTTCAAGGGGTCTCACCATAACCAGAGAGAAACAGGACAACACTGCTGCTGTCTGCTTTTTCGAACTGTGGAACAGGAAAGGTTTTCTAATTATGATACAAATGCCAGAAACTAAAAGGGGAAGAGACCGGCCGATGTGAACACACAGAAGTAAAGCATCTAAGACATCAGTAAGCACAGTACAAGGCACAGCAAGTTACAGGAAAGCAGACTGATCCCTTAACAGCAGGCACATCACACACTAAGAACCACGGTGCCTCCTGAAGACACCCGTGCTCCCTGACAAGCTAAAAGCCTCCACATAGCACCTTTCTATGTGACAGAACAAGGAAGTATTTTCCTTTCGAATCATTTATGTACTTGACAGAAGGGAGAAGACCACTCTTGTGAACACTGCTATGAAAGAGCCCTCTGCTCATAAATGGGGCACACGGACTAGTACAAGAGGTCTAGGAAGCTTCACATGGAAAGCAGCCACACTTCTGTGGCAGTCATATGGTGCTGCTTTCTGGTTCTTGGGTAGGGCTGGTGCAGAACAGAGCCCGCCAGCTAATCTGGAAACACATAGCACCTGAGGCAGGGAGAGCGTGAAGCCAAAGCTTATTTGGGCACTGTAGAGAAAGGACCTGTCTCAGGAAAAGAAAAGAATGTTAGCATTTGCATACGCACATCTCTGGGTTATTTGTGATAATATCTAATATCATCTAAACATTACATAAACAGCTGTTATACTGTACTGTTTAGTGAGTAAGTCTGTATGCCTGTAGTCTAGATGCAATCCTAACAAGTCCAATTTATCAACTATGGTTAGATGTGACTTAACCCATGTATTTACAGATATCCATGTGTACAAAATGCACTAAGAATGTGCTTATATGTGTGCATATGTAGTTTTATGTTTGTATATTTATACTATAAGGAGAAAGACTGCTAATAGAGATTGTATTTAACAGTTAAGGGGTTAGAGGTGGAAACCTATTTACTGTATCTTTTTAATTTGCAAACTACTTTTATAATGCTTTTAAGATACCATTTTTCACTTTGTTTGTTTGTTTGTTTGTTTCCCGAGACAGGGTTTCTCTGTGTAGCCTTGGCTAACCTGGAACTCACTGTATAGACCAGGCTGTTCTGTAACTCATAATTATCCACATGCCTCTGCCTCTGTCTCAGCCTCCTGAGCGCTGGGATTAAAGGTGTGCCCCACCATCGCCCACCAAGGCATCTGTTTTAAGACACAGCTTGCTGGCAGAGCTCTCCAGAGATGGGCCATGCTGTCCCAGAAGGTGGCTCCTGACAGGTCTGCAATCACGGGACGCTTGTCTGATGCGCAGGATGGGGAGTGGACTGGTAACCTGGGTACAGTGCTGCACACTTAAGGAGTGTCTTTAAGAGTGACACTGAACTAGTAAGTGGATCCTTTAAGAGTGGAAGAGTGGCTGGCCAGGCAGTGGTGGCGCACGCCTTTAATCCCAGCACTTGGGAGGCAGAAGCAGGTGGATTTGAGTTCGAGGCCAGCCTGGTCTACAGAGTGAGTTCCAGGACAGCCAGGGCTATACAGAGAAACCCTGTCTCAAAAAACCAAAAAAAAAACCAAAAAAAACAAAACAAAACAAACAAACAACAACAAAACAGAGTGGAAGAGTGGACAGTTGGGAGACTCACTTGAAAAAAACAAATCATTAGCCGTCTGATATCAACTTGTAATTATTGAGAGGATTATTTATTAAGGTGATTACAATTAACATAAAACAAAGTTCTATGGGAGCCACTTCATAAAATTAAACCAATTTAAAAACTGTAATTTAAATTATATTTCCTTTTGGAAAAAAAAATCACTTAATTTGTATCACAACCAGAATTTTATTAAATCTCCAGAGGAGTGCTGTGACTTGTAAGGAAGAGCTCGTGAGAAACGACAAGGAATGAGAAACACAAAGCTCAATAAACTTTTCAACTCATAAGGTTATTAACTTGAATTTCTATTTTAGGCTCAAGTCACAGCAATCAATCGTTCAGTAAAATCAATGCTTCTGTTGGTATTAACAAGATGATGGAATCACAAATATGGCTGGAGATGACCCTGAATTTATTAAAATATAATTTGTGTGTGTCCATCCAAATCATTCTTAGAGAGGTTGCTTGGAGAAGAGAGACTGAGTGCTAGTCTGCTGAGCCCTGGCTTCTGTCACACATAGTATGTATCTTTCTTTCCCCTGTGACAACAGCCTTACTGAGGAGTGTCAGCCCCATGACAGCATGCCACTACGGGGTGGGGTTGGGGGAGGGGGGGACAGCGCCCCTCCTCTTCAGCAACTCCTCTCTCCGGGGTCCCCCATCAAGGGTGGAGGAATGTGGCTTATGGCTCAGTGGGTTCTCAGCAAAGCCAAACACAGGATCAGTAGTAAGTACAGGGGCACCAAGGACGCCTTTCTTCTATGGTTACCTGAGAAGAACAGAGGAGCTGGACAACAGATCAAACGAGGTACTGGCTGAAAGGAAAACAAGGGGCCAGCAGCAGGATGGTTCAGTGGGCAAAGCACTTGTGACACTCATGATTTGATAACCTGAGACTGATCCCTACAAACCTTGTGAAGTTCACAGGAGAAACTGACTCTGAGTGACCTCTGACCTCCACTCAAATGCTGCAGTGCATGCATTCCTATCCACACATGCAAGCACACAGTATGTATGTGAATATAAACACACTTCTAACCACACATACTCATATTCTAAATAAACACAAAAAAAGAAAAAGCCAAAAAGTAGATGAGAAGGCAAGGCAGGCATGAGAGCTTTTACTGTGGAGAGACAGCTATCACCTGCTGTGACAGGACCTGACTTAGTTTTGAACAGTATCTCTGGCTGCTGGGTGCACTAGACCACAAGGAGGCAAGGGTGAGGGCCAAGTGCTAACACACTGAGAGGTGGTGGCATGTATGAGGACAGGGACTATGTGGGTGGGAAGACAGGACTCTGGAGAGACTTGGAAGGAGACTTGATAGATGTGAATGTGAAATAAAGGAGTCAAGTATGTTCCGAAGGTTATTCTAATTGTCAGAAAATTCAATTGCCAGCATCTAAGGGAAAAGGAAACTGGTGGGAAAGTCAGAGGCTGCTTCAAGAATCGGTCAATTTGAGAAACCCATGAGGCATTCCAATGCAGGGCTACTGTGCAGACAAAGTGCCTTCAACTCAGCGAAGAAGTCTGGCTTCAGAGTTACCAATTTAAGGTATATATAATGTTATTTAAAAGCAAAGGCTGGAGATGGGCATGGTGGCAGAGGCCCATAATCCCAGCACTTGGGAAACTGAGGCAGAAGATTTTTGTCTTGGGCAAAGCTGGACAATGTAGGACTATCTTGTCTAAATAAATAACAAAAACCAAGAGATCAAATGAGATACTCAAAGAACAGATAGGAAAGAGGTTAAGAATTTTATTAACTGTGAGCTAGGAGACTCTGGCCTCACTAGAACCAAAGAAGTGGAGGAGCAAAGAAGTGAGCAGAGACAGGGGAGACCCCTCAGGAGCAGACAGTGAGGACACTGGGGAACAGTGCTTCATGGACAAGAGAGTGTCTGGTCTCCAGAGAAGGGAGAGAAGGCTCAAAGATGTCTACTGAGGATGCAACAATGCCATCACCAAAGACCTGGACAGTAGTTTTCTGGGTGACTGCACTGGGGGAAACTTGATTGTAGTAGATTCTAGAGAGAATGGGAAGAAAAACAATATGGAGACAGTGCATTTAAGGAACATTTTGTTTTCTTGTTTAAGTTAAATACAAATAACTAATATTTAAAATGTGCAGTTAAATGCAACTGCCTACTTTATTGTATTTTATCATCATAAAAACTTTGCTCTACATTTAAGAATCAGCAAATGCTCGAACACAGGGAGACTGCCATTCTGCCAGGAGAGGCAATGAAGGCCGATGGAAGAACTTAGTCACGGAGACTCGGCACTGCAGAACCAGTTTCGGGTAATACTGGGGTAGTATCAATTTTAACATAATTTCTAGTACAAACAGAATTACTCTACAACACACATGTGCATCAGCTCACTATACCAAGATACTAACTGCAAAAATTTAAGCTGGGCCCTGGTCACCTGATGTTTAAAAATCTCTATACAGTATTATGGAATGGGAAAATACCATAGCCTAGCATGGACGAAGAATCACTTCATATTCATCCGTTTAAAACAACACAAGACCAAAGAGAGTGCTCTAAGGGAGCAGCCTCGTGGAAGTCGGGGAGGGGAGGGGGGGGGATACGGAGGGGAAACCAGGAAAGGGAAAAACATTTGAAATGTAAATAAATAGAATAGCCAATAAAAAAAGAAACAGTAATAAAGTCAGTGTATCAGAAAAGGATTAAGGGGCTGGAGAGAATGCTCGCTCAGTGACTGCGAGCACTTGCTGATCTTATAGTGGACCCACATCGTGCTCACAACCATCCTAACTCCAGCTCCAGAGGATATGATGTCCTCCTTTGACTTCTGGGGGTGCCAGGCAAGTATACGGCACAAAGACACACAGGTAGGCAAAACATTATTCCTACTATGAAACAAAATAAAGACAAATATTTAAAAACAAGCCAAGTTGACTTTCTGAAGCTCTAACAACTCCAGATTATAACCATATTAAAATATACATGAATATTTTCAAATATTAAAATAATGCTATTTGGGACATGTAAGGATGGAAGCTGGGCCAGGGATATAGACAAGTGAAGGACACTTGGTGTAGCAAGGCCAGTACTGCACACAGCACATGGGTCAGAAGGCACGCTCATGCCACTTCCGCTGTGAAGTCACATGTTCAATAAATCCAGCACGGACTGCCCATCCCCCTGGACATTAGCATTACCTTGTGTGTAGGCAGCGTCATCAGATCCCATACTCAGCTTCCGGGCTTCGCTTATTCTATCCACATGTGCTAAAGCAGGGTCTGTGAGGTGCTGAATGTTCTCTGTTTCTACATAATGGTCAGGATGATTTAGAAGATTTGTAAGTTCAAAGGTGGGGGAGACCACCCCCGGGGAAACAGCAGGGGGCTTGTTGGGGGAGACTGTAATTTTGAAGGTGTATTTTGTGTTGGGCTGAGTGACCACCACTCGAGGAGACGTCGCAGAGTTCCCACCTAACACCCGGCTTTTGGGAGGATGGTGATGGATAAAGGCAGGGCCCATGCTCACTTGCCCGGACATGTTCCTGGAGGCTGCGGATGCCCCAGAGTTTGTAGATATGAAGAGTGTCGGTTGATTGCGCATGCCCTGCTCATCTCCTGTGGTGGCATTGGCTGAGATATAGACCTTGGGCTGACTACGGGAGATCATCTCATCAGTACTTGGAGGACTGGCAGCTATGTAAACAGTGGGCTGATTTCTATTTAAGGTCTGGCTGTTGACCAATGAGGAAGTGCTGGCAGTTCGAGGTCCAGAAGAACGTAATTTTGAAGAACTGTTTCTTTGTGGGGGTTCAAGTTTGATTTCTATCTGGTTTTTTCGAGGTCCTGTTGAAATATTCTGAATGTTATACTGGCTATGGGCAGAAGACTGAGAGCTACCAGACGAGTGGATGGTTGGCGGTTGCGGAGTCGTTGGCGAACTGATAGGCATGTAGACATGAGAGGTCTGATGGCCCTGCTGACTCAGCTGCTGGGTTGAGGTATGTGGCAAGGGACTGGATGCAGGATAAGTAGTCCAAGGTCCAGGCTGTGAAGACTGATAGGCTTGCTGAGGGTTCACGGGATTAAACTGAGATACCCAGCCAGAATGTTGTTGTGTCTGTCGAGTTGTACCACTAGGAGTTGTAATATAAGGCCTAATATAGATAGAATTTCCCTGTGGACTGTTCAGTACAGGCGGAGGTACACCATGTATGTGCAAAGATGTAGGGGTACTGCGGCCAGTCTGTATGTTTGGGGCTAAAGTTACCATAATAGGATTAAACCTGGGAGTTTGTTGAGAGAGGTTCGATGTCCCTTTGCTGCCTAGGTGAAATCCAAGATGTGGTGTTGAATTTGAAGCACCGGATGTACTGGGCATTCCAAAAACATTAAAGCCTTGAGGAACGTGAGCTGGTGCTGTCTGTGGCTCCTGCTGAAACAGTTCGCTATTGGACTGCCCGCCTTGAAGCTGTCCATCACTAACGCTGTGTGTTAAAGTCCTGCTCCCATTCACTCGACTCCCCTCTCTCCCATGGTGGTAAACATTCTGTGACTGCAGGTCCAAGTTGAGAGAAGTCATGTGATTGCGTAGACCAGAAAGTCCAGACTCATCTGAAAAATTCAGGTCTCCTTCACCATAAAGATACCTTGTACTCTCCTGAGAGAGAACAGCACAGCAGGCATCCAGGTTATTATTGTTCTACAGAGCAAAAGAACAACAGGTTAATCTTAGTCATGAGAAGTAGATGCACATACTATCATTACTACAGAAATACCACCCCACTAACACATGAATAGATAATATACTCATAAACGAGAGCTTTTGACTTGAGAACTATTTTATGTTTATTAATTCTAACTATTACTATAATGGAAAAATTTACTAGTAACAGATAAATCTAAACCAAATCATTGTCAAAGAAGCTACTTAGTACAATGGACTACTCATATCCAAATACAGTACAAATGCAGCCTAATTATTAATACAATTTTTACAATGAGCAAAGTAGTCAACTTTAAGAATATAAGGTATAATTAAATTTCTTTTTAAAGGGAATTGATAAAATGCAAAGTTCTTCAAAGCACTTAGAAAAGAAGTCAGTGTTTATACAGCCAGTTGTCACCGGATTCTTTTAAAGACTAATCATCTCTGTTCGACCTATGCTTCCTCGTGCATCTACAAACGAAATATAAGCACGAAGTAGCCAACGAAAGAACTGAGTTCACGCCTCTGCCTTTAACAGAGCATGACAAAAATCCACTCCAGAGCAACATGCAGAAAAAGTAAAACCCAAAACAAAGTGTTTTTAAATAAAGTACCACAGCATTGGTCATAAATTCTCCAGAAAAATACTTAGTGGAAATCAATCGTATATGCAGCGATCTGTGAGCTCCTGGAAGACTTAATGACAAATAAAAGTGGGCTTTCAGGCCACTAAAGAGCCTGTAACTCAATCAGATGGACAGTTTTGGAAAATGGCAGTAGTCAGTTCTCTCAGGTCTATGACCTCTCCAGCCAAGGACAGGTAGCTAGGTTTACAATACCCCAGCTAAATTCTAAGTATTGTACAAAACCACAGACAGGCTTGGCTCTCACTCCTCCATCAAAGCAGTTTCTTTTTGCAGCAGACAGAGACCATCACAGAAATCTACAACTTGTCAAAATGCAGAGACTAATCAGCTATGGGGTGCCCGGCATCACTGGTACATCTACAACCCGACCTCTACACTGTGGAAGAGAGGAGGATTTTAGGAGCCAGTGGACCAGGATGCCTGTGTGCGGCATTGTCTTCTGGAATGACAGGGAAGCTGCCCATGAAATCCTAGCAATATGGCTGCCTAAATGAGAGCCGCACAACGACAACACTAGTTAACATGCCAGCACTGACAGGGAAGCTACATAAGGCCCTATTCCTCGATGAGGAGCTACAGGCAGGCAGTGGCTGCCGAGAGAGGGAGACCCAGTCTTCTCCACGGATGAGCCCTCCACTTCCAAGCGGTTGCCCTAAACACATGTACATCAGAGCAAGACTAAATTAGCTTAGTGACCTGTTCCAAAAAAAAAAAAAAAAAAAAAAAAGCAATAAGGAAAGCTCCAGAAAATAAGAGTAAAGTTTTCTCTCATCTCAGGCCCCTACTGATGTACATGTGTTCACATACTTCCACCTATATACTTTAATGTATGTACAACACACACACACACACACACACACACACACACACACACCTGGATTAATGAGGTAGATATAGCTTGATGGTTCACAGGGCACACACAAGTCGGATGAAGAGAATACAGACAACCCTACCCCAAACAAAACCAGAACTAACATAGAAACCCCAGGTTCTTGGTGACGGGAATGGCAGAGTTAGGTGAACTATGTTCCAAATACAGTGATGAAGCAGCTCTAGCTGGAGTGAAGGGTCACAGGGGAAACGTCCTAAGACATGGCTAGGCTTAAGTGATGGAGGAGTTGAAGATCTGAACAGCACTATAGTTATTATAAGCAGCTGAGAGTGCTACTGAACACAGATGAACAGAGAAGTAGCAACAAGAGTATTTTGGGAAGACAATTCTGTTAATAGATAAGATGTAAGGAAATAAATATTCTTTTGACAAAGCAGCCAGTTAGGCAGGCAATACTATCTGATAATGCACGTGAGTAACAAGAGACCAACTAACACAACTAGACACGGGAAAAAAAAATCAGAGCACTGGATGGAAAATTAGGAGCCAGAAAGATATCAAGGCGTTAAAATGTCTACAAGCAGTCAGATAAATCACTCCAGAACTCTCGTTAGGAAATGATGGTCCGCACACAGCATTTGAACAAGGAGAGCAAGCAAGCAAGAAGAAGGAAATGGCTGATCTATCGCCCCCTCCCCCCAGTGCTTCTGCCTCTGGAATGCTTGGTTTGTCTTCTCAATACATCAAGATTACACTCAAGCATACATTAGAGTTGTTTGTTTAAAGATTTTATACTGTGAGTACACAGTATAAAATCTTTTTTAAGATTCATATATGTGAGTACACTGTAGCTGTCTTCAGACACTCCATAAGAGGGCATCAGATCTCATTACGGATGGTTGTGAGCCACCATGTGGTTGCTGGGAATTGGACTTAGTACCTTCAGAAGAGCAGGCAGTACTTTTAACCACTGACCCCTCTCTCCAGCCCCACACATTAGAGTTCTTTATTTTTTGAAAATACCCTAAGCAGTTCTCTAAAAGACTTTATGTTTCATTCCTAGTTAACTGATTTTAAAATATAACTGGGTACAGGGCAGTGGTGGCTCATGCCTTTAATTCTAGCACTCAAGAGGCAGAGATCTTAAGTAGATCTCAAGTTTGAGGTCAGTCTGGACTACATAGAGAAACTGTCTCAAAAAAAAAAAAATCACTGAGCTGTAAGTGTTCTAGATAGTTCTTCCAACATCAAGTCTGTGAAATTTGTTAAGGAAATTACATTATTTTTCGATTAGTTTTTCAATGACTCCCTGAACACTCTTAGTACAGCTTTATTTTCCTACAAATTTCTACCTTCTACTTAATTAAAAAAGTTGACTTGGGATAAGATTTGGCTTACCTTACCCGTCTTCCCAGTTTCTCCTCTTTTCCCACCTCCTTAAAACTCTGACTCCTACTCTTACTTTTATGCTGGTTGGTCTCTGTCTACTTGGCACAAACCTAGACATCTCTCAAGTGGAGACCTCAGTTAAGGAACCAAATCCATCAGATGGCCTGTAGGCAAGTCTATGGGGTATTGTCTTGATTAATGGCTGCTGCTGGAGGGCTCCAGCCCCGGGCAGGTGGGTGGTTACAGGGCTTAAGGAAGCAATCTTGAAAAACCAAAAGCAAGCCAACTGAACAGGCTAGTGAGCAACACTCCTCCACAGGGTCTGCCTCAGCTCCGGCCTAGAGGTCCTCAGTCGGGTTCCCTCAGGGACAGACTAATCTGCAAGTGTAAGACGCAATTCAACCCTTTCCTCCCCAAGTTGCTTTTGGTCATGGTCTTTATCACAGCAATAGAAACCCAACTAAGACACTTCCCTTTTCTTTCTCTTTTTTTTTTCATTACATTCTGCATTGATAAATGTGAACTAACTACTGATTCATTCATCAAATATTTATAATGGGAAATTCCATTACTGTTACTCTTTAGAACTGTAAGTCATGCACCCTAATTAATTTACCTGGGTTATACTTTTCTGTGAAGATTTTTATTCCCATTGAACAGTAAAGAAATGAAGTAAAAATAAGGCTTATAGATGTTACTGTTGGTAACCATCAAAAACTGAACTCAAGTCTGATTATTCTAAAACACACATTTAACCACTGTATAAAGGAACCAGGTGAGTTTGGAGAATTTCATGTACCTGAGGATAACTACAGTGTATAGAGTATATCAGGCTATAGAGTAAGCTGGGATCCTACAGTACAGACTAGTATACTACAAGATTATATTCAAGACACCCAAAATTCATCTTGAAGAACATGGAAAAAAATTTTAAAAAGGCGAATATATAGCAACCTGTATTTACACTGCCAAGAAACAATATCTTGATATAGAAAGGATTCATTTAGGAAGATAATTGGTGGGACTCAAACTAGGTTAAGGCTGAAAACATACAGAACAATTCAAAGTACAGATAAAAGATGATAAGGGTGTGGGTGACATATATATAGTCGCTATAAAATAGGATAAAAATTTCATACATTATCAAATTTAAAAATAATCTGTCAAATGTTGAAGGATTTCCAGAATACTTTGTGAGAGGAAGATTTCCAGGTTAAAAGAATGGCCAGATACAACTATCACTAAATATTTAGAGTTATGGATTTCAAGAATTTTGTATACTAAGAAAATGTAGAAGTTGGAGAGATTAGTTGGAAAATTTATAAAGTAAACTCAGAAAATTTATAAAGTAAAGTAAAACAACATTTTTTTCTTCCCAATTGGGAAGCTATGCACTGTTCATACAAATCCCTCATGTCAGAGATAAGAGACTGACATGTAAAATACTGTTTTGACAAACATACCAATCAACAGAAGAACAAGCTTTCTGACTCGATGATGTTGTTCCCCATTTTCATACAGAGATCTGGGATTTTACTCTGATGAGAGGATGAGGAAAAGGAAACAGGATTATAGCAAGCAGAACGCCTGTCTATAGGGCAGACAAGACCCGTGTTACGGGCAGGCAGAGAGAGCCCTTTTCTGGCAGAGGTCATGTTACTATGAGACACCAAAGATCATTTTTCATTTCAGCAAAGTAATGCTAACAAAGAGTTTTTCTGCAATATCTAAAAAAACATCAGGTTAATATTATAAATTGTATTTTATCAATAAATCCAGAAATCATTTAACACTAACCTGTAACATGCACCTGGATACAACAACTTCAGGCACTTCAGGGAATTTTTGTCGCAGGTCATGTAAAACCTGAAAATCAATTTGGTGGCTTCCTTGGGCCATTCGTATGTCACCTGCTCAGGACTATCTCAATAGGCAATTCTAGGCCTGAGTGGAATTAGTACTCATCTCTTCTGGCCAAGCATTTTCTGTGAAAGGAAAAAAAAGATTGAGAACTGTCTTTAGAATAAATGTTGCTATGGATTTATAATCACAGCCCCTAGCTATAATAAACATGTTAGGTTTAATGATTTTCATATAGCTATACATATTTTCCTTTCTAACAGATAATTTTGAAATGATCTAATTCCTCTGTATTTGTATGCTCTACAATGGAAGAAGATGCATCCAATTAGGAAACTGCTGTGAGGTCTTGTCTTTCCTCGTTCTTTTAGGGAGAACCAGGAACCCCTAACCTTTCTTCAACGAGCACACAAGAGAGTCTTAGGTACGAAATCTTCCTCTTTTTACTTAAAACCGTTAAGAATGTAAATGTGGCTCTAAAAGACCATGTGTATTTTATCGAAAACTTACTGCTACAATCTATATGTTGCTTTACATTCAGCTCTGAAATGCACAATCAATTCCTTTCCACAAAATAACTAAGTCTTTTCTACTTCAGCTCCCGTGATCGCTCACACGGGCAGTCTCCTGTTCACATAGGTCCTTCTCTTCTTCCATGTTCATCTGCCACCAAGTCTTGTATTTAGTTGCAAAAGTATTTTGTATCTGACAATTCTTTCTCACCCCTACTGCTTTTGTTCTGGCCACCTAACTCCATCTTAGCGACTGCTCTAAGTTTCCTAATGGTCCCCTCTCTACTTCCGCTCTTTGTTAGTTTGTTTCCCTGACTACTTTTTCCTCTAAGAGTAACTTCTGTATTTCCAAGACTAGACCAAAAGTTCACAAAAGATGCAACATCACTAGATGAAAGTTCTACTTTAAAATTTCTTTTCCGTTACAGTTTCTAAAGCACATTTCAAATGACCTAAACTTAGAAAAATAATTTACACGCAATATTAGGAATGGGAAAATAAACATCTAAATGAGAAACACCTTAATTAATTAAAGATGAAGAATGAAAACAAATTCTAATCTCTTCCATTATTAAAGCATACACAGTATGTACCATTGGCTTGCTTTTCTAGACAATGAGGACACAAATGAGAAACATTATTCAAACACGCAACTAAGCCTTATGCCTACCTTCTGAGAGGACAGGGCAGGTCATGGAGACAGAGGGACCTGAATGAGAAGGCTAATCTTGTACTTTCTGTACATTAGGTTTGCCTCTCTGAACTACATAGATGAGAACAGCCAGGTTAAGGTTAAAATAACTCATCTGAGATTCTAGGTCTTATGGGTTGGGCTCAACATAGTTAACTGTTCCCTAAAACAAAGTATCACTATCCTCTAGGGAACATGAAAGAATCCAGACTTTCTACATGCCATCCCTGTTCTTAATTATAAGCTAAATGATTAAAATAAAAACTAATCCATATTTTAGAAGAAGGTAACCAATGGAGAACAGGCCCAAAATAACTTAGCTACTGGAATTAGCAATATGGACTTGAGAGTATCTCATGAATGCAAGGGTGAATATATTTGGACTTCTCAGGAAATAAGTAGAATATATATTTTTTATTCAAGTATATGAAATTTGTAACATTTTTCTATTTAAGAACTAAAATATGTGAAACAGAACTCCACTGGACATGCTTATCTAGAGTAGAAGAGAAGAAAATTACAGCAGTCTGGAGGACGGGCAGAGCTGTTAAGTGGAGCAGGGCTTCCAGACCCTAGGGCTGCAGTAGGCAGTACCAAAAGCATTAATGTCCTTGTAATTAGAGACCAGAAACCAGGACACATGTAAGTAGGTGGATAAAAGCAATTGTGATTAAATTTTTCTCAAGTTAGCAAATGATGCAAATTTACAGATTTAAGGAAAATCATACAAAAGGCCCAATATTGTCTAACTGCTATAAAGCAGGGGAGGAAATCTTAAAATACAATCTGAGAAATGACACCTAAGGCTAGCGAAACAGCCTATTTATAGACGGGACTCATGATCTAGCCCAAGGTAGTTTTGAACTTGGGGCAATCCTCTTGTCTCAGTTCTACCTAAAACACACAGTGAAGAGCAGTGCTGCAAAGTGGAGGAACCATGACCTCTGGTGAGCAGGAAATACGCATACAGAATTCTTTTTTTCGCTTGCTTGTTTGTTTTTGAGATAGGGTTTCTCTATTTAGCCCTGGCTGTCCTAGAACTCACTCTGTAAACCAGGCTGTCCTCAAACTCAGAAATTCGCCTGCCTCTGGCTCTGCCTCCCAAGTACTGGGATTAAAGGTGTGCACTGCCTGGTGCATTCAGAATTCTTAAGACACTGAGGGGTACTATGCTCGAGTTAAGGAGGAACAAGAACAAATTCAGTAATTCCAATCTTAAGACATCTATTTAAGTCAGGCCGGCATGTTGGCACATGTCTTTAATCCCAGCGCTCCGGTGGCAGGTGGATATCTGAGTTTGAGGCCAGCCTGGTCTACAGAGTGAGCTCCAGGACAGCCAGGGCTACGCAGAAAAACCCTGTCTCGAAAACCAAACCAAACCAAACTAAATCAAACCAAACCAAACCAAACCAAACCTAGCCACACCAAGCCATGCCAAACCAAAATCTATCTGAAAACTTGACGTCACTTGTCTTTGATCTTAGCCCTTGGGAGGCAGAGGCAGAGGAGTAGAGTCTGAGGCCAGCCTGGCTGATGTCGTGCTCTAGGACAACCAGGGCTGTCTAGAGAGAGCCTGTCTCAGTGAAAAACAAAACAAACAAACAAAATATAAAAATAAGATTATAAACAATCTCCAGCATTGATTCCGTCATAGAATTTGTAATATGGAATCACACTGTAAAATCAAATCAACTGCCAAGACAGCAATATACCAAACCAGTTATCCAAATGCTAAATTATTTTAAGTTAGCTATTATGGTCTAACCTAATACATTTCATAAACTGAAGTGAGCAAGTAAGCATTATATAAAACCAGACAACTTTACAGGTTTAGAACAATTAACTTTTCAAAGAAAATTATATATTAATAGTTAATAACATGATTTATACCTTCCCTTTTTAAAAAGAAACTTTCCTATAATTCCATTATTTGGGAGGCAGAGGAAGGTAGATAGATCTGAGTTTGAGGCTAGCCTAATCTACAAAGCAAGTTTTCCAGATTCAGTCTGAAGGTTACATTGAGAAACTCTATCTTGAAAAACCAAAAGCAACCAAGAGAACAGAACCCCGTCCCAATTTCTTCCTGCAGTGCAGTGCCTTAGGGATATGAGTGCCGACCACTGCTTCTGCCTCACAAGTTTTCCTTAAAGGAACACAGTTGGCAACTGATGCTTTGTGGCTTTGTGGTGGATGCTGCCATTTTCTATGGATTAAGGAAAGTGCAATAAATCTGGGACAAACATATTATATAATTGACTACTTTGTGTGTATCTTCCACTTCATATCTTATTATTTTTCCAATATGTTAGCATTTTACTATAGAAACAAAGTTACTCCCCAGTGCCCTCTTTCACTTAATTTTTTTAGATCATCTATCCTGATCATAAATATTTTTAAAAGAAAACAGGAACTAACCATGTTGATAAATCCTTATTTATAGGTAAAAATAGAAATGAAAAACTTATGTTATGGTCTTAGAGTTCAACCATAAACACTTATACAGAATGAATTAACCTGATACATGAGAATGATGGCTAAGTGGAATAGTAATTTATCAACACACAGTGGTCAGACGCCAACTTTCCAGAGTTGGTTTCTCCTTGTACTATTTGGATCTCTGTGATCAAACTCTTATTATCAGGTTTGGTGACAAGGGCCTGTCTTTAACTACAGAGCCATGGCAATGCCCCTCCCCTTCACTCCAAACAACAATCGCCTTCAAGGAGAAATAAATTATTGCATTGCCACATTAAAGAAAATCATGAGCTTTTCTTAGCGGAATAAGACATCCAAATTACTAAATATAAGAAACTGATGGAGAATGTCGAGATGCAGAGTCCATGTATACTATATTTTGTTATGGCTTCTTTCAAGCAATCAAGTGACATATATTTGCATATATATGCAAGTTAATTGAAACACAACTGAATTCAGGTAAATATACCATGTAAATAGAGAATTTGTTTTTATCTATAAACAACAAACCCTATCTTTTCAAATGACTGGAGAATGTGTTAACTTCATGTGCACATAGCAGAACAGAACAGTTAAGGACACTGGGGGGGGGGGGATCTGCTTCACTCACTTAATCCCCAAGACGACTTGTGGCACACATGAACCTGGAGAAGAATGGTGTTTTATGCTTACTGTTCCATGGAGACCAGTGTACTATTTGCACATTTGCAGGACTTGATTCTACAGCACTTCACATCATTTCTCTTAAACTGCTTTTGCAGTAGTTTGTCACTACTAGCAAACAAACTAAACTAGAAAGACTCAGGCAAAAGTTAAGCTACAAGTTAATGCTAGCTAGCCATGTGTTACTAGATGTTAGGGAGAGTACCATGCCACTCAGGTTAAAGCAGGGAACTGTAAGTTGTGAACTGGGTGTTGTTATAGATCACACAGCCTAAGCTTGAGTGCCCCAACTTTGCATACCTGGAAATAGAAAAATTCAAACTGTGGCTGTCCTTGGTTGGCTCATTTGCAGTTTACAAATGTTTAACTAAGTAACTGCAGTGAGCTCATTTCTACTGGATACTTCTTTTCCAGAGCAGGTCCAGGAACTGGGTCTGGAGCCTTGAAAGCAGAAGAGAAACTACAGTAAACCTAGAGGTAGGCAGAATAAGAACTGTAGAACGGACGACATGAGGTCTGAAAACAGTAGTCCTACAGCCTCAAGCAGAACAGTCAAGTAGGAAAGGGCTTCTTTAACACAGCTTCCGGGAAAGCGATCTGCTTCAGTAGGTAGTCTCCACTACCTCACAATTCCCCATCTTGGGAAGTGGGAAGGAGCCTTTAAGGAAATCTCTAATGGTTCCTAACACTAGCCTGTGCCTGAGATCAGTGCACACTATAACAGAAAATCTGCAAGGCCTATTGTGATTGATAAACTTGGAATTATAAATTCTTCATCCTCAGGTTAAATAACCTGAAACTACTCTTCCCTCTCAATATTGTGTTTCCTGTTATCTTTTAACTGCTCTATTTCCCAAGGCCAGAAACTTCTTTGAAAATACTTCAGATATATTCAAGCAATGAAATGAATTTCAAGTTCCAACTTTCTTTTGTTGTTGTTTTTCAAGACAGGGTTTCTCTACCCCGGCTGCCCTGGAACTCTGTAGACCAGGCTGGTCTCAAACTCAGAGATCCACCTGCCTCTGCCTCTGCCTCTGGAAGGCATTCAAGGCATTGGTTCAGTTCCAATGCTTAAAGGGAGTGGCAGAGCACAGTCATAAGATGTGCTTCTTAACCAATTGAAAACTCTTTTTCTGTTATCAAAAAGGAGTCATTTGTTTTAAAAACATTTCTTTTGCCCATACTAAAGCAAAAACAAGCTGGTAACTCTAAAAGTTAGACAAACAGTAGGCTATTAAAAGTGGTAGCCAGTGTACTAGTTAAGTTTCTAGGAATCAGGCTGGCCCACACTAAGTCCACTGAAACCTCTGCTCTATCAAACATAACAAAGATGAAATAGTGAACGAGTGCCAGTACAGGTTGGACATGTAAAGCCCCCTGCAGTTCTAGTACAAACCAATCTAGCAAAAACACAGTAAAAAAATAGTGTCCCACACCCGGTGGGAAATACAAGCTTTCCATGTTTTGTGATGGCATGTTGTACAGAAAAGAACCCTAGAAGCCAGGGACCTTGGTTCAAATCTCACTTCAATATGGCCTTGAATTAAAAATTTCCCACCCAAAGTTTCCGTTCTACCAAGCGGCAGACAACTGGCTCTTCATTTCTCTGGGCTGCCTTGAAATGTCACTGTGTACACAAGGCATCCAAAGCCTGCTGCATATTAAATTTCCAATATATTGTTTTGCATCACTAAAAAATGAAACATTCTTTTCTGCTTGCTTTATTTCTGTTCTAACATGGAGGT
Source organism: Apodemus agrarius (assembly GCA_964023405.1). NCBI lineage: Eukaryota > Metazoa > Chordata > Mammalia > Rodentia > Muridae > Apodemus > Apodemus agrarius. The sequence goes on along the minus strand of OZ030027.1, from coordinate 26,667,299 downwards.
AAACTTAAGCTTTCATTTTCATAAATACTAAGGCAACAGCCATGTTTAATAAGCTTCAGGTGTACTACAAGTGCATCACATTCTAAGAGATTAAGTGATTTATCACACTGGCTTCAGAATAACTACAAGAATGAATATATGAGACAGTTCAATTCTCACACTGAAGATAAACAAAGATGTAACAATTTACATGAAGGATACAAAGATAGTTGGTAGAAAACAAGATTTTTTTTTCCCTTTCCAGTAAAGTAGAAAATAAGTCTGCCAACAGTCTTGTCAGAACTTAACTCTAGGATTCAGAACTTAAAACAATAACAAAAAACCCAGATAAGTAATTAATCCATGATATAACATGATTCTTATAGAGTTAAAGAAAAGAACAGCCTTCTACCACATATGGGTAATAATTTCCCTCTTACTGATAGGACAGTGGGTTCCACAGAAAGTTATTATTTACCAAATATGGCTCTAAGATCAGATTACAACTCCTCTGCCCTTTACCAAGTATAAAGCAAGTGTCACGAGCCACAAGGAATTTAAGAAAACATTTCTTTACAGTTACTCAAAATGTATTCATACCACAAGTGTCTTTCAAAACAGTTTTAAAAACCTGACATGGGAGTCTGCCACTCAGGTAGGACTTCATCTGTCTGTTCCTCAGAAAGGGGGAAAGTCATGGGAGGCTCCCCGCCACGAACTCAAAGGAGAGCTTTCATTTAAGACTACCATGGAGGGAAAGCACTGCAGATAAATCAATATAATTTTATAATTAGCTATCATATGAAATCTCATTACTCACAGTCACATTGCAGCCTGTTTTCTTGGCTTCTTCGACATACAAACACTGTGATAGTAAGCCTGCTGCCCCGCCTCAGTCACACCTGGTCTTACTTACTTTTGGTCTAAGAGTTCTATGGAGCATGCCCAGGACACCGTCATCTGACGGTGATGCTGGGGCTAGGCAGGGTGGCAGCCAGTCTCATGACGCAGCCAAGTCTCCTTTTGCCCCAGTCTCCTATGCAAACTACAGGCAACATCCCAATAGACCCTGGTTTATGACTTCTTAATAGGAAGTTGGCATTTTCCTAAATGCTAAAATGGGAACTCTAGTATCTTACCATTTCTAGTACCAAAGTGGTGGTTTCTGGTCTGAGATGTGAAAACTTAGGAATAGTGCTCTTTTACTAAGAACTCTCAGTAAAATAACTGTACAAATTCCCCTCTTCCACCTTTTGATACCTTTTAGGTTTTCCAAACCAGTGTTCACCTAACATTAATTAATCTACAGTATTATTATAGTGATATAATGCTGGAGTCCACTTGATAAATTCATTAAGCATTTGTTTCACCAATTTTCCTGAGACTGGTCTATATATAGTATTTTATTCTATTTTACTATCATGGTATGTTTAGCTTTGTAAAAAGAACTTCACAGTTTACCTTTTCTTCTCTATGTTATAAAATAGTTATCTGAAGCTTGAAGTTTAAAAAAAAAAAATTCAATGTTTAAAATCTCCAAGGTCTGGTTACTCTGTGTAGGGAATGTTTAAAACTAGACCTTGCATTTGTGAGTCCAGACCCTTTCACACCTCTTCTTCCCCCTCCCTCCCTTTTCAGGATCTCCCTTTAACGTATGAACATGTAGAAGTCTTAGTCATCTTAAACACACTGCCATGTGCATACACCAAAGTTGCCAGTAAAGTCTGAAAGTCATTCAGCAAGCACTAATTCACAAAGCAGCTTATTCGAACTGCCCTCTCCACTTCAGTCCGTGACTGAAGCAGCAGCACAGTGGTGTAAGAACTGAAACAACACTGATAAGAACCAACACCCACCAGGCTCCTTTCCTGCTTGTCACTCCACTGAAATCCACTCCAGGTCGCCTTCTCCAGTTCAGGTCTCTACATCGGAGGTCAGGAAAGCTACAGATTCCCTCTGTAGCTTTTGATTCTGATTGCATAAGATACCCATGATTATGTTATTTTGAAAATGCAATCTGTCAGGTTCAATGTGGCAAGTCCCAATACAGACTGGAATTGAGAACAGCGATTACACTGGAGTTGAGAAGATAAGGTCAATGAGTGAAAATGAAGTTGTAAAAGCCCAAGATAAACACTGACAGGGAAATGTGGTTGAGAAGCAGCACAGCTACCTTAAAATGGTGCTGCTGACCCTGCTGTGCTCTGCTGTGTAAAACCCCAACCTTTCACTTCCGTGTACACATCTCCTTCAAATCCTAACCTTAGATATCTTTAGGGCCATGTGATTTTGATTAAAACCTATTAATTGTACCTTTAAAAGAAAAAAGGCGGAGTCTCATATATCCTAAGCTGCCTCAAGCTCCCTAGGTGGCTGGCCCTCTTACTTCCGCCTCCGGCAGCATAACCACAGGTGTGCACCCCCATGCATGGCTATGCTATGCAGACTTGGGGCCTCAGGCATGCTAGGTCAGCATTCTACCACCTCTGCCATTTTCCTACTGCTACATTTACTTACTTTAAATAGTTTTTTTTAAGTTTCAAAAAGAAAATCCTTGAGCACAGTCACCGTCCATGGCCCTGTCCGAGAAGGGCAGTTTTAGACACGTGCACTCGGAACACTGAGCGCATTCCAGGCCTCCCTCTTCTTCCCTTTCCTCTCCATCCATCTCTTTTAATCTGCGTTTATGTCACATACAAATACATGGCTTGGCGCCTTTTCATCACATCTAGCAACTTAAAGTGAGAATGTATATGGTATCTGTCCTTCTGAGCCTGGCGTGACTCACTCCCATCCACTGTGCTCTTCCGGGCGGAAAGCACTCCGTTGTGTACACACACCGCATCTCCCTCCCACTCCTCTGCTGGACTCTGCGACTTCACTTGGAGGCCTCGGCAAATCCTGGAGTGCTTTGGGTGAGTCACAGGGTAGATCTATTTTTAGGTTTTTGAGAAGCTTTCGTATTGATTCTCACAGTTGCTAGACTACCTTACATTCCTATCAGCAGTACAGTATACATATGGCTTTCCTTTTGCTCACATCCTAGCCAGCATTCGTTATTATTTGTTTTCTTAAAATCGATCTACTTTTATTTCCTATCAGTCCATATATCTGTAGGAATCCATTCAGGCTTTCTGAACATATGCAAACCCCCTTTCTTCTCTCAGTGAGCAATGTTCTTACTTAGAATGCAATTTCTCCACTTTTGACACACTAAAACTACTTCTTCAAAATCAACTCTAGTTTGACTTCCTTCTTGAATCCTTCTCCCCTGCTTCAGTCCTCATGGGCTCGATACTCAGAATTACTAATGCTCCTCCGGACCAATAAACACCTCATCATTTTTCTTGTACTGTTCTATGTTTTTGGTGACATGGATTATGTGCTTAAACATAGGACACTGCCTATATGCAGTATCGATACATAAAGTGTACAAAATAAGTAAAATGTTCTTAATAAATCAAACATTAGACTTTTGTTTTGCAATTTCAAATACCAAAAAAATACACTGGGAAAACCAAAAGTCCACTAAGTAGCTGAGGTGTTTGAATATGCTTGACTTAGGGAGTAGCCTTCTTAGAGTGTGACCTACTTAGAGGTGTGGCCTTGCTGGAGTAGGTGTGGCCTTGTTGGAGGAAGTGTGCCACTGTGGGTGCGGGCTTTAAGACCCTCATCCTAGCTGCCCGGAAGCCAGTCTTCTGCTTGCAGCCTTCAGATGAAGAATAGAACTCTCAGGCCCTCCTTCACTATGTTTGCCTGAATGCTGCCCTGCTCCTGCCTTGACAATGGACTGAACCTCTGAGCCTGTAAGCCAGCCCCAATGAAATGTTGTCCTTATAAGAGTCGCCTTGGTCATGGTGTCTCTTCACAGCAATAAACCCCTAAAGCAACATCTAAAATGGATATTCTAAAAACCCAATGAGAATCTAGATACTCATTAAAATACACGAACTTATTTACTGAACAGTAAGGAATTCATAAATTGATTAAGTTAGTAAATTAGGGAAGGAATACCTTAAAAGCAGGAACAAAATACTTCATTTTAAAGTATCTACTAAGAACCTACAACATGCACCTAGACTCTATGGACTAAGTTTCTTACATAGCTTAGTGGCAGGCCTTGGATTAGGCCTGGATTTTTGACTCATTCTGAAGCTATGAAGCAAACACTGTTTCTGTCTTCTACAAAAAGGTTTAGTATGCAAGACAGGTACACATGCATCAGGTTTCTTATTTCAGAAGGTAGTGAAATATATGACATATAAAGAAATAAATTTGGAACTAAAATATACATTTATTAATATAGACCTATATAACATACATGATGTAGTTTTAAATATACATATAAAATTCATAAATACAAATTTGAGGGCTGTTTTAATTACTTTATGCAAGTAATTTTACCTAGTGATATGAATGATGTACGATTTACTGATTACTATTTGAATTGTAAACATAGCATGTGGTTGCAGCTTTCTTTCTAACAACTTAATTTCACATATAAAAATATAAGAACAAATCTATCCATTGCCTGGACATGGGGTGAGACAACAGTAATGGCACTTGCATAGTCACTACGGAATCTTCATATAGGTCAGAGAAGACCTCAAGAGGACAACAGGAATGATGGTGGGAAATCAGATATTGCACATAATAAGCTCTGCTGGTGGTTATGACAAAAAAGAACATACTTTTTCCTAAATGGAAGCTCTTAGATTAACAGCTATGGAACTCAGTCAGTGTGAGAAAGGGTGGGTCTAGAACAAGTATACCAGCATCCTGACAATATACACACACTACAAGCCTTAACAACACAACTAAAACTCAATCCACTGACTCCTAAACAAAAATGCATTGTAAGCAGTGTGGCTCTGAAGCCAAGAGCCTCATGAGTACGCTCTGACTCTTCTCTATCTTAACACAATCAATGGCGAAGTATCACTGATCACTACCACCAAGGTTTCTTGCATTCATTCCTCTATTACTACCTTAATGTTTTGGTTCTGCTGTTACTTTTATAACCTATTAACAACAACCTCCTATGTGATACTTTGTCCTACTCAACAGCTTTTCTGAGCTGTGTTTTACAATAGCAACAGGCCTATATTAACTGCCCAAAATACAAACTGGGTCATATCATATTGTTACTATGAGAAGGAAGGAATTTTATAGTTGACTGATATTGACTTTGGGTACACGTCCTTGATGCTGATATAAGGAATGCAAAGGAGGAAAGGTAAGAAGGGAACTTAGAAAGTTAGTGTGAAGGTTTGTATATGCTTGGCCCAGGGTGTGGCACCATTAGGAGGTGTGCCCTTGTTGGAGTAGGCATGTAACTGTCCTCATGGGCTTTAAGACCCTCATCCTAATTTGCCTGGAAGCCAGTTTTCTCCTAGGGCCTTGAGATGAAGATGTAGAACTCTCACCTCCTCCTGCACCATGCCTGCCTGGACACTGGACTGCTCCTGCCTTGACAATGGACTGAACCTGTAAACCTGTAAGCCAGCCCCAATGAAATGTCCTTATAAGAGTCGCCTTGGCCATGGTGTCTGTTCACGGCAACGGAAACCCTAAGATAATTAGGTACATGAAATAACAAAAGAACTGCATCAAGCTCACTCTACGTGCTCATCCCTGTATCTCAATACTTGTAAAATCTAAGGCCAGCTTAGGCTATAAAAGAAGATGCTATTTAGAAAGAAAAAAAAAAAAATTACCAAGAAGGCCAAATGAAGAGAGAAAATTTAAAGCTTTAATAACAGTGTCAGGTAACTGGGCCAAATGATTTACAATGTGTTTGCTCATTTACTGCTGCCAATAATCATGTAAAACAGGTACTTGGTTCAGGTGAGCACATACTGTTTCATTTACATCATTAAAATAAATATGAGTTTTTATATAGCTATTTTCTCTTATTCATGGTGCTTAAACCAGGTTACTAAGTCTTCTTATATTGGTGTCAACAGTATCAGAGAGCATCATATATACTCTATTGGTTTGTCATAGACTGTATTTATCTGTATATGAGTGTATAAGGATATATACAAAAGTATACTCCATACACATACTAAGCATATGGAAATAATACTTTAGTGCTAGTAGACAGCTCATTTGGAGGGACCTGAGTTTGATCCCTAGTACAGATATTTTTTAAAAAGCCCGGTGTGGTGACCTGTATAACCCCAGGCTTAGCTGAATCAGTAAACTTCAGGCCAGTGAGAGATTTTGTCTCAAAAACCATAGTGGATAGGCTCCTTACAGGAGGTGTCCTCTGGTCTACATATGCATTTACACCCATGCACAAATAGTATTTAAAAATAACCTACCTTCCTGTTATTTAAATGTGCAATAGAAGCGTAAAGGTTCACTGTTGTTTTGTCTTATAAAACTCAAAATGGAAAAGAATACGTAAATGGTTTACAAGTATACTAACAAAGAAAAATGAAGCCTATACCTACTTCCATCCTCCCCTTTGCGAACAGAGAGGGCTAGATAGAAAGCAGATCACAGGCATTTCCTAAGAGACATGCTACTATGTACCATTGAGCTGAGGCTACCATAGGCACTGTGTAAGCCATTCAACAGTGTTCTGGACCAAAACCAAGATGAATCTGAAGACCCACTAGCACTAGGGAAAAATGATAGCACAAGGCAAAATACAAGCTTTCCTGGCTTAGGCTGGTGAAGGTGTTGTGGTGCATTCTCCGGCAGGGAGATATAGATTTAAACGCATCAAGGTCCTCTTACACAGAAAAACCCAAGTGTAGCGTGCACTCTTAAATGCATTTGTTTTCTTTTTTATAAGATATATTCTTTATTTACATTTCAAATGTCCTCTTTCCTGGTCTCCCCCCTCCCCCAAAAGTCCCATAACCCATCTCCCCTCCCCCTGTTCCCCAATCAACCCTCTCTTGCTTTCCTGTCCTGGTATTCCCCTACACTGAAGCATCAAGCCTTCCCAGGAACAAGGGCCTCTCCTCCCTTTGATGTCCAACAAGGCCATCCTCTGCTGCATATGCATCTGGAGCCATGGGTAACTCCATGTATACTCTTTGGTTGATGGTTAAGTTGGTGGGAGCAATGGGGGGACTGGTTGGTTCATATTGTTGTTCCTCCTATGGTGCTGCAAAGCCCTTCAGCTCCTTGGGTCCTTTCTCTAGCTCCTCCAATGGAGACCCTGTGCTCAGTTGAATGGCTGGCTAAAAGTGACCCCCTCTGTATTTGTCATACGCAAGGGAAGCCTCCCAGGTGACAGCTATATCCCGCTCCAGTCAGCAAGCACTTGTGGGCATCTACAATTGTATTTGGGTTCTGTAACTGTATATGGGATGGATCCCTAGGTGGGGTAGTCTCTGAATAGTCTTTCCCTCAGACTCTGCTCCACACTTTGTCTTTGTATCTCCTCCTGTGGGCATTTTGTTCCCCCTTCTACGAAAGACCAGAGTATCCATTCTTTGTTCTTCCTTCTTCTTGAGCTTCATTTGATCTGTGAATTGTGTCTTGGGTATTCCAAGCTTCTGGCTAATATCATCCATTTATCGGTGAGTTCCATTTGTTTTCAAAGTCAAGAAGTGTACTAGCTTTAAACCTTGGTAGGTTGTGTGCATTATTCATTCACAAATATTTCCTAATAGCCTCTGTGCTAAAGTGCTGTATCACAGTGAGGGATGATGGGACAGGCAGCCTGCTACTGCCATGCCCGATATGTCCTGCAGTATATCCAATGAGCTTTCCTTTTCCGAAAGAAAATGTTTAAAACAACTTAGTACAAAATACTGAAAATTTAAGACAATTATAACAAGTTGGTAAATCCCACAAATAAATAAAGCAACGTTAACCATATATAAATCACCAATAAGAAAATATCATTAGAGCTAATGATTAGTTACTGCAGAAAAAGGTGATGTTTTAAAAATATTTTCCAGAAGTTAGTTAAGTGTAAAGCAAATCTGAGGTGGGACCCAGAAGATGTCCCAAGCAAGGCTCCTGCTTTCCTCTCCTGCTGAGTCTGAGCTGCGTCTCTCCTCATCAGCTACTGCGTACCCCGGTTTCACTGCCTCTCCGGAAGGTGTTATGGACAAGAAATGCAGTGAGAGAATACCACCTGAGAACTTAATCCTGTTAGGCTCTTCACAATACTCACACGACTACTTCAGTTTATAAAGGCTTGGACAAAGCTCTGAATTATTAGTAAAGAACGATTATGAGATGACTAATATTAGAAGCACTCATCTACCAAATAAGTATGGTTCAAAATAAATGTAATCTTTAAAATATCCATCCTCAAAATAATCTCCCAACTGTACAATTCCTGGCATCCTTAATATCAGATATCCAACTGTTTGTTGATAAGTAGAACCAATTTACACTTTCACAAAATTCAGAAAGGAATTACAATAACAAATCTCTATTTCCTCAACGGACAAACTTTTATATCTAGCCTCAATCTCATCCCTAAATTTCACTTTAAATATTGAAATATTTAAATATTTAAAAATTGCCTACTCGATGTTATGAATTCTCAGTCTAGAAGGCACTTCAGAGCTAATGTGCTCAGAAGCAAGTTCCTGATTGCCTAGCCAAGTCTCAACCTGCCAGGCCCTTCCTCTCCCCAACTCGGTCACCGGCAGCTCCATGCTTCTAACTGCTTTGGCCAACCCCTTGGGAGTCATTCCTGAGTTCTCTTTCATGCCTCACATACGATTCATCAGCAGTTCCTGCCCACACAGGACTTGAAACACATCCAAAATCTGACCTTTTCTCACCCTTTACTGTTATTACCCTGGTTCCAGCCACTATTGCCTCTCATCTGGATCATTGCAACCATTTTCAATGATTTTTTTCAATCACTTTCTTTGCTTACATCTTTGTTTTAGTTTCATAATCTATCCCATGCACTGTAATGTTTATAAAAAGGAAGTTACCCGTTTAAAGAAGACTATATAATCAGTTAATGATGTATAAAAAGTATTTGACATCATCCAAGACCCAATCGTGATAAAAAATTTTAATCAACTAGAACTAGAAAGGAACTGACAAATAGCATCTACAAAAACCATTCAGCCAGCACATCCTCGGATCAAAAACTGAATGCATCCTGAGATCTGAAAATAGCTACCCAGAGCAGTAAAACAAGAAAAAACACACAAACTGAAAAGGAATGAAAATGGACTGTGCTCACAAGTATACTGAAAACTCACAGAACCTATTTAACCAGTTTTCAAAAGTCTCAGAACACAATGTGTAGACCCAGAAATCAACCATTATTAGTATGTTAACAATGAAAATTAAAAAGCAAAATTTTAAAACATAATAGCCACTTACAACTGCTTGTAAGGCTTAGGTATAAGTCTATAATGTGTATAATTTGTATGCTAGAAACTACAAAGTGCTAAAGAAGGAAATAAAAAACTAAGCAGAGAAAGATACTATGTTCATGGATTGAGCTAATAAAAGAATGTAAATTTTCTTCAAAACTGACATACAAGTGTAGTGTAATTATGACCAAAATCCATGATACATTTTTAATATGAAAAGGAAGCAGAATAGCTAAAACAATTAAAAAGAATAAAGTTAGAGAAACTTGACAATTACCATGTAGTTACAGCAATCAAGATAGGGTAATACTAGTGGGAAGGACAGATCCAAAGAACAAAAGAACAGAAAATCCAGAAATGGACCCTTGCAATTACAGCCAGGTGACTTTTGTCAAAGTTGTAAAAGCAATTCAATTTATTTTCAAGCCAAAAATATTCAACCCAAACATCAGACCTTAATATAAAAATTAAATACATCTCTGTATAACACATTCAAAGCTTTTAGAAAACTTTTATAATAGGAAAAAATCTTTGAGAACAGGTAAGTTCTGAGAGTTAGCAAAAAAGGTTAAAATTCATAGAAGATAAAATGAATAGAAATAATATCTAGACTTCATAAAAAAAAACTTCTATGTAAAAGACACTGTTAAGAGGATAGAGAATTCACATGATAGGAGAAAATTTGCAAATCAAATCACTAAACAAGAGACTTTGATCAAGATGGCATAAAGATATCTCTAAACTCAGTAAAAGAATATAAAATATACGTAGAATCTAGGTACCACACCAACGATACATCAATAGCAAAGAAGCACATGATGAAAACATATTTATATAACATAAGTTATTAGGGAAATACAAATTAAGCTACAATGAGATATTACCTATTAGGCTGGCTGAGATGAAACAACTGACAATACTAAGTGCTGGTGAAAACACAGAGAAACCAGATTCTTGCACATTTCTAAGTGTAATGTAAATTGGCACAATAACCCTAGAAAGCCAGCCAGCCAGCCAACCATCTTTACTTTTAGAAACTAAAGGAAGTGAAACATGATTTTAAAAGGAGCTCATACCAAACAATCGTCAAAGAAGAATCACCTATTCTATGCCTTTTCTAATTCCCTTGATCCAACAAAACTGTTATATGTTTTATTTATAAACATATAATTTATTCCTTGTTAATGCTGAAGCTATACTGTTGTTGGATGTACTAATCATATACTAATCTGAAGGATTTTGGAGTCTCTAAGCTGGGGCTGTAAATATTCAGCTGAGAGTTGTGTTGTATTTCATATACAAACTCAATGTTAAAAGCCTTAATGATGGCTTCCCCCTCACATTCTTTGTATCCAGCCCATGTGCCCTTACATACGATAAGCATCAGATTTGGAGACTAACATCTCATTGTTATTAGTGACTAGACAAAATCTGGCTACTTTCAAGAAGCAAAAAACCGTTCGCAATCATTAGTCTTTTCTGTTGAAATAGGCAAGGTGTCTTTTGCAAAAAGTGGTACTTCTGTCCAGCAACACAGAGAACAGAGAGGAAACCTCAGAATCCTCTGCATGAGAGCCAGACTGATTCAGCACTTCCTACCTTGTTGCACTCAAGTGCACACCCAACACACAACTCCCAGCTATTGTTCATAATGTCAAACTGGAGAACCCAAAGTCCTTCAAACTAATGAATGTTTTAAAAAATTATAGTACATCCCAACAATATTATGCTTTTTGGTACTAACAAGGAATGAATATTGATTCATATAACAATCTGCATGGACAAGGATACTAGAGTAAAAAAAAAAAGCTAATTGCAAAAGGTAATATAATGCATGATTCCATTTATGCAACTTGCAGTGACAAAATTTGTGTTGTTAGGGAACAAATTAGTGTTTATGGGGGGTTAAAGTTGAAGGAAATGGATAGACTATAAAGGAACAAGACAAGAGTTTCTTAATGATGATTAAAAAGTTCTGTTCTGACATTAGTCTAACTATGATGACTACACATTATATATACACATATATGTGTGTATACATACACACACAAATACCAATTAATACACCATGTTCTAAGATGTAAAGAAAAGCAAATTAAATTTTATCTTAAGACTCGTTTGCTTCCTATCTCATCTTGGGTAAAATCTCAAGTCTTACCATAGTCAAAAGCCCTACGGGGGATGTATACACTTAGATACCATTTCCTATTTCCCCATTCCCTCACTCAGGTTCCTAAAGGTGTTCCAGCTCTTTGGAAAATAGTTATATATAATGTATCACATTCTTCTGCATACATCTCTAGAACAAGAATGACATTTTAGTAATCTGTCCATCCCCTTCACCCAGTAAGTACCTGATGCACCGCAGGAATCCAAAACTACTGAATTAGTCATTATGTAAGGAGTTGTAAGACATCTATAGATAACATATTTTCAAAAAAAGTATAGGAATGAGACACTATGGAAGAACTCATGATTCCTTTGCACAGGTGTAAAACTGAAGCAAATAAGCCCTGAAGTGTCTTCTGGTTCTTTTAGTCATGTGACACTATAAACACATTGATTAGTTCCTAGGTTTAGTTATAAAATCACTAGCTCAATTTTCCCATGGACCAGTATCTTTCTCAAAGGTACTTCTCATTCCACTTCCACACTGCAACAATGGTACACGACACTCATCCTTCAAATCTATGGCACTGTTCTTGAGTGGAAAATCTCATGAAGAGAATGAGGATGTCTCACTCAGGGCAACCAAGCACTTCAGCTTAAAAATCCTTAAGTGTGCAAGTGTACTTTTTTAATGTAAGAAAGCAGAATCACCATAGGAGGAAGTGAAAATTTTCCTTTGAAATTCCCATTTCCATGTAGATTTTCCCATTTTCTGGGAAATCATCAGGAAGATAGCAGGGTAGCACTTAGTTCCAGTGTAACTGTGCTACATGCCAGTCACAGAGCGAATGCCAACAGTTACCCTCGGTGTACACACAGGATGTGTTTGTGCTCAGTGGTTTTAACCTGAACACGTGATCTGTTCTGAGTTCTGAGTTCTTTCTTTCTTCTTCAGACAGATCCGATGTACTCCAAGCTGGACTCAAACTCCCCACAAAGCTAAGGATGACCTTGAACTTCTTCGTCCTCGTGCCTCCACCCCCAGGACTGGGATTACAGACAATCGTTAAAAATTTTAATCAAAACTGTGCCTATATTGCCTACTTCTCTATAACTATACCTACTTACAAGCACCAATAGAAACCTATAATCCATAAATATTAGTATAAAATAAAAACAAAGACACAGATAGTTTATAGAGCACAAAGAATAAAGTAGTGCTGGAAAGATGATTCCCCTTAAAGGCTAGACTTATAATCGAAAAAAGAATATGGAAGCAAATATATATCTCTATAAGAGGCGCTATGTACAGTTGAGTTTTTAAAGGGTACAGGTTTCATTTTACGTTTTTAGTGCTACTACTCATAGACACCAACTAGGCTCCAGGTAGATACTGTGCTAGGTACTATAACAAATACAGAAAATATAGTTACAATTACTGTGTAAATTAGGCAACACAACATTCATTTTGTAAGAGAAGTCTTGTGTATATACCCACACACACATAATACAAAATAATGAAGTCTTTTAAAAAGTCTGAATAACAGCAACTGAACTCCAGTGATAACAGTTAAACAACAGTATTTACTATCTCTGAGTAATCTGAAATTAGACTCAGCTGATTTTAAAGCAGGATTTTTTTTAATTAAACCTCCAACACACTGAAATTAATGTACTTAATTGCTACGACAGAGACTGACAATCTGACAAGTTAACAAACAGATCACCTCAAAAGCAGCATTGTCTCCAGTTTCTGAGAGGAATAAGTCAGGTGACTTAATTTTCTACATCTGTAACCTCAGCTTATTACAATTCAGACTTCAATGGTTTCTTTCCCTAAAAATCTCCCTGATTAGTTCTGCAAGATCAAACTGTTCAGATGAAATTGTTATTTCTATTCCAAAGTATTTTCTCTCACTGGTAAATCATAAAAAAATAAATCATCCTGCTGAGCTGCACTGATATGACCAGTAGTATCTTTAAATCACACAACAGACAGGAAGCCAACATGGTATGCTCAATCCTGCTGACACTATAAAGTTAACATTACATATAAAAGGTCAAATGAAAAATCATTAATGCAAATACATGTGCGTAAAATGCTAACATTTAGTTATAATCTTATTTAATAATTTACTAATCAAAATTACTCTATAATGGACCTATGCCTTTGAATACTCTTTTAATGATAATAAGCATGCATACAGGTCTACTAAACCCGAATTTCTTTACACTCTCACCCCTTCTCTTCCACAGGCCTTCCCAACTCTACATTAGTATTTAGCTGCTGGGACTTCCACTAGAAGGCCTTTAATTCAGTCACTTCTGTTGTTGTTGGATGAAACAAGAATGCCACGTTCTTTAATAAGGCGAATAACAAGAGTACATGTTCTTACATTTCTTCTGCTCTCCTCTGCTGGACCTAGCTGTGAATCAGACTTTCTTCCTGGAGCCTCAGGAGCTCTCTCCACAGTTGATTAGTAGACAAGCAACAATAGAATCAGACTCTCAACTGCCACTTCATTTATTTCCCAAATAAGACCATACTGTGCCAAGTTTTAACAGACAACAAGTACCCGAATTGTGAGGCTGTTTGGGGCATATCTGTGAGTGCATGCGCCTACCCTGGTGTGTGAGGGTCTGAGACAACACACAGGATTGGGTTCCCTCCTACTGTGGTGGTCCATGGAAGCAAACTCAGCTTGTCCGGCTTGGCTAGAGGCAATTTTACCTGCTGAGCCATCTCTCTGGCCCAGCGATGGATCCATCAATCTTTCTTTTTTGTAATTCAAGAAATACTTTGTGTAAATAGCTCAAGGATTTTGGCCTGTTCAGCTTTAAAATGTGAGGAAATCTAGACTCATTACTCACTAGGTAAAGGACGGCCTTCATCAGGAGAAAGCCAAGCAGTGTCAACATTGAACACTGAGAGAATGGTCACTTCTGGAGAGTGCTGGGTGTTTTCCCCTCTCTGTGCAAACACCATTATTCTCACGGCAGGAGTTGAAGCAAATGACTGGGCCTTCTAGTTCATAAAGTGAGTGCAGATCAACTGCCTTAAAGGGATTAAATAAATGACCTTTAAGTTAGTTAAGGTATAGAACTATACATGAATTATCTTTCTGTTTTGCCTTTAAAAGCTGCTCTATTCCACAGGGTGTGGTAGCACATGTCTGTGACCCCAGGTACTTTGGAGGCTGGGGCAGAAGTACAAGTTAAGAGGTAGGTCAATCTGGACAACTTGGCTAGACCTTGTCCCAAAACAAAAAAACAAAGACAAGATTGGTGTGCTACCTTAATGGTGGAGCACTGCTTAGCATGCGCTGAGCTTGGCTCTCCAGGCAGGAGGAGTGCTATCCCCCACTTCATGGTCATGCCAACAGCATAGGAGCTAACCAGTCTAGCTGCAAATGTAATTACTCCACTTCCTTAGATTTCTAGCATTCCTTCTCAAAAGTTTTGCTAGACTTAAAAAAAAAAAAAGAGTTATTATAAGATTTTGCTTAACAATTTAGGCCATGCAATTAAGACTAGAAGCTCAGTCGGGCTTATATCTACATCACAGCATTGGAGAGGCAGGACTGAGGTGAGCTCTAGGCCAACTTAGGGTACATGGCAAACCCCTTCCTCAAAACAAAACAAAACTCATACACTCAAAACCTTAAGTCTAGTGTAACCTATAACCTTTGAGAACCAAGAGTTTGCTAACAAAGAGTAGCAGTGCAGGACACGATAAAGCACGCCTTTAACCCTAGCACTCTGGCGGCAGAGGCGGGCAGATATCTAGTGTGTTCGAAGCCAGCCGGATGGCATAAGTTTTTGAGAATCTATCTCAACACACAAATAATAGTGGTAGAACAAAAGATGACGATTGCAAACCACTCAGCATCCGCCTGACTGCTGAACTGCTAGCTCCAGGCATGCCCTCCCCAACATGTGAGGAAGGCAGGTGGAGAGGAAAGGAAGCCATGTGGCCTATCCTGAGGAGCTCAATGTACTCATCTCCCACAGTTACAAAGATTTGCAATTTGCATGGCTATTCTGTTTTTCTTCAAAATCTCATTCACAAGCTGCACATTTCACCCTTGTAAATGTTTTCCTTAATATTTTGTAAAGTGTATGAAATACTCTATAAGGGAGAAATTCTATGTGCCATACATGCACTGTGCTGCTTGTCTCAAGTGTCTGCATAAAATGGCATCTTATTCAGCTCTTGCTGTCCATTTGTCAAAGTGTTTAGATCCAGTTTATCAAGCTAAATGACAGGCCCACAATGCTTCTTCACCAGAAAGCTGTAATGGTCCTCTTGTGTTAGACTAGATATGACACAAATCAACTCTCCAAGAAGCGCCAGTGACAACATCCTACAGATGAGGCTGCTCTAAGTAGACAAATGAATCGGAGATTTAACAGTGTCCACACGGCACTGGCAGAACGCACTGCAGTTACTAACCAGCCATGTTTATTTTGCAGAGCTCCAGAAAGGCAGCAAACAAGGCACACTTTATCCACACTCCACTGCATATAACTCCACTGCATATAACCTGTATTTAAATGTACCCTTAATCAGCAGAAACCTTAGCCAATTTATTTTACAGATTGGAAAGTAGGTTCAGAGAAGCTAAGAAATCCTAACTGGCTCTAAATCAAGTGGCAAAGCAGAAGGTGGCCAAAACTAGGATTCAAACAAGGGTGGTAAATTCCAGAATTTTCTACTGAGTCACAAAGTAGCTTTCTCAAGTACTAACAATAGGAAATCCCTACTAATTGAAACTCTGTAACAATTTGTAATTCTGAAGCACAAATACAATTTTGTTTCCAAGTTATAAAGGATATTCTTAGTCTAAGAAAAAAATGTCACTGGCTGCTTCTATGTTCTGAAATGAAGACTGGTCCTCTCTGCAGATCTCAGGCCAGACAGTGTCCACAGCTTGGTGTCCACAGCTCAGTGTCCACAGCTCAGTTTCCCTGCTTTCTTTCCTTCTGTTTCCCCCAGACACATTTTATTCATTTCTTACATCATCTACTAACGTATAAACTATATGAGAACAATTTTGTCTGTGTTCAGTACTGCATCTCTAGAATCTAGGTGTCCCAGACACTACAAGTAGCGCTTAATAAAAGTTTGAGAAGTGAATGAAAACTTGGTATCCCGTAGGAATTCAATGCTCAGCAGCACCGCTCTCCTTACTAACCAGGATACTGTGTATAATAAACTTCTGAAATGGAGCTGCTGATTAATCTGAAGGAGGACAAGGCCACACCTGCAAGCACCGCATTAGGAGGGTGAGGCCAGCGCTCAAATCAAGACCCCATCTCAACAAGCAAAATGAACACGGTTATAAAGTAGTTACATTCAGCTAAACTTTATCAAATACCACTGGAAGATGGAAGATTTACTACATAAATTAAGTTTTGAATTAATGTACTTTAAAACTGGCAAAACCTAAAAAATATCTTACAGAAATCATCAAACACCAACTTGTCAGCTAACAATCCTCAGAGTCGAGAAAATCTAAGTGAAATATGTAATTCCCCTCCCACTTCCTTTAAAAAACAAAAACTAGAAGGGTGAATGTGGGTGAAGCCCCACTTGTAATAAACAGGCTGTTCTGAAATGGGGACACTCAGAAATGAAAGACAGAGACAGCCTTCCCCTTCATACTGGCCCAAGGCTGAGTTTAGTGATTAACCAAAGAGAATGCACAGCACCTAGCAACTCTGAGAGGACTTAGGATTTGCCTTTCTGAGTAAGTGTGTGTTCTTGACTTTTTAAAAGAATAACCAGGACATAAAATATTAAAATACTGGTAAATCCTTAGGGGAACATAAGCTTCAGGTCAACAATGTGAACATATATTTAATGTTCATTTTACTTCAGTATCTCCAAACATCTTACCATCTGAGTACAGGGCTAAGTGAACACACACCGCTTTGAGGGCCCATCAAGAGAAAGCACTCTCCTCCATTCGGTCAGCAGCCCCTGGCCGGTACTAGAAAGGCAGGCGTCTACTACCCACGTTCCCAGATTCCTGCAAACTGGGAAGCCAACCCTCTACTAGCATCTTCCTCAGCAGACCTATCTCTGTTATTGCATAATCCTGATTTTAAAGAGTTCTTATTAAAAAAGACAGCATAAATCAATCAAAACAAAAGTGTTACTACTGTTCTCTGGGGTGTGTGAATCTGGCCAAGCAGAGATATAATGAAATTGAAAACTTTAATCTATGATTTATAATCTATATTATATTTGCAGGAACTTTTTAAAAAGATAGGAAGACAAAACTTTTCTAAAATATTCTACTATTCATAAAAATAAGCATTTTGTGTGTGTGTGTGTGTGTGTGTGTGTGTGTGTGTGTAAAACTTCAATTTTAGAAGAGTCATTCATCCTACAGGGGCCTTACTATCATAGACCTCATAAACTCAAGCAATTATACTCTAACTTGTTCTAATTTCTCAAAGTGAAGGTAGCTCACTGAACCAGTTCTTTGAGAATTTTCCTTACATAAAAGAGGAATAAAGGTTTTATTTCTGTCAAGGCACAAAACCAATCAATCATGTTAAGACCTTTGCCAGAGCATAAAACAGTCAGTAAGGACATAATTCGGAGTCTGGGCAGTGCCCACCTAACTATGCGGAATTTGCCTCCTTTAAATAGGTGTCTGTAACTAGACATCTTACCATATCCTTAGCTAAAGGTAAGCACTTCTTTCTGCAGACTATTTAAAACAGGTGGCTCCTTCAATCAGGTGGAGTTGACTTAAAATCTGCTCTCCGAGAAGCAGTATCGTTTGCATCTTTGACCACTTCATCTACCTACTACTGAATTATACAAACACAGGTTCTGTTATGAGAGGTCCCAGAGAACATTTTGAATAGTGATCTTTTCCAGTGTCTTTTGGAAACCATTCTAACTCAGGAAAAGCTATTTGATAAGGCGAAAAGAAAGTTGAAGCGATGGTATCTATTCAGTGGATAACATAATAATTACCACATTCAGCTTTTGGTTTGATTCTTTAAGACTGAAAACATAAAGCACTCTCTGTTACACACTGGTGTAGGGGCAAGCAGAGGTTCTGAATCACTGGAATTTTTGTTCTTTTCCTGCTAATACATAGATAGTATCACCATTCAACATATCCATTCCACACACGGTTTAAAAGCTACAGAATCCTTCCTGGACTATCTGGATACTAACTCAACTCATGAATTAATTTTTTTCCCCAAGGATTCGAATTAAAGTAGCTAACTAAAGCATATAGTAAAAGAAAAAGCAGCTGTTCACTTATTAGAAATACGTATGGTTTCAAAAAGTTGTCAAATTGTGTATTTTTAAAAGTAATCATGGATTCATCTTTACAAAGACGTTAAGGGCGTTTTTTGAAAAGGTGTCAAAACTCTTGCTGTTCCAAGTGTGGTAAACTAACCCGCCCCCTCCCCCCAAATCCCTCATTTACACCCTGTGAAATTCCTGGCAAAACCTGAACCTGCACAATGAGCAACATCTTCTTTGAGTACGCTAAGACACGAACTAATTCCTTTCATAAATCAGCAATCCACCTACCTAACCCTAACATTTGGCACTTTACTAACTTACCCAGAACTGACAAAATGGATGCAAAGCTAGAGTGCCTGGCTGTTGTTTCCAATACTGCGTTTGTGTCCAAGAACTTTCCAATGAATAAAAAAGCCTGCAGTGCTTTTGGGAACCCGAGTTTCACCAGACTAGAATAAGAGCTTCATGTGGCTGCAAATCTCCACCACTCTCCTGAAAACCCCTCTTATCAGAAACTGTTGGAGAATTCCTCCATAACAATTAAGCTAACTTGAATGGAAACTGAGCATCTCGAATAGACTATATATGGAATGAATCTTGGCCAAACACGTAAATACAAACTCACACGCTCCCTGACACTTTCGGTCTACAACTCTGAGCCAACAATTCTACAGCATCAGCAACAGATCCACCTGTCACCTGTCAGCAACACCCAGAGACCCTTGTTAAGCCTCCCGCTTTCAACCACTATCTCAGTGTCGGCCTGGCGAATCAATCGGCCAAGGAAATCAGAATAGCCCTGTGGACTCTAAGGGGGCCACCTATTCACAGCGGGGCGTGCAGCCCATTTCGAGGAAGGCGGCAGAAAAGCAAAATCGGAAAGGAAAGGGAGCGAGGTGCTTCCTCTTTACCCTGCACTGAACTTCCCCGGCTCTCCCTTAACTCGCGGGCCCCCGAAGTCATCGTTATCCAGACCTGGGCTCCCCCAAAGGCGTCTGGTTCCCTCCCTCCCACTTCCAGATCACAGGCCTGGGGGCGGGCCGGGGGCAAGGCACCCCCACCCCCGGCTCTCTCGGGCGCCAGGGCAGGCCCGGTCCCCCTCCCCCGACGCCCCGGAGCCCAGGCCAGGCCCCGGGCTCCCCGCCCCCACCCTCCCTGCGGGACTTGGGGGGCCTCCCCGCGCCTCGCCACCGCGGGCAGGACCCGGGCGGAGCTGGGACGAAGGCGAGGGAGGCGCGGACGCCCCACTAGGGCCTCGCGCGCTGGGCAGAGCCGGTCCCCGACCCCAGTGCCGGCGCGGGGAGCGGGGCTGGGGATCCCGCCGAGGCCCCGCAGCGCCGTCTGCTTACCCTTCGCCGCCGCCGCGGCTTCCCCCTCCTCCTCGTCCGCCGCCGCCGCCGCCGCCTCTCCCACTTGGGCAGCCGTCTCCCCCGTCGCCGCCGCCGCCTCCGTCACCGCGGCCGCCGCCAGCGCCGATTCCACCCGGCAGGGGGGACACCTCAGCCCTCCCTCCCTCCCTCCCGGCTCAGCCCCTCCGCCTGGCCGCCGCCGCCGCCAACTCCCTCCGGCCGCCGCCGCCGCCGCTCGCGGCTGAGGGGGAGGGGAGGGGGTGGGCCTGGGGCGCCCCGCCGCCGGCGCCTGCCGCGGATCAAAGCGATGGCCCGGGCGGCGTCGCCGCGGCCCGCTGCTCGGCTCCGGCTCGCACGGCCGCCCTGCCTCCCTCCGCCCCCACCCCCCGGCCGCTCGCCTGCCCTCCCCCCACCCCCCCAGCTCTCGCTCGCTCGCGCCGCGGCTCCGCCAGCCCAGTCCGCATCAAAATACGGCCACACAATATGGCGGCGCGGCGGCCGGCAAACACCGCGAGATCTGAGGCTGCGGCCGTGACGAGGCCTCCCTCCGCCGGGTGGCGCGGGGATGCTCTGTCCACGCCCCACCTCCGGCACCCGCCGTCCCCACGCCCGGCTCGCCGTGGCTAGAGGGGACGCGTCCCGGCGCGGGTTCCCTGACGCTCGGACGGGCCGCGCTGGAGGGACGGAGGGAAGGGAACTGAGCGCCGACCGGTGCGAGCGCGCCGAGGAGCTCGCGGTCCGGAAGCGGGTGGTGTGCTGGGCGAGCCTTGCGAACCGGCGGCCCCGCTCGGGGTGACGGGCGGGACCCTACAGGCCCGGGCGAGCCGCGGGGCAGGTGGGCCTGAGGCGGAGGCGAACGCCCGGCCTGCGGGGCCTGTGGGGCCTGCGAGCCGGACACACCCCCTTGGAGCTGGGCCGGGCCGGGCCGCGCCGAGGCTGCGAGCTACCGGGTGACCCGGGAGGGACCGCTGGACGGACGGCCCGGGCGGTGCGGGACGCGTCCTGGAAGCCGCAGGGACGCGAGCGGATCTTTGGCTCGAGCGCTTGACTTTCCCTTGAGCGGCAGTGGGGGGCTGGAGAGAAAATGATCTAAATAATACGAGGGAGTTGTTTCGGTTTTGACTGCACGTTCCTAGAAGTCCTAGAAGCAGAGCCAAGGACACTTCAGCTGCGAGGGGAGAGGGGGACACTTACGGTTTCTATCTTCTTCAAGATGTTTCGTTTTCCCTCTGGTAGTGTTCAACGTTCAGATGTTTCTCACAATGTAAAATATTTTTTAAAAGAAAATTTTGGCGATTTCATATGGCAAAAAAGGCTTTGTTTTTTTCCTGACCCTGTCCAAAGTGTGCATGTCGCTGCCAGTTTCTTCCTTGAAGAAATTCATACCACCGAGAAAAATCCCGAAGGACTGGTTTTTATTATTCTATTATCAGTACAACCTCCATATTGATTTTAAAGCCTCCTTTTTAAACACTTAAATATAACCCTTTCACTTCCTTTTTCACACTCAGTTTAAAAATAAAATACCTGAAATATTGGGGTCTAACTCCAATTTTAAAACTTTTAGCCCTCCAGAAGTCAGAGTGCTACTGTTTGACAACATTGGGACTTTTAAACTTTTCTCTCAGTTGGAAATGACATTAAGAAAGTAAAAGAATATGCTTTGAAAAAGTATTTTGTGTGTGTGTGAAGTAAAAGTAAATTATACTGTTTAACTTCACACACACAAATTATACTACTATTATATCACATAGTAGATACTGTCCTCATTAATTCACAGTAACAAGTCATTGAACCCTAAGACTACACAGTCCTCTGAGGAGTTATTTCCATAGTATGATTTTAGATAAATTGAATAAATTATTAAGTAAACTGTACTTCTCTTAAACTGAGGCACAATGCGAACATATCCTGCTGAATAATAGAAGTGGGGTTAAGTAAAAAATAGTTTCTGTTCAAAATTTGTTTTTTGAAATGTACATGTATGGGGGCTGGAGAGATGGCTCAGCGGTTAAGAGCACTGACTACTCTTCCTAAGGTCCTGAGTTCAAATCCCAGTAACCACATGGTGGCTCACAACCATCCATAATGAGATCTGATGCCCTCTTCTGGTGTGTCTGAAGACAGCTACAATGTACTTACATATAATAAATAAATAAACCTTTAAAAAAAGAAATGTACATGTACACATTTTAATAGAAGTATAGTATTTTCCATATAAACTTAAGTGTAACGGGTATGAGTAAAGGAAAAGAAGATGTAACCGGATATCCTTTCCCAAATTTGAAAAGCTTGGATCTCTAATAAAGAGAAGCCTCAGACAGCTATGTAGTGGACAGTGCTATGAAAGAACTAATGCCTTTTAAAGAATACTCTGGGGATCTTGTAAGAATAAAAGACCCCAGATTAAATGCTGAAGAATACATCTTAATGCAACGTGGAACAGCAACATTGATCCCTTTCTGGAAAAGAAAAGATTACGAAGTATTTTGTATTGGGATAACTGGGTAAAGTTGGGTATGGACTAGAGATAGTGTTAGTTAACATAAAAGTTACCTTTAACCTTCTGAAATTTGTTCTGCATTATAATATTCTTAAACACACTGCAGTGTTGAGGAGGTAAAAGAACACAATGTATGAAACATTCCCCCAAGTGGCCCAGAAAAACAAAGTATATTCTATATGCCATCTCTATAGGAATGTATACTCCGTATCTGCTATACACAGAAAGAATGGTGATAAATTCTAAATCTTGGTCAATCAGAGGCATTTTAAAAGTCAAATTTGATGAATCTAGGCCATTTGTAGTGCCTTGAAATGTTTTGAAAGTTTGGTTGTGAGTGTGGCCTTTATCGGGCCATATCTGTCCAGTTCTTAAAATCACTTAAACCCAAAAGACCTTGCAATTTCTGATAAGCGTGACATTACAAAACAAAGACTTTTAGAAAACCAACCTGGGCTGGAGACGTAGTGTAGTGTGAGGCCCTGGCCTTCAGCCTCAGCCCAGCACTAATGGCAACACAGAAGGACTTTCAACTCCTAGGGTTTCCTTAGCTCAGCAGGAGGAGGCATATAGTGAGCTCGAGACAGATGATCCATCCTCTTATTTTCTCCCTCCAAACAGACTGGAGGTTTGGGTTATCTGGGTATGTTTTCTAACATTTTCAATCTATTTGATTTGGAACATAAATAGCTAGGAATACCTTTATATCATTGATAAGTATGATTAATGTTTATAGAGTTGGTGGATACTCATCTCTAGCCACGAGACTACACTGAAAATAAGGGCAGACTGTCTTCCAAGTATTCTCTGTAGTAGCTACAGGAAACTGGATAAAATCCCATTTGGCATTCAATTTTTTTTTATTTTTTTATTTTTTATTTTTAGTTTTTCAAGACAGGGTTTCTCTGTGTAGCCCTGGCTGTCCTGGAACTCACTCTGTAGAACAGGCTGGCCTCGAACTCATCAATCTGCCTGCCTCTGCCTCCCAAGTGCTAGGATTACAGGCGTGTGCCACCACCACCCGGCGCATTCAAAAAAAATTTTTTTTTTGCATTTGATTTTTCTTTTATTGTGTTTTCCCCCAGGGCTTTCCGGCTTGCTTTTTTTTTTTTTTAATTTTTATTTTCTATATTCTATGTTTACATTCCAAAGGCTTTCCCCTTTCCCAGTCCCCCCCCCACCATACGTCCCATAATTCCTCTCCCCCCAACTATTCCCCAATCATTCCCTCCCCACCCCCCATGATTTCTCTGTTCTGGGTCTACAAAACTGGATCCAATCTTTACAGGCCCAGGGTCCTCTCCTTTCTTCTTCTTGGGAATCATTTGACTTGCTAATTGTGCCTTGAGTATTTAGGGCTTCTGGGCTCATTAATATCCACTTATCAGTGATTGCATTTCATGTGTATTCTTTTGTGATTGGGTTAACTCACTTAGGATGATATTTTCCAGATCTAACCATTTACCTACAAATTGCATGAATTCATTATTTTTAATTGCTGAGTAGTATTCCATTGTATAAATATACCACATTTTCTGTATCCATTCCTCCTTTGAGGGATATTTGGGCTCCTTCCAATTTCTGGCTATTATAAACAAGGCTGCTATAAACATAGTGGAGCATGTGTCTTTATTGTATGTAGGGGAATCCTCTGGGTATATGCCCAGGAGTGGTATCAAAAATTTTAATGTAGTTTTGTGCTTTCTGGTTCAGTGAGCACTAGCTACCTGTGATTATTTAAATCAAATTAAAATTCATGCCCACAGTTGCACTGCCCACATTTCAAGTGCTTAATAAACCATGTGTTCCATCTTTACAGAAAATGCTGTTAAACAGAACTGGTATTGGAAGAGATTATACTGTATAAACAGCATCTGCACAAGGTGGACGGTGATAGTTGCCATAGAAGCTTAGGAGGTTGTACTCTGCCAGGCGTGAACACAGAGAAGCACAGGGCCAGTTTCAGGAGGAAGATTACATGTGGCAGACGGAGGCGAGGCCAGAGGGCTCCAGGCAGTGGCAGCTTGAACAACTCGGAGAGAAACACTTAATTCGCTGTATCTATAGCATAAAAGATGTAGAGGAGGGCAGAGCTACATAAACCCACAAATGCTGAGCCTGACCTGTTCTTCAGGTGATGAGAGCGACATGTGTTTAGACTAGAGAAAGGACATGATTAAATAAACGGTTCTTTAAGATGGATGCCCTTGCGGCTGTCATAACACCTCACCTGGTTTTTGCTGGACAAACCTGAAGATTGATCTCTAGGCCCACATAATAAAACGGAGGCAATATGGCATGTGTTTCTAATACAAGCACTGAGGAGCAGAGAGGCTGATCTCTGGGGTTTGTTGGTAAACTACTCAGGACATTGACCCCTCCCCCACCAACAAGGGCACTGGACTAGGGGTGAAGCCACAGATTATACAGCAGCGCAGTAGTCCAAATGAGAGACACTGAGCGTTTGCGGCGGCATGATCTGTTATTGATGATTATTTGTAATGGCATTTGACAAGTCTTTACTTCTAAGATGGCGTAAGGAATGAGCCGTGATGTGTGCAGCTGCAGTCCTCGCACTTGGGAGGCGCAGCCTGGCCAGGCGCTTGGCAGCATCCTCAGTTCTGGTTCCATGGTGAGTTAGAGGACAGTCTAACCTAAGACATCTCATTAAATAAAATAAAAATCCACACCTCATAGATTTGGGGACTTCAAAACAGAGTAGACCTCAGTCTGAAAGACTCTCAAGTGCAATAATACAGTTAGCATCTGGGTTCTTTCCATTCCTGTGCTGATGTTTTGGGCTTTCGAATCTTCTTCAGGCTAATAAGATGGTCCTATTAGTGGCAGGCATCTAGAACATTAACATCTAGAAGAAGAGGAGGAGGAGGAGGAAGGGAAGGAAATGAAAGGAGGACATGGTTTCCAAAACAGCTCTCCTTTTTCTTCCTGTGATGGTCAATCTTGATTGTCAGCTTGATGTGACTTAGACCCACCTAAGAGACACATCTCTGGGCATCTCTATGGGGGTGTTTTAGAGAGGTTTAACTGGCAGAAAGCCCTGCCTCAGTGTGCCTCAGCCAGAATGAGACAGTCACCTGCTGATTTCCACATCGATCTGGGGGGCGCTCTGGCCAGGTGGAAGGGCACAAGTGGATGGGGGAGGGGAGCTGGATTAAAGCTTGTCTTCTGGGCTGCTGCTCTGAAAGACCAGATAGGCCTGGGCAGCCTCCAGCAGGGAAAGGGTCAGGAGAGAGCCTGATTCCCCAGGAAGTGTTACTGCTCTTATGTGACAGAAACTCTCATACAGAATGATGGAGCAACTCTCACACACTTTATTCCTTCTGGTTAGGATCTTATATACATTTTGAGGTGAGTTTGGATCTGACAGCAGATGGTTTCTATCGGCTTGGTCTGAGAGGTTAAGGATGCCTTATCTGCATGTGGAGGGCCTTGGGGCAGTGCCCCTAGCTGACTGACTGTTATGATCCTCTCCATGGGGGCATGTGGTCATGAAACGGGCCTGATCAGAAGCCGGTGACACACCTACCATCCTCTGGTATGAGGTTCCGGGGCTTCCAACCCACTCAAGCATACCAAGTTTCCTGGCACAGTCTACTGCCCCACAATGACCTGAGCACCAGCATTCTGCTTCCGGACTGGATGCACTGTGACCAGCTATGCCTTTCTTGTAAAAATGGATTGTACACTCTGTCTTGAACCAAAAACCTCCTCCTCCTCCTCCTCCTCCTTTAAGTGGCTTTTGTCAAATATTTTGTTATGATAATGAGAAAAGTAACTAATATAGCTAATTTCTCCCATCCAGTTTCTGTCCCTTCCCTTGGGTCCTGTTTGAACCACAGACTAGTCCCTGGTTCTCACAGTGAAACAGGTTTTGAATAGTGAAGACAGGGAGGTATGAGTCAAAGATACCCTGAGGGCTTTTGCTGAACGACTCAGGACCATAGAAAATGGAGCAGATATGAGCAGAAATGTGGTTTTTGTAACCGCTCTGGTTTGGGGAAGGCAGAGATGAGAAGCAGGAGATGGAGGTGGGAGAGGAAGGGGGTGAAATACCGAGTCTCTGCCATTCAAGGAAATATATAAGGATAGCATCACACACACAGAAGGAATGCTTGACTTAGGAGAAGGGCTAGTGTGTGTGTGTGTGTGTGTGTGTGTGTGTGTGTGTGTAAGCTGTTCCTCAGATTTCTATGATGTGCAGAGGCCTAGAGTAATGAGATGATTCTGAGGAACAAAGCTGGAAGACTTATCCTACAAAATTTCAAAGTTCATTTTGAGGCTCGGTAATTGAGACAGTGTGGTATTGGCAGCAGACTAGATGGATATACCAAAGGAATATAATAGAGAATCCAGAAATAGACCTCGGGAGCTTGATTTACAGCAAAGTCGCTGCCACAGTTGAGCGAGGAAAGGATAATATTTTGAACAAATGGTGCTGGAGCAATTGGCTACTCATCTGGAAAGAAAGGACACTTGACTCCTACCTCACTCCATATACACTAATTAGTTCAAGATGATCGTAGACCTCAGCGGGAAAGTTTTTAAACAAGCTTGTACTAATCAAAAGATATGATCAAGAAAGTGGGTTGGGAAGAGAGACTGTTTTAATACACACATCTGGATAATGGACTCATATCCAGAATCAGCAAAAAGAATTCTGTAAGTCAGTAAGAAAATCAAGCAGATCAAATTTTAAAATGAGAAAGGCTGTTGTTATTAGAGGTTTTTCTTTTTCTTTTTTTTTTTCTTAAATTTTGAGACAATGTCTTATGGCCTGTTATGGTCTTATGGACAGTTCAATCTGGCCTTGAATTTACTATGCAGCCAAGACTAGCCTTGAACTCCTGATCCTCTTCTCTCTCTCTCTCTCTCTCTCTCTCTCTCTCTCTCTCTCTCTCTCTCTCTCTCTCATGCTGGGATTGTAGACAAGCCTCTCTATTCCTATCTAAGAGACTTCAGAACAAGTGCTCTACTGAGATGACTTCTAAACAGCCAAGAGATACCAGGGAAATGCTCAATATAACTCCTCCTGAAAGAAATGAAAACAGCAATGGGAGAAACACAACAGCGCAACATTATTGGTTTAGTTTATCCAGAGAGCTCTAATATATCTATCTGGCTGTCACTTGTCCACTAAAAGCACATGCATGACGATTCACAACACATTAATTCATGACAGCAAACCCCAAGTGTTCATGGCATCACCACCTGCTGGACCATCCTGCCAGCTGCATTCTTGTTCGTTTTGAAAAGGTGTGTGTGTATGTTTGTGTGTATGTGTGTGTGTGTGTGTGTGTGTATGTGTGTGTGTGTGTGTGTGTGTGTGTGTGTATGTAGTTGGCAAGATGGTTCTGCGGGTAAGAACATACATGGTCAGAAGATAACTTTGTCGAGTCGGTTCTCTGCTTTAACCTTTGCATGGAGATTGAGCTCAGGTTATCAACAGACTTGTACGGGAAGCACTTTAACCTGCCATCCTCCCAGCCCAGCATCTTTATTTTTTAATTGCCCTAAATTGGCAATGACACAAGTATTTGTTAAGAGAAAGATGAGTAAATTGTGGTATATCCATACAATGAAATATTACTTAGTAATAAAACAGAACTAATTCCTTTATCAAGAATCAATTGATCTTTCAAAAAGATTGCCAAGAAAATTCAAAGGAGCAATAGAGAGCATTTTTCCCCTTCAAACAGTCACGCAGAGACAATGGGTTTTCGGGTCATCTATAAAATTAACTCAAAATGGGTCATAGACCTAAATGTAAAAAATAAAAACAGAAATAAATCTTACTTGGATTTAGCCATGGTCTCTTAGCAATAGCATCAAAAACATGAACTTAAAAAAGAAAACCAGATAGGTTGGGTTGGACTTTATCAAAACTTTAAAAACTTCTTAATAATCAAGATAAATAATAGCATACCCCCATCCAAAAATCTGAACACAATTGTTTGTGGTATCTTTATTCACAACACCATGAAGTAGAAATAACTCAAATATTTATCAACTATTGAGTGGATAATAAGATGTGATACACCCACAGTGGAATATTATTTTATAATAAAGAGAAATGAGATACTAACCCATATTACACCTTAGACAAATTTGAATATTATTCAGCTAATTGAAATAATATTCAGTCAAATTGAAAAATATGAAAAATAAAACATCACATATTGAAAACATGTTGAATGATTCTATCTACACGAATTGTCCATAATAGGTCAGTACACACACACACAGAAAGAGAGAGATTAGAAATGATGAGAAGCTAGAAGAGAAGAAAAAGCTAATATAACTGTTCATTAATACTGACTTTCTTTTGTCTTTTTTTGGCTGATAAAAATGTCCTAAAATTATATGTTGGTTATACATATTTATATATGTATATAAATATATATGTATGTGTGTCTCTGTGTGTACATTCTTTACATATATAGTCTTTACATATATATAATACACACACATATATATATACATATATATACATATATGTATATATATATATATATATACTTTACAACTCTGCAAATA
This sequence comes from Apodemus agrarius, assembly GCA_964023405.1. Taxonomy (NCBI): domain Eukaryota; kingdom Metazoa; phylum Chordata; class Mammalia; order Rodentia; family Muridae; genus Apodemus; species Apodemus agrarius. Next base: position 26,638,208 of record OZ030027.1, on the reverse strand, counting down.
CTAAAACCCTCTGAATTTTATGCTTTAGAAAGGTAGTATCCTACCAAAATTATATCTTAATTTATTCCGTATTACAAAGAATGAATTAGTAAAATACTCAACAAAATAAATGCCACTCAGACCTTGTGAGGCGTTGGGGAAGCTAGAGAGGAACAACTCGATCCCAATACTATTCCACCGCTGTGAAGAGACACCGCGACCAAGGCAGCTCTGGAAAGGACAGTGTTTAATTGGGGGCTTGCTTTCAGTTTCAGAGTGCCAGTCCATTAACATCATTGGGGGGAGTGTGGAGGCAGGAATACGTGGTGCTGGAGAAGTAGCTGAGAGCTACATCCTGGTCTGCAGGCAGCAGACAGAGACACTGGGCCTGGTGTGGGCTCTGAAACCCTCAGAGCCCACCCCCAGTGGCACCCTTCCTCCAACAAGGCCACACCTCCTTGGAGTTCATCAACTGGAGATCAAGGATGAAAATTATATGAGGCTCCAGGGGCTGTTGCCATTAAAAGCACCACAGTCCTCTAAGTATGAAGTTCAAGAACAGGCAAAAGTAATGATGGTGACATGTCAGCCTAGTGGTCACCTCCTTAGGGCACAGGATGAGACGTGTGGATCCAGGAATGTCAAGAGGGAGCCACCTGGAATACAGACATGCTCTATCAGTCCCTCTGATATCTATGTTATCTATGTTTAAAGGTATGCAAAAGTTTATTGAATTATATCCTTAAGGACAAATGTGATTTGATCATTCAGGAAGAATGAGTATGGATAGTAACATGATAGTTAAAAGGGATGATTAAAAAAAGATCTTGGTGTCGCCATCTTCTTAGATGTGCGGGAATGAGAATTTTGTCCTAGTCTTAGGACAGGGATTGGGAATGTGTGGAGAGAGCAGTGAGGCAGGGAGCTGCCCACTTATCCCTGTCATTGGCTTTAGGATCGATCACATGACCGACACACACACATCCTCTAGTGTGTACACAACATGGGACATCTCAGCCAGGTTTTCTGTTGCTGTGATAAAGCACTATGACCAAAAGCAACTTGGGGAAGAATGGATTTTTTTTTCATCTTCCCCCCCCCCCAGACAGGGTTTCTCTGTGTAGCCCTGACTGTCCTGGAACTCACTCCGTAGACCAGGCTGGCCTCAAACTCAGAAATCTGCCTGCCTCTGCCTCCCAAGTGCTGGGATTACAGGCGTGCACCACCACGCCTGGCAGTTTATTTCATTTTATAGCTTGTAGTCTGCTATCCAGGGAAGTTCAGGTCAGGAACTCACGGCAGGAACCTGGAGGCAGGAACTGTGCTTAGAGGCCACGGAGGGGTGCTGTTTACTGAGTTGCTCCTCATGGCACACCCACTTTGCTGTCTTATCCACTCCAGGACTCCCCGCTCAGGGGTGGTACCTACCAGAGTGAACTGGGCTCCTCCTCTGACATCAATCCTTAATCAAGAAAATGACCCACAGTCTTGGCTACTGAGCAGTCTTACGTAGGCATTTTTCTCAAGATTCATCTTCCCATATAATTCTAGCTTGTGTCAAGTTGGCTATTAAAAAAAAAACCCACCTGGACACAGTGTGTCTGTTTTGTGATGTCACTGTGGGGAGAAGTATCAGAGATTGTGCTGAATGAGTTTAAAACTTTAAAGAATAATAAAATTAGGTCCATGGGAAATCAATAATCCCCTTTGTCTTAGGAGTAGACCGAGTAGAAGGACTCATCTTTCTGTCCTGGTCTTTCTTCTCCACATGCCTTACCCACTTTCATGAGAGGTTTCATTTGTGATGGTTTCTATCCATATAAACAATGGACCACAGGTTACAACTATCACCTCTCTGTAAGCTGAACTCAAGTACTAAATATGCGTGCTTGCATTTGATTGGCCGAGAAAACCTCCTGACCCTCAATGTCTTTAGTTTCAGATTAGAAGACTTTCTAATCATTGGCATTAGTGTTAGTAATTGCTCTATAATTTGTACACACTGTATGCCTCAGCCCCTCCTTTCACATTTGTGCATAAAACCCAGCACTAGGGGGGTGCAGGCAGGAAGGTGAAGAATTTGAGATTAACCTGGGCTACGTTTTGAGGCCTTGTCACCAAAACAAAAACACAAACAAAAACCAAAAACCAAAAACCAAACCAAACCAAACCAAACAAACAAAAAATTACCATCAACAACAATTTTTTGAGGTCTTATGGATAGAGTCCAGAGTCTTGTAGATGCTATCCCTTAGCTACATCCCAGGTCTATGTAACCCAAAGAGACTCTTGTCTCTAAAAGTTGCTTTGGTAATGATGTTTTATCATAGCAGTAGAAAAGTAACAAATGAACTGTATGTTCAGATGAATAAAGTCAGCAAAGTAGAGCGGAATACAGAGTTCGTGACTGCTGCTGTTTGGATTTTTGGTGTTGCTGGGGTAGAGCTGAGATTTGAACTCCAGGACTTGTACATGTTTGGCAAGCACTCCACTGCTGAGCTACACTGAAAACAGGCTTTTAGAGGAGGTACAGCTGGGGTCTGGAGATAGGTTCATATTGGTGTGACAAACTATTAGACAAAACTTCTGTCAGAAGGGTGGAATGACCAGATGCACGTAAGTGTCGCAGCAGTTCCTGGCCTGGGAAGTGCGCCATGCAACTTTAGAATATTCACATGGGAACTGCATGACCTGATCCACAAGGACGGTATTGATAACATGTGATATTTAAGAACTTTTGTAAGGAAGAGTTTTGGTTTTGTTGCTTGTTCGCTTTTGTATTTGAGACAGGGTCTCACTCTGTAGGCCAAGCTGAGCTCATCGTGTAGCCCAGGCTGGCCTCAGACTTTTAACAATTCTCTTTTCTCAGCTTCCCAACTACTGAGATTACAAGTATGAGTCATTATGTGTGTGCGCACGCATGTGTGCGTGTGCGTGTGCGTGTGCGTGCGTGCATGTGTGTGTGTGTGTGTGGTGTGTGTGCATGTGTGTGTGTGCATGTGTGTGTGCATGTGTGTGTGTGCATGTGTGTGTGTGTGTGTGTGTGTGTGTGTGTACCTATTTAAGAATAAGGCTGTGTACAGCAAGATAGCTCAGCAGGTAAAGATGCTATCTCCTAGACCCATATAAGGTTGGATGGTCAGAAGGCCATTTTCCAGAAGTTGTCCTCTGACTACTACATACACCCACATCATGCACACTCACGTATAATAATAATATTAATAATAAATTAAAAATAAGCTTAAAAGGCACATAACACATTGGGAAAGCATAACACGTGTGATGGCAGGGCCAGTCATTCTGCACACACTCTGAATATCTTCCTTAGGTTAAGCATCACGGTAGAGTGCGGTTCTCAGCCTGTGGATTGCAGTGTCCACGGGGGTCGCCACATACCAGACAGCCTGCATATCAGTTATTTATGTTATGATTCATGACAGTAGCAAAATTACAGTTGTGAAGGAGCAATGAAATTCTTTTATGGTTGGGGGGTCACCACAACATAAGGAACTATATTAAAGGGTTAGAAAGACTTGAGAACCACTGAGTTGCCTATATTGTAAAGAAGAAGCTGATTTGGGCCTTTGTGGAAAGACTGAATGAGAACCCAAATTACAAAGGTTATTAAGATTATAAGGAAAAGAAATCACAGGCCAAAAAGAAACTAAAAGGAAAAAACTGTTGGGCTGGAGAAATGGGTCAGTGTTTCAGAATGCTAACTGCTCCAACTGGGCTTGCAGGGGTTTGGTTCCTGGCACCCATACCGGTTGTGTGTGTGTAAGAGAGTGTGGGAAGTCACATACCCAGTATAAATCAACTGTAACTCCAGCTCCATGGGTTCTGACATTTGTTTTCTATCCTCTGTGGGCACCAGCATGCATGTATGTGGTGTACACACAGATACCCAAACGTGTACATACACATAAATGAAAAATAAAACCATTTTATATGTAGTAGAGGATGGCCCTATCTGACATCAATGGAAGGGGAGACCCTTGGTCCTGGGGAGGCTTGATGCCCCAGTGCAGGGGGCTGCTAGATCAGTGAGGTGGGGGTGGGTAAGTGGGTGGAGGAGCACCCTCATAGAGGCAGTGGGGAGGGGCATGGGATGGGGTTTGTGGAGGGAAAACCAGGAAGGGGGATATCCTTTGAAATGTAAACAAATAAAATGATTAATAAAAATAAAAAAATAATTAAAAAAGTTTGCTCTCCCATTTCTCAGATTCCAATTCTGATCAGCTGGAAGGCTTTAAAAACAAAGCAAACTTAGAAAGAAAATATTGCTAATGGCCAATAAATAGAGAAAAATACGTTCAGCTGCAGGAGTCACTTTCACTGACGTGGAACTGGAGGTTAACTTGTTTGTCTATTAATGGTAGAGAAAATCTTGGTGCTTGGCATTCTGGAGACACGGGCATTCTTATGTCTTAGTAGTGGGAGTGTGATTGGTCTCAGCTTCCTGCAAGGCAGTTTAGCAACACACATCGGAATTTAAAATATGCAAACTGTTTAACCTAGAGAATCTATTTTGGGGAAGGAAAAAAAGAAGTGGGTATGTATTTGAAGATATGACCTTCAATATTGCTTATAATAGTTGAAAAATAAGAAGGAAATTATGTATCTTATTAGGCGATGAGTTAAAGTCCGTGGATGTAATGGAATATGATGCAGTGGTGAAAAAGGAGTCAGGCACACTGGCCTGAAAAGGTGACACCATGACACATTATTATAATGAGTGAAGAAGGTAGGTAGATTTCACAATAGATGGCAGAAAAAAAAATACAGTATTCTCTGGTCCCCTGAGAGGGGTGACTGTGTGTTTGAATGGGAACATGTCATACTTTAGACTTTAGAAAAGTCTAAAAAGGTTCTAAAACATAAAAGAGATTGTCTTTGGGTAGAACCATTTTATGGTCATCTTTATTTTTATACCCTTTATTTGGTGGCATTTTCTCAATTTTTAGTGGTGAATACGATTATGTTTAAGTCAATTAACAGAACAAAACTATCCAGAGGTTGTTTCTTATACCTCCACCCCACCCTAAAGCTTTTGTTTAACCAAATTGGGATGCTGATTTTTTTTTAAATTAAGATTCTGGGTTTTGCACATTTATATTTTTCCTGTCCTAAATCAGTAAGGAAACCTTTGGAAATCATAAAATATTCCAAGTATTTGGAACAAAATGACAATCACAGAGGACTAACCTCATTTCCAAGATGGTTAAATAGGAGAGGAAGGGAAAGAAATCCTGGTGGGATCCGAGACAAGAATTTGAGAAGCACTGGCTTCACAGTCTGTTCCTTGGAGGGGGCTGGTGGGAGAATTGAAGAGACCCAAGGGGACTGCTGCCACTGTCTTGTCCCCAGACACCAGACATGTCTGCACTGCTAGGCTTCAGGGTCCCAGAGAGCAGCAAACCCTTTCCATATTGCTTTCTTCCCAGCCTTCCTGGATGGAACTAGGTGTTCTATCTGAAGAGGAAGACCTACAACTACTATTGGCAGAAAAATCCACCGACTCAAATCCACCCACCCTACACACTTTCTGTGGGTCTCAGGAGAACTGTTCTGTGACTCACAATGCTACCAATCTGCAAAGGACTAATGACTAAGCCTCAGATCTTGGTGCCCCAGGGAAGGAGGCAGACTCGTAGGGTTATTGTAAAGAATCTATCATTTCCTATAGTCCCCAAGCAAAACAGACAGAGGTCCAATTGCTGTTTGTGAGGATGTGCAGTCTAAAACAGTTGGATTAAAAGGGAACTCTTACTTTCAGAAAATGTTTACAAAGTACAAAAATGGAGACCAATAAACTTGGTGAATTTCATGTGGTGTGTGTGTGTGTGTGTGTGTGTGTGTGTGTGTGCCATTTCCTCCACCCACTCCTACTGTCAGCTGCCTGCCCGGGCCACCCCAGAATCATGTGTTCAGTAAGACTGTTTAGTTCCAAGTCCTCAGACCCGGAGAGTAATCGCCACTTCCCACTATTTCTCCTTATTTCTCTTAGAATAAAATTCCAATATAAATTTAAAAAACATGAAGGCAGTCTTTGCTTTGGTGTTTGGGGGTGGAGTTAAGGAGAGACGCTAGATCATTTTCACGTGTCTAGACCTAATTATTGCTTTACTTACTAGGAAAATTCACAAACTTTTCTAAATATCCTTTTTTTTTTTGGTTTTCAAAATAAATGTTGAAATGTATGCTATTGTAGCATGGAAAAGTTTGTGAATTCTGAAGAATTTTATAATAATAAGTCTATGTGTCTGAATCTGAGGAAAAATGACATGTTTATAGAAATACTTGTAGGCTCCAGTTCCAGCTACTATAGCATTTCTGTAAATAAAATTTAAAAGGATGTTACCTCAGATTTATGAATAACTGTCTTGTGTCTATTTCACTCTCAGTCAGCACCAGGGAGGGACTCTGTGTTCTATGGGTTTGTTTTTCCTTTGAACTAGTTTTCTTCCCACATGATAACCTCAGGAATTTTGATTTCCAACATTTTCTCTGTTAGCAGTGAAGACCAGGCAAGAGGTTTGAGATAAGGAAATGATTAAAGGAGTTTCATTTATTTAATGGCTCCCGGATCCCAGCAGTCTTGTGAGATTGGATAAGGCAGTCAGAAAAGGAAAAATATTCTTAGTGACAACTTATGGTAATATCTGAATTTTAAGGCTGTTATGAGCCAAGGTACCATATGTGTCCATGTGGTAGAATTTAACAGTAGATTATGTAAATAATGAATACTCTCACCCGAAGCCAATTCCCTTTAAAATCAACATTTCAGAAGGACATTTGAACAGAAAGAAAACTATACTAGTTTTATTCTTTCTGTCTTATCTGTCTATCTTATCTGTCTTATCTCTTTGTCTATCTTATCATCTGTCTATCTTATTTGTCTGTCTGTCTGTCTGCCTGCCTACCAGTCTGTCTATCTTATTTGTCTTTCTATCTTATCTGTCTCTCTGTTTATCCTGTCTATCTATCTATCTATCTATCTATCTATCTATCTATCTATCACATATCATCTATCTATCTTTCTATGTGTGAGTCTATGCCACAACATGCCAGTAGAGGTCCGAGGGCAATTTGCAGGAAACGTCTCCTTCCACTAAATGGGCCCCAGGAATCACACTCGGGTTGTCAGGCATGGATGCAAGTGGCTCTGCCTGGGCTTTCGCTGGGCCAGGACATCCTAATTTTTCTAAAGATATTCCAAGCGACATTTTCAGACTTGCAGAGTGCAGTGCTAAGGCATGTTAGCCATGAGAGTCAGGATGACCGGGTTTAAATGTCACCTTGGTATACCTAGGATTTTCTGGGGAGAAAGCCTCAGCGAGAGATTGTCTGCTTCACAGGGCATGTGGGCATGTCCTGTGTAAGATTATCTGGAATGTTTTAATCAATTTAGGGAGACCCCTCCCTAAATGAGGGTGGCACCTTATGATAGCATCCTAGGTTAAAGTTTATGACAAAAGGAGAGTTTTTAGTTCTTTTATTTCTTGGCCTTCACTCTGGCTGGCCAGTTCATCTATCTACTGTTGCTGCTGCTGCTGCTGCTGCTGGTGGTCCCTTCCCTGATATTAGAACTAGCATTAGGACTTCATCTACACTAAACTATTTTTTCCTGTTTCTAAAATCAAGCTTAATTTTATACTTTCTAGTTAAAACTATTTACAAATGGTCCAAATTAGCGCGCGCGCACACACACACACACACACACACACACACACAAAGGGTTGAAGTGGGAAGATCTGCCTTCCTCCTTGATGATAACTTCTGTTCCTCCAAATAGTGCTTTAGTAACAAATTGAGTCTGTGGTCACATAAAAAGTACTTATTTCAAAATCAAAAAATATTTTTAAACATGTGACATGTTTAGTCAATAGTTATTGTTATCCTTGAATCTTCTCCATTGTTCAAGAATAAAGATGGGATATTGGGAACATTCAATGAAGATATAGTCCTTAGATAGCAAATAATTTTCACATAGTGTGATGGTCTTTCCGACTGTCAATTTGACTACAACTAGAACTAACGGAAAACCCCCCAAATGGAAGGTACACCTAGAAGGGGTTTTTGATTATTTTGAAGTAGGAAGATCCACTTCTCATCTGGATCTTTGAGGTAGGAAGACACGCTTCTAATTGTGACAGGATTTTTCCTGTCTAATTACATTAAAATATTAGTGCAACAGGAAGCCTGTGATTGGACAAGGAAAAGGGAGGCGGAGCTAAGAGTTGCCAGGGACAGAGAGCAACTCAGAAGAGGGAAAGGAGAAGCAAAGATGGAGGTGGATGGACAGGAAGAAGATTCTTGATCCTGCGTTGTTTTAAATAGCCACAGGTAGTTATGGTATCATAAAGGATAGAATATTGGGGTAATTTGTCTAATCTAGGTGGGTAGCTTGTATCATTATCAATTGGTTCTGAAATTATCGTATTGGCATCTTATGCATTGAGAATTTATTGATATATAAATCTGACTTATTATTTATAAGCGTCTAGAGTTTTGTTTCTACCGGGTTGCTGGGTGTTGTGGCCAGCTGACCGCGGGGTGGATGGTCTTTGCGTGGAGTTGGCGTGGCAGCAAAGGGAACGCAGGAGCTCCTGCCCCGGTGGAGAGTTGGCGGGCAGAGTAGCTGGATGGAGCATGGAAACTTGGCAGTTCTTCTTTTATTATTTCCCACAACGTCTTATTCATACATTTTGAGCTGGGGAAAGAGAGGCCTTAAATCTGGATTTTTTTTTGTTGTTGTTGTTTTGTTTTTGTTTTTCGAGACAGGGTTTCTCTGTGTAGCCCTGACTGTCCTGTAGACCAGGCCGGCCCCGAACTCAGAAATCCGCCTGCCTCTGCCTCCCAAGTGCTGGGATTACAGGCGTGTGCCACCACGCCCGGCATGGATTTTGAGGTGAGAAGAGTCTCGTTTAATCCAGATCATTTGAGCTGGGAAAACCCACCTCTAATCTGGCCACAGCTGCTGGCAGCCTAAATGAGGGCATAGAAGACAGAAACTTTAGCTTTTTGCCTGTGTGCGCTCCCCTTGATAGCAAGGCCGTTCCTTCATTAGCATCAGATCCTATTTCTTTGGGATTCCAGCATATACTGAACACCAGCTGTGACATTCAGCCTCATGGTCTGAGCAACTACTGGATTCTTGGACTTTCCAGTCACAGCAGCCATTGTTGGACTAGCTGGACCGCAGCCTGTAAGTCATCCTAACAAATTTGATTTTTCTGTATTTAGAGAGATTCATTGTGTAAGTTCTGTCGCCCTAGAGAACCCTAACTAATGTGGATGAAGCTGATCAGTGAGAAGAACTGTAAGACTGGAATGAAGCACTTGGGAGGCAGAGGCAGGAGCAGCTCTATGAGTTTGAGGCCAGCTTGGTCTACACTGAGAGTTCCCGGCAAGGCAGGGCTTCACAGTAAGAGCCTGTCTCAAAACAATGTGGCCCACTGTTCCTTGATTTAGAGTTGATAGGCATGTGTTCTTATATTTTGGAGATGACAACTGTTTCTTTCTTTTACTTTTAAAAAATGTAATATAATTATTTTACTTCTGATGAAAGCTTCCCTTCCTCTCCTCCTAGGTCCGCCCTCTCACCTGCTCTGCCCCATCCCCCTCCCTTCTCCTGAAAGAAAGGAGGCCTCCATGGATATCGACCCGCCTTGGTATATCAAGTTGCAGTAGGACTAGGTACATCTGCTCCTATTGAGCCTAGACAAGGCAGCCCAGTTAGGGGAAAGAGATCCAAAGACAGGCAACAGGGCCAGAGACAGCCCCTGTTCCTGCTGTTAAGGGCCTCACACGATGACATCTATTACATATGTGTAGAGGGTCTAGGTCAGTCCTGTGCATGCTCTCTGGGTGGGAGTTCATTCTCTGGAACCCCTGTGGGCCCAGGTAAGTTGATTCTGTAGGTTTTCTTTTTATTTATTTATTTATTTATTTATTATTATTATTTTTTATTTTCTATATTCTTTGTTTATATTCCAAAGGCTTTCCCCTTTCCCAGTTCCCCCCTCACCATGTGTCCCATAAGTCCTCCCTGCGCCCCATCCCCCCCGCCCCGCCCATTCCCCAATCACCCCCCAATCTTTTCTCTGTTCTGGTACTCTCCTGCAAAACTGGAACCAGTCTTTTTGGGACCAGGGTCCTCTCCTTCCTTCTTCTTTGGAATCTTTTGATTTTCTAATTGTGCCTTGAATATTCAGAGCTTCTGGGCTCATTAATATCCACTTATCAGTGATTGCAATTCATGTGTATTCTTTTGTGATTGGGTTAATTCACTTAGGATGATATTTTCCAGATCCAACCATTTGCCTACAAATTGCATGAATTCATTACTTTTAATTGCTGAGTAGTATTCCATTGTATAAATATACCACATTTTCTGTATCCATTCCTCCTCTGTAGGTTTTCTTATGGTGTTCTTGATCTCTCTGGCTCCTTCAATCCTTCATCCCCCTCTTCCACGAGATTTCCCCTAGCTCTGCCTAAAGTTTGGCTCTGGGTCTTTGCTGGGTACAAAGCTTCTCAGACGACAGCTATACTAGGTTCCCACTTGCAAGTATAGGAGAATATCATTAATCATGTCAGGAGTGGACTCTCTACTTCATGACGTGGGTATCAAGCTGGGACTGTGATTGATTGGCCATTCCCTCAATTTCTGCTCCATCTTTATCCTAGCGCATCTTGTAGTCAGGACAAATTGTGGATTTTTTTTTTTTTTTTTTGGTTTTTCAAGACAGGGTTTCTCTGTGTAGCCCTGGCTGTCCTGGAACTCACTCGGTAGACCAGGCTGGCCTCGAACTCAGAGATCCGCCTGCCTCTGCCTCCCAAGTGCTGGGATTAAAGGCGTGCGCCACCACCGCCCGGCATGTGGATTTGTTTTATGAGAGAGTTGGTGTCCCCATCACTCCATTGGAAGTCTTGTCTGCTTACTGGAGATGTCCGTTCCAGGCTCCATATCCTCCATTGCTAGGAGTTTTAGCTAGGGTCATCCTCAGGTTTCTGGGAGTTTATATTGTCCTAGGTTTCCAGTTTGTCCAGAGATGCCCCCACCCCTTCCCAGTTGTCTGTTCCTCTGTCCTACACACACTTGATCCCTCCTGTTACCCTCTCCCACCTAGTTCCCTCCCTCCATTCACCTCCTACCATGTCTATTTTATTTCCCCATTTACAGTGAGATTCAAACATCATCCTTGGGCCCTCCCTGTTACTTAATGTCTTTGGGTCTGTGGATTGTAGCATGGTCACCCTGCACTTTATGACTAATATCCACTTATAAGTAAGTATAAACCATGTGTGTCTTTCTGGGTCTGGGTGACCTCAATCAGGATGATATTTTCTAGTTCTATCTATTTGCCTACAAAGTTCATGATGCGTTTTTTAATAGCTGAGTAGTATTCCATTGGATAAACAAACCACATTGTCTGTATCCATTCTTCAGTTGAGGGGTTGTTTCCAGTTTCTGGCTGTTACAAATAAAGCTCCTAAGAGCATAGTGGAGCATGTGTCTTTGTGGTATGGTGAAGCATCTTTTGGGATATGCCTAGGAGTGTTATAGCTGGGTCTTGAGGTAGAACTATTTCAAATTTTCTGAGAAACTGCCAAATTGATTTCCAAAGTGGCTGTTACAAATCTGCACTCCCACCAGCAATGGAGGAATGTTCCTCTATGCACCCTATTGGGGGGGTGTTATTTGGCTTGTTGGTGTCTAATTTCTTGAATTCTTTATATGTTTTGGCAATCAGCCCTCTGTTAGATGGGGATGGTGAAGATCTTTCCCATGCTATAGGCTGCTTTTTTGTCCTATTGGCAGCATCCTTTGCCTTACAGAAGCTTTTCAGTTTCATGAGGTCCCATTTGTTAATTGTTGACCTCAGTGCCTGAGCTGTTGGTGTTCTGTTCAGGAAGTTGTCTCCTGTGCCTGTGTGTTCAAGGCTATTATTCCCCCCAGGTTCTCTTCTATCAGATTTAGTTTACCTGGTTTTATGTTGAGGTCTTTGGTCCATTTGAACTTGAGTTTTGTGCAGGGTGATAGATATGGATCTATGTTCATTCTTCTACATGCAGACATCCAGTTAGACCAGCACCATTTGTTGAAAGTTTTTTTTTTTTTAAATCATTGTATGATTTTGGCTTCTTTGTCAAAAGTCAAATGTCTGCAGGTATGTGGGTTTATTTCTGGGTCTTTGACTTGATTCCATTGATCAACCTGACTGTTTTTATGCCAATACCATGTAGTTTTTATTACTATTTCTCTCTAGTACAGCTGGAGATCAGGGATGGTGATACCTACAGAAGTTCTTTTATTGTTCAGGATTGTTTTAGCTACCCTGGGTTTTTTGGTTTTCCATATACAATTGAGTATTTTTCTTTCAAGATTTTTAAAGAATTGTGCCAGAAGTTCAATGGGAATTGTGTTGAATCTATATTACCCTGAACATGCCTGATCTCATGATCATTATTTCTTGATGAAAAAATAATAGTTAAGTGCAGAAATTATCACTTCATTTTCTTGTTAATATTCCATTGGCCTTCACTTTAAAGAAAATTTCATAGATGAATCAATCTATCAATCAATCAATCTCTATTTATGTATCTATGTATTTATCTATCTAACCTATCTATCTAATCTACCTATCTTATCTACCATCTATCTATCATCGACCTATCACCTCTCTGTCATCTGTCTGTCTACCTACCTATTGTCTGTCTATCCATTCATCTGGACTTCTTTTGTTCTACCTTTGCTGAAGTTTTCTGTGACTGTGGGAAAAGAACTCACATATCCCTTGAAGCTAAAACTTAGAAGTGCCAATTTCTTGCCATACCTTCTATGGTGATCCACCTAAAGTGCCAGAGATGCCAGAGATTGCCACTGGTGAAGTTCTGTGGCTGCTAACCATGGTGCCAAGAGCGCCCCTTCTGTCAGAGATGTGGGCTCAGTTAACCTGTGGTGTTGCTCTGCTGCTGAGCCCAGTTAGTGGGGATTCCTTGGGTAAGAGGGCAAGTAGCCTCCCACTATCATGCACATTCTACCTTGGTTATCCTATAGCAAAGCTCTACAATCCTAGACTGCTGTAGCGCCTGCAACAGTAATTTCTATTTACACGTAGGTTTTGTTTGTTTGTTTTTTGCCAAGTTATCCAATACACTAGAGCAAGTGAGTCAGGATCCTCCCTGCCCACACAGCAGCATGCAGAGTTTATTTCAATGACTTGGTCGCTGAAGCTAAGGATTTGGAGTGTGCCTTGCTCTGCTCTCTCCAAGCTCATTCATTCCTGCCATTCCTTCCTTAGGGACTGTACCCACACACTAACATCAGGTCTGTTTTTTAACCATACCAGCGATTGGTGGTGGTAGGCAAAAGATGGTTCCAGAGCCGATCCTGGAAAACAAACTCAAACAAAGCACAAACTACAAAACAAAACAAAACTCTGCTGTGTCAGACTAATGCCAGGCCCAAGGACTAACATTCGGTCAGGAAAAAAACTGAAGGAAAGAGAGAGATCCTGATAATCTACTTATAGGGTTATGTTGAATTTTAAAACAGCTCACTGAACCATCTGATTTCACCCCTAGGGGAGATTTTAAGGACTTTTTCAGTAAGTTCCCTTATTTTACCTGCATAGAGACTGAAGCATTTTGCTCAAAGCCAGGATTATTGGCAGACTCAAGTATTCAATCAGGACCAACTCCAGGGATACCATCTCATACCTGAAATTGCACAGGAGTGTCTTATCTGTGTGTTTTCTTTTGTGCCAGGGAAATAGGACATCTTAGTCCCTAGAATGACATATACATTGTATGAGCTTAAAATTCAATAATAGATAGGCATTTTATGGTGGACTCTTATTTGGACTCACTAGAAATAGAAGGCCTATCCATAGTCAACTGTGCTCTTAAAAAGATCCGTGTTTCTATTTATTTGTGCCTAGATTACAAAATTTCACCAAAAATAGTAAGAAAAACCTTCTGTCTTCATTCAGAGCCTTAGTTTTTATCCAGTACAGAGAGCAGGAAACAGCAGAATTATCTAGAGTCTTACATCATCTGAGGCTTATCTTTCCTCTGTGAGCTGGTAAGCTGGAGCTCACCAATACACACTAAGGTAGTTTTTAGAGCCTTTTGACCAGCATCAGATATTTCAAACCAGAGCTAGACACTCAGATGAAATAGTTTCACCGAAATCGGATTGTTGACATAGTTTCCCCACCCTCACCCAATGCTTTTCATTTTCTGTTAAATATGGGATAGGTGAAAATGTTAACAATTGTACAGTTGAAGAACAAAAAGAAGCTCCACCCTCATTTGGCATGAGAGAGAAGTTTTAATCCAATCCTCAGTGGAAAGTTATGATTGATAGTAATGTAGCAATTGGTTTTTGTTTTTTTTTTCTTTTTCCTAAAGTCAAAAAGCAGCAGAGGCAGGTGTAATGCACTTAGGCAGCTATGGAATTAAACCCTATAGCTGGGATTATCTTACAGTTTAAGAAATTTTATCAGGAGAAAATGAGTTTATGGCATTTGCAGCTAAAATAAGAAAAATGAGCATTTCTATGTGGCCTAAAACATCTTCAGAATTTTAATTATTTCTTAGAAAAAAATAAACAGGAAACTCTTGCTTCCTGATTCATAAATAAATCAAAGAGACAACAGGTTTGAGATCACATGTGGTAGATACGAAATTCTTTTGCTGATGCTGCGCTTCTGTTTCTTTGAGGCAGGATCTCACAGTGTAGCCCTAGCCTAGAACTCACCATGTAGACCAGGCCGGCTGCAAACTTACAGAGAGCCACCTGCCTTTGCTTCCCGAGTGCTGGGATTAAAGGTGTGCATCACCATGCAAGTACTATTCTTGACTTACAATTATGTCTTTCTACCTTTAACGTTGCATGTTTTATCCCAGAGAAAATGTATTCCTAAGGATTATCACGCGACTCACACTATTCCAAACGATCAGACTATGAAGATAATTTTTGGTATATATGTGTGGGGCTTGTCCCTCAGTGATCACGTGTGCGTGGGTGGGGGTTGGTCCTCTGTGCGGCAGTATCGAGGTACAGAAGCATTGAGACGTGGTGCCTAGGAGGAAGTATTATTGAGACTGTTGTGCCTGCCGCTCTCAGTGGTGGGATCCAGTCAGCACCTCGCCACAGCTGCTGTGGTAACCTATTGCTGCCTAGTTCTGTTTCCTCGCTCTGTCACCCTCTTGCTTGTGCCTTTCCTGTACCTGTACTCTGTACCTGCCCGAGGGACCTCGCAGGAGCCTGAGCAGTAGGGCCATCCAATCATAGTCTTAAGAATTTTCAAAACCTACTTTAATAACGGTTCTCCTTAAAACTTCTCTGACAGTTTGGAATTTGGAAAATGAAAATAATGATGAGAATGCATTGTATATGGTATAAACTCCTTTTTTTTTGTTGGTTTTTGTTTTTCGTTTTTTTTCGAGACAGGATTTCTCTGTGTAGCCCTGACTGTCCTGAAACTCACTCTGTAGACCAGGCTGGCTTCAAACTCAGAAATCCGCCTGCCTCTGCCTCCCAAGTGCTGGGATTAAAGGCGTGCGCCACCACTGCCCAGCTTGGTATAAACTCTTAATGAAGCCCATTATTATATATAATTAACATACTCTAATAAAACATTTAAAAGAAAATAGGATATTTTTGGTTATAGTTCTGATTGATCCAGGAAGTGTGTAATTCTGTACTCTGTCAATTATTTAACAGTCCAGTGACCTTGGTCTGGGTTTATTTTGGCTCACAGGTACAGTCCCTCTTGTCAGGGAAGTTGAGGCAGGGCCGTGACCAGCTTAATGCGGTTTCATCATCTACAATTAGGAAGCAGAGTGATGGATGTTTGTGCTCATTTTCCCCCTTTACACACAGTCTTGAATCCCAGCCCAGGGAATGGCTGAACACACAGTAGGCCATCCTCCTACAGTTAGTTAACCTAAGATCATCCCCATTCCCACAGGTCTGTCTCTCCCCACTCCCTCTACCCCCTACCTCGCCCCCCCCCCTGCCGTGGGCTCAAGATTTTAACTAGAAAATTGAAATTAGCTATTATATTATGCCTGTTAGGCCAAATCCTAATCCGATATGACTGCTGTCCCTCTGTCCTTGTAAGTTAAAGGGTGCTGTGAAGATGCCCCGGGTGTGTAAGGGTGCTTGCTGATAATATGGAGTACCTGTATTTGCTTCCCAGAGTCCATACAGTGAGAGAACTCACTTTCAAAAACTGTCCTCTGACTCCATACATAAGCCACGGGGCATGCATGCACAGCTGGATAAAGCAACATGAATTTAAAAATGAACAAATTGGAATGTAAACAGACACCAAGGGAAGATCACACAAAGTCAGGGAAGAGGCCGAGACATCTTCTCCAACAACCCTCAGCAGCCAGTCTTAGCTACTTTGTAGGTTCTTTTTCTCATTCTTCATACCCTGGGTTCACTCCCTATCACTAGATGGGAAAGGAAGAAGGAGAGAGAGGAGAGAGAGAGAGAGAGCCTGAACCTAATTTCTTTCTTATTATTTCTTCTTTGAGTAGTACCAGCAACCACAACCAACCTCCCTGGATGACTGACAACCATCCACACCTCTCGGGGGCCCCTAATATCTATATACCCTCTGAAATGTCCCCAGAATTCCACATGTCACACAAGTGCTGAAACTATCTGAAGTTGGCAAATCACTCCCCTGCTAGATAGAGCATGTGGTAAATCATAGTCAGCTGCTGTGAACAAACTGAAGCAGCCCGGTGTCCCACACCTGGGATTAAAACAAAACCATATTCTTATATTTTTGTTTTTGTTTTAAAGAAACCAAAATTTCAAAATTGTTACTACAGCCCTCAGAAGGAGAGCTTCGTAGACACTTTGTAGACACTTGTAATGTTGCAATTTTGTATCCAGAACCTTGAACAAATAACTATCTCTGATTCAAGCTAGTGGATTCTTTGTTGGCCCCAGAAAACTCACAGAGACTAAAGAGAGTAAAGTCAGAAACTCTAAAATTAGATGCTGAGCTTATACAAAAATGCTCAGGATTTAGAGCTCATCATTCACAACTTTGTATTTTTTGTTAATTTTTTTAGCCCCAGAGGGGGAAAAACTTTGCTATTTCATGTTTGATACGTTCTTGTCTCTGCCATAAAAAACAATAGTAATAATAATAAAAACCCACTTTATTGGATTAGCTGTGTGTCTTAGGGTTTGCATTGCTGTGAACAGGCACCATGACCAAGGCAACTCTTATAAGGACAACATTTAATTGGGGCTGGCTGATAGGTTTAGAGGTTCAGTCCATATCATCAAGGTGGGAGCATGGCAGCATCCAGGCAGGCATGGTTCAGGAGGAGCTGAGAGCTTTCTACATCTTGTTCCAAAGGCAAACAGGAGAGGACTGACTCTTCTACACTGGGCAGAGCTTCAAAATCCACCCCTCCCCCCCACAGTGACCCACTTCCTCCAACAAGGCCACACCTCCTAACAGTATCACTTCCTATGGGCCAAGCATATTCAAACCACCACACTGTCATTGTGCTGTTTTGGTATTATGGTATGATGGGATAAGTACATCAGTGCTGCCATATTAGTATCTGAGATAAGGTATATGAAGTCATATGCTCTGGGAGTGATCTGTCAACATTTTGAAAGAAATTTCTCTTTGCATGTTAATCTAATATTTAGGTGATGATAACTTTGAGGCATTGATATGGATACTAGTTTAGGAACTGTTTGGAAGGGTGTTTATGTGTACTTCTCTACTCAGCCTGACCATTCCTGGGGCATCTAGGGCTTCAGTCATTAAATTTAACATTCCATTGGGAAGTGTTATTGAAATGTGAAGAGATCAAAACAAGTCTGTACCTGAGGCCACTTTTATTTAGAAGTCAGAAAACCTGAGCCAATAAACAATAATAATAATACACAGAACTGAATTAATGAAAAGTGGAATAAAAAGGAAAAGTGAATAATAAAAGTGGAAACAGAAAGACTGAGATCTTGGACATTAATCCTTGGCCTCTACATGCAACTGCATGTACAAGAATATGTATACACACATTTAGCACACATGCATGCAAGCATACACACAAGACTAAATTGCTGTTTCCAGTCCTCTATCTAGAATTCAAAGAGGTAGATTGGTAATCATCCTGAATGACATGATAGGTTTATTTAAAAAGTTTATACTCTGTTGCAAAGAAGAATAAAATTTAAGGCCCTTCATACTCTACTTTCCTTAATGAAATAATTCTAAGCCTAAAAGAGAACCCTGGAATTCTCTAATGGTATATTATTGCCATTATTTGAACCCCTAGCCAAAGGCCTGTTATCAAGAAGCCTGTCCTGAGAAGGTGGGTTCTGGAGTCATTGAAATTATTTTCAAGAGCAGCCTAGCTCATTTGGAAAACCACTCTGCCTGTCAGCATTTTAGTCAGAGGTGACCTCATGATGTCTACCTGGAAAACCAACTAATTCACTTCCTCAAAAAATTCAAGCTTTGAAAATTGAGAAACAATAAAAATCTTAATTAGCTTGCGTTATATGATTTTTTTAATTAAAGAAAACAAAGGAATTTAACTAAGATTAAAAATGCTAAGAAAATAGGTTGTATTATTAGTTATAAAAAGACTTAACTTTTGAATAAGGTCATTATTAGTTTGTAGAGGGCTTAGAGGTGTTTTTGTTTCCAAATAAAAAATATGCTATTTCTTAATACATAACCTTTATGCTTCTTAATTTCCTTATCATCAACAGCATAGTCCAGTGCAGTTTTAAAATTAGCTTAATGATTGATTCTGCCTCTATAAAAATGTCTACAGTTTCCTTTATTCTCCTTTTCAAAATAGGTAGCTATTCTGAGATGCTTCTGGCAGTGTTTAGACCTGCACTGTTGTTCAACTCCTGGTTTAGAATTGCATTAGCCTCCCCAGTCACTGATTCTAAACCTGTGCTTAAGTTGATTTTCATTTAGATTTCTTTGCTTTGTTACATGTGTGAGCATCTCGTCTGCATGAAGGCATGTATACCACATATACACCACATGCATACCTGGAACCCTTGGAGATCAGAAGAAGGCATAGATTTCCTGGAGTTGGAGTTATGGATGGTTGTGGGCCACAACTGCAGCTAAACAGTGTGTAAAAACATTTAATCAGATTTATTAATTATCATTTTAACTAAGCATTCTTCTTTCCCCTGTTTTTCTCTTCCCTTTCCCTCCCTCCTTCTTCCCCTTTTCTTTCCCCCTCCTTTCTTCTCTTCCTCCCTCCCTCCTTCCCTCTCTTCTTCCTCTTCCCTCCCCACACAGGGACTTGCATAGTTGAAACTGAACTTGTAAACAAGAATAGCTTTACTTCAAATTCTTACCTCCCACCTCTACCTCCAAAGTGCTGGCATTACTGGCATGCGACACCATGCCCTGCTCCTAAGTATTTTCTCACGTGAAGGGCTATGAACCCACATGAAGGGCTATGAACACACATAAGGGCTGTGAACACACATGAAGGGCTATGAACACACATGAAGGGCTATGAACACACATAAGGGCTATGAACACGCTATGTGAGACAAGGATTATTCAGTTAATTCTGTTATATAGCCAGCCAAGTCTCCAGGCTTTGTTTTTATAATGCAGCACTGAACACTTTTATAAACATGAGATAGTTTCACTTAATAGTAACCCATTCTCTTTAGAACTGGGTAGGGAGCTGCTGAGATGGCTTAGTGGTGCTTGCTGCTAATCCTGACAGCCCAAGTTTGATCCCTGGTATCCACACATAGAAGGAGAGAAGCCATTATTGCAGGTTATGCTCTGATGGCCACATGTGGCACACAGGAATGAATAAAAATGTAATAAAAAATTTAAAAGACCTAGGTAAGGTCCCATGACAATGGTATTAATCCTTTATGAGCAATTTCTCATGGGTGACCAGTCCTAATGCCTTCTTTACAGCATTCTAGGCTTTTTCTAGATCATTACATTAATATTTCAGGGGGCATTGCCCCTTTGATCATCATCTTCCCCTTGATTCCTCCTCTAAACGATTCCACACTAGGGATCAAGCTTTCTCTACAGCAGCCTTTGAGTACACAGCACAGAGGCTTCTCAGCTTTGGGACAACTGGCAACTTAAGCCAGTAATTCAACGCGTATGAGGCCATCCGGTCTGCTGTAGGATGTTCGGGATTGCTCCAGGTCTCTGATCACTAGAAGCCGGTAGTACCTGCTCCAGTCCCATTGAGACTACAAAATCTGTAACAGACATAGATGTATGAACCTGGGAGGAGAAAATTGCCCCCCACATGGTGGAAAACTACCAGCTATAAAGAAGTATATTGTGTGAGAGAGGACACAGGTGAATTACCCAGAAAGAACAGGCAAGACGAAAGCAGACATAGGAAATGGCGAATAGGGGATCTTACTGGGAGAGGTTCAAGAGGAACCTCTTGATAGAAGCAATGCCAGATTGTAGTAGTCAGAGAAGTGAGCAAGGCATGAGAAATGGGGAAATGAGGAGGGCTTGGCTTGACCATGGCTTTGCATAGAGTGACTGGGATTCCCTATGTGGAGCCTAAAGGTGGGCCCCAAGGCAGCTGTTCTTTCTTCATTTCTCACTTTCTCATTTGTCTGGCATCAAGCATCCATCTCTTTTTTTCTTTTTCTGGCATTCTTTCTTTCTCTATTCTTCTCTCTGCTAAGATAGAAGAGTTTTCAAGTGAGAAGAAAGACAGCGTGTTGACATTTCCTAATGTGGCTGTCCTTTGGTTTATGGCTTGCTTGACCCTGTCTGGTTCTACAGAATCCGTTCTTCAGCCACTATCTCATGAGGTGCAATTTTGCCTAAACCTTTCTCTGATCCCTTTCTATGGGTGGATTGTCCTTCCTCCTTCAAGTTCCTACTGCAATGCCTCCTTTCCCACTCAATAGTCATGTATTACTTGTGTAGTTGTTACTATAGGGTTGCTGATCAAGTTACTATGCTTGGCCAGGTCACTAATTAGCAGTCAGGAAAAATCTTGAGTGTCTTACATAGCATTGGTTGAAACAAAATCTCAAACACAGAGAACAAAAACAGACAGAATCAGCCTGTAAAGAAAGACTTTCAGTAGGGGTGAGGAAACACATGTACAGAACAAGCACATGGAAAGAAAGACCTTCCATAAAGTAGAGGTGAGAGCTACCGGGGAAGAAGCTGAGCCCTTCCTTGAGGGTTGGGGATTTCAAAGACTTTAAAGGGTCTTCTTCCCCTAATTTAGCATTGGCTGGTTTGAAGATAGACAGGATGGCTGATTAGCTCACAACTGTTGTATAAACATGTGAGGATCTGGGCTTGAATTTGTTGGGCCAGTCCATCAACAGGGGACCCTATTGGTGAAAGAAAAGCCCACAAGGCCTTTGTTTTAAAGCTAGCCATCTTTTTTTTTTTTTTTTTTTTTTTTTTTTACCTAGTCATGGCCCCTCTCCCTGTCTGGCTGTGTATCAGACATCTATCTTCTTGTCCCTCACAGTTGTATTTTTTGTATACAATTTTGTACAATTGTGAATTTTGCTATACAATTCATTTATATATTTTTTCACCCTATAACTTTTAGCTTTTAGTATGATTATGTAATTTCTTACATTTTTAAAAATAAAATTTAATTCCAGTGTTGCTGGAGTATAGAAGTTATTATCTTTCAATATATGGATAATTTCATAGAAGCATTTGAATTTTTCCACTTATGCAGTAGGCACATTATTATAAAAGTTACAAAAATATGTTGAGTAGAATGATAATTACAGTAACTTAGGTATTGAATTACAAATAAGAAATTTTATATGTTACAAGAGAAAAGTATAATGGTTAGATAGAGGGACTTGAGTTCAAAATATTCTTGGTAAGTTTCTGGAAGAGAAGAATTAGCTTCTTCTAAGACATGAGGAACTACTACAGCAGATCAGCCTGTGCCGCTTCTGCAGTGTGTTTTCTTATGATTGGTGACTGACGTAGGAGAGCCCAACCCCTTCCGGTCTGTCGGTGCCACCCTAGGATAGGTGCTCTGGAGTTATATAAGGAAGCAGGCCGAGCAAGGCATGAGTAACAAGCCAGTAAGCACTGTTCCCCCATGGCCTCTGCTTCAGTTTCTCCCTTCAGGTTCCTGCTTTGAGTTCCTGCCTTGAATCCCCTCAGGGATGATAGGCAGTTACCTGAAGCTGTGAGCTGAAACAAACCCGTTATTCCACCAACTTGCTTTTGGTCACAGCAGTAGAAACTCAGCTAAGATAGATGACAAGCCAATGTCAAGCTAATATGTCAATGCATTTCTTCTATAAAGCCAGGCAGGTGGTCAATGGCTTTCAGTTAGAATTATGGGGAGAAGGAAACATTTCTACTTTGAGGCTGAACAGTCTGCTGAAAGCCAGCTGTATAGGTCACATAGATCTAATTTGCCACTGGGATCCTTTAACTGGGTCACTTGATCTCACGAGTAGCCCAAGTAACTGAAGGTACCTCCACAGAGGTTCTAATGAGCCATTGCTTATATATCCCATGGAGGCTGTTGGTTCTGGTCTCAGGCATCAGACTCCATTGCACTTTTTGCACCGAGGTCTCTGTTTATGCCCAATGACTCTAGTCAATGGAATGATTCTATTTTGAAGACTTAATTTGGTGAGGTTGAAGAATAAGACTACTTTTTCCAGCACTGTTTTTAATGAATCTCTGTCCACCTCCTCTACTATGTTAGCTGCAGATCCTTAAGCATCTTGGGTCAATCCTCTGACTTCTCGGTTACTGAGAACTTATTGAAGTAAGTCTAGTTTAAACTGTAGTCTCACAACACATTCAAGACTCTTCTTTATCCATGACAGGCAGGCCTTCTGGCTTGAAAGATACTGAGCACAGGAGGCACAGTCCTGTCCTTCTGTTCCATTCCTGTGTTCAGATTGGAGGACTGTAATGGTTTGTATATGCTTTTATCAGGGAGTGGCACTATTAGGAGGTGTGGCCTTGTTGGAGTAGGTGTGTCACTGTGGGTGTGGGCTTAAGACCTTCACCCTGGCTGCCTGGAAGTCAGTCTTCTACTAGCAGCCTTCAGATGAAGATGTAGAACTCTCAGCTCCTCCTGTACCATGCCTGCCTGGATGCTGCCATGTTTCTGCCTTGATGACAATGGACTGAACCTCTGAGCCTGTAAGCCAACCCCAATTAAATGTTGTCTTTTATAAAACTTGCATTGGTCATGGTGTCTGTTCATAGCAGTGAAACCCTAACTAAGACAAGGACTTAATGACAAAGAGCCAGGATGGAGACACCCATGCTATTCCTTTTTTTGCTGTGACCTATGGCTATGACCTATGACTGAGGCCTTTGCTGTGGCAGCCACCTTGAGGCTGATTGTCTCATGGATGTGTGACTGTGCTCTGAGGAGACCACACAAAGTCTCCTCGCTGGGTGATTCCCTTTCTGGAAGGTCTGACATTGGCTCAACCTCTTCTGGATTGCTCTCCCCCCTCTACTCACCCCCAGAAGTCTGCCTGTTATTTGGTGTCACCTCTTGCCTGGCACACCTTCAGACTGGGATGCCTGAAAGTCTACTTCCTCTCAGCACCTGCCCCCAAGAGGCACTCAACTTACAGGAAATGCAAGAGGCCATTCCATGTCAAGAATAGAAACTCAGGTTCCTCACCCCCATATGTCCATTTCTGTTTCTTCTGTGCAGATCAATGGTGAGAAAAGCATCCATTTCAGCACCTCAGAATGTCATTTTTGTCTTTTGTAGTGTCTCTAATCTTGACATTCCTTTTTCATGCTGGGCATCTCTGTTATGAGGCATTGTCTGAGGTGTTACAGGATTCTTAGCTCTCTACCCTCTAGAGGAAAATGATGGTGGTCAAAAGATATTTTCATGTGCTCCCAAGATCTGGCAATAGGGTGACTAACTTTTCTATGTTAGGGACTGAAAGTCCAGTTCCATAATTGCAATGTAGAAGACCACTTTCCTACGTCTATACACACTGATCAAGCCTGTGAACAAGACACTTTACACGGCAAAAACAGCTTCACAGAGATGATTATTTCACTGGAACCTTCATTCTGGATAGTTTAGGTGAGCTTGCTTTAATCACAAGGTTTCTTCTAAGGGGGAGGCAAGAAGGACAGAGTCAGAGAAACAGCAGAGGTCAGAGTGATGCAGTTTCTGGCATAAAGGTAGGAATGGAGCCATGAGCCAAAGAAGGCTGGAAGCTTCTGGAAGAGCCCAGGGAGTGATTGTCCCCTGGAGCCTGCGGAAGGAACATAATCCTGTCAACACCTTGGTTTTAGTTTAATGAGACTTGTGACCTCCAGTACAGTAACAGTCAGTGTGCATTGCCGTAAGCCCCAGAGCTTGTGTTAATTTCTGATGGCGGTGGTTGGAAACTGAGGCATCTAGGAAACCCCTCATCCAGACCCATACCGGAGTTGTTTATCCTGGGCGTCTGGGAGGGAATTGCTCCCAGTCAAGAAATGGCATCCTGACTTTCAGGAGTGCTTTTCCTGAGCCTTGCTCAGTTGGCCAGGAGAGGGGCCCCATTCCTCTCTCTTCTAGGATGGGGAAGAGACTGTCTTTCACTGAAAAAAATTACGTTCCCCACAAGGACAGTTACTCAATGGCCTCCATTTCTTGTGTCTCTGCTAACTCAGTCCTTGGGCAATTTTGAGTGGGATTGAACTTGTATGATGTCTGTTCTATGGCTGCATCTGACACCCTAAGTTCAGCCTCCTTCAGATTCCTGCTGAGAGGGCTATTTCATCATCCTCAGCTCTGGGCTTTTCTAAGGCAAGAGCAGATCTCATTCAGTCTCAGTTAATTCAAAGTTGCTCAGAAGCAACTGTAGGCAAAGCTTTCTGCAGTTTGTAAAAGGTAACTGGAGCTTTTGGTTCTCCATAACTAAGATGATCTGGTTTGAAACTTGACATCCTCCTGCCTCAAAATTTTGAGTGCTGGGATCGTAGATGCATGTTCTCATGCCTGGCAGAAGACGTGGTTTTAATTAAAATGCCCCTGACTCCCATCCGTGATGGATTGTCATTGCTAGCTAGTGATTTAAGTGGAGTTTGCATCGGCCCAGCTGAAACCTTCCTAGCTTTGGCTGTGGGTAAGTAATTAAGATCTGGCCCTAAGGACATTAGTGACTTCTAGGTCACATCCAGAGAAGGAAATGACTTATGCTTCCTTCTTCTTTTCCCTTGGGGAGAAATGCAAATAAAGTGCTGGGGAGTTCGTTTTACTGAGAACATGAGGACGGAAGAGTCACAGGGTAGATAGAACCTGGATCCTTGGGTGATAAGAGGGGAGCTGGCTTTCCACCCTTCCTGGCACACTGATGACATCATTCACATCCCTAAACAGAATCCCTGTTCACTATTTTCTATATGTCCTGTATGATAGGCTTCCTATCCCAGTTAGCTTTAACCATCAACTTTTGACAGAGACCCCCAAGTCAGCAGAGAAGTGAATCTCTGTGGAGGGATTGTCTAGATCAGATCAGCCTGTGAGCATAACTTTGCCAGATTGTTAAACGGTGTAAGCGGGCCCACTGTGGGCAGCACCATCCCTACGCTGGTGGTTCTGGGCTGCATGAGAAAGCTGAGCGTGGGCCTGTAAGCAGGTGAATGAATGAGTGGGTGAGTGACTACATGAACAAGCCAACAAGCAGCCTTGCTCCATGGTTTCTATTGGAAGTTCCTGCTATGATCTCCCCCAATATTAAACTGTAACCTATAAGAAGACATAAACCCTTTCCTAAGTTGTCTGTGGTCATAGTAGTTGTCACTATAGTGGAATGAAACCAGAATAGTTCTTTAAGACTGTGTGATGTTGGTGTTTTTGATAATACCCTCTACTTAGCTGTTGTTAAAGTATAAGGACAATGCATGTGGAGTTGGGGGGGACACAGCATGGCAGATCCAATGCTGTCATTCTTGTGCCATCCACGGTCCTCTGATAATTCTGCTCTTTGCAGCAGCAGACGGGTCAGTGGTATCTCTCATTCTTCAAGACGTGGTTTGGCCAGTACCTCCTTCATGATCTCTTCACACATGAGTATTTTCTGGAGTGCTCTTTCTGAAGCTGCACGTAGTCTCTCCGTGCCACATGGTTCCTCTGGATCCAGAAGGAAAATAAACTGAGAGGCACAGCTGGGAAATGGACTACATATGCACTGGAGATGTTCTCTCTAAGCTCTGCGATGGCGTGGGTCTGTGGTGAGTTGCTGCTGTCTGGATCCCAGGCTACTGCTTTTTGAAATATATATGTCTGATTAGCAGGTAACGTTGTACATTTTTACGGAAGGCGTGAACTTATGAGATCATGCATGTGTATATAGTAACCTGGCTAAATTAATTAGCATATCTTTTCTTCCACACTTATTATCTCTTTCTGTATGTGTTATATGTGTGATAAGAACCTCTAAAACCTCTTCTGGTAGCAGTTTTCAAGTATATAGTGTATTGTTTTAGCTATAGTCACCATGAAGAAGATACATTTTTTCAACTAAAAAAGAATAATGTGATTTAAGAGAATGAGGAGAAAAGTCACACCCGAGGCTATAATATCTATCTACCTATCTGTCTGCCTGCCAGCCCCTCTCTCTGTCTCTCTCTCTGTCTCTCTCTCTGTCTCTCTCTGTCTCTCTCTGTCTCTCTCTCTCTCTCTCACACACACACACACACATACACACACACATGAATATATACATGCACACACACACACAAACACACACACACACACACACACACACACACACACACATATATGACAGAGGATTTCCATATAGACTAAAGAACTCTCCAAACTCAATGTCCAAACTACTGAATGAGAGGACAGGCCTATTTCATTAAGGAGATATGTGGATGGCAGAGAAATCCATTAAAAAGAATGTTTAACATCACTAACCATTTGGGGATTTCAAATACCTTCAAATGCTCACTTTAGAACCCTTCAAAAGAACACTTGTGGACCTCTGCAAACATTATCTGGGAGGGAGCATTTGGGACTTTGATCTACTAGTCTGAGTGTAAAGGGCTCAGCCCTTCAGAAGAAGTTAAATGTATATATACTTGTGACCCAGGATCTCCTCTCCTGGGTGTTTACTCAAGTGAAATGGATACCCATGTTCCCACAAAAGCCTGTGTGTGAACGTTTATGGCTGCTTTATTCATAATCACTCCAAACTGGAAACAAATCAAATATCATTCACCTGGGTAATGGGTAAACAAAATTGAATACATTTACACAGCCTAGTAATCCTACACTCAGCAGTAAAAGGAAGGGGTTACTGACCGATCACAAAGTCCTCCACGCATCATCTCAGTGAAAGCAGGCGAATGCCACACACTGTAAGGTTTGTATTTTATGCAGTGAATGGCAGGATAATCTTGCAAAAGTGAGATGAAGACACAGGATTGATTAGTAGGTGCCAGGAGCTGGGGCTGGGGACAAAGTTGAACTGCAAAGACACAAAACGGGTTTGATCAGGGTGGTGGAGCCATTTTGCTGTCTGAATTTTATTTATTCCATTGGCATGGTGGTTACAGAACACCATGCCTGTGGGAACTCAACAGCTCTGTGTTGGAAAGATTAGCATGCCAGAACTCGAACAACTCTGCACTGGAAAGATTAATATCTGTTATGTGAACTGTATCTTACTGTCAAATGGAAAAAAAATAAATAATGTGGCGAACTTACAAAAGTTATTCATTTTGGACTAATATGCACTTATCAGTGAGTGAATACCAT
Source organism: Apodemus agrarius (assembly GCA_964023405.1). Lineage (NCBI taxonomy): Eukaryota > Metazoa > Chordata > Mammalia > Rodentia > Muridae > Apodemus > Apodemus agrarius. Next base: position 26,610,449 of record OZ030027.1, on the reverse strand, counting down.
GTGTGTTCTTTTGTGACTGGGTTACCTCACTCAGGATATTTTCTAGTTCCATCCATTTGCCTAAGAATTTCATGAATTCATCACTTTTAACAGCAGAATAGTATTCCATTGTGTATATATGCCACAATTTCTGTATTTATTCCTCTGTTGAAGGACATCTGGGTTCTTTCCAGTTTCTGGATATTATAAATAAGACTGATAGGAACATAGTGGAGCATGTATCCTTATGACATGTTGGAGCATCTTCTGGGTATATGCCCAGGTGTGGTATAGCTGGGTCCTCAGGTAGTACTATGTCCAGTTTTCTGAGGAGTCACCAAACTGATTTCCAGAGTGGTTGTACCAGCTTGCGATCCCACCAGCATTTGAGGAGTGTTCCTCTTTCTCCACATCCTCACCAACATCTGCTGTCACCTGAGGTTTTTTATATTTTATCATTGTTACTAGTGTGAGGTAGAATCTCAGGGTTGTTTTAATTTATATTTCCCTAATACTTAAGGATGGTGAACATTTCTTTAGGTGCTTCTTGACCATTTGAGTTTCCTCAGTTTAAAATTCTTTGTTTAGCTCTGTACCCCATTTTTTTTATTGAATATACTCTTCATTTATGTTTCAAATGTTATACCCCTTCCTGGTTTCCCCCTCCCCGTAAGCCCCCAACCCATCTTCCCACCTCCTACCACCAAGAATATGCTCCTCCACCCAACCCACTCCCATGACACCCCTCCCCTGGATTTCCCCACGCTGGGGCATCTATTGAGCCTTCACATGACCAAGGACCTCTCCTCCCATTGATGCCCGACAAGGCATTCCTCTGCCACTCTTTGGGTTGGAACCATGTGTACCCCTTGGTTGGTAGCTTAGTCCCTGGGAGTCCTGGGGCATCTGGTTGGCTGACATCATCATTCTTCCCATGGGGCTGCAAACTCCCCAAGCTCCTCCAGTCTGCCCTCCAACTCCTCCATTGGGAACTCCTAGCTCAGTCCAGTGGCTGGCTGCTAATATGCGCCTCTGTATGTGTAAGGCTCTGGCAGGGCCCCTCCAAAAGACAACCATAACTGGCTTCTTTCAGTATGCACTTCTTGTCATCCATAGTAGTTTCCAGGTTTGGTGACTATTTATAGGATGAATCCCCAGGTAGGACAGTCTCTGGGTGGCCTTTCCCCTCAGTTTCTGCTCCACACTTTGTCTCCATAGTTGTCCCTGTGAATATTTTGTTCCCTTTCTCAGAAGAACCAAAACACCCCCACTTTGATCTTCCTTCTTCTTGAGCTTCTGTGAATTGTAACTTGTTATTTTGTTTATTTTGTTATATTGTTATTTTGAGATTTGGGGCTAATATCCACTTATCAGTGAGTGAATACCATATATGTTCTTTCGTGATTGGGTTACCTCACTCAGGATGACAGTTTCTAGTTCCATCCATTTGTCTAAGAACTTCATGAATTCATTGTTTTTAATAACTGAATAGTACTCCATTGTGTGTGTATGTATATATGTATATATATATGTATATATATATACCACAATTTCTGTATCCATTCCTTTGTTGAAGGACATCTGGGTTCTTTCCAGCTTCTGGCTATTATAAATAAGGCTCCTATGAACAAATGGATCATGTGTTCTTATTATATGTTGGAGTATCTTCTGGGTATATGCCCAGGAGTCCTCAGGTAATACTATGTCCAATTTTCTGAGGAACCATCAAACTGATTTCCAGAGTGGTTTTACCAGCTTGTAATCTCAACAGCAATGGAGAAGTGTTCCTTTTTCTCGACATCTTCTCTAGCATCTGCTGTCCCCTGATTTTTCATCTTAGCCATTCTGACAGGTGTGAGGTGGAATCTCAGGGTTGTTTTGATTTGCATTTCCCTAATAACTAAGGATGCTGAACATTTCTTTAGGTGCTTCAGAGCCATTTGAGTTTCCTCAGTTGAAAATTCCCTGTTTAGCTCTATATCCCATTTTTGATAGGGTTATTTGACACTCTGGAGTCTAACTTCTTGAGTTCTTTGTATACATTGGATATTAGCCCTCTATCAGATGTAGGATTGGTAAAGATCTTTTCCCAATCTGTTGGTTGCCATTTTGTTCTATTGACAGTGTCCTTTGCCTTACAGAAGCTTTGCAGTTTTATGAAGTCCCATTTGTCGATTCATGTTCTTAGAGCATAAGCCATTGGTGTTCTATTCAGAACTTTTCTCCTGTGCCCATGTGTTCAAGGTTCTTTCCACTTTCTCCTCTATAAGCTTCAGTTTATCTGGTTTTATGTGGAGGTCCTTGATCCACTTGGACTTGAGCTTTGTACAAGGAGATAAGAATGGGCCAATTTGCATTTTTCTGTGTGCTGACCTCCAGTTGATCTAGCACCATTTGTTAAAAATGCTGTCTTTTTTCCACTGGATTTTTTTTAGCTCTTTTGACAAATATTAAGTGACTATAGGTCATACCCCATTTTTAATAGGGTTATTTGATTCTCTGGAGTCCAACTTCTTGAGTTCTTTGTATATATTGGATATTAGCCCTCTATTGGATATAGGGTTGATAAAAATCTTTTTCCAATATGTTGGTTGCTGTTTTGTCCTATTGACAGTGTCCTTTGCCTAACAGAAGCTTTGCAGTTTTATGAGGTCCCATTTGTGATTCTTGTTCTTAGAACATAAGCCATTGGTGTTCTGTTCAGGAAATTTTCTCCTATGCCCATGTGTTTGAGGCTCTTCCCCACTTTCTCCTCTATTAGTTTTAGTGTATCTGGTTTTATGTGGAGGTCTTTGATCCACTTGGACTTGAACTTTGTATAAGGAGATATGAATGGGTCAATTTGCACTTTTCTACTTGCTGATTGCCAATTGAACCTGTACCATTTGTTTAAAATGCTGTCGTTTTTCCACTGGACGTCACAGACCACATGAAGCTCAAGATGAAGGAAGACCAAAATGTGGGTGCTTCAGTTCTGAGAAGGGGAACAAAATACTCACAGGAGCAAATATGTAGATAAGGTGTAGATCAGAGACTGAAGGAAAGGCCATCCAGAGATTGTACCACCTGGGGATTCTTCCCATATAAAGTCACCAAATCCTGACACTATTGTGGATGCCAAGAAGTGGTTTGCTGAAAGGAGCTGGATATGGCTGTCTCCTGAGAGGCCCTGTCAGAGCCTTACAAATATAGAGGCAGATGCTCATAGCCAACTATTGGACTGAGCTCCCAATGAGTTGGAGAAAGGACCCAAGGAGCTGAAGTAGTTTGCAATCTCATAGGAAGAACAACATTATCAGCTCACCAGATTCCCCCAGAGCTCCCAGGGACTAAACCACCAACCAAGGAGTACACATGGCTCTGGCTGCATATGTAGCAGAGGACGGCCTTGTCAGGCATCAATGGGAGGAGAGGCCCCTGGTCCTATGAAGAATCGATAGATGCCCCAGTGTAGGGGGATCAAGGGAGGGGAGGTGGGGGTGAGGTAGATGAGGAACACCCTCATAGAAACAGGGAGGAGGAGCAGGGGATAGGGGCTCTTTTGGAGGGGGAGAAACTGGGAAAGGGGATAACATTTGAAATGTTAAGTAAAGAATATATCCAATAAAAATGATAAAAAGTTATTCATTTTAATTTTATGTGTACAGGTGTTTTGCTTGCATATGTGTATGTCACACATATGCTTGGTACCCATGGGAGGCTTTGGGTCCCAAGGGACTGGTGTTATAGATGGTTGCGAATCACTATATAAGTGCTGGAATTGAACCCCGGGCCCTCTGGAAGAACACCCAGTGCTCTTGACTGCTGAGCTATCTTTCTAGTCCCCAGAGTAAGCTTTTAATGAATCTCTCCTGCTTTAATGTTACATGGTATCAACTATGATCTCTTTTTTTCCATGTCATCCAAAGTGAGTCCTAACTTTCAGGCCCTAAACTACTGAAATTTGATGTTTATGATATACGCAAAGAATAAATCATTTTCTTTTCACAGCAATGAAAAAAGCTTACACTTAGATACTGTGACTCAAATTTTGTTCATCTTAAAACAAAATGTTTTATTTTTATAGCCAGTCAGTACTGACTAAATAAACAACTAATATTGCTTATTGTTTGTTTTCTGAGATGGGGTATTTCTATTCTGTAGCCCTGGCTGTCTTGGAATTCACTACGTAGACTAAGCCGGCCTTAAGGTCAACAGCCAGCATAATCCAACATTCTTGAGCAACTGCTGATTCTTTCACGGGGAATCCAAAATATAAGGGGTTAAAGGCATTGCCAAGGCTTTACAATGAGTGCTTGGATAAGGACACATCAGCTGCCCCCATCCCCCAAGCATGCTTAGTCTATAGACTCATACTACAAATGAAGCCTAGATGGAAAAAAATGACTTATTCTGTATCTGTGGTACGTGGAAACAACCACCACTACTGTGCTTTTAAAGGTTTTATTATACAACTGGTACATATATATTCTATAGAAGTTAGAAAATATGGATAACTTGATTTAAGAAGTTGCATCTACATAGCCCGGTGTGGTGGTGCACGCTTTTAATCCCAGCACTTAGAAGGCAGAGGCAGGCAGATTTCTGAATTTGAGGCTAGCCTGGTCTAGTAAGTTCCAGGACAGCCTAGAGAAACCCTGTCTTGAAAAAAAAATGCACCTGAAATATATTTTATTTTAAATGCAAAAGGAAAGTCCTTTCTTCTGTTCTTCTACCCTCCCTCCCTCCCTCCCTCCCTCCCTCCCTCCCTTCTCACTGTGGGTGATCCTCTTCTGGCACTCAAATCACTACCAGGAAGTTCTTTTTGAGGTGGAGCACTCACTATCAACATTTTCCTCTTCTTGCCACACTGCAAGAGCCCCTTGCTTTGGGCTCTTCTGAGTGGAGGAGTCTCCTGTTCCTCGGTGAGGAGTAGTCAGAGACTCAAGCTTCCCAATACCTTCGTGGCAGTGAAGGCGAATCCTGGCAGATTCCCAGAGTAGGGCATCATGGAAAACACACTCTGTCTTTAAGGAAGACAAAAACTGACCTCTTCTCTCATGCAGTGTGTAGAGTCAGGAGGTGGAATAATGATTTGGGGAGGATAAGGATGCACCACCATTTGTAGGTTACTCACTGTGATGATCCTGTGTGCAAGGACCCCCAACCTTAGGAGGACATGGTGGACTCATAGGTTAAGAGACTTGCATAAGGAACACACTGAGTAGGTTATATGGGCTGAACTCGAGCTCAGTCCAGAGCCCGTTTCCTTAATGGGGACTCTGAAGGGACAAGATTCTTAACTTCTCTGAGGAAAACTTATGGGGGTATGTATCAGTGAGCCTGACTCCATGTGGCAAAGTACCAGACACAAACAATTTAAGATTGAAAAAAAATGTATCTGGTCTCATGGCTTTGAAAGGCTCAGACCATGGGCACTGGGCTTCAGGTCTCTGGTACCCCTGTGAGGTAGAGTATCACTGTAGTGGGGAAAATTGGTAAGCAGACAGGAAGCATACTGAGAGATGGTGAGGGTAGTTGTAACCTTCCAAGGCTAGCATCTCCTGACCTACTTTCTCTATCTAGGTTGTACCTCTTAAACTTTGCATACCTTCCAAAATAGTGTGGGAGTCTAGAAGCCAGAATCCAAACCCATGATCCTGTGAGGGGCATTTTACAGTCAAACTGTCACTGGATGGTCAGCAGTAATTTTTAAATGAGAAAAAGGGAGATTACCTGTCTATATTCTCACCAAATAGAATTAGCCAGGTGCTGTATCTATTTTTAGGACTTTCTTAAAAAAAAAGAAAAAATAAAGAAAGAAAAAAGAAAAAAGAAAGAAAGAAAAAGAGAAAATAGAAAAACCATTTGTGGGGTGAGTTTTGACATTAGTAACATACAGATAAGAAATAAAAACCCCTACCTTCTTGGCGTTAATGCGAAAGTGGGTGAGAAAGAGACAGAACACAGACCGAAACATTGAAACATAGTGATAGAGTCTTAGCCTCACTTCCGCGTTTGTGTTGCGATGCAGGGGTAAGCCGGCTAACAAATGCTTGTGTACATCCTTGGATCCATCCCATAGTGGGTACCCTGGATGGCAGGGGGAGGAAGGCAGGGCACGTGAGGTCTGTGGTGGGTACCTTACAGAGCTACATCATCAGAGTTCATCGGAAATACCAGCATCGGCTGTGGGGACCCTTTCTTTGTTGACTGAATTCCAGTTTTGTAGGGACTCTCTTTTCTTCCTCGGTCTTCTGGATTTTAATAAGATACAAACCCTTTCCTTTGCTCCCTAATCTTAGGGGGCAGACATGGCTATGTTTTGGAGTCTTCACAGACTTGGAAACTTGGTGGTTTTTTGTTTTTGTTTGTTTGTTTGTTTGTTGCATTTGAGGTTTACAAGTAACCAGTTAACATTTATTTTTTGTCTCCCAGGTCTGCCAAGATAACTAGTGTGGCCTCTCCTTCATCCCTCGTACCACTTGGCTGCTGAAGGTAAACTGAGTCCTGGTTATGGAGATCATAGCAGAGGCCCCTGGGTCTTTGGGATGGCCTTCCACATGAGGCTAATTTCGGAGATAGTCTTTACAAGAGGCTTCTGACTCTTAGCTTATGGTTTTATAAACTCAGTTTGTTCAATGTGCCCGGTTGGCCAGGTTCTTGGCAACGAGCACAGGCAAGCCAGTTCACGGCAGAGTAAGTATCGAGGGAAGTCCTAGCTACACCCCTGCGTTGATGCCGTGGGCTTGGGATGCTCCTGCTCCTTCCCCTCACTCTGTGGTCCAGTCCACTGAAAAAGCCAGTCCTGACCGACAAATCTTCAATGTCTATGAAAACCGGGACAAAGGGAAGCATGGACAGTGTCATCAGCACGGGGATGGGGCTATGATAGCATGACATTCAGGTCCCCTAAGGGATCAGCCTGCCAGTTAGATTAGAATGCCCGGATTCTCTTTCCACATAGACAGTTCAACAACAGCATAGACATTCGGCCAATCTGGGCTCCTTGCGAATTCTTTTTATTTATCTATGTATCCTAAATATCCTTTGTGCACACGGGTCTGTCTGACTATTCCCCTCTTTCATATTTAATGAACACCAGAGGCTGACTGCTATTATCTTTATTTCTGAACTTAACTTGTAAGATGACGTCATCCAAAAGCAGATATCACTGAACATATATTGTTTTAACTGGGGTCATGACCTTGCTTCTGATACTTCGTGTGGTAACTCCTGGTAATACTCAGGGATTGGCTTCAGCCCAATAGCACGTCAGAGGGAAAGACACGGGCAGGGCTGTAGTCGAGCAGGACACTTAGCAAAGTAGGAGCTGGTACGCCTTCTTAGGGGCAACCTCCCAGTTGGCCAGAGAAGACGATTTATGTGGGCCCCGTGGTGGGGGCTGATGTGGGTCAGTTTCAGATTGTGGAAAAATGGGGATTCCGGGCTAAGGAGTTCCTACCTTATATAGGCATCAGGGAGCTACTGTAGGCTTCTGAGTACAGCTTGGGGAGTTAGAATCTTAGCCTCATGAGTCCAAGTTCAGAGCTCTGCAGTACAGTCCTTGTTATACTCTTTTTTTTCTTGTTTTCATAAAACTCTACTTTCAGTAATGATGCTGGCTGGAACCGTGCTTGAAAGGGGGGGGAGAGTGGTTGGAGGGAAGATGGCGGGGCGGAGGACGCTTAAAGAAGTGGGAGCGAAAACACAAACACAGACCACAGAAGAGGAAAGTGAGCTATTGGTTATTATTTCCATTCCTGTGGATATGAAACTCTATCCCAGTTGTGGGAAGCCGAGAAAGGCCACAGCAAAATAAGAGAGGAGCAGTCGCGTTAACAGCGATGCGTGCATGCTGGAAGAGAGCGAAGGTGTAGACTTACGCTATGGAAATATCTTTAACCTCAACCAAATTCCAACGGCATTGTAAAAGAGAGCGCTGGCGAGACTGGCTTTGCTATGTAGGGTCTTCGCCATTAGAGGCCCACAAAATTGTAAACCTCGGAAACTGCTGTGCTTTAAAAAAAAAAAATGGCTTCTGAACCCTTGTCATTTAAAATGCATTTTTTCCAGCGTCATTTCAAATGAGTCAATGCAGTATTCCCCCCCCCCCACACACACACACACTGCGCACCTTCAGGCTCCAGCTCAGTGTTTGTCTAAGTCAGATTTAGACGCGCTGTGATTCTAAGCACCGATATGTCCTAAACTCCCAAGTGACTCCAGCTAGCAGGAACAAAAAAACGTTTGATCAAAAGTGACCTAAAGGAACGGAGTGGGCCTCCCCGCCCTGGCCCGGCTGTCTTTTTCCTGCTGGGCCTCACACTACCTTCTTAGTCACTAGTGTTCTTCTCTGAAGCCAAGCCCCTGGTGCTTGGCATTGCCTTGCTCCTTGCTGTTTTCTGCCAAGTATTGCTTTATATCAGGGGATGTGCCTAACACGACGGGTCCTGTTAGGGTCCTCGTAGGGGTCCTGGTGCTCCGGCTTCACACTGGTGTGTGGTTAAGAATTCCCCTGCTGTGGTGATTACAGCTCTTTATCAGGGGCCAGGAGGACTTATTCCTTCTATTAGGCACAAATAGCCACTGGATTTTTTTGGCCATTTGAAGGTCAAAGCTCTCACTGAGTTTGATCTTGGGGGTCCTGAACCTTGGGAAGTGGGAAAAAGACAGTATTTCACTTCAAGGTAAGAGTCATTTCCAGCATACAACAGGGACACATTTGAACTCATTGTGAGATCGGGAGCTTCTGGGTCTCCAGGCCTGACGTGGAGGTCATGTTCCAGAAACTCTGGTTTTTGTGTTCTAAGCCACCTGGCAAGCTGGCATCTCTTCAGTCTACCCTGAGACTCCCTCTCTGCAGCCTCTGTTGAAGCTGGCAGCAGGCAGACTGGGAGGGTGCCCTGGAAAGGAGAGGCAGCACTGCCAGACTCTCCAGTTTCCAAAGCGGAGAGGAGATCTGCTTCCCCAGAGTGACTGCCTACCAACCAGCCTGTCAGAGGGATCCTCCTGGGAGGCTGGCCTGCTGTGGCCTGCTTAGGTGACTCTAGCGTGACATCTGCTGCCCTACCCCCTACCTATTAACAATTTCTTTTAGTTGTAGAAACTAAAGACCCAGTTGTTACTTTGTATTTGTAAGGGGGGGGGCTGTGTGTGGGGGAGGGGGAGGGGGAGAGGAATGCGGGTGCGGGTGCAGGGAGGGAAGCTATTTTTCAACCACTGGAGAAACTTTGTTGGTGCCATTTATCTGGAATGTTCTGTCCATCTCTACCTGATGACATCCCAGCAGCCCTTTCTGGTTGCTTGATACGGTGTTTTTCTCCTCGAAAGCCTTTGCCAATGTTCCCAACTTACCTCTCTTACACGTTGTTGGCACTGGAAATTCCTCCAGCGTGGTGGCAGATCCAGCTTGGCCTGCAAATAGTACATACCACCATAACATTTTGTGCAGAGTTGGCTGCCAAATTAAACCGAGGTTTCTGTGTCTGCATAGTAATAGGAATTTGTTAAATTTAGGTAAAAAAATTGTTTTGATATGGATAACTACTGATTTATTTCTAATGAAAGCTATCTGGTTTTCTGTACTAACCATAAAGTGATTCATGGTTCCTAACAAGCGGCGATATTTTAACAGCTCTGACAAGGAGCTGTTCAGCCCCTTCCTTATCAGATCTTCTTTAGTATTTGTGCTTTGCCTGAATTCAGGAGAAAAAGACATTCTTAAAGTGTGCCAGTTGAACTCTTTTCCACAAAAGAATATTGAATTAAGAAGCAAAATACTTGAGACATTTAAATATGAAATTCATTTTCTTTTGTCTACTTGAACTTAGTGTGTGGAACAAAGCTGGCCATGGAAGGAGCTAAGGCTGATGGAGATGGTGGACAGGGAGGTGTAGTTGCTACATGTATGTGCATGTGCATATGCATGTGCATGTGTGTGTGTGCATGTGCGTGTATTTGCATGTGGGTGTGTGTACACATGTTCGTGAGAAGCCAGATAAGAAGGATACTGGTGTCTTGGTCTACCATTCCTCCATCTTGTTCCACTGAGACAGGGTCCGTGACTGAACTTGGACCTAGACTGGGCACCAGCAAGTCAGACTCTGTCTCCATTCGCCATGACAGCAGGGTTGCAGGAGCATGCTAGGCAATGCCCAGCTTTTTATTAGTGGGTGACAAGGATTTGAACTCAGATCCTCGTGCTTGCCTAGCTCATGTTCTTACGCACTGAACCATCTCTGTATCTCCTAGACTTGCTGCTTCTTCATGTCTGGTTGTTTTCCCTAAATGGTGAGGAGTCTTACAAGGAACATAATGGTGGGGTCCTTCCCAAGGACCCCACCATTCACCCAGGTTTTATTTTGCCAGGTAACAATTTAAGCATCTGGATTTTTTATGCAGAAAAGCATATCTTGTCGTTGTTGATTTTGATGTTTCACAGGAATGTCGCCACCACCAAGAGTTCAATAATATTCTTTGCTTATAATATGTGAAACCTCCTATTTAAAATACATGGTTCAGGTTTCCACTAGGTTGTTGATTTTACTTCACACTTGCCTGGCAAAGAGGAATTTTTTCCCAAGGAATAAGAATTGTTGATAATGTTCAACCAATATCACATTTAATGGTCATCGACAGACAAAGTCCCAGCTGCTTGAAGACAAGACTCCTCATTCAAACTGGGGTCTGTGTAGTCAGTGCCCAGATCTTCTCTTGGGATGCTGATGTTTTTTACACAGAGAAAAGAGCTGGAAAAAGGTGCATGCGGGGAAGGGCTAGGCTTGGTCCATGGAATCACTAAAGCTGTAGCCACTGAGTCTTCGCTGGGTCAGGTGGCTCCATTGTTCCCCGAGGAGACTCAATCTCTTCTTTCTCTTTTCTCTTTTTTTCCCCATCAACAGTCAGATGCCATTAAATGCAACCCTGAGCTTGAACAATACTGTTGTTACCCTATGGTACTCCCCCACCACGCTGCTTAAAGTCTATCTTGCATAGGGAGACTTTGTTTCCCTTCATCTTTGTGCTTGCCAGACTTAAAATTTCTCTTTCTGTTTAATAGAAACTCTAGAACTGTTGGTATAAAGTATGCTATGAAAAGCACATGCTTTTGAAAATAGCTCTTTCGTCTTTAAAATGGAAGGTATGGGTCCTCAATCTGTCCTGGTACCAGTAGAGATGTAGTTTAATTTTCATCCTCTCCTTTAAACTCTTCAACAAGACAATTACGAGACTGTTTCACATGCCACAATCAACTTCCCAGACTGCTTCTGTATGCGCCTTCACTTCTCCTTTAGAAAGGGGAGCTGCGGACACCTTTACAGCAAAGTGGACGCTGGAGAATGTCAAATGTCAGCACGGATTTTGAACTCCTGTCTGCTAGTATTGAGCTAGCCCCTCACTCCTTAGCTCTTGATGGCTTGGAACTTACTATGTAGTCCAGGGTGGCCTTGAACTCACAGAGATCCTCACGCTTCTGCTTCCAGAATGCTGGGATAAAAGGTATGGGTTACTTTTTTGTAAACAAAAAAATGGTGGAGAATAAAAAATATGTTCACATTTTTAGTTTTAGTCTCGCCTCGCCTTTCTGTTTCAGGTAAATGAGAAAGGGCCATTGAGCGTTTTAATGGAAAATCTAAGCTTGGAGCCATAAACATTTGGGGTGTAGCTTGGGATAGAGTTCTTGCCTGAGAGTGGTCCCCAGCACTAACAAGGTAAAACCCAATAGATGAGCCAAATACCAGGTTTTCAACTTTATCAATGCAAATATACTATAGCCTCTACTTGTCTAACTTTTAAGTATTTTATAATTATAACAAATAGAAATACATGGACCTTTACAAGGTCCTTTGGAATTATGCATGTAACTTTGGAAACAAAGATTTTAAGCAAGGAATAACATACACATAATAAGTTCACAAGACTTGAGCCCAGAGCAGTGCATGTCCTCCATATTGTTATATCTGTGCAGCTGCTATTTGGATCCAGAGAGTAGCTTTGTGCTACTTAGGTCTCCTGTCAGCTTGTATAATAGCATTCCATCCATCTTTGCAGGCTGTAGCTGCTCTAGGTTGTCACTATAGATGAGTTTTATTTGTTTTTGATTATCATATGCATGGGAATACCATATTCTCCCTTTTGAGTCAGGCCTCTTTCAGTCAACATAATATCTATAGAAGTATCACTCCAGAATGTGAATAGGGACAAGTGTAATTTTTTTCTTTGTGGTTTTCAAAAAGAAAGTTTGTACTACATGCTTTTTTCATGAGAGGTGAAGGAAAAATAAGAACATATGAAATATATGTGTGTGAGAATACATGTGTATGTGTGGTATGTCTGTGTATGTATGTGTGAGTGAACATATATGCTTCTGTATGCAAATATGTGTGTATGTATGTGCGAGTGAATGTGTGTGTGTGCATGTGTCTCTGTGTGTAAATGTGTTTGTGTGTATGTGTGTGAGTGTGTGAATATGTGTGTGAATATGTATTTTTGTGTATGTGTGAGTGTATGTTAAACTTGGGCGTTGTCTTCATTCAGTCACTGTCAACCTCAGTTTTTGTTTTGTTTTGCTTTTGTGTTTTAAATTTTTATTTTTAAAATTTATTTGTGTGTGTCTACCACATATTTGCAGATGCTCTCTGAGGCTTTGACTCTCCTGGAGCTGTGGACATAGGTGGTTTTTACTGTCTGAAGTAGGGATTGGAAACAGAACCCAGGTCCTCTGGAAGAGCAGAAAATGCTCTTAACCACCAGGCCATCTCTTCAGCCCCCACTTGGCTTTTGTGAGATCAGGTCTGACATAGGTCTGGTGTTCACCAAGCAGTCTAGACTGGCTGTCCAGCAAGTTCAGTGATCTACTCACCTCCATCTCCCTAGTGCTAGTCCAAGCACATTCAATCATGCCCAGCTTTCTGCATGGGTTCTGGAGTTGAACTCAGATCTTCACGCTTTCACCACAAGCACTTTACAGTCAAGCCATCCCCAAGTCCCCATCTTTACTTTTCTCCCTTTTATTGAAAATATGTTTTCCTCACATAATATATCCTAATGATAGTCCCCACCCTTGCTCCTCCCAGCTCCTTCCTGTTCCCCTCCCATCCGGATCCACACCCTTCCTGTGTCTCATTAGAAAACAAACAGGCTTCTAAGAAAGTGTAATAGGATATGCTATTATGAAACAAAAACGAACACATCAGAATTGGACAAAACAAACAGGCCAGGTTAAACAGGAAGTCACCTATGGCTGAGAGATAGTCCTTTCAAGACCACTCTAGATCAGATAAGAAGTGTTGGTATGTGGAAATTGACTTGCATCTTTGGGTGCCTTTGTGTAACAATAAAAAGAGCTTCCAGGAAGCTGTGGTGGGGGGGGGGGTTGGTCGTCTGTCCTCCAGAGGCTGGTGCCTCTGCTGCTGTGGAGCCTGAGTCCATCCTGTGATGGCTCTCTCCAGGCACTCAACCAATCGACCAATCAATCGTCTCTCATAACCCAGAACATTGACAGGAGCTTCCTTGTTGCCTAATGTCATATTAGGGCTGCTCCTCTTTTTTTTTTTTTTAAATCTTGTTTTTTCTTTTAATTTCACTTATGTGTATATTTTCTTCTACATTTTTACCCTTATAAGTCACTGCATTTATATTATAGCCTCCAGATTAGTGTTGTTATGGGATTCCTGAGTTGTGAGAATGAGTGGATTTGTGTTTCTTGAGCCTGTCATGAAGAGGTGGGTCCTGGGTCAATTATCTGTCCCTTTATGTAAACATGGAGGCATGTTAGAAAACAACCTGGTGCCATGTTTTATGACCCAATGTTGCCTCATCAGAGCAAATATAGCTTGTCCTATGGTCTCATTTGAAAGCCTTCAGATTTTCTCTTAGCAAAGACTGAGAAGGAAGTAGTTATGCTCATATGTTGTATGTTAACAAATTGTTGGGTGATTTATGAAGTCTAGATATTTAGTGTATGGTGCTGGAGGCTGAGATGGTTCAAGAGCCCCATCTTTGCAGGGTGGTAGAAGTCACAAGACATGGAAGACCAAGCTGACCAGAGAGCTGCTTTGATAGATAGTAAAGCTCTTCCAGTTATAGCCTCTGAGCCACAGACCCACAGAAGCACAGAAGCACACTTGGACTGATCCTTCCAGGGATCCCACTTCTCCACACTGCTGCAAATGGTATCCAAGGCTCTATCCCATGAAGTTTAGAGAACATAGTCAAACCATAGCAGAAGGTTGTGAGGCCAAACTGAAGGGAAGGAGCCTGGGAGCCCCGCCCTATCTTTCATAATGCTATAAAATTCACATGGCTTTTCAAAACTGTCAGTATCTATTTTCTGACTCTTTAATATGAAGAATTGAGTCTCTTCTTTCACTGAATCTAGGTCATGGACTGTAGAGGGAAAACCAAGTCTTGAGCAAAGGAACCGTATTGAAGGCTTGGTTTTGACAACAAGGAGCAGAAAGGGTGATTTGGACAGCCAGCTTCATCTTTCTTCCTTGGTAAAATATAAATGTACATGTTTCACTAATAGGTCTCTTAACACAGTGTGGAAGTTTCAAAGGCAGAAAATTATAGACTCTATGAGACAGCTTATTTTATATCTCAAGGCTCTCCACACCCTTTTATTAATAAGCACTTGTAAGACGGGCTGTCTAATTCTTTTGGAGATTTCTGAATATCCTGTTTTGCTTAGGTGGGGCCAGGCCAAGTGCCACTTCTGATTGTTGATGTTCCGGTTGCTGTTTCATGTCTTAAGGCATCCAGATGAGGTGATGTGCAACTGAGAGGCTAGGGAAGGACTGGAGAGAAAATGACAGGTTTGCATCTCCTAAAGATGTCATTCCTTGGGGAGGTAGACATGGCATCCCTACCACACATCCTGTGCATATTTCAATGTACATACATGTCTTTATAGGTACATGCAAAGGTGTCTCTTCTTTCTTATCTCTCTGTCTTTCTGCCTTCCTCTTTGTGTCTATCTCTGTCTCTCTGTCTCTCTGTCTCTGTCTCTCTGTCTCTCTGTCTCTCTGTCTCTCTCTCTCTCTCTGTGTGTGTGTGTGTGTGTTTGTGTGTGTAGGGAAAGCATCATACATAGGCATTTTGTATCTGCATTGTAGGCAAATGGGTAACATTTCTAGGGCTATTTATGGTTTTTTTAGTTATTTATTTTTTTGTTTTGCTCTGCTAAAGTTCCTTTCTAAAAACAAAGTATATCAAAATCCAGTTGCTTTTGTCAAAGACGGTGGTAAACACCCATGCACACAAGCCTATTATTCTCTAGTTTTGGGAGTCAGAGTCCAAAACAGATCTCTCCAATGTGTCTGTGGTATTGGGTTTCTTTTCAGTGTTGTAGGGAGAGTCTGTCTCTCCATTCCTTCCAGTGTCTATTGCATGTCTTTGATACTTTGGCCATGGCCTTTACTCCATCTTGAAAATTGGCAATGGACCCTAAGTCACATTAGTTGGACACTGACTCTTCTGTCCTCTTGTCCCTATCTAAGGACTTTTTGTGATAACACTGCTCCCAACCACACAGTCAAGATAACCTCTTGATTTCACAGGCAGATATTAGCAGCCTTGTTTTCACCTGTGACCTTAATTCTTCTTTACCATATCACATGATATACACATGTTTTTGAAAATTAGGCCATCAACACCTATTGAGTGTGTATGGTCAATATGTGTATTCCCTGTGTAATCACATAGCAATTATTGTCAGATAAAAAACAAGATAGCTTAACTGTGATTAATGTTTTCTGTGGCAGAACCTGACTTAATTAGGGGAAAATAGCACCTTTATATAAAAACTCATACCTCTGAACTAATGCATAAGTAATGAAGAACAGTCATATGTTCAACTATAGACAGGAAAGACTTTCCCTCTCCCCATGTATAGGCATGCAAGATGAAAAATTGTACATTAGTGAAGTGTTCTTATGTAGGAAGTGTATGGTATGGGGTGGTGGTAGTGATGATGGTGATGGTTATGGTGTGTGTGTGTGTGTGTGTGTGTGTGTGATAGTTGTATGCCAGAGCTGGCTCTCACTAATTTGGGAGAGCCATTGTGAACCTATATGTTCATAAATTCATATTCAGTGAGATTATGTTGAGTGGTTTAAGTGTAGTCACAGTGGGAGTGTTTACACTGTAGAAATTGGCTAGTTCTTACTATCAGCCAAAGGTTTGTTTTCCCCGAAGAGCCCACTGTTAAATGTTAGCCAGAAGATTGTAGTTATAGAGATCTTCCATTTTCAGTCAGTGTACACAGAGACACTGTATGACATTAGTTGGAGGAGGGGCAGTTCCTAGGACTAGGCAGGGCAAGGTTACCATGACAAACATGGCTG
Source organism: Apodemus agrarius (assembly GCA_964023405.1). Lineage (NCBI taxonomy): Eukaryota > Metazoa > Chordata > Mammalia > Rodentia > Muridae > Apodemus > Apodemus agrarius. Next base: position 26,594,142 of record OZ030027.1, on the reverse strand, counting down.
CCCCAATGCTACCTAGACTGCTCTTATTATTAGAGCAGAGGAGTATGGGATGGATGGGGAGCTCATATGGATTGCTTGAACTCCCCTGCCCCTGCTCAGGCTTGCTTCAATCCTCTGGTAGCTGTGAGATCATGGCTACCCAAATATCAAACAAGCTACTAAAATGCAGATTCCAAGGCCCTGTCACCAGAAATTCCAACTGAGAAGGATCTGCTGGATCTGATTTATCAACAACCAGGCTCCTGACATTAGACAGCTTTAACTGTCAACCCTGGTGCAGGCTAGAGTCACCCGAGAAGGGAGTCTCAGTTGAGGGATGACAAAGATTAGGTTAGCCTATGTGCATGTCAATGGGGGACTGTCTTGATTGTTAATTGATGCAGGAGGGAGGGCCCAGCCCCCTCTTGGTGGAATCCTGGGCAGGAAGTTGTAGGCTGTATAAAAAGCTAGGTAAGCAAAGGTTTGCAAGCAAGCCAGTCAGTATCATTCCTCTGTGGTGCCTGCTGACTTCTCTGAATGATGGCCCGTGACCTGTACACACATCCATTCTTCCTCCAAGTTGGTTTTGGCCAGAGTGTTTTATCACAGCAATAGAATGGAGCTTCTGAAGCCAGAGCCAATACCAACCTTTCCCTCCTCTAAGTTGCTTTCCCTCTGGTATTTGTCACAGCAACAGAAACTATTATTACTAGCCGTATCTAGAAAATCCTGAGGTTAGAGGCTCGTGGGGTCACACTGACTGGCCCATCCTGGAAGTTTCTTGAAGGCCCAGTGAGCCAAACATCTGTTACCTTTTGTCTATATCCTATGATTTTCAGCGAAAGCAGAGTCATATGAAAGAAACATAGAACCTGTTCTCCAGAGCAGTGGTTCTCAACTAATGCAGCTGCCTTTCAAGACAGCCTTTCATGTGTGGTGACCTCCAACCATAACATTATTTCTTCATAACTATAATTTTGCTACTGTTATGAATCGTAATATAAATATCTGTGTTTTCTGATAGTCTTAGATGACCCCTGTGAAAGGGTCCTTCATCCCCCAAGGGGATGTAACCTACACATTAAGAACCACTGCTCTGTAGTTTTTTCCCTCCGTTTCCATGTGGCAGCAAAGTTTATGATGAGGGGCTGGAGAGATGGCTAGGCAGTTAAGAGCACTGAGTGCTCTTCCGAAGGTCCTGAGTTCAAATCCCAGCAACCATGTGGTGGCTCACAATCATCCGTAATGAGATCTGATGCCTCCTTCTGGTGCGTCTGAAGATAGCTATAGTGTACTTTATTTAATAAATAAATCTTTGGGCCGGAGCGATTGGGGTCGGAGTGAACAAGGTTGGAGCAAGCGGAGTTCGTTCAATTCCCAGCAACCACATGATGGCTCACAACCATCAGTACAGCTACATAATATGTACTCATATGCATAAGACGGATAAATAAATCTTGCAAAAAAAAAGTTTGTTCTCATGGAGTACAGGTTACCATGCTCCCCAGCACCTGAAGGGGAGGAAACTTTGGATGCAAATATCATCCAGTAAAAATGTGAAAATTCACAGATAGCCAGTGCTTGTGGGCTCTAAAATCCTGAGTGCTGGAAGCATCAGGGGGGACTTTTCACTGACCATGGCTCCTGGTTGTTGTCCAGAACTCAGCCTCGCAGCCTTAGACAATATCTGCTGAGAGGAGGATTTAGCTTTAATGAGACCCAACTCAACTTGTTTTTCAATTGCAAACCACTTAGACTGTGGCAATTTTCTTAGCAGGAAAAATTTAGATGGCCATGTGGTTTCTAGCTCTATTCTGCTGCTTCTTCGTTTTACACATGAAATATTTGGAATCATATTTCTTTTCTTTAAAACTATGGTCCGAATTAATTTATACTGACTTGATTCAAAGGAGAGAGAAATTGCTACCTTTCGGAGTTTTTGACCTCAAATTCTCTGATATTTGAGATACTTAAAAAAAAAAAATCCTAGGATACAATTCTTCAGTAGCATGGAGGTAAATTTCAAGTAAAGGGAAGAGTAATGAAAAATTTAATATAAAGGCTATAATTTTCTAAAGATCTCTGTTCCTTATTAAGATCAAGTGCATGTCAATCATCCAATATTTTTGGAATATTCATGGGTTTGGGGGGAATATCCTTGGGTTGTGGGAAGTATACTGGGTGTCTTCCAATGTGTAAAACTTTTCCCCAGTGTAATCAAATTTTTTATAGTTCAGTAAATATATTGAAAATGATGGGAATGAGTGTTCTATATCTCACTAACATAATTAATATAGCTTATTTAATTAAAAAATCCCTGATTATATAGAAGTTAGGCTTGCATCTCAGCTTTATCTGCATAGGTCACTGTTTTGCACAGAGAATAAAAGAATTTGTCTTTGGGATTATATACATAGTTATGAGAGTCACACGCAATGCTCAGTGTAAAGGAGCTTTGTTAGAGATCAAGGTTAGATTAATACAGTTTACACTAACAATTGCACGCAGCTGGAATTCCCTGTTCATGTAGAACATCTCAGTCTTCTGTTTCAGAATGAACTTTGCTCACTCCAATCCCCGCAAAGATTCTTGCTGGAATCACGGGCCTGCTCTTTGAGATGAGGCTACCATATTCCATTTGGAGAATAAGCAGTGTCCGTGTCTGGAGATCAATATTGTAACATGTTTCTTCTCCTTTCCTTTCTCTTTTTCTTTTAAACTGTGCATTTCTTCTCAGTATTTGTGGAAGCCTTGCAGCTCCATGTGGGTTTTACAGACCGGCTGCTTAGTCAAGGGAAAGCTGATGCTCCCTGCACACTGGGGTGGAGGACATTAGTCACCCTGGCTCTTTAATGGCCACAGAAAGGGGACCTCATGGTGTTCCATTTTCTCTCCCTTTTCTTCTCTCTTTTGCTTTTCTTTGAAGTGAACCCAGATTTTTTTCTGTGGGGATCAAAAATAAGTATGGTCTCAAGAAATAGTCTTCTAGAGTTCTTTTCCAAACTTCAGATCTGACATGAGGAGAGAAAATTCTATATAAAGATGATTTTCTGGTTTCTTAAAAAAAATCTTTTGAGGGCCCTGGAGAGGATAAGAACTCCACAGAAAGACCAACAGAGTCAACTAACTAACTAACTAACTAACTAACTAACTAACTAACCTTGGAGGCTCTTTGAGACTTAACCACCAAGCAAAGACCATACACAGGCCGGACCCAGGCCCCTGCACTTCTGTAGTAGATGTGCAGCTTGGTCTTTATGTGGGACCCTCCATAACTGGCGCACAGGCGGCCCTAAAGCTGTCGCCTGTCTGAGGATCCTGTTCCCCTAGCTGGGCTGCTTTGGCTGGCCTCAGCGGGAGAGGATGTGCCTAGTGCTGCAGTGACTCGCTGTGCCAGGGTGGGGAGATACTTGGGTGAAGGGAGGATGGAGGAGGGGCTAGGTGTGCGGGGACCAGGAGAGAGGGAGGAGGCAGCAATCGGGATGTAAAGTGGGTAAATAAATAAATTAATGGAAGAAAACAGCTTCCCTTTGTTTCATTGTCTCTTGCTGGCTTACACAGTGACTTTGCAGAGATAGAAAGAAGAAAGAAGAAAGAAGAAAGGAATTGTATAATTGTAATTGTATTATCTAGTGAATCTAGAATATCAGCACTGCAAGGTGAGTTAGATTTATTAAAGGCACCATCTTTTGTGTCCTTCTTGTTTACCCAGTGATGGTGTGGTGAGGTGGATACATGTGAAGAAACAGTAAGATGCAGGCTGCACACTTTCACACCAGATTCGGCCTCCGTGAAAACCTCGCTTTGTTGTCTTTTATGTACAACTATGCCTGTGCACATATTTCACAAACCTGACTCTTCTGCAATCACTTAAAAAAAAAAAAAAGAAAAAGAACACAAAACCTCAAAACTTATTCCTCATGCTTTAGGAGGCTGAGAAGGCCGAGGTCAAGGTGCAGGTGGAATTGTTTTCTGCTGAGAAACGTCTCAGCTTACAAAGGCAAAGTGCTCTGGCGTCTCTTTCTTCTCACAAGGGCACTAATCTTATGATGGGGCCCCATCCTTATGACCTCACCTAACCTACTTACCTTCCAAAGTACCATCTCCAAATACTAACAGATTAGGAGTTAGGCCTTCAACATTGGGGGAACAGCATTAATTCCATGGTATCCTGTCTCAGACCTCATAAACTTCATCTTGATCTTACATGCAAAATAGATTAATTTTATTTCAACAGACCTAAAGGTCTCTACTCATTCTAGAATCAACTTCAAAATCTGAAGTTCAAAGTTTGTCTGAGTACTATCCCTAAACTAGACATCATTATCAGTGTTTTGTAGATTGATTCTTGAACAGTTTAAATTCGGCATCTTCCTATCAAGTATTCTTCTACAGTACAGTACCTAGACTAAAGTACGTGTTGACTAAATATTTGCTAAATGAATAAGTTAATTTTGTTGGGTATATATTGTCTTACCATATACAAATGCTATAATTCGTCACAATGCTTCCTTCTCTTGTTCAGGCTGAGATAGAAATATCATGGGGCGAGGGAAGTAGAGGTTATTCATAGAAGTGTGGGTACGCCACAGAAGGAGGAGGCTTGAAGAATGTGGAAGCCATGTAGGACTCCCAGTAGGGAGAAGACAGAAAGAAGCAGTGTAGAACTTTTGGTAATGGTTGTGATCTATATGTCAGTGGGAGACTCACCCACGACACGAGGAAGAACATAAAGAGTCCCGATCTGAGTTTAGAAATTCTCCTACATTCCAAGGTCGTCGGCTGCTGAGAAACAGAAACCAACTCAACCTGGTGAAGATGTGTAGTAAATTGTGGAGTGAGCATGTAGAGGCTGCTATTCACAGATTGAGAACACTGCCTTACCTTCTCATGGCTGCACACAGGTTTCCGTGCTTCTGTGGTCTGCCTTCGTTCTCAGGCTCTGGAGACCTTTGGAGAGCCACTATTGATTGCCAGAGCTTGGAGCTTTCTTAGTCACAAGAAAGAATGAGAGAGTATTTGGCAGCATTCCAAAGAAAAACTCCCTCTCCCTCTCCCTCCCTCCTTCCCTCCTTCCCTCCCTCCCTCCCTCACCCCCCCTCTCTAATGAGACAGTCCTATCCTCCAGTCAGTTACTGACAGAGTGAATGGTTGTGGGATTACCATGATTAACTCACATCAGCCTAGCCAAGGGGAAGCAGTTGGTGATGTGTGTATTACATTTTCAAGTACCAAGAAACCACAAAACCCCAGTGATACCACGGACTAAGCTCACAGTCTGTGTCTTGGCTTGATAAGGCTTGATTGGGTGGCTTCATTCCATATTTTTATCATCTGTCCCATATAGCTTCTCCTGAGACCTGAGGACATTTCTTGTGGTCACAGTGACAAAAGTCTTGGAGAAAGTGACTTCATGGAAGCCCAATCAAAACCTAATCTTGGGAGTGAAACAGCATTATTTCCTCTGTCTCATCCTATTGGCCTAAGCAAATTGCATGGCAAACTTTACAGTAAAGTTTGAGGAAGACTAGATTCTGTCTGTGGAGTTGGGAGACTTTGGAGCGATGCTATAACAAAGATGTAGTGGAGCTGAGATGGGAGTGAGGAGAGCAAGCATGGGCATGGGTTAAAAGCGAAGGAATGTCCAGATAAATACTAATGAAATTAGATTTAATCAAGATAAATACTAATGAAATACTTGAATATTTAATTTATTGTGTGTATGATGTATGTATGTATGCATATTGTGTGTATAATGCATGTGTGTGTGTATGAGTGTGAAAGTGTGGGTATGCACGTATTGAAGGACAGAAGCTAACAGTTGCTCTCTAAGAGAGATAGGGTTTCCCTTTCTTTGTGTATTGCCACATAAGCTAAGCTAGCCCCTCCAGGGACCCTCCTGTCGCCACATCCATCTCACATTAGGAGAACTGGAATAACAGATGTGCACAGCTGCATTCAGGTTGACATGGTCCCCCAGGAGTTGAACTTAGGTCCTGTCACTTGCACAGCCCACATCGCTTACTGAGCCATCTCTGCATTCCATTATGGAATGCTTTAAAAGATCAAAAGTAATGTGGGAATTTTCATGATGAGCAACATTTGAGAAAACAAAACAAAACAAAATGAGTTCATCCTCCATGGTTGCCCAACATTGTGTCCACTTCCTAGGACTGCCACATTCAGGTTTAGGAGGAGCACAGAGAACTCTGGTTCTGGGCTTGCTGTTTGTATCTTCTTACATCTATAGCTCAAGTATCTGATAGTCCTGGAAGTCTCCGTGATATTTAATAGGAACAATCTCAAGCAAATACTGCCATGAATTAAGCTTCTTTGAGATGTTTTCAGAAAAAAAAGAAGCAGGAAAAATAAAACAAGAAAAGAAAGTTGAGTTTCATTCAATGGTTAGCTTAAGAGTGGCTACAATTTCCAGGAAAATTAGAGTTTGTAAGGTAGTACAAGTGTTTTCATAATAGCGAGGCAGAATTTCATAATGCTTTTAGATTTTTTAATCCAGTACTTGTTTTGACAAAGTCCGGTGAAAGTCTGTTTTGGAGCGGCCACAAATTATGCCATGGATGCTTAACTTTTTATAACTGAGATTGGCATAGGATTTCAAGAGCATCTGCTTGTGTTGGGAGCCTGTTCTCCTGTCTCATTTGGTGAGTGATCTGTTAATCTTGGGCTGAGGATGTTGGCAACAACAAAGTCTTCAAAGTTCCTAGGACTCCTATGTGGACCTGCTCTACATCATGGTTGCTGCAGCATTAGACCCAGAATGATTTTCAAGCAAACCAAGAGGAAAACATAACTGGATCCCAAATCCTGTCATTTAAAGCGAGAATTCTTCCTTTAGTGTGAAATGCTAGAACCACATGTTATTTTTCCAACTGGGACTCACTCTGAGTCATGACTGGTGAAACTACCTTCTGCTTTAGGGACACCTTTCCCTCAGCCCTTGCACTTAGAAACTTATAGGATCCGGGGATAGAGTGGCGACTATCAACAAACCAAGCGGAAATCTGTGTTCTGCAGTGCATGGTGGGATGGGACCGGTACTTGGGGTCTGTCCCTGAGTTTTATAGTGGTCCCTATGATGACCTGCTGTGGAGTCTGTCCCCACTCCCAGTCACTCAGAGTTGAGGAAGGGACAGAAAGACCAGCAACAGGAAGAGGGAGGGGATCAACTCACAGTGACATCTACATCCAGTGGGGTTAGCATGGAAACAGGAATAGAAATCAAAATGTCAGAAAAACAGGAGGCATGTTATTTGAATATTAGTGTGAACAAATCGGGTTTCTTGGGAGAGTCCAAAACCCAAACCAAACCAAACCAAAACAAAACAAAACAAAAAACAAAAAACTAACCCCCCCCAAGAAAAACCCATCAGCTTCAGGAACCTTTGTGGCAATGTGATGTGGCAAACTCTTACTATTGATACTAAGTGGGTGTTTTTTTTCCTTTTAGGGTAGTGTGGAACGTTGGCTACTTTTCTTATTGCTGAGACCAAAACCTTGACAAGAACAGTCTAAGGGAAGATTTGCTTTGGCTCTCAGTTTGAAGGTCCAATCCATCACAGTGAGGAAGGCTTAGCGGCAGGAGCGGGATCTGCCTGTGGCCGTGGACTTGTGAGGCCGCTTTGCACATTTCAATGGTCCAGGAAGCAGAATGTGGGGATGTTGGTGTCCGTGGGCTTTCTCCTTTCTCCTTTTATCTCATCCATGTTCCAGTCCACTGAAAGATGCCATTCAGAAGCACGGTGGATCTTTCCTTCTTCCGTGGCTTCTCTCTGGAAAGACCTGCATAGACACATCCAGAGATGTGACTCCAGCGTATTTCCAAGTAGCCACTGAAGGTCAGCCATCACTGTTGGGGAACATAACCTCCTGAGAATAATCAGGGCTGGAGCAAATCTACAGCCAAAGAAGGAAAAAGCCAAAGCAAAGTCCATCAAACTGTTTAGAAACGTGAGCCAAACTGTTTTTTTCACAAATGCCTCCCTCAAACCTATGTTATACAGTCTTAAGAGATGTAATTGACATTTCCTTGATTTAAGAAAGCTCGGTGAGTTTTCATTGCTACAATCCAAAGCTTAAACTTCTCAGTGTGCCATAAAACGCCCCTTAAAATCTAGCTCTCCCCCTCAACATCCATGTATAATAAGTGTTTCCTGAGGACTTAATCTTTTCCCTTCTGGATCTGAGTGGAACATGAAAGCCCTGCCCTACCCTGTCTCCATGCTGTGACATTTCAGGTCCTTTGTCATTTCTACATCACCTCTTCTTCCTGCTCACTGATTATGTTACCTCTGTCTCTCATGTCCTTCCTGATCTTTGATAGAGAACTCATCCTTGAGGACCCAGTTTATGTTAGCTCGGTGTCCAAGTAGAAACCATGATTCCTTTCTCTGTACAAACAGCTCATAGATGATCTTTCAGAGATGACCTAACTATGTATTCCCATTCTTTAGAAAATTTAAAGTTACTTGTACTCTTTGTGTACTCTTTATGGGTGGGCAAAGGAAAGTGGGAAGAGGGTTATAATATACCAGAAGATGCGTAGAAAGACAGAGTCTGGGAGGAGGAAGAAGATACTAGTGCTTTTTTGGCAAGGGGGAGAGGATGCTGGAGACCCCCCAGACACAGACATAGCTGAAGTACAGCTGTGTGTGTTGGGGGTGGGGTAATCCAACAGTCTCATCGGGATGTCCCATATCTTTTACAGCAGGTCTCCAGAAAATTCCTGACTTTCATTTCCCCAGAGGGTCACAGATGGAATTAGGGAAATTGCAACCTTCTGTAAATTTTAATGAGCAAGGTGGAATTTGTGTGAGCACACTGCTCCTTATGGGCACCTTGGCAGAGTGTGATAGCTGGTAAGGGAAACTCAGCATACATACAATTTTTATGAACTCTGTGTGGAATGTTGACTTAAAATACAAGGAAAGGCAGACTTGAGAAGAGAAAGCCTTTATATGACCTGGTGCCCTCTGAACTGGAACTGCAACTTTGTAAGTTTAACAGATCTGACTGACTGAACATAAAAGATCCCTCCCCAAAATAGCTCTCTGATAAGCTCTAGGTCTGAAGAGAAGTCCTGGGACTGATAAGAGGATCATGTGACCAAGATGAAGATGAGTAAGGAGGTTGGTAGGCTTAAGAGTCTCTATTGAGACCAGATACCCAAAATGCACTGGGATACCCAGAATGCACTGGGGCAGGAAAAAAAAAAACCAGGCAACAAGCATAGATGCTTACAGTCCCATTCAGCCAGCTCAAAAGTGCATGTTTGGGAGACTAAGAGAGTCCATGAGAATCCTCCTATATCCAGGAAAGGGTCATCTCCAGTTTACCATTCAGAGTTGTTTGGAGAGATAAGTGAAGTGATATATGGGAATAGTTTGGAATAGAATCTGGGGAGTGCGTGAAATGCTCAAAGTCACCTGTGTCCTCTGTGCCACACAAGTCCTGTCCAGGTCATAGGGAAATTGATGCTAAAAGCAAGGGAGTCTGGGAGGGAGGACTGATTAGACAGTAGAAGAAGGTAGGTGGGGAGGGCCGAGGAGGAGGAGGAGGAGGAGGAGGAGGAGGAGGAGGAGGAGGAGGAGGAGGAGGAAGAGGACAGCCGGAAACAGAAGCTGACCCAACGGCAGGGCACCAAGGCAGGGAGAGCAGAGAAAGCAGAACCTCTGCACTTTCAGTCGTTTTAATCTTGCTAGCTTGGAATGGTAAAAGGTCCAGCATTGGAGAAGGGAAAGCAAAAGAACAACCACAAGCAGCTCTCCGTATCAGAACTGGCCATCCTGCCTGAGCCGCCGACTTCCTGTGCTTGATCATGCACAAGTATTACCCAGGAGCATCTGTTACGGACTTGGATTGTTTGGACATGTAGTGTTATTTTTAAAACATTGTGGTCAAGTAGAGGCAACACGAGATGTTTCAATAAGTGCTTTTAGAAAAAGCCTTTGCAGGCTGGCGAGATGGCTCTGTGGATAAAAGCCCTTGTTGTTAAAGCTAACAACTTCAGTTCAATCCCTGCAACTCATATTGTGGAAAGAGAACCAACTTTCACAGATTTGTGAGACTTCCTTGTTTTCAACATGCTTGCCATGGTATGCACACATATACATGTGCACATCACAAATAAATACATGTAAAGTTATATATACACATATATACACACATATGTACATATATACACATACACGCATACATATACATGCACGTACGCATTATGTATATAGCGTGCGCGTGCACACACACACACACACACACACACACACACATTTTGTTTCAATGATGCCATTGAAGTAGGTTGAAGAACCCATATCCAGGAACACTGTCACTTCCATTAGCTGTCACGTGTTAAACGCCACTCACCCGAGAAACACAGTCCTATAAGAAGTAGACTCTGAAACACAACAGAAACTTTGTACCTAGTCATTGGCTTCAAGGAGCCCATTTTAGGAAGCCTAGTCTAAAAGGTAGAAGTAGGCCTTTGATATAAGAGATAATATATAATTTCTGTATAATTCACTGTATAATTTCTGATTTCAGAGATCTCGGCTCATGTTTGTTTTGACTCATGGTACTTAAAGATCATGGCAGCATGTGATAAAGAACTGCTCACTTTATGGAAGCATATATATATATATATATATATATATATAGAGAGAGAGAGAGAGAGAGAGAGAGAGAGGGAGGGAGAGGGAGGGAGGGAGAGAGAGGGAGAGGGAGAGAGAGAGGGAGAGAGAGGGAGAGAGAGGGAGAGGGAGAAAGAGAGAGAGCCATCTTGCTCCTGTTTCTTGATCCATCATGGACTTTCCGAACCCTCTTGTTTATTCCTCCGCCAGCAGCATCTGAGCATATGGGAGACCGCTCTTTCCATTCTGCCGAGCTAGAGGAGCGAATGCGGCCGGGAAGAGGTGTGGTGGTGTCTTCTCCCGGAATGTTGTCCCTTGTGCTGAGGACAATGACGAGAATTTCGAGAGATGCTTCCAGAAAAGGAACAGATAGCTTAAGGAAGAGCCATCTGTCACCTCTCCCTCATGTCACTTTCCCTTCCTTTCACAGGCTGCTTCCTATCGATGGTGTATTGTTGTGGTAACTATTGAGCAAGGTGAGAATCTCCAAAGGGACCAGTTAGAGGCGGTTCCTCAGAAAACTAGGTATGACACTTCCTGAGGACCCTGCTATACCACTCCTGGGCATATACCCAGAGGATTCCCCAGCATGCAATAAGGACACATGCTCCACTATGTTCATAGAAGCCTTATTTATAATAGCCAGAAGCTGGAAAGAACCCAGATGTTCCTCAATGGAGGAATGGATACAGAAAATGTGGTATATTTACACAATGGAATACTACTCAGCAATTAAAAACAATGAATTCATGTTCTTAGGCAAATGGTTGGAACTGGAAAATATCTTAAGTGAGGTAACCCAATCACAAAAGAATACACATGGTATGTAGTCACTGATAAGTAGATATTAGCCCAGAAGCTCTGAATACCCAAGACACAATCCGAATATCAAATGATTCCCAAGAAGAAGGAAGGAGAGGGCCCTGGTCCTGGAAAGGCTTGATCAGGCAATGTAGGGGAGTACCAGGACAGAGAAGAAGGAGGGTGTTGAGTGGAGAACGGTCAGAGGAACGAGGGCTTATGGGACTTATGGGGAGGGGGGGAACTGGGAAAGGGAAAATCATTTGGAATGTAAACAACAAATATAGAAAATAAAAAAAAAATAAAAATAAAAAGCTGTTTTGAAAAAAAAGAGTCAACTTAAAAGTCAGCCTTCTACTCTAACGGGATAGCACCATTGGCAATCAAAACACTGAGAAATAGTCCATAAAGAAGCACAACCCACTAGTGTCTTGTTTGAAACTGCAGCATCAGTAGTACATATAAGGAAAAAGGCGCAGATGAAGGGGTTTCTGTTTTCTAGGGTGTGGGGGAGGGGGAGGGTTTGTATGAGCCCATTTTCTTGTCTTAGCACACAACCTAGATATACTCTCAGTCTCCTGTAAACAACATGGTGCCGCCTCCATCATTCATCATTCCTTCTGACTGGCCTAATTGATCTGGGAGAACTAGACTACTTGGAGACCTGTCTTAGATTTTTTTCAAGCTGCATAAGATATATTGACAGTATAAGTATTTTTATGTCACCATATATCTTAATGAAATAATATTCATGTCTGGAGAATGTGTTGCCCTGGAAAGATCTATTTACCTAAGTCAGGGAAGGCGGCAGGCAGTGCTGGCAGCCTTCGGCTTGTCGTGATATTGTGGCTGGGCAGACAAAAATTGTGCCCAGGGACAGATTTCCATAAGGAGAGATTTAACCCCTGAGTTGATATTGCAAATCAGCACATGACTATTTTAGACTTTGACCTAATACCAGGCATGGTCACTTTTTCTTCTTTTTAAATATTGAGCCTATGTAAAGACACTAACAGAATCTCAGATTCAGATTCTAATTTTGGAGACTGTTTCTTTTTAGCAGATTAATTGACAGACTGGATTCCCAGAGGTAATATTTATGACCCACTACTGGTAAATAAAAATACTGTTAATTCTCCTGTATAGAAAGGAGTGTGGTCCTTGAATACTTTGTCTAGGAGCTAGGCATTGTATAGACTTGATGACAACTTTGGGGTCAAATCTTGGATAGGAGATAGAACAGGAGAAAATCCCACCCTTTTTTCTCTTTTCCCCCAACCCCTCTTTCTCATGTGTGTGTATGCAGACATCAGACACAAAGCTTGGGTGTCATCCCTTGGGTGGTGCCCACCTCATGTTAAAATGTTTACTATTTTATTATTGTCTGGGTGTATATGCATGAGTGTAGTTGTGGGCGTGCCGTGGCGTGCATGTGGAGGTCAGAGGACAACTCCAAGGGCTAGGTTGTCTTTTACCATCTTGGCTCAAGTCAGGTTTTCAGGCCTTCAGGCCCGTCTACCTGGTGAGCCATCTTGTCAGCCTCACCTTGCTTCTTGAGACTGTTCCCCCACTATGCTGGAACTGGTGAGTTAGGCTGGCTAGCCCTAGCGGCTGCCTGTCTCAGCCACCCCAGTGCTTGGCTTATAAGTATACCTGGCTTTTTAAAAACAGGCTGTTCTGAGGGTTAAACCCAGGCTTTTGCAGCGAGTACTTTACCAACTCAGTTATTTCTTTTTCTGTGTCGTGAATGTGCCGAGCACCGAGAGATGCCTTTGGATTTGGAGCGTTGAGGTTGCCAAGGACGAAGAATTGCGTTTTTTGTCCCGTGCTGGCTTTCTCAAACATACATCTTGGAACAGACTCCATTTTTTTTCCTGGCAGCTCAATTGCAGGGGAAATGCCTCTTTAGGGATCAGTTCTGCTCAAATACAACTTCATGTACTTTGCAACACTATATGTCAAAAATAAATAGAAGAATGCGTTCATTTAGATTTCCAAGTGCTAGTAGGTTTTAATTTATACTTTAACATTACTTTCTATTGATATTAGCATGTATTTGATGTGGCCCAGGGCTATTACTTGAGGGTTTTTTTTAAAGCCTTAAGGGTATATTGTCATATTCTATTATTGTTCAGATAAAAATGAATCGAATTTGATAGAAATGCATATTGGGTCTATGAAATCAATACAACAAAGACACAGCTTAAATGCGAACATGTTTATTGGGCAGGAAAGGAGACATACCAAGCAGTGATGTTCCTATTACATAGCACAGTCTCCTAACAGGAAGTTGCATAGGCAGATAAGGTTTTGTAGCAAGAATAAGTAAAGAGCCTTGGGGAGGCAATGGAGGGCATAGATATTCAGTACCATGTTATGGCCAAGAAAAGTCCTTGAGAGAATGCACATCAGGCAGGACAAAAGTATGTTTCAGACGGAATGTGTACCTTCTCCAGTTCTCTCTGTGACTCATTCAGGAGAATGTGCTTACAAAAGCCACTATGAAATGTAATTATGTGGTATAGTGGTTTAAATAGAAATAGATCCCATAGACTCATGTGTTTAAATGCTTACCCCATAGGGAGAGGCACTATTAGAAGGTGTGGGCTTGTTGGGGCAGGTATGGCCTTGTTTGAGGAAATGTGTCACTGTGGGAGCAGGCTCTGAGGTCTTATATGCTCAAGCTGTGCCCAGTGTGCCACACAGTCTCCTTCTGCTGCCTTTGTGTCTGCCAAGATACAGAACTCTCAGCTACTTCTCCAGCACCACGTCTGCCCACATGCCATCCACCATGATGATCATGGACTGGACCTCTGAAACTGTAAGGCAGCCCCAATTAAATGCTGTCCTTTAGAAGAGTTGCCTTGGTCATGGTGTCTCTTCACACCCGACTACAGCAGGTGACCATATTGACCCATGAGAGAGAAACAGTCTGTGGAAGGAATTTCTGGTGGTTTGTGTTCAGAGGTCTCACACATAGACTTGCAGGTTTGTGGTCAGCCCTACTTTCTTTAAAAATTAAATCCCATAGTCATCGTGTTTCTACCCAAGGTGTTGAAATAATGACTGGCAAACAATTAATTTGCAAGCAGTTTGAAGACGTCCAAATTTAAACTAAAATACCTTTTTGTTCTTATCCAACTCCCCCCCCCACCAAACATTTATTGAATTGTTATTAGACAGGAAGAAGTAAAGATGCAATTACAACATATAACCATACTTTAGAAACATTAAAATTATACACCGTATGGAAGATCAATGCCCACGAAATTAAGATAATGTAGCCAAGAAGCCACCATTTGAAAAGAAAAGGGTGGCTGGGTAGAGTGTGGCATACCTTTATAAAAGCTTGATACTGAGTCTTTGTTAATTTCATGTCATAGACCCAATCCCATTCATGTTCCTGTTTCTTTGTATCTGATCTCTGTCCTTTCGACCTCCCTTCCAAAAGAAAAAAACAATCACCTCATTGTGGAAGCTGAGGTGTGTCACAGTGTATCCCTGTGTGTGCCACTGGTATATTCTTTTGTCCACATATCTTCACTTGCAAATGCTCAGGAGTCTTTAGTCTGTTTCCAGACCTCTGGCTTCTGCTACACTATCTCCACTGGAACCTCCCTGGGACTCCTCTTAGCTATCCTGCTGCTGCCCTGTGTCTTACAGATCCTGCAGCTTTGAATCTGCGGGACTGGCCCCTTCACACACACCAGCAGTTCATGGATGGGGTAGACGTTAGGGTGGGCCAAATCAAAGCCCCGGATCTGGGCCAGGGTGAGAAGCGAGCTGGTCAGCCCGACAGCTCTCCACACCCACACTCCTAGGGAGAGCTCTCTCCAGCATTGCCTCAGCCAGCCCACCCACTGCTGAGGCAGGCCAGGGGCAGAGCCAGCTCTCCCACACTTAGGACCCTGGGGCCAGTCCTCCTGCCTGCTGCAGGTGTCAGATACCCCTCACCCAAGCCTCTGCATGGTAGACAAGTGGCGAGGCCAGCTCTCCCACACTCACACCCTTGGGGACCAGGTCACCTGCAGCCGCGACCTCCCCTGAACCAGAGCCAGCTTTACTGTGCTTTCTGGACAAGGTGCAGGGTAGGGGAGAGGGGTGGGGGCGCTCTCCTGAGTGTTGTAGCTAGCAAGGGGCGAGGCTCGCACTCCAGCTCTCAGGCCTTTTGGGCCAGCTCTCTCTTGATGCCCAGGCAAAGTGTGGGGCCAGCTCTGGACAGCCCTCAGACATCAGCATGGCCCCAGGTGGCAGCCCAGACCAGCTACGTCTGCCTGGCTTTTGGTTATAAGAGAACCCCGTTGTTGCAGACCTAGATTTGCCCATTGGTGAGGGAAAAGGACCTCACCACTGCTTTAAGCGGCATAACTTCACATCAGGCTGTTCCCCACTACCCTCGAGTCTCCAGCTCTGCCTCTTCAATGTGCAGAAATCCTTTTGCTCTCTTTCTCTTCCATCTCTCCACCACTTTCTTGCTCATCTTAGTGGTGCCCAGGGTCTCTGGGTGTCTAGGGTTGTCTCAGGAGTGCTATACCCAACCTGTGCCATTTGGCACAAGACCACTGGGCTGCAGGTTGTCTCAGGCTTTCTCTGCCTGCCCTGACCTTGTGGTAGCGGTTGTCTTAGACATTGTCTGCC
The DNA here is from genome assembly GCA_964023405.1 of Apodemus agrarius. Taxonomy (NCBI): domain Eukaryota; kingdom Metazoa; phylum Chordata; class Mammalia; order Rodentia; family Muridae; genus Apodemus; species Apodemus agrarius. The sequence continues at coordinate 26,578,081 of OZ030027.1, read as the reverse complement.
CGTGGGAGCCATCTTGGGGGTGTTCTGCCTCCCCAGTTCACATGGCACCAGGCTGTGGCGTCATTTCAGGCTTTCTCTGACTGTCAGCCTGTGTGAAGCCAGGTGGGGGGTGAACTTTGGAGTGCCACTGACTCTGTGGCACTGGGCTGGGGGTCTTGCTCACTGTGGCATACCTTTAATCCCAGCACTTAGGAGGCAGGCAGATCTCTGTGAATTCTAGGCCAGTCTGGTTTACATAGACTATCAAAGAGAAAAGAGTAAATAAAACAAAACAAAACAAAACAAAAAACTGGGAAAGCCTTTGTCTCTATGTATTATCAAACCCCAATATTAAACATAGCCCAAAACTAATTGGCTTAGTCTTCTTAGGGTCCAACTATAAAAATAATCATAATAAGTGAAAAATATTCCTCACTATTTGCTGGAGCTTTCCTGGGAAATATGAATAATCATGTGTTCCCCTCAGGTTGGGCACCCACAGCAGACCAGAGATATGAACCCACCCAAGTCCAACTTGGTAAATCAGTGAGTTTACTGGAGTTACCTTCAGGAGTATGGCTGACTGAGGGGGCAGCTGTGTGATCGGAGAATCCCACCCTCAAACCCATGGCTTAAGAGCTGAGAGACCATTCTCTCTTGGGAGAATAAGTCAGAGAGTGATACAGCAGGATATTAGATGTCCTCCTCATCCTCTTCCCTCTCCCCCTTCTTTCTCCCCCCTCCCCCTCATCCTCCTCAGTGGGTATGGCTGCACACCCACATTAGCACACAGCACACATACTCTGCACCACACATGCTAACTTGAATAAGAAAGCATCTCTTTTAGTTGTACATATTACAGTTGGGTCACTGTTGTACCAATGGCTTCACCTTGTCTGGTATATTGTTGCTTCTATAGTATACAGGGCCCATAGCAAGCAAGGCTGTTGGTCATAATTCTTTCCCAGCAGCCCATATTGTGCCTTCTCCATGCTGAAAGCCAGTCAGCAGGGAAGGTGAACACAGCTCTGGCCCAGCTTGGTTTTGGTTTATCTCTATCCTGCAACTAAAGTCTGTAGTGACTTTACTTGCTAAGGACACCTTTACTTTACTAAGGATACCTTAATTCAGGCTCCTTCAGTTATTTTAGTGTTCGTCCAACAACTTTTTCAAATCCATAAGACTCAAGGAGTTGGGATTATATAGTGTAACCTTCTTACAGAGGGTGGGCATCCTGGGGGTCCTAGAGACTCACTGCTGTGTGCTTCAAGCAAGTAAAGGTGGTGGCTTAGCAACAGGGACTTTCTGATTCTGGAATGAAGGCAACAACAATGGCAGTGCCCTTTATTGTCTTGGGAGAGATTGGGGACCTCCCTGAGCAACACATGGGAGCAGTTCTGCCATGGCATTGAGATTTTCACTCAATAATGTATGATTCTTGGGAATTCCCTTTCCTCTTGTCACAGGATACCTTAATTCAGGCTCCTTCAGTTATTTTAGTGTCCTTCTTCTTCTTCTTCTTCTTCTTCTTCTTCTTCTTCTTCTTCTTCTTCTTCTTCTTCTTGTTCTTCTTCTTGTTCTTCTTGTTCTTCTTCTTCTTCTTCTTCTTGTTCTTGTTCTTCTTCTTGTTCTTCTTCTTGTTCTTCTTCTTGTTCTTCTTCTTGTTCTTGTTCTTCTTCTTCTTCTTGTTCTTGTTCTTCTTCTTGTTCTTCTTGTTCTTCTTCTTGTTCTTCTTCTTGTTCTTCTTCTTGTTCTTGTTCTTCTTCTTCTTCTTCTTCTTCTTCTTCTTCTTCTTCTTCTTGTTCTTCTTGTTCTTGTTCTTCTTGTTCTTGTTCTTCTTCTTGTTCTTCTTCTTCTTGTTCTTCTTCTTGTTCTTCTTCTTGTTCTTCTTGTTCTTGTTCTTCTTCTTCTTCTTGTTCTTTTTTTCCTTCTTGTTCTTCTTGTTCTTGTTCTTGTTGTTGTTCTTCTTCTTCTCTTCCTCCTCCCCTCCCCCTTCCCTCCCTCTCCCTCTCTTCCTTCCCCTTCTCCTCCTCCTCTACCTTCACCTCATGCTCCTCTTCTTCCTCCTCCACCTCCTCCTCTTTGTTCTCCTCCTTTCAGTTTGAGCTTATCTGATACTGACTCTCAGCCAGCTTTACTGCCTATATACCCGTGGGGGGCATATTGAATCTAGTTATATTCAGGGACTTCCTGATGCTATTTTGTGTTGCATACTTCCCAACTTAATGAGCTTCTGGACAGGATGCAGTGTTTCACTTCCTCTTAGATTCTAAGACTTAGAAGTCCCGATTTTCAACTCACTGTAAACATTCTTCTCCACGAAGTCTCTTCCAAGATGAAAAAGATTCAATCTTAGAGGACACTGCTGTAGCAATATCTTCTTAGTCTTGGTGGGGCTGGCCTGCTCCACTCAGCTTGACTCAGGCCCAAAGCGAGCAGGACCATGCTTCAGTCTGCTTTCACTGCCACTGGAACCAACTTCCAGGTTCCGACAGGCTCTGGGCCAGTAGTGCTGCTCTTGCCCTTTCATAAAGAGTACCTACTTGCTTCAGGAGCCTTGGTCTGGGTGAACAATCCCCACTTCTAGAAGAACACTTTCTTGTAGGGGAATGACCAACCCAGCTTAGTCAGTCAACAGGTTCTCCAGCGCAGGAGTGAGGATTAAAAAGAAAAAGACGATTAGACAGTACTGTAGCATGACCCCAGCCAGTTCTGAGGCTGAGGGCAGGTTTATTTTTTCCAATCTGCTTTCATACCATTTTAATTATGTGCAGGTATTAAGGACCAGTAGTTCAATGAGGAATCAAGTAAGACAATAAACACAAATAGTCAAGGAACAAGCAAGACAATAAATGCAAAGCCCCTGGGGATCACTGATTCTAAGAATGATCATGATATAAGATATCTGAGCTTACTTCTTTGCTCTACCCTAAAATCGGATTCTTACTTCCTGGTCCTTGGCCAATGTCAGGTCCCTGCCTGAACTTACTTCTTTGTCATGGCCTAATGTCAAGCTTCCTGCCAAGCAGCCCATTTCCTTGTCCTTGGCCAATGTCAGACTCCTGCCAAGGGGCACCCCAAAAGGCTCTTCACAGGGGAAAAATGTCAAAGTTTCAGAAGTGAAAAGTCCCCATCTCTAGGACAAACAATCTTTTTCCATGTGTGCTATTTATCGTTTATGTCTTCTTTGAACCATTTTTTTTTCTGGCTTTAAACCTTTTAAGAAGCCCACTAGCATAACATTAGCTCTCTGTTAATTTTTTTCTTCTAGGAACTCTGGCTTGACATATTTACCTTAGACATGTCTAAGGGAGCTAAGTCAGAGTGACTTAGATCTCTTTGTTTGCTTTGTCCTTCTCTCCCACCCCTTTGATACTTCATCGATTTATGATCCTGATTTACACGTCTGTCTAAATCATTTAGACCTGTGAGAGCCTCTCCTACAATTATGGGGCTCAGAATGAACCACTAAAGCCACCCCCACCTCCTACCTGAATCAATCAGGTTGTGCAGTCTTTGTCTTATGGAGGGATGAACAGTTACAGCAGTTTCTTCCATTCTTGTATCACAGACTCATCCCAGGTGCTCCCATGACTGGTAGACTCACAAGCCAGGCCACGAGAGGCTTTCACTCCTTGTTTAAAAGTTTTACCAGCTGAGTGTAGAGCTACAGCCCTGTAATCTCATCACTTGGAAGGTGGAGGTAGTTAGATCGGAAGTTCAAGGCCAGCAGCCTCTGTTACATGAGACTGTCACAAAAGGCCAAAAGTCAATTGAAGTAGTTTAGATGCAGAATATTCCTGATTGTCATAGTTTCCTCTACTGGGCCAGTATTTAGGCTCCTGTTTGTATGTTTTATTATAGATTTCCCCATCATATTTATTAATTGTTGGACCTGAGCTATCTTCTATCATTTCTGTCTTGTTTCTCCATCATTGATGGCCTATTTTTTCCCCATTGGGTCTAATATTTTGGACCCAGAAAGGGCTGTTTATGTCAGATCTCACTTTCAGCTTGAAGGAAAGCTAGCCAACACCATCTCATCCTTTGTTTCTCACCTTTCCTGCCAACTGCAGGTTAATGAAGAGAATATCACTTCCTTGCCCTTATCCTAGTATCATTTCTCTCTCAAATGGGCAAGGACTTCCCAGGTGAAAAGCTTGCCTTGCTCACACATCTTATTGTCCAAAGCAAAGGCCGCTTAGCTGGTACAATAGCATGCTTATGGACTCTCTCCTGTGAATGCTGCTTTTTAGGGACGACACTATATTCTCTTGCTCACTGGCCATTTTAGCGATGTCCCTACACTTGTAAAGTACACTTTAGTAATCATGAAGGGATGGCACCTCATACCACATAAAGGAAGACAGTAACCTTGGAATTCTCCCCAAGAATGGTCCACTCTCAGCTCAGTCTTGGTTGCATGTTTTATTGTATAATATAGAAGCATACAACTGCCACTACAGCAAGGAGGTCCATCATCCATACATATGGGCAAAGTAGTCTCAAATCAAGAGCCTCCTCCCATCAGAAGGATTGGCCTCAGTTAAATATCTCATCACTTATTACAGGGACCATGTATCTTCTCACTAACTCATTTTTAGTTCTGTCCATGCCCTATTAGGCTCCAGTTGGGTTTCATGATCTTTCCTGCAGAGATGAATCATCGACTACTCACCCCAAATAGCTCACTGATGGCAGATCAAAGACTCCCACCGAAGCCTAGCTTGGTGAACCAATGAATGTATTAGAGTTGCTCACAGGAGCATGGCTGAGGGGTTACTGTTGGAGTAATCCAAAAGTAGCTGTATCACCAAGAAGTCTGCCCTACTATGGATGACAGCTCACAATAGCTTCATCGGTGGGGCACCCTGGTAGAGTGCTCAAATTCAAGGTGCTGGTGAAATTCTGAAGTTTCATCTCTTGGCTTCTAAGGAGACACTTTCACACTGTACAATCATCTGACTCCTTTCTGTGCTCATGTAGAGGGAGGGGGAGCTCTTGAGTCTCTTCCACAATAAGGCCACTAGTTTGTGCATTAAGGACGTACTCACTTTGTGGCTGAATTTAATCTTAGTTACCTCTACAGAGGCCTTATTTAACATTGGGGCTTCAACATAGGAATTTATAAAGGTGGTCGTGTAGCTTGGTGTTCTTTGAGACTCCTAGGAGTCGGGGGTGAAGGTATATCTGACTTTTTTTGCTTGCTTTTGGGACCTCTTTCCTCCTCCTGGGGTTGCCATGTGCAACCTTGATATGAGGGTTTATGGCTGGTCTTATTGCAACTTGATGTGCTGTGATTGGTCAGCATCCCTGCACTTTTCTGAAGGGAAGAAGAAGAGGAGTGGATCTGGGGGAGAAATGAAGTGGCAGGAGGGGGTGGAGATGGGAGGACAGATGGAGGGCTGGGAGGAGTGGGTGGAGGGTAGCCGCGGTTGGGATATGACATATGACAGAAAAACAAACAAACAAATAATTTAGAGTCTGAGCCTTCAATCTGTATTATTTATATGAGTATGCTGCCACTGTCTTCAGACACACCAGAAGAGGGCATCGTATCCCATTACAGATGGTTGTGAGCCACCATGTGGTTGCTGGGAATGGAACTCAGGACCCCTGGAAGAGCAGTCAATGCTCTTACCTGCTAAGCCATCTCTCCAGCCCTTCAATCTGTGTCATATATGCAAATTAAATTTATAGTCCTAAGTACTTATAGTTAAAAATTCTCATTTAACTTTATATTAGCTAAAAAAAATCATGAAAAAGCCTCAATGATCAGAATTGCTTATTATATGTTATATAAATTATACCACAATGAAGACAAAAAAAGTGGAACAAGAAGGAAAATGCAGGTAATGAGGTTGAAGTTATTGAGGCTGTGATGTTACCACTGTAATCTTATGAACTTAATGGCAATGCTATCCAGCAGTTTTACAGTGCTTTGCAAAAGCATTTTGCTTTACCTGACTTGATTCATGCTAGGATGCCCGAAGCTCTCCATCTGGGATCTGTTTCTAGCCTGTGGCTGAGGACTTAGAATGACCTTGACCCAGTGAGGATAAGCCTGGTCTATACCTATTAGAGATTCCTTCCCCTAAACTGACTGGAACTGCCTCTTCATGTTCAGTACCATGTCCCTAGAGACCAGCTCAGCGCCTGGCTCATGACAAGAACTCAAGTGGCCAGTGAGGACCCAACACTTTATAATAGTCAGCCTCGAGGAGTGCCAAGATGAGGAGGTTGCCCACTCTTCGTCAACAGCATTGGAAACAAAGAGGCATAGGGATGAAATAAATCCATTTGCAGAAGCAGTTTCTCAGTGCAAATTGTTTTTTTGGCAGGTATCTAAGCTCACCAAATAGAAGCAAATGGTCCTACCTCCATGCGGAAACATTGGCCTCTGATTTTCTAGTTAAGAGTTTAAAGTCATGGTAGCACCTTTACGTGCTGAGAACACTACAAATCTGGACTATTCCGTGGCAGTAAGTAAAGTTGTGGGTGGAGCTATGGCCTCCCCATCAAATGAAAATAGCTTAGCTTCTATTTCCTGGTCCAGGTGACTTCACCCCATAATCCTAGCAAGCTGTAGTTGTGGCAATTCCAGAAAGAGATGAACATAATGGTGACCAAGGAGATGGCCCTGGCATCAGGGTGCACTTGCCCATCAAGTGACCATATGCCAATTGTATTGGTAACAGATATGTCAGCCTCATTTGAAACACAATGCACAGTCTCTGTGGTGTCTTCTGCAGGGATCCCTTATGGAGAGGCACTGAAGTTAGAGCCGGAGAAGAGGTTCCACTATGGGTATCAGTTGGTGGGTACTGACATTCCATAGCTGGTTGAGCTAGTCCCTCATTAATGTTTAGTTTCTTCCACTACTGTTTTCTCTACTGAACCAACCATCTGGATATGATAAATGTGAGTTTTATGGCTAAGATTAGATATTCCTTCTGTCTCATCTCCGGTCAGTGTGTGGCTTACAAAGCAAACATTAAAGGAGTAACAGAACATTTTGGCTGAGCCATCTAGGGTGGCATGCTTTACACGACTAAGCAAAGAAGCTTCCATGGAGCAAGAGGGCTGCTATGCTTGTATAACCCAGGGAGCGAGCAAGGGCCATTTGACTTGTATGAGAAGGAGGTGGAATTGTGACAACTTCCAGGGTGCAGGTCTTGTCACTCAGGACCTCTTCTTGGAGTGAGAATTACTCAGACCACAAAGGTTTGGTGGGAATTGCTGGATATTCTTTTCAGTGATAGTCCCTAATGTCATCTGGGAGGGGGGGGAGGAGGGGGCTCTGACCAGCCTCAATCATTGTTAAATGTTATGGAACTGGACCAGGTCAGACTGGTAGGTCTTAAATGCATTAAGTTTGAAGCCCATCAGTGTCTTACACAGATGAATCTAGATTTGGGATCCCAGACAGAAATGACGTACAGCTTGAGAATCCTCACTGAGAGAAAAGAAAGGAACACATAAAGTGGTGGTAAGAAGAGCCAGATGTAAGAGACAAGTAGCAACCTTTAGAGACATGAAGAGGCCTTGGAAATCCCCAAGTTTCAATGTAGAGCTTCCTGACGGTTCATCTTCATCCTTGTTAGATCACTGGGCCACAGCCTTGCCAGATAAAAGGACAGTCGTGGGAGTGAGCATTTTACTGTTCATCTCCAAGGCCATATCTGGGTCACCATGGTGCTCCTGCACTGTGGGGAAGCTGGCTATGAAGTATGAGGTCTTGAGGTATGGGGCACTAGGCCTTGAAGTGGACTCTGTAGTGGAAGGCTCTGTTGTTATAGGATGGCACTCCAGAAGCCATTGTAATAAGAAAGAACAGGACAGGACTGCCCATCTCTACTCTACTATAGAATGGGCCCAGAACCCCACTTTGGCAGTTCCATTGTATGCCAGAATGTCACTGGTCATCTAGAAGGGAGCTTTGAGGGACCAGAGCAGGGGAGCTGGGCACACAGTTCCTCATGAGGAAGTTGAGAGGGAGAGGAGGAAATGAACTGGGACCAGCTTCTGAGCACACTAGAAGCCACCCTGAGTCTTCTAGATATTATACAAGGATCTCACTAAAAGTAAGGTCGGACTAATAAACACTTGGGGATAAATAAAACAGTGTAAGAGAAAACACTCACAAAACCTTGCAGGAAACGGAAGGAAAATCTTGACCCTGCAGCTCAGTCTCCTTAGTAGTATCTCAAGAGCACCTCCATATGTTTCCCATACGTCTCTTTACGCAAATTCCAAGAAATGCTTTCCATTTAGAAATCTCAATTCACAGCACCCAACCCAGATCACAGGAGGGAATCTCTCTCTCTCTCTCTCTCTCTCTCTCTCTCTCTCTCTCTCTCTCTCTCTCTTGGTTTTTTTCAAGACAGGGTTTCTCTGTATAGCCCTGGCTGTCCTGGAACTCTCTGTAGACCAGGCTGGCCTTGAACTCAGAAATCTGCCTGCCTCTGCCTCCCAGAGTGCTGGGATTACAGGCGTGCGCCACCACCGCCCGGCCAGGAGGGAATCTCAGTGCAAATAAATTAAAACACTTAGCTGGGGTCAATTTAAAAAACAAAGGGGGTTGGAAGATAAAGTATTTGGCTCTGCAGTGGCATGTCAGATCAAGTATAATACAGCAAAATATCAGTCTTACGACAAAAGCCAAAGGAAAAGATTATGCTCCAAATTGCTCCTGGCTGGCTGGCCTCTGGGTTATTAATTCAAATGTTCCTCCTATTGGTGTTGTTAATGGCTTCAAACAACTCTTTTCTTCTCTTATGCAAGGGGAAAATTGGACCCATTCCAAAGAAAACAGGAGTGGCTGAAGCCAACGTTTGTAGTGTTGTTAGATAACTTCAACTATTAATTTTCTTTAACCAAGTCCCTTTCCACTTTTTTTGAAGATATTTTTTTATACTGCCTAAAACTATAAATTAGACATTCTTAATACAGGAAAGATTTCTCAATAATAAAAAAAGAGCTTTCCAATTTAATTAGCATCATTTCTCTTTACTCTGGGCTGTTTTTACAGTATAAGACATGGAGCTAATAGAATAAAACTCAGATGCGGTGCTTGTTTAAAGAATATAATATTTCTACTAATTCTTTGAGAATTTTAAACAGTGTACTGCCTGCCCTCTCTACCCCCAAACTCATCCCAGATTCATTTCTACCTCTCCAACTTCTCCCAACTTAGTGTTTTCTTGAAAAATGAAAATCTATAAATAAATCAACCAATAAAAAGTATTTTTAAATGAAAGCAAAAAAAAAAAAAAGAAAATCTATTGAGTTATACTCATTGGTGTATGGTAGAAACATGGTTTTCCTACCAGGGACCATACCCTTAAAGAAAATGGACTTTTCCTCCTTCAAAACCCACTAACCCTAAATAGCTTAAGAGTGGAGGCTAGTGAGTTTCCCCTAGTCTATGGTAGAATGTTGCCTGGCTTGATATTGTGCAGGTTTTATGCAGGCAAATATGTGATGATTAAAAAAAATTACTGCAGTGTGTGTGTGTGTGTGTGTGTGTGTGAGTGTGAATGTGTTTGTGTGCCAGTAAGTGCCCTTCCCAGCTGAGCCCTCTCACTAGTCTAAGTATTTGTTTGCTTGATTGATTTGTTCCCAGTTAGAGAGGAGGAATAAAGGATCATAAGGACAGAAAGGATATTAGAAGAAGTAGGCAGAAATTATTTGAAAAACAACAGCAGCAACAACAACAAACCCTATTAATAGGAACCTGACATGTGCTCAAGTTAGAAACTTCTTCAAGAGATCAGACTCTAAAATTTCAAAGATCTCCGAGTTCAGGTTGGAGCCCTGACTCTTGGATCCTATAACCCAAGCTTGATTACCTTGAATGCAGGTGGCCTTGTGGGACATTACATTTCTGGACCTTGATAACACTGAGCAAGAATTGTCATCCTGTGGTTTAGTTAGTGACTAATTTCGTTTGGCCAGGCCTTAACCCCTTCCTAACATAACCCTGACTTTCTTTCAAGGAGGCATCTGCTTTCCATGAAGCATCTCAAGTCAGACAAGTCCAAACGAGTGCGCAGGTATGGATACCCCACCTGCCTGAATGTGACTACGTGACTATGTGAATGCATGTGACTATGCATGTATGTTAGAACTTATGTTCCTGACCTAGACCTTGTCAGAAGCGACAGAGCATGGAGGAGCTGATGGGAGCCTTTTGTTCTAAAAGCAGTGGCAGGCAGGATGGTAAAGAAATCCCTGATACGGAGAACTTCTGGAGTCGTGTGTTGCCTGTGAGTCCTCAGCCTGGCTCCTGAGCACTGAGCAGCTATGCTTTCGGTCGTTAGAAAGGGCGATAATTGATACCGGGTACCACCCCCAGCCTTACCCCAGAGATCTAAGTTCACTCTGTCATTACACAAAGTACACCTGATCCCCCTTCAATACAACAGGGGAAGATTTTAGAGACGGCTCTCCTGCCCCTCTAAGATTTCCTTGACTGAATGTCATTTCCTCTGACACCCGCTCACTACTGTGGCTTACGGGCCATCCAGTGTTGTTTCTGTTGGCTTACAGCCCAGTTTATCAAGGTTCCTGTTACTGTGTGGGACTGTACTCCTTCTGGTGCTTTCACTAGTTCAGGTTCTGGTCAGATGTCTCCTGGCCTTCGTCTGAACACTATTTATACAACTGCAGACAGAACTTGCTTTCGCTTCTAGTGAGTACATGTTACCCTCGCCTCAGACTGAGTGACACACGGTGAGGACTTCAAAAGCTGGACATGTCATTCGCAATACACTACCTGGCAGGTTGTCGTCGTTGTTGTTGTTTTTCAGAAGAATTGCTGTGGTCAAGTCACCTCACCCTGTATTTTTGTAAATTAAAAAAATATACATATTATAAAAAAGTTATGCATCTGGTTGTTTTGCCTGCACGTATGTTTGTGGGCCATGTATGTGCAGTATGGGATTGAACCTGGGTCCTCCCAAAGAGCAGCGGGTGCTCTTAACCCCTGAGCCATCTCTAACCTCTTAACACTTGTTTCTGAAAATATTCATGTAGCAATTAGCATTTCTTTCTGTTATGGTGAACCTTCTGCTTTCAGTCGTAGGCCAAAGCAATACACTTTTTTGACAGCGTTGAATTCCAGTGGTTGTCAATCCCAGTGGTTCTTTACATCTTTTTAAATCTCATCTAATGATGGGTGGGCTGTGGGATTGTTGGCTGACACCCCTCCCTGTATTCGGTGCTCACATGGCAGGTAGGGCGAACAACTATAAAATGTCTTTTAAAGTCTTTTAAAACAATGTTTCATATAGGCATCATTTCTTTCCAGACAGAACTGTAGGGAAGCCATCAATATGTAAAAATAAACAGTGGATTTGGTCCATGTCAAGTAGAAACATGGGTGGGCCACAGTTAGCCGGAGGCCTGGTTTGCATCCCGTTGACCCAGTGTTCTCTCTGCCCGTCTCTGTCTGCCCCACCCCCTCCCACACCCTGTCCCCAAATCAGCACCAGCTTCTCCTTCTGGAAGCTCTTAAGAAAGGGATGAACTCTAGAGACCTTTGGTTTTAATATTCTGTTTTTTTAAGATCCCCAAGTGGCAAGAGTTTCTTTTATTTCTTTTTCAAGCCTACAGATATCATCAGAGAAAGCCAAGATTTCATCAATCTGCTTTTTCGAGTTTCTCTTATATCTCACAAATGTTATTTAAAGCCTTCTAAGAGAGAAGCTTCATGCTAGGACCCGTTGGTGAATCGTGCAGGCGTCTTGTTCAATGCATTCACTAAAGACAGAATTGGAAACACAAGTGACAAATGAGATGATTCTAAAAGAGAATAGAAACCGTAAGCCGAAGTCAGGATTGCTGGGCTCTGAGAGATGCATGGCACAATGACTAACATCCAACATTTTAGGTGTTCAAAACTGAATTATGCCAGTCTAGAACTGAGAGGTCGAACTTGACCACACCCTGGCTTTTGCCTTTTGGGGATAACCACAAGGACAGGGGTAATGGGGAGTGATGTCACCATGATGGGGAGCTTGCAATGGGCCAGGAATTGGATGTGGGTTCAGGTCATTTTGGGGTCTTGTGTTGGCTAGTCCTCTAGCAGCATGACAATCATGCTGGAGGTAAATAACTCGAAGGGGACAACATTTATTTTGGCTCATGGCTTCAGTCTCTAGTTGGCTGGCTCTGCTGCTCTTGGTCCTTTGGTGAACCAACACTTTGTTATGGGAGTTGAACAAAACCATCGTAGTATCCAAGTTGCAAAACGAGGGAGAAGGGTCAGGGCCTGAATCTCTCCCTCAAGAATAAGCCTCCAATGACCCACTGCCTTCCTCTAGACTCACGTTCTGAAGGTCCCCCCATATCTCAACAGTGCCATCAACTGGTGGGTGAAGCCTTTTAGACTTGAACTTGTTGGAGAGACATTAAAAAATTAAATCTAGAGCAATTCCTGAAAAAAAAAATTACAAAACAACCAAGTCATTCTAACGCAAAAGAAGCCAGTGCTGATGAACTGAAAAAAATCCCCGTCAAAGGATTTTGGTTTGAAGACTGTCCAGTCTGTGGATCATTTGGTGTGATCATGTAGGAGTTGCGTTAGGCTGGGGTTTTATGTTGGTGATACAGGGGTGATATAATCTGGACGGTGTGAGGCTTTGTCATTCAGTGAAGGAGAGAGAAGCATGCATGGTCCTACCATGGCATGTATGTGTGCCAATTAGACATAGAGGTAGGAGCAGGTTGCTGGGCCCTGGCCAACTCCATACGGGATGAAGCCAGGTTGGCTGGCTACTCTCTGGAGGTGAGACTTCTGGGCGTTCTTGGCAGAAAGAATCTATCCATAGAAATGCAGAGCTGGGATGGTAAGATGGTGAGAGGAACTTGCCTGTATGCTGAGATTTTTGCTGTTGCCTTAGTAGCCCCAGCTGTAACTCGGGCTTGGAAAAGCTGTTTTACTAGTTTGCCAGGGAGTCATAGTCTCATTTACTGATTTATTGGCTATTTTTCTTTGCATTTATTCTTATTCACAAGCTCTCCTATACCCTTGGGTTAGTGGACGTCCATAAGGACCTGGCTATTCAGGTCTAGAGTATGAGGCTAGGCAGATATACTGTGTACTACAGAATGTGTGAGGCTGCCACCAAGCTCGACTGTGTACTGGGACCGGAGGAGGCAATACCTGCTAGTGTCAACTGTGAACTCTTTAGCAGTGTCTTCAGGGGGACAGGATACAAGACGTGTATTCTCGGACTTGTTTTATTTGGAAGTCACTTACAAGACAATTCAATGTGGGGATTCATCACTCTTGTGAGAACATGGGTCCTCCTTATCTCATGGTATTGTGCTCCCAGGCCTCCAGATCTGTGTGTGGACTAATGGTCTAGGGAGGTCAACCTTGCGTGCCCCATCCCCTTCCTCCATTTCTCTTTTTTCTCCCCAGCATGCTCTTTTTTTCTTTTCCTCCTCCTCCCTTCAATATCTGTCGGGTTCTCCTAATTGGGTCCCACATGCATCCTCAGTACATCTGACATTCTTATGTCCAGGAATACAGTACAGGGAGTCCTGGTTCAGACTCCCTCTCCCTTACTCTGTATAAGGGCCAGTTGCTCCTTGCTTCTTTGTGCCTTTTCCAAAGCTAAGAAATGTCAGTTAGAAGAAGAGGTGTAAGTGCCCTTCCCTCACCAAGATCTATGAGTTTCCTACAGAGGACCAGAGGCACCTTTTCAATTTCTCCCCACTTACCGACTTTCACACATGGTATAAAATTAACTGTAATATAGGAACTCCATCTTCACTTACTTCAATTCTTTTTCTTCCAAGAGAAATCAGATGCGTGTGTTTACTATGTATTTGCTAGGTCTCAAAGAAACTTGGGACAAGTTTCATTCCATACTGGTAGCTCCTCCCAGCACTTCTCACCCCGCCCCCTCTCGTAAGCCCCTCCCTCCCAGGGACTAGGCTTCTGCTTCCTTTTCCCTCAGCCTGATCCTTATACAACAGCCAATTTTGCTGCTCTCTTGGGTTCTTGGCCCAGGACACCTTTCTCGGTCTGTGGCTACACACTTGTTCTCTTTCCCTATGCTTTCTCTTGTGGTCCTGTTTAGTCTACTGGCCATTTTCAGCCTAGACTCTTCCTTCTGCTTGCTTTCTCCCTTATAGCTACAATAAAAATCTTCTCCATTCTTTAGGAATATTCAAGTTCTCCTTTTTTTCATTCGGTATTCTATTAAGTGTTTTCTTCAGGTTGAGAAAATATATTTTTTAACTCATCAAAATAATTTATAATAGTTAAATGCATGATCTACATGATATCTTCTGAAGCTAAAAGCAACATGTAGTCAACCAATTTTTAAAACCTATTTGGAATATTAAACATGGTGGAAGTAGAAAAATATTTTATAAGGAAATCTCTATAAATCTCTATAAAATCTTTATAAATCTCTATAAAAGGAAATTATGACAGGTTCCTGATTAGACACAAACTGTTCCATCTCCAAGGGAGACTATACAGCTTAACTGTGGCTTCATAGAATGAATTGGGTAGAGTTCTTTCTGTTTCTATTTTGTGGAATAGTTTGAAGAGTATTGGTATTAGGTCTTCTTTGAAGGTCTGATAGAATTCTGCACTAAACCCATCTGGTCCTGGGCTTTGGTTGGGAGGCTTTTAATGACTGCTTCTATTTCTTTAGGGGTTATGGGACTGTTTAGATGGTTTATATAATGGTATTTGGTATCTGTCTAGAAAATTGTCCATTTCATCCAGATTTTCAGGTTTTGTTGAATATAGGCTTTTGTAGTAGGATCTGATGATTTTTTGAATTTCCTCAGTTTCTGTTGTTGTATCTCCCTTTCCATTTCTGATTTTGTTAATTTGAATACTGTCTCTGTACCCTCTGGTTAGTCTGGCTAAGGGTTGATCTATCTTATTGATTTTCTCAAAGAACCAACTCTTAGTTTTGTTAATTCTTTGTATAGTTCTTTTTGTTTCTACTTGGTTGATTTCAGCCCTGAGTTTGATTATTTTCTGCTGTCTACTCCTCTTGGGTGTATTTGCTTGTTTTTGTTCTAGAGCATTCAGGTGTGCTGTTAAGCTGGTATTATATACTCTCTCCAGTTTCTTTTTGGAAGCACTCAGAGGTGTTTTCCTCTTAGCAATGCTTTCATTGTATATTAGGTATATTGTGCCTTAATTTTCATTAAAATCTAAAAACTCTTTAATTTCTTTCTTTATTTGTTCCTTGACCAAGTTATCATTGAGTACGGCGTTGTTCAGCTTCCATGTATATGCGGACTCTCTGTTGTTTTTGTTGCTATTGAAGACCAGTCCTTAGTCTGTGGTGATCTCAATCTTCTTTTATCTGTTGAGGTTTGTATTGTGACTGACTATATGGTCAGTTTTGCAGAAGGTACCATGAGGTGCTAAGAAGGTATATTCTTTTGTTTTAGGATGAAATGTTCTATCGTTATCTGTTAAAGCCATTTAGTCTATAACTTCTGTTAGTTTCAATGTGTCTCTGTTTAGTTTGTGTTTCTATGATCTGTCCATTGATGAGAGTGTGGTGTTGAAGTCTCCCATTATTATTGTGTGAGGTATGATGTGTGCTTTGAGCTTTAGTAAAGTTTATTTTATGAATGTGGTTGCCCTTCCATTTGGAACATAGATGTTCATAATTGAGAGTTCTTGGTATATTTTTCCTTTGATGAGTATGAACTGTCCTTCCTTATCCTTTTTGGTACCTTTTGGTTGAAAGTTGGTTTTATTCTATATTAGAATGACTATTGCAGCTTTTTCTTGGAACCATTTGCTTAGAAAATCGTTTTCCAGCCCTTTACTCTGAGGTAGTATCTGTCTTTGACACTGAGGTGCATTTCCTGTATGCAGCAAAATGCTGGGTCCTGGTTACATATTCAGTCTGTTAGTCTATGTCTTTTTATTGGAGAGTTGAGTCCATTGATATTGAGATATTAAGGAATAATTATTGTTGCTTCCTATTATTTTTTATATTATTTTTATGTTTGTGAGACTCTCTTCTTTTGGGTTTGTTGAAAGAAAATTACTTTCTAGCTTTTTCTAGGGTGTAGTTTCCCTCCTTGTATTGACATTTTCCATCTATTATCCTTTGTAGAGCTGGATTTGTGGAGAGATATTGTGTAAATTTGGTTTTTCCATGGAATATCTTGGTTTCTCCATCTATGTTAATTGAGAGTTTTGCTGGGTATAGTAGCCTGGGTTGGCATTTGTGTTCTCTTAGGGTCCGTATGACACCTGTCCAGGATCTTCTAGCTTTTGTAGTCTCTGGTGAGAAGTCTGGTGTAATTCTGATAGGTCTGCCTTTATATGTTACTTGACTTTTTCCCCTTACTGCTTTTAATATTCTTTCTTTGTTTTGTGTATTTGGTGTTGTGACTATTATGTGATGGGAGGAATTTCTTTTCTGGTCCAATCTATTTGGAGTTCTGGAAGCCTCTTGTATGGGCATTTCTTTCTTCTTCTATAATTTTATTGAAGATCTTTACTGGCTCTTTAAGTTGGGAATCTTCACTCTCTTCTATATCCATTATCCTTAGGTTTGGTCTTCTCATTGTGTCCTGGATTCCCTGGATGTTTTGGCTTAGATGTATTTTGCATTTTCTTTGACTGTTGTGTCAATGTTTTCTATGGTATCTTCTACACCTGGGATTCTCTCTTCTCTCTCTTGTATTCTGTTGGTGATGCTTGCATCTATGACTCCTGATCTCTTTCCTAGGTTTTCTATCTCTAGTGTTGTTTCCCTCTGTGATTTCTTTATTGTTTCTATTTCCATTTTTAGATCCTGGATTGTTTTGTATACTTCCTTCACCTGTTTGGTTGTATTTTCTTATAATTCTTAAAGGGATTTTTGTTCTTCCTCTTTAAGGGCTTCTACCTGTTTACCCATGTTCTCTTGTATTTCTTTAAGGGAGTTATTTATGTCCTTCTTAAAATGCTCTATCATTATCACGAGATGTGACTTTAAATCAGAGTCTTGCTTTTCTGGTGTGTTGGAGTAACCAGGGAATGCTGCGGTGGGAGAACTGGGTTCTGATGATGCCAAATAGCCTTGGTTTCTGTTGTTTTTGTTCTTGCCCTTGTCTCTCGCCATCTGATTATTTCTCATGTAAACTGGTCTTGCTGTCTCTGACTGTGACTTATTCTGGGAAGAATTTGGATATGGAGAGCTGTGGCATAGGGTCATCACTGTGGTGCAGGCTAAAAGGATCCTGTCTCAGCTGTTCCTTGGTTCATATGTCCTGATGGCTCTGACTGGTCCCTCTTGGGACAGGCATTTGGGCAGAAGTGTTGGTCTTACCTGTGCTTACAGATGTGTCGGCACTCCTGGAAGACCAGATCTCTCCTGGTGGTGTTTGGGTATCTAGAGAAAAGATATTTAACATGTATTAAGCTTGCTTCAAGCGTCATTCCCAGACCAATTTGAAATTTAACCTGAAGGGAAATTAAAATAAATATTATATCAGTGATATACACCTTTGTAGACAGTTTGCAAAATGCAGTCAAGAATCTGATTTCATCAGCCTACAACTGCAGGGGCAGGCCTCTTTTCTAACCACCTCTTTTCTAGAATTTTCTAAAGTCTTTGACATTCAAGTGGTTACTGTTCAAGTTCACAAGGCATGTGGTCGTTAATCATCGTCTCCACTGCAGTAAAAGGGCATCATTGTCTACAGTTCGTTCTCATGTCTTAACATTCCTCAGATACTAATGTAAAAGCCCAGAAGCACATGAATTGCCTTGCTAAAGCTTCAAAGCTACTGTGGGCACCTAGGATATAGCCTAAGTATCATGAAGGCCAAGAGATTTACCTTCTAATTATTGAAGGCTTTTTTTGGGGGGAGTATCAGTTGAAAGAGGGCTGCCATGCCTAGTGAGTGTGCTCCAGTTTCCTCCTACAGTTCTTTGGTCTCTTGCCAAAAAAAGTAAGTGCAGCCAGTAGCACACCCAGGAAGCATCCTGCTTTCTATTCTCCTGAAATGCCGAGGATCTGTCTGCCCCCTGCCAACACATTTAATGTCATCCCCTAACCTTTCTTGTGAACGCCAGTGTGTTAACAGTAAGGCAGGACAAAAATAGACCTTCTGTTCACTACAGCTTATCCTCATAGCCTTGTAGGGAAAACAGCTATAGAATCATTCAGCTTGCCGGGTTCCTTGTGCTGTATGGATTGTGGCTGGATAGAACAATTGATTAGCTTATCATCCAGGAAATGGTGCCCAACCATCTCATGGATCAGGGAGCTTGGCTCCAATCTCCAGCTTGGGAAGTTACTTTCAATTTTAAAGTCTGTAGGCCCTCCCCCCACCCCAGGCACTTACTCTACTAAACATCTATTGCTAATCTAAATTGAACTATAAACCAGCTCCCCAGTCCTTTTAAGGCAGAAGACTCAAGCCCCCTGCCCATCAGCAGAGCCAAAGACTTAGATGGAGGAATGGAAGAGTCACAGCTCTCAGAAGTTTCCCTGGGCCAATGCTTGTAAAGTGGGGACAACAGCTTTGTCATTGAGTCCTAACAGGCACAGGGATGGAGCACATGCTGCATACTGGGGTAGAGAGTTCAGTGAAAAATTCACCCTTCATGCAGGGTGAAACTGGAGCATTGCAGAATTTTGAGGGATTGTGTTTTGTTGTTGTTGTTTTTTGGTTTTGTGTGTGTGTGTGTGTGTGTGTGTGTGTGTGTGTGCGCGCGCGCGCACGCATGTGCCTGTACATGTATGTTATCCTCAGGACTATCATCTACTTCTTTAAGAGTCTGTCACTGGGAACTGGAGCTCACCAATTAGGCAAGACCTACTGGTCAGTGAGCCCCCGGGATCCTCTTGTCTTTGCCCGCCCGGCACTGGGATTACACATAAGCCTCACTTTGGCTCTCTTACATGGGTTCTGGGGCTCAAATTCAAGTCCTTGTACTCAAAAGGCATTACTTTACTGACCAAGCTAGCTCTCTGGCTCCAATTGTTTCTTATTAACAGGTACTCCTAACTAACACAGCAGACTACAAGATTCTTGCATTGCTTAATTAATTTCATCAGTCTCATCCAGGATATGTTTGGCCTGGAGGAGCAGAGAGGAAAGCTGGGATTTCATTACACAAAGTCTATTCAGCCAAACTTGAAGCTTTGGGCATTCAGCTGAGCTTGGAGCCAAGCCTCCCCTGCCCCTCCCTGTTTGGTTGTTCTAACTTTTTACCCATTTGTTGCAGAGGTATTTCCAGAGCTTACAATTAGCCAGTGTTTTGAACAGTTGTAACTAGAATTGGAGAGATTTAAAGCTTGGCTTCAAATAGCTTGGCCACTCAAAGAGCAGATAAACCAACCCAGTATCTTCCTCGGTGCTTTTAAAAAAAGGTGAAGAAGGCACTGATCTGACATTACAGGTCCCTATAAGGATGAAATTTGGGATTAGAACTGACAGGGGTTGAGACCAGAATCTTCCCAAGTAGGGGAGGGTGGGGAAGGTCCTCCATGCAGGCCTATCTCTAGTTTCCATCAAATCCCCCAATCTCTTCTCTGACTGAGCTCTACATAGCCAGGCCTCTATGCCCTGCCAGACTCTGTAGGGGCCTCAGTTTCTCTCATGGAACAAAGCCCTGCAGCATAGATGTGGCCCACAGAGTCCCCAGGTACTGAACAACCCCCTCCCCTCCAGGGGATGACTGCCCTACTCAGCAAAGGGAGGTGACAGGGGAAAGTCATCTGCTGTGGTGTGGTGGAGGCAAAGCTTCCCATTGTTGCCAGCACACATACACACAGACACAGACACACACACATAGATGCACACAGACAAACACACGCACACAGATATACACACACACATACACAGACACATAGACACAGTCACACACACACAGACACACATACAGATGTACACAGACACAGACACACACAGACATACATAGATGCACACACACAGAGACAAACACACACATACACTTCGACACACAGATATACATAGACACACATACAGACACACATAGACACACAGACACACAGACAGACACAGACACACAAACAGACACACATAGATACAGACACACACGTACAGACAGACACAGTCACACACGTACAGACATACACAAACACACACACACAGACACAGATACACACACACCACCACCACCACCACCACCACCACCACCACCACCACCACTTTTTTTAAAGGCTTGCTGGTTTGTGTACGAAGTACACACTTTCTTTGTTAGCTGAAGCATATTGGCAGGGCAGGGTTTTACTCTGCACAGTTGACAGTTCCACCCATATCCCTCCATTTGGTTTCTGACACCGTATATTTTTCTTCCCCCACTTGGTTTTGGCATCTTTGCTGCTTTCTCCATTTTATCTGTCTCTCTACTCCCCCGCCCCCACTCCCCAGTCTCCTGTGAGGCCTATCCTTAGGTTTCAGGCAGTTGCCTTGCTGGTTTTCCCTGAAATTCTGAATTTCTGTAAGTTTCAGCTTTTAAAGCCCCGCCCCACCCCCCATGTACTAGTCTCTTCTATTTTATCACCAGGGCCGCTCTGCTCTTTACTGCCATTATTCTGAGGGTCTCTCAAACAGTAGAAGAATGATTTCTATTTGGGGTTCGATATGTCCATCTCATGGGAGCTCCTTCAGTATAACATCTGTGCTGGTTCTTTAAACACATGAATGCATGCAAAACACACACAGTACACACACACACACACACACACACACACACACACACACTTCTGTTTCACTAATTGGCCATAGCTATCCCAGGGGTTTCTAAGGTTCTTAGAGGCCAGTGCAGTTGAATGGGCACTCAGGGACTCTTAAATTGAGCACATTAAAAAGACTGATTTAGAAGGAGTTTTGACAAAGGCTCTTTTTAATTATTTTTTTCCCCCTGCTTTGCTATGGCTGGTCGGAGCCTGGTCCCTGAGTCATTAGGGGGCCCAGCCATTAGGTGTTCCTGCTTACTCTGCAAATGTAACAGGCTTATCACGTAGAACTCTGTCTCCAGCTGGTTTAAAATGTAGGTGGTGCCAGTGGGTAGCAGCTGTTCCAGACTGCAGAGCCAGGAGACACCAGGACGACTCTTGGTGTGAAGAGGTCAGAACCCAGGACCCTGTATAGTACACTGTTCTCTGTCTTTTCTATACACTGGCAGTGTGAAGGGCAACCAGCCTTGTCAGGGTCCCCAGATGCCCACCCTCCCCTTGTCATTCATTCAGAACCCAGGCAAGCTTAGCACTGGCTTTTGACATAAGGCCAGACTACTTAGTCACCTCACAAATGATGAATAATTCGTACATTTGTAATTCAAATGTTCATGCTGGTGCCTAATGCAAATGAAAAGTTGTTATTAGGAGTGAGGAGCACATGGATTCGGTTCAGAAACTCTGTTTTTAAATTGCCAATTATTATTTGCCTTGGGTTTCAAGGCTGGGCCGCTTCTATTTTTGCAGCTGCTTTATCTGAATTGGCACGCCCAGTTCAATGGCTTCGAGGGAGTGCTGATCAGATCAGGGAGGGCAGCAGGCACCAAAAGGCTTGTTTTATTCCTAAGGCTGAGTTAGTGGGCATGCTCCTCTGCCTATTCTTCCTCCAGGGCTCTGAAGCTCCTTTCTTCAAGTATCCTAGCAGACTTTTAAAGACATATTAAAAGAAGTTGAAATCACACACAAAATAAAGAAACTAATTCAGAAAGTCTTCATGTACCCACACCCAGTAATAAGAGCTTTCTGGACTTTCTCTGCAACCCCACTGGTTACTTTAAATTCCACAATGAGAAAACATTTTGCTTCAGCAAGTTGTCTTGGCTTTTAGAAAGAATAGCGGTGTTCCCCCCCCCAATCTCTCCCCCACATCTGGAAAAGGCTCCCCAGGGGAACCATAAATGAGGACAGCAGAGCTTCCTGAAAGGGGAAAGGACAGCCTTACCTCCAATGACATCACAGAAGAAACCGGTCCCTTGAAGAAATGCCCTGAAGTGCCTCTGCTCCCCTCTGGCCCTGACCATCCCCTGGCATCACGGGAATGCGCCGTGTCGGGAGTTGGAGGTAACATGATGCTCTTCCTCTGGAAGCCTGTATCAAGTGTTTTGGTTTTCTCAGACTTGCTTACAGCTGGGATACTGTGCACAAGCATGCTCTGCTCTTTATATGTATACAAAACATGGTGATTGTAAAGTTACAGGGTCAGTCAGAGCTTTCTGAAGCCAAGAAAGGAATGAAATTGGAAAAGGGTATCTTAGATGAAATATGTGAATACCATAACTGACGTCCATAATCCTCTAAGTACCTGCAGGAAAAATATAGGAATTTGCCTATTATTTCTACTTTGTTATTGAGATAGCACAGCAAGAAAAAAATGTTTCTAATGCCACTACCAAAGGTAGTTTTAAAAAAATGAGTCCATGTCCCTCAGGAAGGGAGAATCTTCACTTTCCTGTGGGGGGGAGTCTACATTCTTAACCCCCCTTTTTAGTTGAGTCTGAAATCCTCCAGAGTCCAAAATAATCTTGTTTAAAAAGCAGTGACACCTGTAAAAATTAACTAAATACCTTTCATGTCTACTCATCATTCTATTGGTCCATTTCTCCAACACATTTGAGTTTTAAATGTTATGTTAATTTGTATGCAACATAAGTTTAAAATTTGGGAATGTCTAGTACTTCCTGGTTAATCTTTTGCTGTCTGAAACAGTGGCTTCTTGGGACCCAGTGGCTAAAATAAGTTACTCTGATATTTCTGTTAGGAAAACGCAAGTGTGTACAACTGTTTTTAAATTTACACTTAATGTCTTCGAAACGTGGCCTTAAATGAGGAGGCAGACGTTGTTCTGTGGTGGGGCTAAAAGGGTCTGAAGATCGGCCTGTCTACCTTGATCTCTGCTTTCTGAAGAAAATTCAACTGGGATGAAATGATTTTTTTTTTAACCTAGGGAAGGTAGCAAAGAATCTTGTAGAGTCCTAAGAGCCAGTCATCCATCTGTGAGGACGTGGGGACTGAGGTGAGGGTAGGGTTTCAGGGTGAACATGGCTGCCTGCTGTGAGGTCAATGCATGGGTACCTCCCACTCCATACACTCCACACACCCGTACTCACTCATAAAAGTGGTCCCATATGCACACATGTATACTCATATACACACACATGTATATTCCTGCTCACTCACTTGCATGTTTACTTACGTATTCAAACATTCACACACGGAACAACCTTACACACACAGTCATAGCAACATGGCTACACTCTTTGGAGTCCAGAATAATTGGGCAAATGCATCCCCACTGATCTGTTATTTATGTTTTGACTCAGTCTTAGCCCAGAGCCAAGGCTTTATGTGTATTTTGTGTGTGTGTGTGTGTGTGTGTGTGTGTGTGTCCCCTATAAGGAGTAGGCCTTATTCTAAAGCTAGGTCTCCACATGACCCAGAACAAGAGAGACTCCATCTTGATTGGTTAGTAAGTGTTCTTCTAATTGTTTCCAACCCCATTCTTTTACATTGTGTGTGTGTGTGTGTGTGTGTGTGTGTGTGTGTGTGTGTTAGAATATTTGATCTGTAAGTATCTTATTTCCTTCAGTTTTTAAACATCAGGTCTACTTAACAATAGGACACAATTTCATGATAAATTCCACTGGGGGAATAACCCATTTTCAATGCTTCATGGTGATTTTAATATTAGATGAGATTTATTCACAGTCCATCAGATTTAAAATTTTTCTCCTGTTGTCAACTGGGAGACAACATTTCCAGTGGTATCTCAATAGGGAGTTGATCTGTGAGACATACAGAGGCCCCCAAGGGAGGCCCCCCTGCTTGTCACCCTGCTTTGTCGGAGTCCTCCCACTGACCGCAAGGTATTTGTCCTATTTCCTGTTCTTCCTGCTCACATCAAAGAACTTTGCATTTCCATGGGAATCTGGAAAAATTTGAAAAATGTCCCTTTGATATTGACTCCTGTGTCCTCTTCCCATTGGTGGATCCATAGTCTTCCTCCTTCTGGTTCTCTAAAGTATAAATTGAATTCAGTTATGATCGAGTTTTTAAACACAGATGGCTATTGATGGCCTGGAAATAACCAGATGTTGATATTTTTAATTTTTCTGAAAGATTTGTGTCCCTGCTGCCTACTTTAGGAATAACTACAACCTCCCTATGCCCATTGCTTGACATGCAAACTCTCAAACTAGCCTTTGTCTTCTTCTGTTTGATGCCCATATGCGCAGTGAGTCGCAGTGCTGTCTCTTTTAGTTGAATATGTCGTCTTGAGAAACAGTATTACTAGAAATTAAAAGCACTTGACCAAAATGCAAATTCCAGAAAGAGACCAATTAACCCCAACGTCCTGTACATACACAGAACTGAAAATTTGCCAGGGCAACATACGCTATTAATTACACTGACACATTGGGAGAAAGAATGTCCATAGGAGAAAATGCCTTAATTCCTTTGTCAGTTCTCCTCTTTCTCTGCGGAGAGCCTGCTTAACTCCCACACAAAGGTATGCTGTGCAGGACAGCACTAATCTCCGAATCAACCTGTCCATGATTTAACGGGCAAGGCAAAGCATATTCTTAGCCTGCCACTTGAGGACCGGTTTCTTCCTGTTGCTCTTTTGTTCTTGGAGACATTTTGTGTTCTCTCTTACCTCATGTGGTAGTGTAGGCTGGCATTCATCCCTGGACAGGCACCAGACTCTGACAGGAGGAATATTTCCTTCATGTAAGAATCACAGTAAGTGGTGTGTAAGTCACCCTAAACCGGGGATTACCTGGATAGAAAGGAAAAGAGGATTCATCATTTCAGAGTTCACCCAGGAGCCGCTGATACACTTGTCAGCCTTTGACAGTCCAGATGGAAAATTTATGGGGAAAATTCGTGCAATTTAGCTTGATCCAGCAAAATGGGTTTTGAACTTTCAGAGATGAAAAATTCATGAATCTTTGCTTTGAAAAAAAAAAAAAAGGTCTTTCCTACAAAAGGGAGACTTTGGGCTACCTTCCAAAATGATTGGGTCACCATATTGTAAGATAATACTTAAATGCAATTAGTGCCAAAATACATGATTACATCTTGTTCGTTATCACCTTTCCTAGCTCGTGAGCTGCCATCAACATAATTTTCCTCCAAGGTCAGCTGCAGTTGCTGCATAGAGCAGCTGTCTAGGTATAATTAACTGAGGATGTGTCCAACATGCCACTGTAAAAGTATTGTTTTCCCAGCTTTCTATATCTCAAAAGGCAACGACTAGTGTGCACACTATGAATCTGGCTACAAGCAGGTTACCAGGAGCCAAATGTCATGGTACCTAATTTCTGCATTCACTTAAGTACAATTATTTATCACTATCTGAAGGTGTTTTTCCTTCTTTTTTCTAAAGGAATATATGTGTCATCGCAGACCAAGTGAAGGAATATTTGTGGTCAGGCTAAATTTCTGATGCATTTAAAATATGGCATGGGTGCTTTAAACTAGGTATGGTTTTTTGAAAACAACACTAAATAACCTTCTCAAGTGGTAGTATTGCTTAACATTTTGTTGTTGTTGTTGTTGCCCCATAAAGTTGTTCTTTTTTTTTTTTTTGTTAGCTTTAATTCTTATCTTGACACAGCCTAAAGTCTTTGGAGAAGAGAGAGTAACAGAGTACTTTACTATATCAGACTGGACCTGTTTGTGGGGAAGTTATCTTTGTTGTTAATTGGTGTGGCATGGCCTGCCCACTGTGGGCGGTACTATCCCTATACAGGTGGCCTTGAATTGCAATTATTGAGAAAGAGAAAAGGAATATCTTCTTATTTGTGATTAGGTATGATCTGCATATGAAGTACTCCCTAGAGACTCTTGTGTTGAATCCTTGGCCCACAGGTGTTGGTGAATTTGGGAGAGGGGAAGAATCTTTAGGAGATGGGGCCTTGCTGGAAGTAGCTACCAGAAGTGTGTCTGGGGATGTATCTTGTCCTGGCGCCTTCCTGTATTTTCTTTATGGTCCATGTCTATCATAAGGTGAAGAACTGCCATGTTTTCCTGCCACAGTGATGCTGTTCTCACATGCATGAGACCAAGCAACCTTGAACTGAACCCTTTGAAACTGAAAGCCAGAACAAAACTTTCCTCTCTTGTTTACGTCAGGTATGTTGATTACAGAGATAAAAGACTGATAGATATTGTGGTCTTCAGGAAGAAAAGAGTATGTATGACTTCCATGGATATTGCTTCTTTCAAGTAGAGTAACTGCTATTTACTGTATGAGTCAGAATGTTCTGGAAGGAGGGTGTTCAGGACTAATAGGACACCCTTCCCCCTACACAAAGAGACTTATGAAGGATTGGCTTATGTGATTATAGAGACTAAGGAATCTCATAGTTCAAGAGTTAATGACTCAGGAAAACCAATGGGGCAATTGTAGTTCAACCCCCAAAGCCTGAAGCTAGGAGTTAGATATCCAAGAGCAAGAGAAGATGGGTGTTCTAGCTCCGTCAGAGAGAGGGAATTCACCTTTCCCTTACCTTCTTGTTATCTTTGGACTTTGAACGGATTGACTTATGATACTTCACTGTGGGAAGAGATCTTCTTTACTTAGTGTTGATGCATACCTTAATCTCTCCTGGAATTGCCCTCCCGACACACAGAAGTAATGTTTTACCAGCTAGCTGGGCCTCCCTCAGCCCTGTGAAGTTGGCAAATGTAATTAATCATCATGCATACAGTCATGGGGTCAAGAAGAGATGAATAACTTTCCTCTAGTTGGTAAAGAGAATGGAAATAAGGAATGGGATTACAGCCTTTTTGAATGTCAGGCCAGGACTTGGTTAGAAACTTACTTCTTCCCTCCTTTAATTCCAGAACTGATGTCTAGTAAAACCCTATTTTGCTTAGAATGTATAAACAAATAACCTTAGCTTAGGATAAATGGAGAGATTCTATCTAATAAAATTAAAGTTTCAACTATAGGATATATTAATAATTCTGTTACAGGAGAGTCAAGGCCAAAAATGTCTGGCCTTTGAGAGTTCCCTCTGGGCTGACTACAGATGTGACTCTTGAGATACTTGTAACTCCTGGAAGCAGGCAGCAATGAGGTCAAGGCTATCTTATAATAAACAATATACAGATACTTTTTTGCTTTTCTTTTAGGTTGATGTGTATAATAGGGATGTCACAGCCATAGAGGGTAATACTGACTCTGCTATAGACGAGTCAAGTCAGCCGCACAAGCTGTGTTGTCTTCATGCTCTTTGCTGTCCTCCATTTGCTTGTGCGATAAGGCAGCATCATCTGAGTGTGTACTTGGCAGGCATCAAAAAAATAATTCTAGGGAGCTTGATTCTCAGTTGTAGATGTAGTTGGACATTTGGGCAAAACAGACAGCACATTGAAATAGCACTGTACTGCATTGTGCAGACATAAGAGTAGGCTTAGGAAGGCAGCTAGCTGTTGCTGTGTTTTGAACTTAGCTGGTCGATTATTCAGAAACCCCATTTTATTTATTTGGACGATGAGTAACAGACAAACTGATACCTGGATAGATGGCAGACACTCTTTCCTGAAAAATGAGTGCAATGAGATCAGCATTTCAAGGGAAATAATCGACAGTATTTGTTGCCAATGATCAAAATTGAGTTTTCAAGCGAAAATGTGATGTTTAAGTTGACTCTTCTTCTGTGGCCTCGACGGCATCCACGACAAGGTTTTTAATGGTATTAACAAATGTATAATTGGGCAGAAATGTATCAACATTTGAACTATTGGAATGATTGAGTTTCTAAATGACTTAATGTGCCTATATGTGCTCATGAAGCCCATGCACCGGAAACGGGCCCTGATGCTGAGATGTGGGTCTTTGTAAGAAATAATTAGTAGTACAATAAGAAGCAGAACCTTCATGAATGAATTAATGTCACAACATGGGAGTTGTAAGCTGTCTTGAGAGTATCATGGTTTTATTGTTTGTTTCTTTGAGACAGGGTGTCATGTAGCTCAGACAAGAGATGACCTTGAACTCTTGACCCTCTTGCATCTATCTCCTGAGTGTTGGCATAACATGCATGCATGATCAGATCTGCTTCATACAGTGCTGGGGGTGATCCAGGACCTTGTATATGACAGGCAAGCACTCTACCAACTGGACCACAGCCCCATCTCAAGCAATTGGTTGTTACAAGACCAAAATCCATCACAAGATCTTCCTCCCCACCTTGATATTGGACTTCTTAGCTTCCAAAACCATGAATCAAACTTTTGTATATAAATCACCCAGTCTTTTATATCCTGGTTCTGTAGCATAAAATGGAGTATGACAGTAGTGGAGCTTAATATAACAGAATATTAAAAGTGCATTGATAATGGGTTCACATTCCATTCATACTTAGCCTTATGAAAAAGAGACTACCACATAGAAAATGGGGGTACAGCATTAAAGGACATCCACAAATATCTGAAAAATACTATGAAAATATTTCTCCTCATTCTATTGACATGCCCTAACAAAAGTGAATTTTCTTTACACATTTCAACCAAAACAACCCATTACAACAGACCAAATGCGGATGTGGTAACCAAGCTGCCATCTGTCAAACCAGTTGTAAAGATTTGTAGAGATATAGATATCTTATTGATTTAAAAAATCATACACCCCCCACACACACACTCTTACACACATGCCCTTCGTATCAACGTTACTTTTGAAAACAGGTAACAGAGTGATTTTCATTAAGAATCTGGGGAAGTCCTGAGTGTGGAAAAAACAAACAAACATAAAAACCAGTGCTGACTGTTAATCTGTAGGTTGCAGGGAAGCTCTCTTGAGAAGCTACACAGTGATTTGAGGAGCAAGGAGATGCAGAAGAGTTTCTCAAAGCAAAAACAAACTGTTTCTAGGGTAGCATGCCAATGTGTGTGCTGCTGGCGTGAACAAGAGCCAGCAACAGAAAATGCAGGTGATAGAAAGTAGTGGACAGTTTTGAAAACCAAAGATCACTTATACAAATTCCCTTTCCCTTGACTGATTGCAAATACGTTTTCCAGCTCTCAGTTCTTAAAGGTAGTGATTTAAAGAACAGGTTTTATTTTTTAATTTGATATAATTTTTTAAGGTTTCAAACCATACTTTCTTTTATGTATAGCAGCATACTTTACATATTGAAAAACACTATCATAGAGTTATATCTCTTTTTTTGGTGTAAGTATTAGGCATTTTATCATTTTGTTATATCACATATATGTTTTGTGTGTATTTCCTTTACATTGTGCTATGGATTTTCACATTTTTATTAATAAAAATGCATTTTTATTTCATGTACACATTGGATAATGATAGGACTAGGGTAATTAAAATATCTGTCTCCATGACTTTTATCATTTCCCTTCCTTTTGAAAGCACCTCTGTAGATCAAAGGGGTTGTAGCTGCATTGGTGTTTAAATTTCCCCTTCGGTAGCATATAGAGTCTGTTCTGCCACCAAAGACACTAACCAGTAAAGTGAAGGTTGTGTAGATGCCAGGTTTGCTCATCCATGTTCATGAGTTACATAGGTGGTAGTGTCAGCAACGGGGCCTTGCCCCATTTGTAGAGAGCAATCAGTTGTGGAGAGCCATCTGTAGACTTGACAGGTTTGTTTGGAGGTTCCCATAGGATCCCTGTAGCCAACATCTCAATTAGATATAACCCAATATGTATACATATACACATATACATACACACACACACATACACATACACATACATATATACATACATATACATACTTACATGCATATAAGTATACATATACACATATACATACATATACATACTTACATGCATATAAGTATACATATACATATATATGTGTGTGTGTATATATATATACACACACACACACACACACACACACACACACACACACATATATATATATATATATATATATATATATATATATATATATATGCTCCTGCCAGCTTAGGTTTCCATACTACCCTCACATGGCCCTTAATTTTAGCTGTCTCTCCACATACTCTGTCCATTGCCTCCCTCTTTCCTCCCCCTCCCCACTGTATCCTACCATTTTGGTCTCCTTCTGTCCATCCATAACTATTACATTTAACTTTCCTAAGAAGACCTACTTATTCTATACCTAACTTCTGCAGTTTTATGGATTGTAGCTAGGTTATCATTGACCTTACAGCTCACTCAGGATGACTTTTTTTCTCATTTTATTCATTTTCCTGTGAATCTCATGATGTCATTCTTTTGAGTAGCTGAGTAATATCCCACTATGTAAATGTACATTTTCTTTCTCCATTCTTCTGGTGAGGTATATCTAGGTTGTTTCCAATTTCTGGCTATTAGGAATAGAGCAGCAATGCACAGGGTTGACTGTGTGTCATTGTGGTAGGCTGGAGCATCCTTTGGGTATATGCCCAACAGTGTATAGCTGAATCCTGAAGCAGGTCAATTCTCATCTTCCTAAAACAAAAGAATATACCTTCTTCTCAGCACCTCATGGAACCTTCTGCAAAACTGACCATATAATTGGTCACAAAACAGGCCTCAACAGATAAAAGAAGACTGAAATAATCCCATGCATCCTATCAGATCATCACGGATTAAGGCTGGTCTTCAATAACAACAAAAATAATAGAAATCCCATATACATGTGGAAGCTGAACAATACTCTACTCAATGATAACCTGGTTAAGGAAGAAATAAAGAAGGGAAGAGACTTTTTCTATTGGTGAAGTTTCTGAGTCTCTGGCTTCTGGTGGTTTGGAGTCTAGAGAGTGTTCTGTGTGGTCCTTTTGACCTCTTGGCTATTGCGGTTCCCCCTCCCACCTCCAGTATTCCTCAGAGACAAATTGCTAGCAACTGAGTAAGTTGTAATGAAGGACAGTTCATAAGGGAAGGCTATGTGGATGAGAAAGAAAGTCCACAAGTTGCCTGGACACCGTCTCTCTTTTATAAATCTGGCAAAATGTTGGCGGTCTCTTCCTCTGCAGTCAGGATTTAATGGCATTCTTAAAAACCCAGTTTCCATTCTTTGCTCATTAGTGAGCATTCATCAGATCTCTCCATGGACAAGTTCACCAAACAGACTCAGAACTCAAGATCCTAGACCCTCTACACAGACACATTGGCTATTTTCTATCTCCTGTCTCCTAAGTTTGATTTGCGGCAAAGGATTAAACTCCGTTCTAGGTTCATCTCCATCAATAGCACATGAAGAGAGACCTGGACCAGATGGAGTTTAGGTCTGCTCAGCAGCAGAATGAGTTATCATCTCCCTGCCTCAGTCTGCTTATCTGCAAGAAGGTGACATCCTCTCTTCCCTGTCTTCATTCTTCCAGCTTGAAGCTTATGTCTGACACAGTCCCTTGACGTGAAGACTTGAACACATCTTCAAACTTAATGCCACTCTCCCTTTACCCATCCCCCTATTTAATAATTAATCTACATTAACCTATTAGTCCCTGAATAAGCATTTTAAGAAATCCTTTTTTCTCTTTGAATGGGTGTTAATCTTTTGTTTCCGAGTAAATACAAAATATGTGCCATGCTATGTTGGCCTAACGAAGGAATAAATGGTTCCATGCTGCCCAAACCAACATATCCGAGGGCCAATTTGACCACAAAGAGGTTTTTTGGGAGTGTCAGGCAGAGGCCAGGGAGGCCATGATCAGCTTCCCAGTCTTTCTCACTTGGTTTATTTAGTGCGTTTTTTCAGGACTAGTTTTTCTTGAGTAGTAAAGACTCCAAGCAAGCAACTTACCATGATGTATATTCTCCCAGATAGTATGCAGACTCAAAGACCAGAGGTCGAGGCTGCTTCGGTCTCATAGTTCTGCTAAATATAACATTCATTTTCAAGGCCACATCATGTTCTTAGACAAGAACACTTTTTCCATTTTTCTATTTTGTCATCACTGTGTCTAGCATTTTAGGCTTCAAGAAAGAGGGCAGGGAAGTCCCCTCAGGATGCTTTCTCCAAGAAATGCATAAAAGATTCAACTGCATCCCATTGGGCAGGATCCAGTCATATGGCCACTTCTGATAGCAAGGGAGTCTGGGAATTATACTCTCCATTTCAAACTGGCTAAGAGTACAGAAGACTTGACAAAGATCGAGAAAGACGTATTGGAAAGGGATTAGCAGCCCCCGTCCCCAGTGGAGGCTTTTCTTGATGGTGGTGATGGGGAGAAGATGAAGTAGACTAAATGAATCCAAAGGTTGTCAAGCTGTGCCTATAATGGGTCTCACACTGCAGCCATACTGTGTTGCTGTGATGCTGCCCCGCAACTGTAAGAATAGCCATTCATGTTATAGAAATGAATGACAGAATTGAAGAGTTACGAGGAAAATATTTCTGATAAAATTGTAGAAAAATGTAGAGAAACAGGTTAAGACTGAAGATTATCATGGAAAATTATACAGATAAAATGGTAGGCAGAAAAATAACTCTATGATTATTGAAAGTGGAATTATAAACATTTTCAGGTAAAATTGCAGACTTACACGGAAAATATTTCTGATAAAATTTAAGAAATATATAGACAAACACATTAAAATTGAAATATTTCTACTTCCTTTTTAATTAATTTAGCAATTTTTTTATGCTTACCACTTTTACTTTTAAATTTGCCCTGAAAAGTATCAATTTTAATGCGTTTTTTTATATATCTTTTCTATTTTATCAAAAATATTTTTACTTCTTATTTTATCTTAAATACTTCTTATTTATTCTTAAATAAGAATTTTATCGTAAATCTTCAATTTTATCATAAAATGTTTTTACTTCTTATTTTCAACAAAAGAACATGCTTTAAAAAAAAATAGAAATGAGTGTGCTTGGCTGGACTCACCAGGCAGGCTTTCACCAATCCTGAGCTAAACACTAGCATACTATGGACAGCTAGTCTCTGATTATCAGTGTCCTTGGCATTGTGCTGAGCACTTCACATGCTTGTACCGTACACTAAACAGTTCCCCACAAAGCCCTTTGAAGTAGGTGTCCTCCTCTTCCCGTCCTCCCTCTCCCCCTCTTCCCTCTCCCCCTCCTCTGCCTCAAGAGGAGCTTATCAAAAACTCGGTTGGAGAAATGTACTGTCTTTCTTGACTTTGCAGGGCATGTACACAGAAGATGGATTTGAATGGAGACATTGTCTCTACAACCCATTCTC
Source organism: Apodemus agrarius (assembly GCA_964023405.1). Taxonomy (NCBI): domain Eukaryota; kingdom Metazoa; phylum Chordata; class Mammalia; order Rodentia; family Muridae; genus Apodemus; species Apodemus agrarius. The sequence goes on along the minus strand of OZ030027.1, from coordinate 26,544,960 downwards.
ACCCTGTTCTCCAAAGAAGTCTAGCAATCCAGAGGCTATGGGAATTGGGTCTGTTCTAAAACAGTAAACTCAGAAGGCACCAAAGACATTAGTAATCAGTTTATACAACTTAGTGCATAGTTAGTAAGAGCAGCCAGTTAAAGAAGAAGCCATTTTGTAGTGTATTGGTCAGAAATCTTTTTGATGTTGTGTACACAATCGGAGCTAAGTGATGGATGTAAAGACTCCTTCAGTCTCCCTTTCCTCGGCTTCTCTTGGTCAGAATCACTGTGATTAGCAGAGCTTCTGGAGAGGTTATGATTGCTGGTAGATATGATCTGACTGGGGTTGCTCTATACCTCCATATGAGCATGATGAAAGTCCAGTTCCATGGGGCTGTTTAGGGTATGGTTTATACCAGTGTGAGGATGGTCCTGTACTAGATGGAGGCAAAAGACAGACATAGAAAGGGCCTGGCTGAATTAAAAGTTGAGATGGTCTTAGTCAGCAGAGACCAAAACCTGGATAAACTTTGTTCTCAGATAAATGGAGATACATTGGTTTGGGAGCAGAGATAAGAGATGAAGTGTTCATGTTACCTTGGAAATATTGAACCCAGCAGCAAATTCCTCTGTAGGTATCCAGTAGGTTTACTTTTTAGCTTTCTGCAAGCTTGTATAATACAGAAACAGTGCTCCTCAAATGCTGCTGTTTCTTTTGCTTTGCTATGAGGCTTAGCCAGCAAAGCATGGACTTCTAGGTTGGAACACTGGCCTTCCCACATGGCTCCTACCATATTTTTTCAGCTTGTGTCTATTAGTTTTATGTCACTCTTACAAATTAGTGAGAGAAAAATTTAGAAGTGGAAAGATTTATTCCGACTCAGTTTTGGTCCATCAGAAAAAAGGCCATGGTGGGGGTGGGGGGGAGAGCAATAATAGAAAGGGGTAGACAAGATGCATTTTTCAATGGCATACCCCAAGTGACCTACTTTCTCTAGTCACGCTCCCTGCCCCTCCCCCAAGCTCTACAAGCTCATGTAAGTATTTTGTTTTTCACCCATCAATATATTAAATGTTTGATTAGGTTTCTAACCCTCTCTAATTGTTTCTAGGAACACCATTACAATGCACCCCACAAGTGTACTTCACTAATCTCTTAGGTGTTTTTTTTTTAAGAGCAATCAAGTTGACCATAAGAATTAACCACCACACCCCTCTCTTTGTGATTCCTGGAAAGCAAACTGTATTCTCAACTGTAGGATAGTTTACTTTTTGAGATAGCATCAATGATCTGATCAATGCACATGCTTTATAGAGCAGTGCATGTATGCCATTTTATTTTATCTTCATAGGACTACTAAAGGGTGGGGACAGGCAATATGAGACCAGCACTCATTGATCATTTTCCTGGGTGTAATTGGCTAGATACTCTGACCTGTTTCTATTTGGAACTTTTCACCACCACCTATGAGACATATTATTACTGTATATCTGTTTACAGATGGAATAGAAGTTAAGCAGTTGGCCCAGGATCTTACAACTGGATACAATAATACCCAAACTTTGAGCTTGTCAACTGGAAATTGATTTCTGTTATCTCTCTTATGATGGGCCATCTGTAGACACACATACATGGTTCAGGATAGACTTGGTAAAGGAGTTCAGAGAGAAACAAGACTCTGCCCAAAGTCCAGAACTACTACACCAATTAAAATTGACAAGAGTGGCCAGATATAGTGAAACATACCTGTAACCCTATGACTCAGGGGACTAGGCAAGAAGAGAGGATGTTCAAAGCCAAGCTGGCCTATGCCATAAAATTATGAAGAACAATAGTCAGTCCCTGCCCCCCAGGAGCCTTAATCTATGGAAGTAGATATAGTAGTTAATATGAAGAGAATAAAGAGCCAAGTCTCAGGGTGGGTTGGAATTACAGATTTAGGTTCCTGACAGAACAATGAAACTAAGTAAGAACGAGTCAGCAAGAACTGACCTTTATTGAGAGTTGTACTCTATTGAGTCAATAGGTATAACAATGCTATATCTAGCCACTACTTCCAAATGCTCAAAGAGGCGTCTATTCTGATGTGCTAGAGTTTATGCCATACTGATTGTTAACTAACTTGAAGTCCACCAGTAGATCCAGCAATATACCTTGTATATCTTATATTGTCATGAAGGGAGAGAGTCCATTAAAAAAAATTGAGCCATTGGGTCTGGAGAGTTGGCTTAGTGGTTAAAACAACTTGTAGATCACCCTTGTAGATCAAACTTATAGTTTGGGTTCCAGAATTCATATGCATCTCATAACCATCTTTAACTCTGGTTCCAAGGGATCTAACTCACCATTCTCGTCCCTCTGATGGTAGACATGCATGTTGTGCACATATGTACATGCAGGGAAAACATTCATACACATAGAATAAAATGAATAATTAAAAACAGCTAATGAACAAGTCGGGAAGTGTGCTAAGCACCACTGCACACAAAAATGGAGTGTTATGATGAAGGTGGTCTGGGCATGGTAATCGTGAAGGCTTTCACAATGAATCGATAGCTAAGCTGGAGCTAAGGTGAGGAAGGAGCCAGCACTTGAGAACAGTATCCCACAGCTACTGGGGTTTCTTATCTGGGTAAGAAAAAGCTAGAGAATTTGGAGCACAGGAGTACAGTGTATCTATAGGACAATGAATGAGGAAGAAACAGTTGTGTTATAGGAGACCAGGGAAGGGGAACGACATGACTAAGTCACAGAAGGTTCTAAAACTGAACTTTTCTGTAAGTTTCAAAGACACAATTAACATATTAATCAAGGACAGACAAGGTCTGACTTAGGTTCATCAAAGAATGTCAGTTGCATGAAAAGCATGGATCCAAATCGGACAAGGCAGGGTGCTGAAAGACATGTTGGGTGGTATGTCCTGAACTGCAGAGGGAGTCACATGATGGCAGAAAGTAGATTGCTTTGGTATACATGTTGTGTGTGGAGTTGACAGATAACTTGAGTGTATCAGAAGGGCTTGGACTCATGCTCATGTCCTAGATTGTTGGTCTAAGAATCAAGATGGAAAAAATCAGAGAGGAGCAGGAGCAGGTTTTGCAGGTCTTTCCAGTTTGAACACCTCAAGTTTGCAATGGCTGCTGGGCATGTAGGTCAATACAACCTTTATATATAAGATCCATGACGGGAAAGGGAACTATACATATGATATACAAGGCACCTGAGCTGCAACATTAAAGCCATTGCCTGGGGAGGAAGTTCCACGAAGTGTCAACACTCGGGAAAACTCCACACTCCTCCAGACATGCAGAGAAAGGCAGGCAGGAGCCAGCACACAGACGGCCATGAGGAGAGTTGACTGGAAACTACTGCTGAACTGACCCAAATTGACATTTTCTTAAAAAAATATTATGTATTTATTTTTATTTATATGAGTACACTGTAGCTGTCTTGAGACACACACACCAGAAGAGTACACTGGATCCCATGTGGTTGCTGGGAATTGAACTCAGGACCTCTGGAAGAGTAGTCAGTGCTCTTAACCATTGGGCCATCAAGTATTATCCTGGAAGCAAGATACAGGAGAAGTTTAGGGTGGGTGTGGCTGGCATCAGGATGAACAATGAAGAGTTGTTCCCAGCAGTTCATGTGAGATATCACGAAGGCTAGAACTTAGCTGCTGACCACATGGAAGATGAGGGGACAGATTCAAAATTATTAACGAGGATCTGACTGTATGTGGTACTATTTTGGCTGAGAAAGAGGAATACACAGGACAGTTTTCAGCCTGGTTACATGTCAGAGCCATTGAGTGAAACTGAGAGCATATCATATATGATGATATATGAATTTCATTCTGTCTTCCTTTCTTCTGCCAATCCTGGTGCCCATATTCAGATTGTGGAGTTGATGGGATTTAGCATAGTCCTTGAGGAATTATTCTTTGAAGCAAGTCTTGTTCAGCATATTAGTTGTACCTGGGAGATGGATGGCTGCGTGACATTCAAGAGACATGGTCACGAAACCAGAAATCACAGGAAAAAGAAAACAGAAGAGCAGAAAGAGAGAGAATGGTCACAGCAGTGCTCAGTGAACTTACCAGAGCTCATTGGATGGGGCTTCGGCCACAGAGGTAGCTGAAGTTGTTTCCATGGCATCGGAAAGGTAGAAGCCAGGCAGTGGTGGATAGGGAGGCCAAAGGGCAGGAATTGGAAAGCACACATCTGAACATCTTTCAGGTAGACTAGTGAGATTTACTCTGTTTTTCCTTTGAACAAGAAGACAAAACTGCCACTGAAACTGAAAGAAATGGAAGACTTAAGACCTTAAGTGAATTAACTGCTAGAACTGAGTTTTGAGACTCTTTTAAGTGCCCTGCACAGAGATGGGAAATGTGTGTTTGTTTCGATAGCTGTTGGTAGTCATCCAGCAGAAAGCTCAAGCTCTCATGGCCCTTTCCAGAAAGAGAAATGAGGAGCCCTGTGTTCCACATGATACAGCTTTGTTTCTAGCTCATCCTGACCTCAAAATTTCCTTCAAAGAAAATCCTGTCTGCCTAAGGAGGTGGGGTTTGACCTTGAGTCAACTGCAGCAGAGATGTAATCCCTTCTACGGGAGGTCACAGCCCGATTCTGCCAGACACAGCATTAATTCCGAGAGGGAAGTTGCCACTGGCTCACAGTCTTCAGCTCTTCACCATCAGCTGTCAGTTTCATATAGCTTCTAGGTCAGGCACTGGGTGTTTTCCACTTACAAGTTGAATTGCTTCCATGAGATACAAAGGAGCTCAGATTTGGACCTCTGTCTACTGGAGACACCATTGTGGTCCGGGTGGACCATTCAGCATTCTAATGCCCTTTAGAGAGAGATGTGAACCCTTGCTTCTTTTGACAGTTGCTGGTAGTCATCCAGAGGGAAACTAAAGTTCCCATTGCTTTTTTTCCAGAAAGAGTAATGGGAAACCCTTGTGTTCCAGCCAACAATCGCTCTTCTCAATAAAACAAATAGGCTTTAATGTTGGCAGCTCTCAGCGCTGTGGCTGAAGATATAAAGGCAGCTCTGTCTTTGTCCATGGTAAATACACAGCAACTTTTAACTCATTACTAGAATAATAGTACTGAGATGCCTTCAAAGTGGGTGTGCCCCGTACTGGCTTTAATTTGGTTTTAACCTTGATTAATATCTTTCCCTTGTCTTGACTAAGTCAATCCCCAAGACACAAATATACATATTCAGCAGTAGCAATTAAAACAAAGCAACTAGAGAGATGACTTTTTAAAAGGGGTGTGGCAAAGGTGCTCTGCCCTGACTCAGTGGTAATACTCTCTGCATTTCCTGGTTCTCATGGCTAGGAACAGGCATGGACTCCCGTGGCAAATAGAAGAACAAGCTACTTTCAGACCTGCCACTATGACCTTCCCAGAGATCCCCATCCCTCTCCCCTTCTGATGGAGACTATGTGCTCCATTTGGCCCACATTCAAGATGGAAATGAGCCACCTCAGCCATATCAGGCATATCATCAAGAAAACAAAATCCAACCTTTATCAGGAAAAGCTATTGAAATTGATGGGCATTACAATTTAAATAACATTTTCATTCTTTGAGAATTAATATGATGCATTTTTATCATATGCATGCCCTGCTATTCTCCATAACTTAGCTCAGATCCTCCTTTCCCCTCAACTTTGAGTTCCTTGTTTTTTGTTTGTTCTTAAATAGCTCACCAAGTCCAGTTCATGCTGTCCCTGCACTCACAGATGTGAGCCTGTACTCTGGAGTATGGTTGATTTTCCAGGGGTTATACCCTTAGAGAAAACTGAGTCTTCCTTCCCTGACTCCTCAGATATGGGTAGAGGCTCACGAGTGCCTCTTCCCTCCATACTAGAATGTGAACTGGCTTGATCTTGTATATGTCTATGTAGGCAAGCGCAACTGCTGTAGGGTTGTGAGTGCTGCCATTATGTCACAACTAGAAGCCACTTTATTGCTCCAGTCTTTCATGACCTCTGGCTCTTACTATCTTTCCTCCCTCTTCTAAGATGGAACCTGAACCTTAGGGTAGGAGATGATGATAGATGTTCCATTTGGGACTGGACTTTCCCCTGACATGTACTGGGAGCAGTTTTGAGTTTCTGTGTTAATCACTGTCCACTGCATGAAGAAACTCCTCTGATGATGCCTGAGAGTTTCTCTAATGTTTGAATGTACAAGTACAAATTTAGAGGCCAGTGTGAATAATAGTAGTGCTTTCAACCTTGGGGGCTTGTGAGCTCCCAAACTCTGTGTCCTTAACCAGATTTATAGCACCGGGCATGGGTTTACTCCTGTGGAGTAGGGTTTAAATCAAACTAGAAAACAACTGATTACCCACATAACATTTGTGCCATTGTTGTGTGCAATGGGCATACCTTGCCCAGCCATTCATGACTGCAGTTCACGGGGTACATAGCTAAGTAAAAGTGTTGATGGCTCTTTCCCCCTAGTAATCTAGATAGCACCTTCTGGCACTGTAAAAGATATCTAGCAGGAAGGATGCTTCCTGGTCAGTAACAACTTGGTTTCTCCATGTTCTGTTACCAAAGTGTGTCTTCAGCAATGGAGTCTTACCATTACGTGGTTTTGTTTTTAGTGTCAAATTAGATAACAGGCAAATCAAATGGCTAATGTTGGGGCTAACTATGCTGCTCAGAAGACCCATTCCATCCTTCTCTTTTGCTCTTTCCTTCTCTTTCTCAGACTACTTCCATTGGTCTGCGTGGCTAAGGGGGCTATGAAGTAATGTAGAAATTAGGAAACAGATGTTGGGAATATTGGGTCCTCTTTCTGGATAATATCTTCCTATTACCTATTCACCACCAATAGAATCCCAGAATCAGTGTCACATCCTGAACCTAGAGTTACGTCTTTAGGACTTTCATCTTTATCATCCCATTTCAATAAGGTATGCCTCATCTCCACCTGCTCCCTGTACTCACAGCGAGCATTGAGAAGGGTGGAAAGGATGGCTCTGTCTGGGATTATCTGCTTTTGTTCCCAATAGTCTCCAGCCCATTTAAAAGCATCCAGTGGAACAGACAGTAAGTGTTTTGGCTGCATTGAGGAGAAGCAAAGATTAAGAAGCATTTAGGTGTTTTGGGAGAAGCTACTAGTGAAACGTCTCCCCTTACCGGTCTTCTGGTTTATGCACGAATACACAGAGCCATATTTGGTCTCTGTCTTCATCAGCAATGGAAACATTTTACAGGCCTACCTCCATGCAAGGCATTATAATATCAGATTCCCAGCATGTCATTGGCTTTTTATGACAATTGTGTACAGACTAACTATTGTCTCATGTGACACAAGTAGAGATTAGAGTTCAGAGAATTGAAGTCAAGAGTCTGAGGTCATGAATAGGAGAAGGGAAACCCAAGTGTCTCTTTGTCAAGACCCTTTGGTTTGCCTTGAAACCAAGCACCTTGTTTGGTGGTAAAGAACAGCAGTTTTGCATGTCCAGAGCAGGCTATGGTTCAAGTTCTTTCCTGGCCTTTGTTACTTTATAATGGAGGAGGAATGAGCCCCTTATTCTTTCTGGTCTTATACATAAGTAAAAATGAGAATTTCTTTAAAAAATGTTGATCAAATGTTTATAAGCAATAATCCTCAGAAGCATCCACATCAAGAAAGAGGAATTTTTCCTACCTTGATTTCTTCTACCTACAACTACTTAATTATACAATTATTTATTTAATGGGTCATTAGCTTATATATTAGCTTAATATCAATAGAATATTTATTCATGTGCCTGCTTTCTAATTTTCTTTACTCTTTGGTTCTTTACCTCCCTGCTTATTTAGAAACTAAAAAAAAAAAAGGCCTATTTTAAAAATGCTGTTTCTTCCCTATACATAGACCCAGTTAAATCTTTGTATTCTTTGCCTTAAAAACAAATCAAGTAGCAGTCACACCGATTTACAAAAATTCAAATAGCAAATAAAAAGGGACCAAGAATCTCATTCCTATTCCCCCAAGCCTTAGTCCAATGTGGTAACTGCTTTTGTTTATTGGTGCTTTTAATTCTCTTCATGGCTACTTGTATTGTGCTAGAAATATGCTTTGTCCTCTCTTTGGCCATTTACCAGCCTTGGGTGTTCTCTGTTCTCTGCTAAGAGAGGTAAAAGGCTTTGTACCACTGTAACTACTGTTTCTCACATGCCTTCCTTCTGACCGTTGCTGGGAAGAAAACGGGGATGAGTGTCCGTCCTCCACACATGAATGGTTCTTGGCTCACTCCTGTTCTTCAGTTGTTAGCACAGGCCTTGGCATCTCTTGAAACTTCTATCAGTCAAGAGTCTCATTGGGAAACAAGAATTTATGCCAGGCATTCAGTGGAGGGAACGTAATTAAGGGCGTTAATTATAAGGGCTTTGGAAATGCTGACAAGGCAAAGAGGGTGGTGAAGCAATATGAGTTGAGAAGCAGAGGAAAGGTAGGACACCACACAGTTCCAGCCATTCACAGCTTTGACTCCAGAAGCTGGAGGCTGGCACTCCACAGCAGGCCCTCCTAGATGGAGCCAGTACCCCAGTGGGAGCTGAAATCCTGGTACTTGTAGCTAGTGTTGGAGGCACTGCCATGAGGAGAGAAAAAACCAGAGCCTGGCTTCGTCCTTCCTCCCATCTGCCAGCCTTTTACCAGTGCCTTCTAGTGGCTTCCAGAAGCCTCTTTGGCAAGTATTCTGGAAAATGTAAGTGGTCAGGGTCAATACTGAAAGACAGAACAGAGTGGGGCTTGTGAAGAGGGAGAGACTGTGATATGAATTCTGGGACGAATGACAGTGTTTTGGGGGTAAACCTTATTTCCCTTGAAGGGCGCATCATACTTCTCATCTTTTGTGCCTCCAAATAGGACCTTATTTTCTAACTGAGCCATTGAAGATGTAATAAGTTAGGATAAGGCTGTATTAGAGGATAACTGGAGTCTATAAAAAGCAGATTTTTATCCCAATGTGATCCCACATACTTGCTGTCTGAAATCCTTCCAAGGGGCTGGCCCACTGCCCTGAGCCCTGTCATGGACTTATTCTCTTTTATGTTATTTAAGTGGCATTCCAAGGCTGAGCAAGTCAACAAAACCCATAATCTGCCATCCTTATGCTGCATGCTGCATGCTGCATTGCGTTCAGCATCCCTGTCTTCTCCCACCCAGCAATGACTAAGCACCACAAGTATAAAACAAAGGAAATAGCCATCTATCCTTTGCTGGGGATGTAACTTTTAACTTCTTCTTCGTCAATTGATCTGACTTGTTAAGTTAACTGAAACACTTCGGCTTAGCTGTAAAGACATCTCTCTTACCTACAACGATGCTTGGATTTTCTTCCTTCCTTCCTTCCTTCCTTCCTTCCTTCCTTCCTTCCTTCCTTTCCTCCTCCTCCTCCTCCTCCTCCTCCTCCTCCTCCTCCTCCTCCTCCTCCTTCTTCTTTTTCTTCCTTTTGGTTTTTAGTTTTTTCGAGACAGGGTTTCTCTGTGTAGCCCTGGCTGTCCTGGAACTCACTCTATAGACCAGACTGGCCTCGAACTCACTCTGTAGACCAGACTGGCCTCGAACTCAGAAATCTGCCTGCCTCTGCCTCCCAGAGTACTGGGATTACAGGTGTGTGCCACCACCGCCCGGTGGATTATTTTTAAGAGTTCATTCTTGGGTACCAGCCTTTCCCGTCCTAACACTGGTGAAAGAGAGGCAGGAAGACTGGTGCAATTTTGAGAATGGCCTGGGCTACACAGTGAATTCTGGACCAGCCCTGGCTATAAAGCTAGATCCTGTCTCAGAAAAATAAGGCATAAACAAAACTCAGCAGCTATATTATAAATTGAACATATTACATTGCCTCTGCTTATAGGAGCAATGCTGTTTAGCGTTCCTTATGTTGGCTCTCTTGCTCCCCTCACAGCTAAGTGTTTCTAAGTGTTTCTAGAACTTCTAAGACTGCTTAAACAACAACAAGCAAACTTAGAGTAATAGCAGGAAAATATGGTACAAATTGCCTGGGATGTGACCCACTAGTACTGAGAAAAATTAATAATAAAATGACTAGTTATTTGGTTTTCAGACCACCCAGGTTTAAAGTAGCCATGGAACCACAAAACTTTTCTAGAAGCTATCTTCTTATCGTGGGCAAAGGACCAGCTATTTAGCTATTACTTGGATAGTCTTGTGTGATCGGGAAAACAAAACAAAAGTAGCCTTCTGATGTATGATCTTCCCCTCCGAGTGACTAATCCCAAGGATTCGGACAAGTCGTTATTTTGAATGGGCGTTGGTGGTCAAGTACGTGGTTTTGAAGACCTAATAGCAAGTAAGGGGACGGGTCCTCGAGATTCGTGAAGCTGTTACCTCCATAGCAGTAAAATGATTTCCTTGGAAACCCATTTACCAAAGTTCATGTCTGACATCTACTCACAGCTGCTTCTTCAGAATTTCCTCAGCCAGGCCTTTTATATCATGACCTGAGATGACACGGTATGTATTTACCTATTTCCTGGCTGGCTCGTGCAGCCTGTATTGGTTTTGTGGGATAATCCTGCTCATTGCTAACATTTAAACTGGCAACATTTGCTTGATTTTATTTGAAGTTGTAATCTTTACAGTACTTGGGTTGTTTCTCAGCAATGACAACAATTGCCTGGCTTCTGCTATGTCTGTACCTTAAAGCCCATAATACTTTGCAAATGAGAACTCTTCGCAAACTTGGCCAACAGGAAACCCTTAAACAGAGAACTGGTTCCATCTGCTGAGACCACTTCCGGGCTCCCAGAGTGAACAGAGCTCGGCTTCCTGTGTGCGCTTAAAGCTGCTTCTGCTTCCGCTTTCCGGTTCTAGCTCGAGTGGGGTGCACACTCTTAGCTCACTGGGGTGACAATGTCTAATTGGTAGCAGGTTGCCAGGCTCTCCCCAAAGCCTGCTCATGTCATACATGCTGTGACAGCAACCAGTGCTGCAGTGAGAGGGGTGCTGGGACTCAGGCTAGACTCCTTAACTGAACTCCAGACTCAGTTTCCCTCCGGTATTCTTCATAGTCTTTCTTCCATGATAAGGTGTTTGAAGCCCATAAAGCTTTCTCAATCACTCCCTCAAGAATGGCTTGGAGCATGCATCTTACATGCTCTTCTTTTAGAAAGCAAGATAAAAGTTAAGAAAAAACCAAAAAGGCAGCATAGTCTCTGTGGAAAAGGCAGGACACCAGTACCCTGTCCCAACCACTGTGACCTTGTCTTTCTCGCCTAGATCCTCGACAAGCGAATATTTATTTCCTGAGTCCTCCTTTGCAGCTGAGAGTAGCCACGTGACCCAGTTTAACTGGAGAAAATGAAGTCAGAGCTAACAGCTCTCTGTGCCTTTATGATCAATACCCTGTCTCCATCGCTATTTTAATGTTTATATATTTCGTGGTGTGTCCATACTGGTCCTATCCAGTCATTCCCCCAAATGATAGAGTGCTGTCATTTCCTCTCATAATTCAATAATGTCATGATGAACATCCTATTTCAATAAACATTCTCAACCTTGTATGTTGGTGCCTTTCTTAGAGGATTGAATCTCAAATACTGGATAACTAACTGGTCAGGATATACATGTGCTTAAGTTTCCAAAGATAACTGAAAGATAAAATAGTGATTCCCTCATCACTGTTAGCCGTATGTAAGTGAACTTACCTTTTTGCTTTGCCAATGGCTCTTTTCAAGTTTTTCCATTCTATTGAGCAAAAATAGGTTATTACAATGTTTGAATTTCTACTTCCCTGCATCTTTTTAAAGATTTGTGGACCGGGCAGACATTATAGGGTTCACTGTGGCATTTACATAGTGCTTGGATCTTATTTTTTCTCATTCCACATGCCCTTCTCTGTGCCATTTCCCCCTGCAAGGCCTCCAGTGGCCCGCTTCTGCTTCTGCTTTCCTGCCACGTATATACACGATAAAGATTCCTATCAGCCTCCTCCCCCTACACCCTCTTAAAACTTCTTTTCCTTTTATGGCAGTCTCATGACCTACACACATACAGAAATAAATAAATAGAGAAGCAAACAAATAACCGAAATCTAGATGGTAGGAGAAAAAAAACCCCACAGCATTTGTCTTTCTGTACCTGGCTTATTTCATTTCATGTCCAGTCGCATCTGTTTCCTGCAAATGTGATTTCACTTTTATTTATGGCTGAATAAACTTCCCTTGTGTGTGTGTGTGTGTGTGTGTGTGTGTATGTGTGTGTATGTGTGTATGTGTATATATATATATACACACATATATATGTGTATGTGTGTATATATACATATATACATATTCATCTGCTGAATAGCCCAGCTCTATATTTTTAACCTATTATTATTAGGGCAGCAATAATTGTGAATGTGCAAGTATATCTGTTAGGTAGATTTTAGGTACATCCTAATTCTGTGGGTATGCTATAGATATTTGGTTATACACTCAGGATGGCTGGATGATCAGTAGTTCTGTTTTTTGTCTTTTGAGGAACCTCCATATTGACATCCATAGTGGCTGTGCACTGCAGTTTACCAGCAATTATGGATAAAGCTTCCTCTTTGCCCACATCTTGGCCTCATATGTTATCATTTGTTTCCCTGATGTTAGGTGGAGTCTGGGGCCAGGTAGAGTCTCCAAATAATTTTAATGTTTCCTGATGATTAATGATATCTAATGCTTTCCCCAATATTTACTGTTCATATGTGTTTCTTTCTTTTGTTTTTAAGAATTGTCTATTCAGTTCATTAACTTTTGGTTGATTACAGGACTTTTTTGTGAGAAACCATTTGACTTTTGTAGGTACTTCCAGACTCTAGATATCTACTCTCCTGGATGAAGTACAGTTGGCAAAAATTTCTTCTATCCTGTAAACTGTCACTATTTTCTTTGTTTTATAGATTCATGTAATCCCATTTTTTTATTTCTGGGGTTATTTCCTGTACTACTGAAGTTCTTAGAAGGTAACAAGAAAACTTGTTTATTTATTTATACAAATTTCTATGATCAAAAATATCTGTTTTCTTTTCTGACTTCTGGGATCATTGTCTTAATCCATTTAAGAAACTTAGTTTCTGAACTCCATGTAATAGTTTAGAAGCAGGATTCTTTGGGATGTCTGAATCACCAAATATTCACTTTAAAGAAACTGAGAGTGGCAAATGAAAGAAAAAGAAAAGAAAAAAAATTACTGTAGTCAGGAGTATTAAAGAATGATATTAAGAGTTCTAGAGCTGTATTGTTAAAGGTGCCACATGCTTGAGTCATAGAACATGGTGAAATCATGCTGATATTGACCGAACTCTATCCTTCCTCAATAGCTTTCATATGCTTGTAGGCGCTATGATCACTACTGGAGGAAAACAATAATCATCAATATTACCCTTCCATGAACCCCAAGAGTGGTAATAATGACCAACCTGTTAAGATATACTCAGTGATGCTATAGAGGCATGAATGCCAGAGAACAACCAACCACTTTCTGAATGGCTTGAAACCAACTTCACAGCACAAACCCATGCCTGTCACTGTCACAAGCCCTAGGGGAGAACCTACTATTATTGTGTGAAATGATAGGATTAACCTAACTTGTAATGACTTAGCATTGTATCCATGAATTAGTGTATTTCTCAACTCTTATCCGAGGAGTGTGTGATTTACACAGTGACCACATCTGGTGAAGATGTGGAGAATAAGAGACTGAAATGCTCATTGTCTTAGTTAGGGTTTTACTGATATGGACAGACACCATGACCAAGGCAACTCTTATAAAGTCAGTGTTTAACTGGAGCTGGCTTACAGGTTCAGCGGTTCAGTCCCTTATCATCAAGGCAGGAGCATGGCAGTGTCCAGGCAGGCATGGTGCAGGCAGAGCTGAGAATTCTATATCTTCCTCTGAAGGCTGCTAGCAGAATACTGGCTTCCAGGCATCTAGCATGAGGGTCTTAAAGCCCAACTCACGGTGACACACCTACTCCAACAAGGCCACACCTACTCCAATAGGGCCATACTTTCTAATAGTGCCATTCCCTGGGCTGAGCGAAGAGAAACCATCACTCTCATTCCTCAATGAGACATATCTCCAGCCCCCTTCTTTCTGGTGTGCAGGGATCACTGCAGAAGGGAAAGTAGAAAGATTTAAGAGCTAGAAGCAGTGAATGACTACATAGAAACACAAGTTTCTGGACACAGCAAGGTAGTAGTACAGATGAACTCACAGTGCTTGTGACAGTTTGTACAAGACCCGTGAAACTCAAATCAGAACAAATCTCAAAATGGAGAGGCGAGGTGGACACAAAATCCCACCCATAGCGAAGGAGCTTTTGGCAATGGTTAGCTGCTGGGAGAGGGAGAGCCCATTTTTTTAAGGGTGTGGCCACTGGTAAGCAAACCACACTTTGGTGAATACTGACATGCCCTAGAGCCTACGGGAAGCACAAATTGGTCTTGCTGAATTTTAGAAAATGAGGACATGGAATTGCTGGGTAGAGAGGTGTTGTGGATCTGGGAGGAGCTGAAGGAGGGCAGATGAATGTGATCAAAAACTTTATGAAATTCTAAAAAATAATTGCTTTAAAAATTTTATGGTTAGGTAGTCTTGGTGACTACCCACTTCCTAAGTGGGAGTTTTAGGTGATCAACTGGAGACTTAGGTCAGATTACGAGCTGAATAGTTGTGTCTCTGCCAAATTCGTGTGATGCCAGATGTGACTGTATTTGAACAAAGAGCCACAAGGAATCAATTAGTTAAATGGAGTGGGCATCTGATCCAATAGCATTAATGTCCTTCTAAGAAGATAAGCAGGGCCTCCACAAGCACAGAGGCAAGACTATATGAGCACACAGCAAGCTCATACAATCTTACAGAAGAAGTGTCCGATTAAAATGGAATTATCTAGCATCTTAACATCCAGACTTCCAAACTTCAAGAAAATAAGTGTCTGTTATTTAAGCCAGCCAACCTGTTGCATTTTATTAAGACAACTGGAGCAGACTCGTGCAAAGTCTGGTTCAGTACTGACATCCAGTGTGTGGGTCCGTGAAGGTATTTTTGATCTAAATGAAATTGTATATTTCTCTATTCCCTTCAAACTAGATTTGCTCTAGGTCAGTACTTGGGAGATTGGTGTGGCCAGGAGTAGGGAAGCGGGCTTAAGAAGCCATCTTTTCCTTTCAGAAGGCTGCTGGGTTCCCCCTGCCCCAAGCATAAGAGCACATGAATCTAGAAGTCATGAGGTCGAGTCAACCACACCCTCATGACAGCAATAAGGCATAGGAAAGCTGTAGTTATGAAATCTTGTTCACACTATCTGAATGGAAGTGTGCCTTGCTCCATACATGACTTTTCTTACCTGCAAATTTCCTGTTCCAGGGCACTGAGAAGTGATATACAGAAATCAGGAATTCTATTATCTAGGAAAATGGAGCTCTGACCCCAGCCTGTCCTGGAAGCCAACCCCTTTATCTATAGCAAAACAGTCCAGGAAGCCAGGCTCCTATAGGTCAGACTTACAGGAAGCCAGCCTGCTATACATCAGACTCAGAGGAAAGCCAGCCTGTTATCTCTGGTTACAACCAAGGAGCTAAGCCACAACCCTGTAAGTATCAGCTCCAAATGGCCAAGACTTGATTAATAAGAAACAACATCCCTAATCTTTGTTTCTGCTTCCAATTTAAAACCAATTAAAGAAAGCCAAATATGTAGCCCTAGCCAATTACAGATGATGTGGCCGTCTAGTCCCGCCAGCTTCGGTGCCCCAAGTTCAACAGCCCTCACTCAATCAGGCACATCAGAAGCCTTCCCTTTTCCTCAGTCAAGTTTGCCTATGTCTGTTACTGCCTTTGAGTCTGTCAAAATGTAAATGATGGAGGTGGGTTCCCATGCCCCTCAGCTCTGAACATATCGCTTTGCATTTCCCATTTGGCTGCTTTTCGTTCCTTTCCGCACCGACTTTTGGGTTGATTTGGGAGGGCCTTTTTACCCTTCATTGTGCTGGAAAACATTTCCTGTTATATTTACGATAAAGATAGTTTTCATCTATGATGGAAAGGTAGTTAAGGGCACCTTGTAGAGCATGGAGGACTATCTCTGCTAAACGTGAGTGGAGGTTTAAGAAATTAATTCTTGGTCTGAAGTACAGGAATACCCAGGCCCCAGAGAGAAAATACTCCCTTCTGAGACTTATGAACTTTGAGTACAACCTATGATCCCAGGTCCTTGGAGTGATAGTCCTATTATCTTTCACCCTATGTCACTTTTGCAAAACTATATGTAGTGACTTAACCCTATGTTCCACTGAGCATGGTAGCCTGGCCTTCAGGTTGTTGTCCTGGGGACTGGGCACACAGTCTAGGTGGTTGTTTTGCCCCAGCTGTAGGAGAAGCATGAGGAACTTCAAAGGAAGCTCTTTTGGGGCTGATCTTGGCAGTCCTGCTGTTTTGAAAGACAACAGGGCAGTGGGAAAGAGGGGATTTCATTTCTTGGGAGCCTTCTATTCAGTTCTGGAAACAAGGCTATCAAGTACACAGGGAAGAACCGTTTCAACCAGTTCTTTATCTGCCTGCTAGGGAACAAGGCTTTGTACAAAAACAAAAACATCAACCAAGAAACTTGTGGCTTAGTATTCTCAGTATTCTTAGTTTGTTTCTCAATAAGAGTCCCTCCCCCCTTAAAGTTCAATGTCGCTAATTGTTTAAAGTTTGTTTTGATGACTTTAGAAAGTCTGAGCTGTCTAGGACGACCCTGCACTCATCTTTATTGACAAAGTAGTTCGGTGGAAAAGAAAGATTCCAAGCCGGCATTTCTTGTTCAGTGGCTTATTTTCTTTCATAGTAGATGGCTTGCCAGGGTTTAACCCATGTGGATAACAGTACTCAATAAGGCTCAAAAAGAATTGTTTTGATTGGCCAGACTTGGGGAGGGTTGGCCAGTGATGAAACAATCCAGAGTCCCAGGGTTCAGGAAGAGTGGAGTCAACACAGGCACAATCTACCAATCTAATGTTTTCTTGTCTGTAGATTTGGATCAGGTAGTTACATGGACTGGAGATGTTGGATCCAGTTTAATCCAGTGTAGACTGGAAATCGCAGTCCGCTGTTCTGTGTGTGTCTGATCTGACATTGCATAGCTATCCGTTATAGACAACTAGCAGACCTTTTAGGGGAAGGGTATTGGGAGAAGTCAGTAAATGCGACTGATGAGAAAAATTGATGTCCGAGAGTGGTGTTTGCTAGTCAAGCATACACAAAGTAGAGGAACTTGTGTAAAGCAGGCCTTAGTTTTGAATTAGAATCATAATTCAACTCTCAGCCCTGCCTCAGGTCGTTCCTCAGCCCATGCCAGATGCCAACCCTAGGTTTTCAGTTTTGCCTGGTGATTGACACCTCTGGATGTCCACTTGGCCACTCTAATTAACCAGTCTCTCTCTCTCTCTCTCTCTCTGATCTGTCTCTCTCTGTCTCTGAATTTTCCCTTCCATCTCTAATCTCTTTACTGTGCTCCTTCCATTTTTAGAGTTTCTATATCTGACAAAGGCTTGCTTCCCTTGACCAAACCTTTGTCAGCTTTCCCTTTTCAAACTAGTCCTCAAGCCTGGTCTCAGTCTGCTGAGCCTACTTTTAGTAGAGAATTGTGCTTAGTCAGTTTACAGAGAAACCCCTAGCCTTATTGTTCTCTCATCAAGCCTTGATAACTGACAACTTCCTTTTTTATTAATTTTCCATTCATTCTTCTGCATGTTGGCTATCAATGGCCACTTCTCCCAGTGGTGTCTAGGGTTGAGACCAACCTCTCTCTCCTACTGCATAAGTCTTAAATAAACTCCTTGCCAATTGAACACATGTTGACATAATTTCTCATTAGTATTTCTCTGCCACATGAAATTCTTTTTTTCCTTAAGTGCTCCATCCTCTTGGGAGAAATACCCATGTTGGGTATGGAGATAGTTCTCAGGCATGAAAAGACACATTCCTTACATCTTACATGGGTCTCATGCACTCTCAATATCTATTAGCTCTTAAACCTGCCTCAGTTTTTACCATTGGCTTCCTTGAATCAAGACTCCAAAAATACACATGATATATGTATGAAGTTGATATATTGCTCAAGTGTCTGTTAAGCTAGTTCCACTTCCTCATACCATTCGTGACGTTTATTTATTGGAAAAAAAAAACCCGAGTCATTTGTGTTATAGAATTTACCACTTTCTAGATATGCCCATTCCCATCATGGTGATATCACAATGTAGCACTCATTCCGAATGTTTCCTGTGACCCATAATTAGATCTAGATGCTTGATTAAGTTCAAGTGCAGCCTTTTCAGTGGGAAAACTTCATGGGAGGAACTTGTCTGTAACTACAGCTCACACCTCCTTCTTCCTTGTGAATTTCTAACTAGGCAAAGACGGGAGAAAGCATGCTGATTTTAATGCAGGTTAATGTACTTTTCTGCCTGTGACAGAAAGAATAGAACATTGGAGCCCAACAGGCTTGTGCCAGGTTGGACTGTGGGACCCTGTGGAGCCTACATTGCTGTTACAATATTATTTTTGTTATTGTTGCTCCTCCTTTTCTTCCTCCCTCCCCCTGTCTCCTTCCTTCCCTTCCCCCTTCTCCTCCGTCTCCCCTCCTTCATCTCCTTGCTCTTCCTTCTCCTTCCCCCTTCTTCTTCTGCTAAGGTCTCATGCATCTTAGCATGGCCCTGGACACACTATGTAACTGAGAATTACCATGAACTTTGGATCCTCCTAAGTGTTAAATCAATCGAAGACTGAGTACCAGGATTACAGATATACACTATGAGTTCTCGTGCTATTAGGGATTGAATTTAGGGTTCTGTGCAGCCTAGGCATGCTATAAATACACTTGAGCTTTTCTTCTGGGGTGTAGTTAAATCGCCTGTAAAGAATGACCTTTTTGATCTTGTTTGAACAATTGTTAAATGGAAAGAAAACAGCACGGGACTATTTGAGCCACAGCAGAGACAAGAACCTTTGACTTTTCTATCCTGTGGATTGTACAGGTTGTGAATTTGTTTGGTGGCCCCTATGATCCTTGGGGATGGTTCTTTCTCGGTCACTAATAGTTTTCTCACACATAGATGAGTAGGTTCCTCTCCTGGATACTCAGGAGGCCTTTCTCAGATCTTTGGACTCCTCTGTGAAGTTCTCTTTTCTCTTGGACTTTCCTGTGTACTCTATCTCCCTTTTTGTTCCAGATTCTCAGGTTCATCTTAATTTAAGTCTGTTAGACTCCACCTAGATGGTGGCCTCTTGCTGTGACATCACCCGGAAAGAAAAAGACTGAAAATTCAGACAGTTATAGGACCCTGACTTCATTCCTGCCCACCTATTTCTAAGCAAGCTTTTTGTTTTCATTGCTCAATATCTAACGTCTTAGAAACTACAGCTTCATGTATTTTGTCTAGAGTTTTAACTATTTTGTGCAGAAGAGAACAGTATATTTCTCTATTTTGGGCAGAAATCAAAACCCCTATGGTTTTGGTAGTCTCGTGGCACCCTACCAATGGGAGTCCTTGCTCCCATTCCTCATTAGGTGGTTGATATACTCGATAAACATGATATACTTTCTTTTGTTTAGGCTTTGTTCAATTTTTCTTATGAAATACTCTTGGTTATTGATGTAGAGACATTTTAGCTACTGTTTGTTAGCTTTTTCTAAGTATTCAGCTTTTAAAAATTTATTTCTGGTAGCCCTTATTGTTTCTAGAAAGTCTCTATTTCTCTTCTGGTATGAATTCCATTGGATTTGAAGAAATTCTTTGTAAATTTTTTTCTGTGTCTGCCTAACAGTCACAAATTAACTGTGTTGTTCTGCAAATATTTGGAAACTATGATTTTTAAAAAATAATGTATCCTGTCTGTAGGCTCATTGTTAAGGTCCCGATAATGTGCACCAGCTTTTGTTAACTTATTCTAAAATAAGAGCTTACACCTGAATATATAGAACAAGGAGGCTGGGCAGTGGTGGTGCACACCTTTAGTCCTAGCACTTGGAAGGTAGAGGTAGGCGGATTTCTGAGTTCGAGACCAGCCTGGTCTACACAGAGAAACCCTGTCTCGAAAAACCAAAAACCAACTAAACAAACAAACAAACAAACAAACAAACAAAAAGAACAAGGAGTATTCTGGGTGAAAAACACTTGAAGGGGAGGGGCAAGAGGAAAAGCATATTTAGTGGGAGTAAGGTGAGGCAGGGGAAGGAAGGTGTCCCACGGACTTCCTTCCTGTGCGTTGTGCTGTCTTCTAGGTGATGTTATGGAAAGATGCTGCTCAAAGACTCTGGTCATTATCAAGGTTAAACTTCATTTGAACTATCTTACCTTTACCTCATGTCTGATTGTTCTTGGCATTTTTGATGTCCAATCCTGTCTTCTTTTTATATTTTTGTAAGCATAATTTTATATCCTTATTAATGCTATTTCCACCCTATGGGATGTTCAACTCTTTCCTAATTTAAGCTATTTACCTTGAAGGCCCATGTTATCTGTAAGCATTTCTGAATCCTCAAGACTGTTATGACGCTTGATTCTAGGGGCCATAGAATTTAGATAGGTATAGATAGGCTATAGAATTTAGATAGGTATAGACAGGCTATAGAATTTAGATAGGTATAGACAGGCTATAGAATTTAGATAGGTATAGACAGGCCATAGAATTTAGATAGGTATAGACAGGCCATAGAATTTAGATAGGTATAGATAGGCCATAGAATTTAGATAGGTATAGATAGGCCATAGAATTTAGATAGGTATAGATAGGCCATAGAATTTAGATAGGTATACATAGGCCATAGAATTTAGATAGATATAGATAGGCTATAGAATTTAGATAGGTATAGATAGGCCATAGAATTTAGATAGGTATAGACAGGCTATAGAATTTAGATAGGTATAGATAGGCTATAGAATTTAGATAGGTATAGACAGGCCATAGAATTTAGATAGGTATAGACAGGCCATAGAATTTAGATAGGTATAGACAGGCCATGGAATTTAGATAGGTATAGACAGGCCATGGAATTTAGATAGGTATAGACAGGCCATGGAATTTAGATAGGTATAGACAGGCCATGGAATTTAGATAGGTATAGATAGGCCATAGAATTTAGATAGGTATAGATAGGCTATAGAATTTAGATAGGTATAGATAGGCTATAGAATTTAGATAGGTATAGATAGGCTATAGAATTTAGATAGGTATAGATAGGCTATAGAATTTAGATGAGTATAGACAGGCTATAGAATTTAGATAGGTATAGATAGGCCATAGAATTTAGATAGGTATAGATAGGCCATACAATTTAGATGAGTATAGACAGGCTATAGAATTTAGATAGGTATAGATAGGCTATAGAATTTAGATAGATATAGACAGGCTATAAAATTTAGATAGGTATAGACAGGCCATAGAATTTAGATAGGTATAGACAGGCCATAGAATTTAGATAGGTATAGACAGGCCATGGAATTTAGATAGGTATAGTCAGGCCATGGAATTTAGATAGGTATAGACAGGCCATGGAATTTAGATAGGTATAGACAGGCCATGGAATTTAGATAGGTATAGATAGGCCATGGAATTTAGATAGGTATAGATAGGCCATGGAATTTAGATAGGTATAGATAGGCTATAGAATTTAGATAGGTATAGATAGGCTATAGGATTTAGATAGATAGGTATAGATAGGCTATAGAATTTAGATAGGTATAGATAGGCTATAGAATTTAGATGAGTATAGACAGGCCATAGAATTTAGATAGGTATAGATAGGCCATGGAATTTAGATAGGTATAGATAGGCCATAGAATTTAGATGAGTATAGACAGGCTATAGAATTTAGATAGGTATAGATAGGCTATAGAATTTAGATAGGTATAGATAGGCCATAGAATTTAGATGAGTATAGACAGGCTATAGAATTTAGATAGGTATAGATAGGCCATAGAATTTAGATGAGTATAGACAGGCTATAGAATTTAGATAGGTATAGATAGGCTATAGAACTTAGATGAGTATAGACAGGCTATAGAATTTAGATAGGTATAGATAGGCTATAGAATTTAGATAGGTATAGATAGGTTATAGAATTTAGATAGGTATAGATGGGCTATAGAATTTAGATAAGTATAGATAGGCCATAGAATTTAGATAGGTATAGATAGGTTATAGAATTTAGATAGGTATAGATAGGCTATAGAATTTAGATAGGCCATAGTCCTGGTTTTGGTAACTGCTACTCTTGTCTCTCTGGCTGGATATATTTTCTTCTAGGGAAAGACTGTGTTGTAACTGTTGATATGTCTTATTTGGGGATAAAAGAGATAAGCATGCCATGAATATGTTCTTTTGTGACTACCCTGGAAGTATGAAACTCATTTATTTGACTAATATGGTTTTATATTACTCAACATTATCTTGTGTCTATGACTTAGCATCTTTGTCTTGAGTCCATTTCAGGTGGTTGTTAGCCCTTTGGAAATGAGTGTCTGGTTTGTCTCCACAGCTATGCCGTGGGATGCTGGCTGTATGTGTCTTTTCAGTATGAATCACGTCCAAAAAGTCACTGCCTTGCCTCAGTTGGGCAGGCTGGCTGTGTCCAGAACCACACTTCAGTTGCATCGCTGTGGCTGTAGAGGCGCCAACTGAGAGTGTGTCTTTTCCCTGATATGCACAGAGCTGTCAACGACACAACTGGCCTATTGCAAGGTGGCACCTGGAATATCTGGTCAGACTCTAGACGTGTAATTGCCACAATTTAGAAATGTATGGTTGCTTTTCCTAGAAATGGCTCTGTCCAGGTATCTGGACCCTAAGATTTCTAGGCACTGTGACTTCTTCCTTTTACTCCAGAGAAATTAGACAAGCTTTACTTCTCTTTCTCTAGGATGACCCCTTTCCCAAGCCTTCTGGTTTTGGCTCTTGCAGTTGTCATTGCAATAGCAATATCTACCCCTGAGAGAGTCCCTGTGAAGACTTAAAGACTGCAGACTTGTTGGAATTTTATGTTTTCTGCAGTGTGCATAGTTTCCAAGGGCTTTTAATGTACACTGTGTTCTTCATGAACGTTTCATGCATGTTCTTCAAGTTCTTTTGTGAGATAATTGAAGTAAGACAAAACAATGAAGGAAACACACACACACACACACACACACACACACACACACACCAACTTGGTTGTTTTCTTTAGAAGATTCAGGCTTGGGGGAGTCTAGGTCCAAGGTCAAAGACAACAGAATAAATCTTCACTCTAGCCCCAGGTCCAGTCTGTGCCTGACACACTGGGAGCAGACTTTCACAGTCTCTGACCTTATAAGAGTGTGACGTTCACATGGCTAAGACCCAAAGGCATACACCTCTGTCTCCGGAGTTTTTATTTTCATTTCCAGGGCACACTATACATTTTTAAAGCTATGCTTTCTTCTTACCAGCTTGATTTAGCTTCTTTTTTAAATCAAAGTTTACTGTATCTTTTAGGGGGACTCAACTCTTTACATTCATGTTGCTTTCATTAAATCACCTATCCAGCCACCATTCTGTTACCCTGCATTTGATGCTGATAAAAGTTGAAATTTAAGACTTGCCAGGAATCAGGCTGGACTAAAGCAGTTTCCAACAACTCAAAATGAACTGTGCTGGGTCCTTGTGTAGTTTGAATTCACTAGCCTGGTGAATCCCTGCTGTCTGGTAATGACTACTGCCACAGGTAGTAAAACCATTGTGTGTATCTCCCGGAAGTCCGCCGTAGCATAGTGTAGTCTCACCTAGCTTTGCAAAGGAGTTATTATTATTATTATTATTATTATTATTATTATTAAATTTCCCTGGAACTAGGAGGAAACCAAGTGAGTACTTTATCTTCTGGGTTCTGAAATGAAACCTCTTGGGGAGAGAAGGCTTGAACCTTGGCAGGCAGCTACACAGGCCCCCTTCTCTGCCCCCAGACGAGGGGATTTGCTGCTCACAGATAAGATTTGACGTATTCAACACTGTCAACATGCCTCGGTGTGAATGCAATGCCCTTCTCTAACTTTGCCTGGAAAAGCAGCTCTCGGCACACTGACTTTCCTTTCCCAGTCACAGCATCCAGAGCATTGTTCCTCATAAAAGCCACTCAGACATTGGTCTTTAAAGAGTCAATACAGGGCAGGCTTTAGGAGTGTCATGAGAGGTATGATGTAATCACTATGGGTGGACATGTTTACAACTGTATGCTATTCTAAGCATAAACTTATATAAATACTATATGGAGACATATTTGTAGGAAATAGGTATTTGTCATCTGAGGGTTAGATAGCTTACATTATAGGTTAAATTATAATTATAACAAAATATAATTAAGTTAGATTGTAATCACAGTAGCTCCAGGACATCTGGATAGAAGGATCCAGTTAAGTGCCACTGCACTGGGTTTTCACTTGGCTTTATTGTCTGTTCATATAATTATTTGTTTGACCACTCATTTGAGTCTTATGTACCCATTATCCTGGATGAGGGAGGCATTCCATGAGAAGGTTTCTGTAGCCATACATTAGGCAGGAAACTCTCACACACATGGGCTTATGTTTTAGGCATTTTATGCTGCTTTGATTGGCAAGTGCATTAAAGCATTTGATTGCGGTCTAATACATGTACAGTATAATTCATTAATCTTAAGTATGTAATCTGATGACTTAATAAAATTTAAAATCAGATAATGGTTGTAAATGAAGATTAACTCATCTTAAGTGTATACTTTGGTAGCTCAATGCAGGCGATCATGTAATCATTGCTAAAGTAAAAAGGAACTGCTTTATGGTCCTTTTCAAAATCCTCTTCTTCTTTGTAGTTAATTTTTTTTACCAGCAGTGCCTCACCTGCATCATCAGACATTCTACATTTTCAAATCGGTTTTACCTCTGTGTTCTAGTTGGAGTTTTTTTTTTCCATACTCCACATTTATTTTATTGTTGTGTTCACTTTTTCCTTTAGTAACTTTAAATGTATGCACATATGTAAATATTGAAATCTTCAAATTAATAAAAAAGGTTATTATTTCTTTTGCGTTTTCATAGGGAGATCCACACGCCCCAGCATTCGTGTGGACGTTAGTGTGTAAGCTGTGGGAGTCAATCCTTTCTTTCTACCACTTAGCATTTGGGGATTGAGCTCAGATTCAGCAGGCTTGGTGGCAAGCACCCTTACCCGCTGAGCCAGCCCACAGGCTCTAAAACTTTAGTCCTTTAACTTTAAATCTCCAGACTTGTCTTTAGGAATCCCATGGCCTTGGTGTTCCTCGAGCTGCTAACTCTTCCTTGCGGGCCGTCTTCCCACTCATCACCAGCTTCCGGATGCTTGGTTGGATGCAGAGCACGGGCAGCTCGATGGTGCTGAGTGCTGGTTCTATTTCTTCTTTTTATGAATGTTGAGGTCTTTCTGGGCAAACAGTTAAGTTCCTTGTGATCCCTTTATACCTTTTAAGCACTTCCCTTGAGCTCGTTAGAGGAGCCCACAGCAGCCTTGACCTAGGCTAATTGAGCCCTACTATTCTGCCACCATTATTATTACTTTTGCTTAGAAGGCTTATTTTCTAACCATGTTGACAATTAAGGAACATTGTACCAATGCAATTTTTTTTTTCTGGTGCCTTCTCTGCTCCTAACTGAAGAGCTTTCTCCCCAACTCCCACCCCAAGTGATACAGTCTCAAGTAACCCTGGCTCACCTCAAACTATCTCGTACCTGAGGGTGACCTTGGGTTTCTGCTCTTCCACCTCTACCTCCCACGTTAGAGAGGTACACCACATTTCCATGCCCGGATGAAGAATCCCTTTACCATTTTTCAGGGAGATCACTTTCCGTTTTTAAGACATTCCTCCTGGATATAGAACTCCAGTATTTAATCCAGTATTTTAAAACTCTGGTTCTATTTTCTCATGGCTTATCTTGTTTCTTGGGCAAAGCTCTGCTGTCATTTTGATCCCTGTTCCTCTATAGGGATTATTTTTCTCCAGCTACTTTGAAGGTGTGCTCTTCCCCGCTGGCTTGGAGCAGTTTGGTTACGACTATGTTGAGGTATTTTCCTGTTTCTTATACTCGGCACTACAAGCCTCTGAGATGTGTGGGTCACTCTTCATTAGATTTGGGATATTTTTATTCTTTTATTCGTTGACCTTGGTTTTCCTGTTTCTATCCCCACCCTCTTTTTGGATCTTGTCTATGATGTATAATCAGATCACTGTTGCTCTGTTCAATTTGTTTTTCCTGTATGCTTTGTTTGGGAATAGATTCTAATGCTAGAAATACTAGGATCAAGGTCACTGAGCTTTGTAATACTAGTTTCAAGGTCACTGAACTTTCCTTGTCATTGTGTCCTGGTTAGCTTTACTTGTTAACCTGACACTAGAGCAGGGGTTCTCGACTACATGGGAGGGGGGGAGTCAAATGACCCTTACACAGGGGATGTTCCTGAGAACATCTGAAAACAATAGAAAAATGAAGTAGCAATAAACATATTGGTTGGGCGTCACCATGACATAAAGAACTATATTAAAGCATCACAGCATTAGGAGGGTTGAGAACTGCTGGTCTAGAGCAATCTGAGAGGGAATTTTCCAACAAGAAACTAACCAGATCAGATCGGCCTGTGGGCTTGCCTCTGCAGAAAACCGGGAGGCCAGGATGGTTCATTGATACAAAAGGGTTCCGCCCACTGTGGGCAGCTCCAGCCCTAGGGCGGTGGTCCCAAACTGTATAAAAAAACCAGCTAAGCACACGCCTTAGAGTGAGCAAGCTAGCAGGCACTGTTTGTCCATGGTTTCGGCTTCAAGTTCGTGTTTGAGTTCTGCCCTAACTTCCCTCAGTAATGGTTTGTGACCTGGAAGTGTAAGTAAGTCTTCAGATTGCTTTTGGTCAGAGAGTTGTATCATAGCAATAGAAAAGAAACTAGAGCATTTGTATGTTTTTAAAAATCCTCTTCAGTCTATTTTGCTCTCACTTCAGATATAACTTTTGGGATTTCCCATTATTTTTTACAAACTCTTTTTCCTCACACGTTTTCCTACGTTACGATCATAATCAACAGTTTTTTAATGAGTAGTTTTAAATTCTTTGACTGCTTAATCCATTTCTGTCATTTTGGGAGTTTCTTCTTATGGGCTAATTATTTTTTACAGATTATGGATTATGATTTTCCTTCTTTGCATGTGTGGTAATTTTTGATCAAATACCAGCCAGGTAAGGGTGGGACTGTCCCACATTTCCTTAACGAGCTAACACTGTAAAGCTGAGCTCCACAGAGCAGTAGCTGTGCTTCTTGTAACTTTGTGTTTTGTTTTAAGCTGTTTGGGGACAGAGGGAACTAACCTTTATTCTGAGGCAGTCTCTGGAGGAGGGGGCCACTCTCTGTTGTACCCCCATGAGAACTGGAACTATTTCCAAGTTGATATGACCTCTGGGAATTGTCTGTGCACTAATTGTTCTTTAGTGACGACTTTTTCCCTGGAAGCCTTTTCCCTTTGTTGGGTCTCACCTCACATCCTGGGTTTCTGGAGAAGGTTCTAGAACATGTTTTTGGACCCTTGATCTGCATGGCTCCTTCTTTCCAGATACTTACACAAAAGTTGGCTTGGACTCCTAAAGATCTATCTTCTGTCTCTTCAATTTAGAAAGACTTTTGGGCTCTTACACTGAAGTCCAGAAAATTCCTGTAAGCAGAACTCTTGACAGGGGCTGGGCCCTTTCCCATCTTTTCCCTTTACTTAGGAAGAATGATCTTGCACTGCCTGACGTACAAAGTCTGAAAATTGTTGTTTCTCGTGTTTTGCTTCATGTTCTAGCTACCTGTGACTGGGTGGGAGTTTTGGATGCTCCATCTTCCAAAGTGAAACATTTCCTCCTGGAGAGAAGAGGGAGCCTCCAAGACTTCGGGAACTAGGAACATTTGCAAGGCTCAGAAAGAGCACTGGATCCCAGGATTCACAAAGCTCTTCCCCAGAATTATAAAAATAGTAAATAATCACTTGGGGTGGGGGATGGGGAGTTGGGGAGTGCCGGAGAGGCAGTTTTCAAGAATTACTACTCAAGTTAAGGTGGGCTTTTATATCATACAGTTGGCTTTGGGTTACCCTCAATCCTTTATCTACGATACCTTTAAGTGAATCTCAGAAAAGCCACTGGTTCATTAAGCTAGACTTGGCTAGAATGTTTTTCTTTGGTCTATTCTCTGCACACTGTCTGTTATGAATAACATTTGTTCACATCTACCCAGAAAAAGTCGTATAGTACCTTCCAATATATCTTTTGTTATTTAAAAGAATTATATATTTTTCTATCGTTTTCTGTGTGGGTGTAGTTCACCTGCGAGTATGTCTGTGCTCCACATGTGTAAAGTGCCTGTGGAGGCCAAAAGAGGGCATTAGATCCCCTGGAACTAGACTCGCCCATGTGGGTGCTGGGATTTGGCTGGGGCTTCACTGCAACAGCAACCAATGTTTTTAACCTGTGAGCCATCTCTCTAGTCTCTTATTTTTTGAGTGAATATTATATCATCTGGTTTTTACTTTGTAATCAAAATCTTACTGTGTTATGAATTTGATTTCCATAAGCAATATTGTAATTATGCTTTAGTTAGTGACTTTTTTGCTTTAAAACACAGAGCCATTTAGGCATTTGTTAACACCTCAAATGTACTAAAATCTGCAGTCTAATAACTATATATATATATATATATATATATATATATATATATACACCTTAATATAGACAAAGCATTTGGCCTGATATTCACCTAAGAAATCTAAAGTTTATAGAGTATAAAATGCGACCTATTTTAGCATAATTAAAAAGAAGCTATACACATATTAGAAACTAAGAAAATGGACATTCCTGGTCTATTTTTTCTTGTTTGCTTCTGCATACCTTGTTTGATTGCTTTAAATGATTTACTTACATGAACAGGCTCCATTAAAGGTTGAAGGTGGACTTTCTCAACCGTAAATAATTGCCCTGCTACCAAGTACCTAAAAATAATCCATTATAGAGCTAAGTAAATGAGGTGGTAATACTAATAGCAAGATATACACCAGCAGTACTGAGATTATAGCCAATGTTGTATGGGTTAGGAAGGGGCCTATCAGTCTTCCTATCCAAGCCTCAGGGTTTCCAACGTAGAGGCCCTAGAATGGCCCACTAAGAGGTCCTCCAAAATGATCTTGACACAGACTCTCCTTGCCATGAATCCTTAGGGATTTTATAGACAGCAATAACATTCATTCACCGTAGAGTTAATGATTTTGGTTTGGTCTTAGGTGAGTGAGTCCCTTTCTGGCTGGCGTGGAAGATGTATGTGGTCTTGGTGTACTCAAAACCAGGATGCATTTTTCCACAAAAGTCACTTACAAATGAGGGTGGAGAATGGCTGCGGACACATAACACTGGTACGGCTTTTACAAGAGGGCAACTTAGCTTTTGAAGCTGGATGAGAAACTTGGTCTTTTAGATAATATGAATTCCCAATTTGGGAGGGAAATCCTTGTTATCCTTAAATTCCTTACAAGAATCCTTATAGTTACGACGTTTCAGAATGCACAGGGAAGCCAACATCGGGCACACAGAGCTCATCAAAGCTTGAAAGTATTCACTAATGATCTATCCACTTGGGAAATGAGTCCTCCTCGGGCAAGCAGTGCTCCTGGCTTAGCCCTGGGGTAGTGCTCACTTTCCCATGTCAAAGTCCTTTGTGGCTTGTCTCCTGCTGAGAGCCAGATGTCACTGACCCTCCACAGTTAAACACAAGATGGAAGAATTCATGAAGCTGAGCTGAAGGAACACGGCCATGTTTCTGCCTAACAGGGTCTGGCAGAGCTGACCTGCTGAGCAACGGGGGAAGACACCAGTGCAGGCCAGTCAGGTGGGACGGGCCATAGACCAGGCCAGGTCAGGTGGGACGGGCCATAGAGCAGGCCAGGTCAGGTGGGACGGGACCACGCCATAGACCATGTAAGAGGAAGTACTGAGAAAACAAAGACCATAGAATTATTTGTCTACTTTCTTTATGACCACACTTCTCCAAACACAGAAGTTAACACAATGTTGTGTACTTTATTTGAAAAAAAAAAAAAGACATTTCATGCAAATGATCTGTTTGAACTTTACAAAGGTATCATTTTGGTTTAGCCGGGGTTGTGTTAAGTACAATATAAATGTATCATTTGTACGTTTTTTGTTTCATTATGTAAGATAGTTCCTATAAAACTGTTTTAATACTTAGTGTGAAGCTTTGCTAGTAAGGGATTGACTGATTTGCTCACACGTATAAACTGTATGTGTTTACAG
This sequence comes from Apodemus agrarius, assembly GCA_964023405.1. Taxonomy (NCBI): domain Eukaryota; kingdom Metazoa; phylum Chordata; class Mammalia; order Rodentia; family Muridae; genus Apodemus; species Apodemus agrarius. The sequence goes on along the minus strand of OZ030027.1, from coordinate 26,514,627 downwards.
TATGCAACATGATATTTTTGGTATTTCCATGTGTTGCAGAATGCCCGACTCAAGCCGCAAGAAGTGCATTATCTCACAGACTTACTTTTGGGTGGTGAGAACACTGAAAATGTATGCTCTGAGCAATATTCAAACATGCTGTCTTAGCAACGTTTGTCTTGGTTAGATCGCAACGCTGAGGCGGGAGCCTGAGGCCGGTGGTTACTTTGTACTCACAGTCAGGAAGCAGAGAGGTGGACCGCTGAGACTCACCGGGCTATCCGGCTGTGGGGGTGGTTTTTTTCTCTCTTTGCTGGGTCTGGCGTCTCAGCACCAGCTTAGGGTGGGTCTCTCTTCTTCAGTTAAACCTCTTTGGAAAGGTCCTCACACACATACCAACGTGGGTGTCCACATAGATCATAACTCTAGAGAAGCTGACAATGAAGATTAGGCCTCCTGTGTGTAACCCATTGTTAGGAAGCCTTGGCCACTGGAGAAGATAGGACATGTCCTAAGGCGTCTATTCCAGCAAAAGGACTTTAAGATGACTATCTGCCTATACTAGAGTCTCAAGGACGCTTTGGTTCTGACCCAAAAGTACTTTCAGACCATTTTCATGGTAAGAAAAGAACAGTACTGAAGACCCTAGGATGAAGGTCTCCCCATGGTGGGCTTGGGATTTAGGGCACCTGCCGATCTTTGTCCCTTCCTTGTGTGCCTCCTCCTTGTCCTGATTTCCTCTCCTTAGATGAGGCCCCCTTCGTTCTGGTTTTGAGAGACACCAAAATGTGATTGTTAGCAGTCACAGTCATCTAGGTAGCTGTTGCTGCACTGTCCTTCCACTTCTAAAAAAAAGGAAACCAAATGGAAACCCCCATGCAACCATCTTGAGGTGCAAATGAAATTCCTTGTCTTTTGTTTTGCATCTCCAGGAATACACTGGAGCCAATGTTCTTCTCTTCTTAAATGATGCTCGTGTTTCTGTTTCTTTTTACTTTCTCTTGACTCTCATCATATTTAGGTATTCTGAAGGCCTTCTCAGTCCTAAGGGTCAGTCTTGACCTGTAGGCAGGTCAAGAACTGGAACATCTAATGAGTCTGTAAAGGCAGTGTTCCTATTATGGCCTCTCCAAAATGAAACTTAATTGGTATTGTGCAACTTTAATTTTTCAAGCTCAATTTTTAATGATGGTTCTCAAACGTTTTAGCCTACTACCCACCAGAAGTAGTGGAAAAGAAAGGATACTTTGAGAGATGGACCTGTTTAGAAGGGTTCTTTGGAGCAACTCCCTTCTGCATTGTCAGGAATCTGCATTTCACTTCACAGGTCAGCAAGGGCAGTTCAGTCCGCTCACAAACACTTCGCGGATATGCCAGCAGTCCAGTTTGGTAGAGCCAGGATAGCAAACACGAATCAGCAGCAGTGGCACAAGCTAGCAGAGACAGCTAGGCCCCAGCCAAATCCACATGAGTTAGCAGGAGGGATTCAGACCAACAGGAACACTGGGAGAAGTTCTCTGCTGTTCTTCTCTTGATGAAGCTAAGATCAGCAAATACACGAGACCAGGAAGCAAGGTCTCCTCCGGGTCATTGAGTTCTATTTATACTCTCTCCAAACATCACATGTCCTCCATGGGTCTTGCCTCAGCACGTGTGTCTGATCAGCTACCATCACTTTGCCAATCAGCCAGAGTCAGGGGAAGCAGCAAGAAGCTGCAGCACAGCACCAGAAGGTTTTGGGTGCATCTTACTCTACAGAGTCTCGACAAATGGAGCTCAACTGTGAAATATAAGGCAGACCAATACATGTGTGTCACTGGCAAAGAGTCCTTCTTCACGTGCCCTTTCCTGTGTATGCTTTAGCAGAGCATCCTTTTACCTGTGTCTGCTTCAGGAAAACACTCCTTTGTGTGTTTGCTCCAGCAAAACGCCATCCAACACAACTGACTCTCCAAAGAACCCTTAAGTTTCCACTTCACTACTGTGAATCTAGTAGTTGAGACTACATTGAAGCTGGAAGGACTCGCCCAGTACAGCCCCTCATAGTTCACCAGAACTAAGACAAATGCATTTCCTTTCCATATGACTTAGCAAGTCCGTAATACTATGCTACAGCATAATTCATTTTATGTCCCTGGGTGGCTTCATGTTGAAAATGGCACCTGTGATCAGAATGTGTCTTTGTTCAATGCTTCAAGTGTGTTCTTTCTCATCTAGATATGCCAGGATTTGATGCCACCACAGGTGCAGATTATTTTAAAGTCATACACATATCTTCAAACAAATGACCCTAGAGCAGAGGTTCTCAACCATCCTAATGCTATAACCCTTTAATACAGTGACCCCCCCAAACATAAAATTATCTTTGTTGCTACTTCATAACTTTATTCTTGCTACCTTTATTATTGGCTCACCAGCAATTCTGCTAGGTTTTGCCCAACAGCCACCTAGCAACAGCTTGCATCATCTTAGGCCACCTGCCAGGTGCTAGACAGATGCTAGTCAGGTGTTAGCCAGGTGCTAGTCAGGTGCTAGCCAGGTGCTAGCCAGGCACTAGTCAGGCACTAGCCAGGTGCTAGCCAGATATTATTCAGGTGCTAGCCAGATACTATTCAGGTGCTAGCCAGGTGCTAGACAAGTGTTAGTCAGGTGCTAGCCAGGTGCAACAGCAGCAGTGGCAGCTTATAAAGCAGAATCTTTGCTACTCTTTCCCTCTTTTCTGTATCTTTCTCTCTCTGTTCCCACATGTTTCTGGCTGGCCTTTCTCTCTTCCTCTCTTTCTCTCTCTCCCTGTCCTTCTCTGTTCCCCTTTTCTATGCTTCTACCCCTTTCCAGCTTCTGGTCCCTTCCCCCACAGTAAATCTTCTTTATACTAGGCCTGTCTCATGGCATGAGTCTTCAGGCAGACAACTTAGCATGGGCCTGCCAGGTAGTCCCTTCAATTCTGCTGCATTCTATTTCATAACAGTTATGAGTCATAATGTAAATATCTCTTGTTTTCCGATGGTCTTAGGCAATCCCTGTAAAAGGTCCATTTGATACCCCAAAGGGGTCTCAACCTACAGGTTGAGAGCCACTGTCCTAGAGCAATCTCTACAAGAAAACCTTTGCCTGGAGGACCTGCAGCCTCTGCTGTACCCTGTCAGATGCCACGTCTGTCCTGTCCACCTCCGTCCTATATCCACTGGGCGCTGGAGTTGAGCCGATAGCTCACTTTTTAAGTTTAATGGTGGCATGTACCCTGGAACCTTTGGGCTTCCCCCAGACTAAGAAATTTGAGTTAGTTATGTTAGATAACTCCTCAATAAAATGAGTTCCAGGAAGAGAAAAGGCTCTTGGGATACTAATGCAAAGATGCCTTTTGTATCTCAACAAAACAAAACAAAACAAAACAACAACAACAACAACAAAACAAAAACCAGGACCTAAAACTATTTCTGTAAGAAAGGAAAACTAAACAAGACAAAACAAAACCCACAGTAAGATCTTGGGTCTGGGTGCCTACCACTGGCTGAGAATGGAGAGCCAGGCACTCGGTGCCTCCCCTCTAACCTCCAGAACGCTTCTGTGAAGTTCACCCATACTGGCTGAGAACTGTCACACACTCTTCCTGAACTGTTAAATAATAAACACTGTTTATTTTTTTAATCATTGGATTCATCTAAGTTCCTGGCTCATAAGAGGCGTTCAGGGAATATTTGTTGAGTAAAAAAAAATCAAAACAGATGTCTTGACCTGATTGGATGGAGAACTCTACCCAAGGCAAAAGAAAAAATGGGAGTTGGGGATGGAGTGGGGAGTGGCGAGGATTGGCGTGCCACAGGTAAACATGAGTGCTGGGAGTGGTGGATGTTGGATTCGTAGATGAATTAAAGCATTTGATAACCTTGTAAATAGACTACTGTGTATTTATATAAATGGCACACTTAGCTTGTAGCTGGAAGGAGCTAAAATAACTGTGTGAAAAGTGAGAGCCCATCGTCGGCCAGATGCTTGTTTTGCCTACGTGAAAGTCAAACAACCAAGGAGACTGATTTTTTTCTTCTTCTTCTTCTTCTCTGAATTGAGGCTTTGTCCCGTGACCCTGCACTGCGCTGTGAGCTCCAGCCTCAGGGCACCTTTGACAGTTTCCGGGTTCCAGCTAGCGAGCTGCAGGCGGCTGTGTGAGGCGTGGGTGGAGAGTGGAGCCTGGCTGCTTCTTAGCAACCAGCTGCCAACGTGACCGGTTGGGGTTTAGTCAACAGGGCTATTAGGTTAGTGTCTTCTTCCAGGACAGTAAAGAGAAGTAAACTCAAAGGAACAGGGTTTCTTGTAACCCTGGCTGGCCTCAAACTCGATATGGAACAGAGAATGACCTTGGTCCTTCTGTTTTATCTCCCAGCACTGGGGTGATTGACACTGCACAGCCACTCCTGCTTTTGATGTTTCTGTCTCTTTAACTTAGAGACAGTCTAGTTCTTTAGTTATAGAAGAGATAGGCAGAGTACATGTATGCATATGAACTGTTCAAAGATGTCTCTAAGTGGGGCAGGGGAGATGGCTCTGCAGTCTTCTTTCAGAAGTCATAGGTTCAATTTACAGCACCAGCCACACACATGTTATACAGACATACATACAGGCAAGACATCTGTACTAATAAGAAAATAGTAATTTAAAAAAAAAAAATCCTGGAAGGTTAAATAATGCCTCCCCAAAGATGTCCAGGCAGTGACCCCAGGCATCTGAATGTACCATGGTACATCGATGTGAGGAGTCTGGTGCTAGATTAAAGTGAAGGTTCGAGACAGAAGTTCATCTGGGATTATCGGGAAGCCCCCCCGCGCGCGCGCGATCATGTGGTCTAGGTACAAGGGAGGCAGGGAGTAGAAACCCGTGCGGCTGAGGGCAGGAATAGGCTTACTATTGACGGTAAGGCTGGGTTCTGCCTCCCAGCCCCATGCTCTCAGAAATAAGACTCAGACTCAAATTATATTCACAAATGTCTTGGCTATTTGGCTAGGCTCTACTCAGACTTGATCAAAACTAAAGATGCCCATTTATTTTAACCTACATTTTGCCACATGGCTGGTTTCCTTTGATCAGGTACCATGCATCTGTCTCCTCACATCTCCTCAGGCTCCTCTCCTTGCCTCCTCCTCTCCAGAATTCTTTCTCCTCCCCATGTCCCACCTCTATCTCCTGCCTAAATCACAGGCCATTGGCTTTTCAATTGATAGGCAAGGCATCCATTCGTACCACACATAAGATGATCTCTCTACAGGTTAGGGATCACAGAGACTGACTTGGAGATGGTGTGTGTTGCTGGCCCCTAGGCCACACAGCATGAATGGTCAGCAGCCTTTGCGAGCTTAAAAAGTCTTTCTAGAACCTCTACAAAAACCACAGCCCAGCAGTGCCTTGATTTGAAGCTCTCTAACCTGACCACTTGGATATTTTTGTATCGCTTTGTGTAATTTGTTAGAGCACCAGCAGGCAACAACTGATACTAACTCTTTCAACTGCTTAGCAGAGAATTCTCTAAGTCAGCTAGATGAATAATAGATCCCAGTAGGAACAAAATTTATTTTAGCGCTAAATAACATCACAAAGGCAAAAAGCCTTTTCAATTATAATCCTCCCGGGAGGCGGGGGTGGGGGGAGGAGGGAGGAGATGAATTTTTGTGTGTATGTGCTATGGGCTACTTCTGCAGTCTAGAAAGAGTTCAAGAAATGGTTGGCTGGGTCTGTTTTTTTTTCGGTTGTTGACTTTGTTTCGTGTGAGTCATTGTCCTCAAGTTTTGAAACCCAGCTTTGACAGGGTGTGTTTAGTTGAACTTAGGCACTGTAATTCATTGATACACTTTACTGAGCACAAGAAAAACGCATATCAGGGTGTGCTATAACTGAGAGCGGAGGGTGCTCTCCACCCTTCCCTTGGGCTCCGCTGGAAACACCCACGTGGATTAAACACACAGAGACGGAGCGTTATAAACTTACCATTTCTTTCATAGAAAAAAAAAACACATTTTCATAATTTAAAATAGCAACACGGACCCATGGACACCCAAAAGGCAGACTTACTTCTGGAAAACTCTTTCAGAGCTGCCTCAAAGCCGTTCGTGTTGAAAGCTTACATGGGAGCCGTATCAGAACCAATTCAAGACTCTGCCAGAATTTCCATTTCTTACCAGTGTGATAAGGAAGAAATCGCACCCACCAGCTCGATAAAAAGCTGTTGAAGGGCCTGAAGAGAGCACCTCAAAGGAGCATGGATTCCTTCCTACGGACCGATGGAAGGAAGGAAGAGATGCACAGTTTCAGGGGCTGCTGACTTTAGAATAGCGGCCTCAGTGAAGGACATCGACTCCTCGGAGAACGGCTCCCAGCCTTGATTACCCCAGCAAAGTGGGAGCTCGGCAGGAGCAGAGGGGTGGAAGCGGAGCCCTGGCGGCTTCCGGCAGGCTTCAGGCTCTTGTGTTGGCTTGACTCCAGCTCGCCTTCGGTTCCCTCCCTTGCCATGAAACAATCTCTCACTTCACAGCTCGGTCGGGACTCAGTTTACCTCTTCTCTTACACAGAGTCTCCCTTAATATCTCCAGCACTAATGTTTAGAGTGAGAGTCCCTTCGAGCTGCGGGGATAGTGCTCTTGTGTTTCCTGTTATAAAACAGTGCAGTAGAGTCACCTATCTTCCTGAGCTTCTGACGCTTACTTGAGAGAAGGGACCGTGTCCTGATCACCTTGTGTTCTCTGTGCCTTAGCAAAACATGCCACATAAACGCTGATGAAATTTCGAGTGACTGACTGAGGCATGAACATTGTTTTGCTATTTTTAGAGCAAGGCTCTTTTCATTCTTTTTTTCTTCGTGCTCCCCTCTCCTCCAGCTCCTTTCTCCTTCTCCTGTCTCCTCTGGTTCTTTGATTACAGTATGTGCGGTGGTTTGAATGAGAAACACGCTCACGGGTGTGCTCTTAGGTGCATGTCTCTACGATCTCTCCCTCTCTATTCTTTATTCTCTCTGTGTGTCTGTGTCTCTTTTCTCACACAGACACTAGCCGTACTCTCTCCAGTCTGTCCTCGTGCTAACTTATATTGCAGTTACATCTCCATTTCTAAACAAGGTCACATTCAGACTTTCCAAGGCTTAGACTCACAAAATACTGTTTTGAGGATTGCAGTTCAATCTGCATCAGGCCGTTCCCCAGAGAACCACTCTCAGTTTGCTTAGCCTAGGGTGCCTTGGAGGTGTTACCTGGCCCCAGTGACTATTTAGTCAGCCGTGACTAAGGTGAATGCAAAAGGGGAAATGGATCAATCACCTTTCCCTCCCCATGGCAAAATGGCCAACGTAATTAATTTTGGCTGACTGAAGGCTTGTTTTGGAAATTTCTGTCTATGCTCAATACTGTGGTACAGTATCACCTTATGGCAAGAGTATTACACAAAATGAATTTGCTTACCCCCATCCCTAACAAAGCAGTTTTTAAAAAGAGAGAAAGATCTTTTTTTCCCACAATCCTCTTTGAAGGCATGCCATCAAAGACTCCTCTTTACAAGTGCCAGAAGACTCCTCTTTACAAGTGCGGTGGGCTAGAGACCAAATCTCAGCACAGAGGCTGTTGGGAGACACTCAATCTGTAGCAGGAAGCACATTGAAAATGAGTCAGTAGCCTCTGGTGACAGAAGCCTAATAAAGCTCTCACAGGGGCCACTGAAGAGGATTCCTGAGTTCAGCAGCGTCTAAGGGGAATAGCAAGCAGAAGCCCATGCTCGATCACCGAGGACGGACCTCAGCCTGACTCTAGGCATAACTTTCTCTTCGCCTCAGAGAAAAAACGTGATTTTCCTGTCCCTATTCCCAATTCCCAGTCCACCCCTGCCCCGCTCCCCCAGCTGCTGTCGCCTTGCTTCTAATCCAACTTTTCTAAATCCCATTCTACCTTGTGACCTTTCAGCCTTTTATACACTGACATATTTTCGTAGAATTTCTTAGTTTGCATGCTGATTTGGGCTGTGTGTCTGGCTCTCCTCAAAACCCAAAAGCCCTAGTGTGAAAGTAATAGGGCCTTTGGGAAGTGACTGGGGTTTGTGCGTGCGTAGGGAGCGTGGGCGTGGACGTACACTTTACTAGGGGGCTCTTTAACCTAAGCCACCTTCTCTGTTCAGCAAGAGAGCCTTGGAAGTTTTACTGCAGGAATGGGGATGCTCTAAGGCTGCCCTTCACTTTCTGGGATGTAGCTCCCATGGTGGCTCGCAACCATCTGTAATGGGACCTGGTACACTCACGGGGCAGCCGCTGCAGCTGGAAAGGCCTCTGATGAGCAGCTGGTGGGCGGGGCTATGCCATGCCTCAGACAATGCAGGGTGGACGCCTTTGTGGAGGGAGAGGGTCCCAGTCTCAGTATGGTCAGTCCTATCCTCACGCCAGAAAGCCCGTGGGTCTATGTACTCTTTTTGTCCATTTTTAAGCTGCTTCATGGTAAACAGAGGCTGCCCACACAGAGGCTGGCCACAGATCTTTGCTGAGTCTGTCCTAACTCAGAGATGTAGTGGCCCCTCCTCAGGCATAAAGAAGCTTCTTTGCTCAAGTAGCTGACGTTGTAAATAACACCCAGGGCTGCTTTTGAGTTTGGCAACGGATCAAAAATCTCTTTTCACCCTTTCCCAGAGCAAGCATCTCTGGGATATTCTAAGTTGGCACGGTTAGCAGAACCTGATTGCATTTCTGGATCTGAAACAGTCAGAGGTAACTTGGTACCCCGCTCGCCTTCCCGGGATCACAACTGCTTCTGTAGCTCTTGCTTGTTTACAGTTAAATCAGACATGGAAATCCAAGTTACATCCCTGAGAGGTAATATGAGACAGCTATACCAAATACATGTATACATGTTCAAGTTGTTCTCGGGGAAGAATTTTTAATCTGCTCATTTTAAAGAAAGCTCTTGGCATTGCAGGACAGTTTTCACATATTCCAGGCACCCCCTCCCCCAACCCCTCATGCCTCCAGAAGGAACCAGTATCAATAGTTTCAGATTGGGGCTGGAGAGATGACTCAGCAGTTAAGAGCCCTGACTTCTCTTCCAGAGGTCCTGGGTTCAAGTCTCAGCAACAACATGGTGGCTCGCAACCATCTATAATGGGATCTGATGCCAACTTCTGGTGTGTGTCTGAAGACAGCGACAGCGTACTCATATAAACAAAAACAAATCTTTACAAAAAATAAAGGGGCAACAGAAGTGCTCTTAAAAAAAATAGTTTCAGATTACTAGAACCAAGTAAAACAAAGGGAACTTAACTTTAAAATTACCTTTATTTCTTAATGGTTGATAGAGTGGGTTACGGGTGGCGGCACGCACGTGCGTGCCACAGCAAGCATGTGTCAGTTCTCTCCTCCTACCCTGTGATAGAAGGTCCTGGGGATCAAACTTGGGTCACCAAGTTTGTTGTGAAAGGCCCTCATCCACTATGTCTTCTCACTCTCCCAAGCTCTGCATAGGTAATGAGAGTAAGCACCTAAGGTTGGAAAGGCAGCCGGAAGTTTTCACAGCCATTACATCACCATCCAGGGTGGCTCTGTTCAGCTTTCAGAGAGAAACAGAAAAACAGAAGCAATGGTATGCACCCTCTCAGAATTCACCAGAGAGTTGGGAAATTAAAGAAGTTCCCCAGCTCATACGGTTCGAGTAGGTTCTAAGACCGTGGCGAAGCTGCATGAGATATTGCCAGGCTTTCTGTTTCAGTCAGACATTTTGATCTTGTAACAAGACAATTACAGAGAAAGAACTGCGTGTTTTGGCTCACAGTTTCAGAGGTGTAGGGACTGTCACTGGCTCTGTTGCTTCTGGTTAACGGCGGTGCAGAACCCCATGACAGGCTGTAGCAGAACAGGCTGCTGCAGCCAGGAAGCAGAGGAGACAAGAACACTCTGCCAGCTACCTGCTTTTTCCAAGTAGCCCCGCGGCTAAAGTTTCTCCCGCCACAATATGACATCAGATTATGTTCCCGACTATGGATTTATCTGCTCATGAAGATAGAACTCTCATGGTCCAGTTGCATTTCAACATTTTGGGCATCAAGCCTTCAACACAAGAGTCTTTTTAATATTTCATATACAAACCATAACATCTCTATAGACTGTAGGGCTTTTTCTATACATATAGACCAATGGTGCCAATTTTAATTTGTAAGTTAGGTGCAGTTAGAGATTAATAAATGGTGACTAATAATAAATATAGTATCAGTTGTAACAAACGTTATATCAGTGAGGCCTCTCATAATATCCCATGAGGCACTCACTCACCTTGTGACAATGTGAGATCCTTCGATGCCTACAGGATGATGAAAGAGGTAAATGACCTCGGCTCTGTGGTGAACAGTGAGACAGGCAGGGGCCATTGACTATCCTGCCATTCTTCATTCATTAATTGATAACCAACATAGCTACCAAGTGATGTAAGCATGCAGGTTACAAACAAGACCAAGTTTAGGCACATGGCAATGGGATGACTCACGTGCTGGGCAGAGCTAAATGGGACACTAAATGTCATTGCCCTGTTTTAATTGGTGTGCCACTTAAAGCATATTAGTTATTTCTGGAATTTCAATCTGTAACTGACCATGAATAATTGAAATTATTTTCAATTTAATAAAGTTGGAAAAGTAAAGTTGAGAAGGGAGGAGACCAGTACACGTGGCATTCACGGTATCTATTAGTTTATTAATTGATTTCTGAGACAGAGCCTCATCATAGCCTAGATAGGTCTTGAACTTGCCTTCTAGCTAAGCCTGGCCTTGAACTCCTAGCCTCTTGATTCTACCTCCTAACTGCTGGGACTACCGGAGTGTACCATCACGCCCAGCTTTTAAGTGACATTTTAAGGAGATCTATTTTATAGTAATCTTCCTCAAGAGTGAAGCCTTGAAAGGGAGAAGCTGTTGCTTGAATCCATGATGGTCAGAGAAGCAGGAACTAACAGAGGAAGTGAGGAGGAATTTGGGGGGCGGCTATTTCCAGAGAGAGAGGAGAGAGAGAAAATTGATTCATTTGGGATATGTCAATTGTGTCTGTAATATAAAGCTTAGTCATTCATTTTTGACAAATATTCTACAAGAAATGGAATAAAAGTCTGCTTTTTGCAGCCTGAGCTTTGTAACAACAACTAAAGTCTGAGCTCGCTCACAGCAGGAGGATTTGAACACATGATTTATTAGAAGGCTTCAAGTACAATATTGCACACAACTATAATAAGATTAAAAACTACTTAAAAGACAAAATCTTAAAGACCAGTTCTTATATAATTTCTCTGATAGGACTTTTTACATCTCTATTATTATTATTATTATTATTATTATTATTCACAGAAGGAACTATTTCTGTTTGCTCTAAGTAGTTTGAGCATCTCACGGGAAAGGAGTTCTCAATGCGAAAACAATCACACACCCCCTTCTTCCTGCGCGCTTTAATTCACTAGTGGGAAAGCTGGTATTGGAGGGAGCTTTGCCAAGTCTCCTCAGTCCTAAAAGCCAGCCTTCAGGTGAGAAGGCTGGCCGCACTGGATCGAAGGCCTCCACTCGCTTCTGAGGGGCCAACAGGGATGAAGTATAGATGGATCCTCTTCTGGCTTCTAGCAGGCAGGTCACAGACGGCCCCCGAGCCCCTGAAGCTCACTATCCTCCTCAGTGTCTTACAAATGGTTCACACACTGCTCTGTAGTCACATAAAGTGAGGGCTACAAATGGTGCCTCTGAGGTAGCTGTAACTGCTGCCATGGTATTATTGCAGAGATGGCTCAGTGGGGTCCAGCTCTACCCAGAAGGCATTTAGGCAGTTTTTCCCCCAAAGCTCAGGCTGAAGAGCTTCAGTGCTCTGCCCTGACCCTGGCATTTTAGAAGGGCACAAGGTCACCGAGTTACAGAGCTGCCTGAGATGTAAGCCCAAACCCAGAAGGTTCTTTTTCATGCCTGAATACATCCATTGTGTAGCTGTGTATGTCTCTGCTTCTGTAGGGGACGCTGTAAAAGGCCTGTTTGTCTATGCTAATCGGAAGGATGGAGTGTGGCAGAATTGCTAGTTCTGGAAAAGTAAAGACCAAGAAGCTAAGTTATCCAGGGCTCCGCCCAAGGAGCCTGGAGACCTGACGGCCTGACATGCATGTATGGGTGAAGATGGAAAGACGGGAACAGAAGTAGTGAGAGAAGCCACAGAGAAAGGGGGCCTGAGGGGACAGGAGCCTCAATGCTCAGCAGCTCCCAGTAGAGATGGGGTGGGAGGGAAGAGAGGTGACTCTGTGACAGTGGTTTGTCAGTGTACCGTCTGGACTCCTTCCCCCTCCCTTCCCGCTTGTGCTGGTAATGCTTCCTGTAGTAATTGTATTTTTCATTTGCTACGTTCTGATACTTTGACCTCTGGGGCCTTGCTGTTGCTGGAGGGCCTGCCTCTCTCAGTGCTAGTTAATTCCTAAAGCTAGGAAGGTCCACCCCCAGGAGCCCCGTTTTCTACTCCAAGGCACATAACCCAGAAATCACATTCCAGCAGCCTCTTTTGACAGCAGGCTGTCAGCTTGGGGGGTCATTATCCAACTTCCCCGATCACCCAGGACAAAGGGCACAGGAAACTGGGGAGAGGCACCACAGTGACTCAGACTATCAAATGCCTGCCTTGTCAGCTTCTTGCTACCGAAACCACCACACTGGCTTCGTTTACAGCCCCTTCCTCTCTGACTACCTCTTGACTGACCCTGGTGCTTCCCTCAGTATCTTCTCAGGGCATAGGATGCCCCACCTCGGAGGAACCCGACCTCTTCAGAGCATGTTTTCAGATCTCATGATCTGCTGGCTGTACCAACGGCTTCTCCTTGTGCCTTCCACTAGAGACTTACTTCAGCCCATAAATCAGTTAGACGAAACTAGACAGAAGATAAAGGTGGAGCTAATGGGCAGCAAAGGTACCTGATGTAGCTGGAGAATCTGTCACTAGCAAAGTCTTGACTTCTGAGCCAGGACTACCACCAGAGCTGATATTCAGTCAGTGGTGGTCTGCTTTGTTTTGCTGTGACAAAATACTTGAGGCTGTGTACCTTGTTAAGACAAGGGGTTGGTTGGGTTTACAATTTTAGAGACTGAAAGTTGGAGATTGGGTAGATCCATCTTTTCAGCCTCTGGGGAGGGCCTGCAGGCACCATCTCAACGTAGCACACGGTCACAAAACGGAACACTGGAGATTGGCGAGTGATGGCCACAGATAGGAGAGATCAAAAACTGATAACAGGCTTTGTACCAACCTGCTCGCTCAGGAGCCAGTCCAGTCCTAGGAGACTAACCTATGGGTTGTTTTCAGGGTAACCTATGTGACCTAGTCTCTTTCCATCAGCCCTGAGAGGACCCACCCCTTGAAGGTCTCATCATCTCTTGGTACTGTTCAGGCTTCCTTTGGGGACTAGCCATATATCTAGATCACTGCAGTCTGTACAGTTTCGGTTGTAACACTAGGGGCATCTGTCCATTGGGAGTTCGGTGTTATCAGTCTCCTCCAGTGAGTGTCTCCCCGATGTGGTGAGCATTCTGTTTTCTCTGCTAGATACCTAGCCCAGGGCTGGTCTTTGACTGTGCCTGTGGTCTACATTGACCACACAGTGCCTGTGGTCTACAATGACCACACAGTGCCTGTTCTGCCCTTGTGAAGTGTCCACAATGTAACCGTCGCAAGGCAAAGGGGATGAACTGGGCTCTCAGCCCATCACAGGACGAGGACCAGTAAAATCAGGGTGCATGTGCCAGGCCTTCTGACAGCCTACTGTGTGAGGAGAGAGAAGGGGGGAGGGGAGAGTAAGAGAGGGAGAGAAGGAAAGAGAACTTCACTTATCCTGTCTCTCCCCTCCCCTCCCCTCCCCTCCCCTTTTCTCCTTTCCCCCTTCTCTCTCCCTCCCCTCCCCCTGCCTCTCTTCTCCCCCTCTTTTCTCTTCTCTTCCTCCCCTGCCCTCTCTCCCTGCCTCCAGTTCCCTCCTTCCTTGTGACCTCCTAAGGAGAGTAACATTTCCAGACCTTTAGCAAAACTGAGAATGTCCAAGTTTATAAAGATATTATTCCAAAATGGATCTGAGAGATAAAAATCACTTTTTTGTGTGTGGCTTAAGTCAGACTGCCCGTGGATTCTGAGCTGTGACTGCCTGCAGTGATAAGAGGCTCTTCTTGAAAACGTCCTACCACGATTCCATCTGTCCATGAACCACCTGGCCTCCTCACACCTGCTGCCAGTCTGCAGACTATTATTGGCGTTGGTTTCTTTTGGAAACATGGCTGTAGTTTGCCATGTGCTTAGGCACGGAGCTGGGAGGTGTCTTCGCGATCACCTTTGAGCTGTTGCTAGGCAGCACAGTCAGGTTACTTTGGAGTTGTCACCGAGCTTTAGCCATTTTGCCTTGGGCCCTTGAGAGATGACTTCAGAGCTTTGGCAGGCTCGGCTAAGGATTTTTTATGAGTCCTGTTTGTCACACTGTGTTCAGAGAGAAACACCCATGTAAGGTCCTTCCTATGTAACAATTGCACAGCTGGGCCAGTCATTCTTCATGTATAAACTTAGCTCTCTCAAATACGCTGCAGAAGACCCCATTGTACGAGTGTCAAGAATGAGACTGTGAGGCATGGACTTTCTTACCTCGTGATGAACCTTAAGTAGACTCTTCCTGAGTGATGGGCTGCCCTTAGCACTGTTGGGTGGAATCACAACCATGTCGGCAAGCAGTTCCAAGAAAGTAGAAGTCCTTTTCAGTTATTTTAACCATGTCCGAAAAGAAAGCCAGGGACTGGAAAGATGGATCAGCAGTCAAGCGTACTGCTCTTCCAAATGACCCCTGACTCAATTTCCAGCACCCACGTGGTAGCTTACAACCATCTGCACCCCCATCCCAGGGGGATCTGATGCCCTCTTCTGGCCTTTATGGGCACTGCATGTACATGGTACATTTAGGCTAAACATGCATACATATAAAATAGAAATAAATAAAATATCAAAAGAAAAGTTTTTTGTTAAAGCAGTGGTTCTCAACCTTTCTAATGCTGTGACCTTTTTATACAGTTCCTCATGTTTTGGTGACCTCCTCCCCCCACCATAAAATTATTTTATTGCTACTTCATAACTGTAATATTACTGCTGTTGTAAATCATAATGCGAATATTTGATACTTCCAATGGTCTTAGCTGACCCCTGTGAAAGGGTTGGTCAACCTTCCCCTGCAAGGGGTCACAACCCACAGGTTGAGAATTGTGGTGTTAATGGGAAGCCTGATTACCCCTTTATTCCCAATAACTTGAAAAGCTAAGAGTGTGACTTGTGAGCTTCTTTCTGTGTGGTGATTCCCCACTTACTCCTGAGAACCAGGAAGAAGCCTGGCCATGGTCACAGAGGCAGCATGAGTACTGGCGTTTGGATTCTCAGAACTCATGTAAATGTCAGGCTGCACGGCAGCTCGCCAGTAATTCTAGTGCTGGGAAGGCAGACAGAGGATTGCCAGAGCAAACTGACTAACCTGAGGGGCTCTATCATTGAGCTCTGTGTTCAGTTGAGAGACCCTGTGTCATGAATAAGAGTGACTGAGGAAGACTCCAGATATTAGCCTCCAGCCTCCAACCACACACATGTGCATGCCGTATACAGGAGAACATGCAAACACATATGCAACACACACACACACACACACACACACACACACACACACACACATGCAGAGACATGTGCACGCATGAGCACCCACCCCTACCCTAAACCAAAAGAACCAGGAAATCACTTAGCAATTCCACAGTTTTTCCAAATGTTTATTTCTCAAGATGGAGGTAGATATTAGTCATTAAAATAATTTCATCAGAGTTCCAAAGGCAGGGACAGAAGAGCTGTGAATTTGGGGCCATCCTAAGCTGCATGTAAAGATTCTATCTTTAAAATGTTTTCTGTAATCGAATAAAATTCAGAATACAGACTTGAGTGGTTAACTGGATATTTGTTGTGGGGTTATTGGCTCCCCCACCCCCCCCAACATCAAACTGTAAATGCCAAATGGCCAGTTCTCTGGGGGGCAGGGGACAAAAAAAGAAAAACAAAAAACCCTCTACTTTGCAGTGTCAGCTGATCTCTGTGAATAAACACTCTCACTGTGGACGGTTCTAGCCATCAGCACGCTTGTGAGATGACCAGAGATGCCCACTCTCACTGTGGATGGTTCAAGCCATCAGCACGCTTGTGAGATGGCAGAGATGCCCACTCTCACTGTGGACGGTTCTCAGCACGCTTGTGAGATGGCAGAGATGCCCACTCTCACTGTGGACGGTTCTAGCCGTCAGCACACTTCTGAGATGGCAGGGATGCCCATTCTCACTGTGGACGGTTCTAGCCATCAGCACGCTTGTGAGATGGCCAGAGGTGCCCAGCAGTATGCTGCTATCTAGCATATCCACATAGGGATGACAAATAAGTGGAAATACAAGCGCACATGCGTGATAGCTGCCTGTTACTGTAACAAAATGCCGGGCACTGTCAAATGCAACCACTGGGATAGTCCATTTTGAGTCACAGTTCTGAAGGTTTTAGTTCAAGGTTGAGGCGTTTCATTGCGTTTTGGGGCTCGTTGGGGGAGAAAATTTGTTCACCTCATGGCTAGGAACAAGAAGAGGAAGAGGAGCTGGAGGAAGAGGAGGAGCTGGAGGGGTTGGAGGAGGAAGAGGAAGAAAGTAGGCCCTGCCATGTCTTTGAGGAGATGTCTTCAACGACCTAAAACCTCTTACTAGGCTCTACTTCTTAAGGGTTCTATGTCACCCCCAAGTAGCACTGTCCTGGAGACCAGGCCTGTCTAACCTTTTGACACTGTCAGCCTCATAGTTCACAGTTGAGAACCAAGAAATCAAGTTACCCAAATCACTGGGTGAAATGCCCATGAGGTTTTAAGTCAGTTGTTGGTTCTGTGCTGGGCTACATTTGCAGCTGTCTTCAGCTGTATGCGCAGGCCTTTGGGGGACCCTTCAGATCTGAGCTACTATAGCACACAAAAGCAAACTTAGTAAAGTAATTTGCTGTTTTCAATAATCATTGCCTTTGTTTCTAACAGAATTTACTTAATGCAAGTTTATGTAATTTAGTATTTAATAATGAGCGTCTATAACCGTTGGCTCACCAAATTCTTCAGAATTTTAACAACTGACTTTTGCAAGCTGGAACGAGTCTCTCCAGCACCAACTGCTTACGATCCCCCGAAGAGTTGAGTGGGTGGGAGTATATTAAGTGGTGCTCTACAAAATTACTTGAGCCAGGACCTTTCCTCAGGTAGTATTTTACGGGATTTGTGCTCTGCAGAGTTCACTGCAGAAAGTGCTGATCTGCCCCAGTTGGTCATTTGTTCTCTCTCATTTTCCTTTGTTCTCAAAGCTCCTGCGTTTTCTCTGAGTGCTCTCTGGGAGCTCAGCATACCACACTTCTACTAACTTCAACTCCATAAAGATTTATTGGGCTCCTGTTAGGTACAAAATGTTACACTAGTACTACAGAGAATTCTAGAGGACTAAGACTCACCTCCCACCCTTGAGGGGCACGCGCACAAAGAACTACAGTGAGAGCGCCATACGGCTAGGACACAGGAGAGGCGTAAGTAATAACTTTCCAAGTTCAAAAGAAACAAAGAAACTCATGTCGTGTTGCAGACGGTTATGATGGGAGATTCTTAAATCTGAAGGGGGCCTATTGTAGAAATTATTTAAATCCCAGCCCAAGGTTTCTACCCCACCTTTGGTTATTGAGTTCTTGGATAAACACACACACACACACACACACACACACACACACACACACACTTACAGCCTTTATATTTACAATAAGCCTTAAATGACACGAGAGCTGGGCAGCTGTCTACCCTCCATGCTGTTAGAATCTATTTTCCCATCGATAACTGCGAGTTCTTACTTACTATGTTTCATCTGGGTTGCTCTTAGCTCCAATTGGGCAGCACTCAGGGTCATGCTCTCTTAACTTTTAACCCTTCTCCCTCCTGCACACTTCTCATGGTTCTTCTCTCCCCTCAAGCCCATAAAAACTAAACCCCACCTATGTCTCTTCTGCCCAGTTGTTGGCTGTTGGCATCGTTATTTACCAATCAGAATTAACTTGGGGGACAGGGTCACAGGGACTACCTGCAGACTACAGGTTTTGGGGGCTGCACTTGGTGTTACAATAGACAGTAAAACACAAAACCTCAACAGCGTCTTGGAAGTCAGCTGAGCCTCCTCTATTAAACTGGAAGAGGCAAAGATAAGAATGGACAACGTGCATGCATAGTATTCAAGGATGTCTCTACCCATGTATCCATTGCTTTATCCAACAGACACATTGGGATGCTCCAAAGACCCGGCTTCTTAAAAACTTGCATGGTGTTATCATTAATCAGACAGAGCACTTGTTCAGATAATGAGCTAGTGATTTGTGTTTACTCATCTCTGAGATTTCTGCTCATATCATTTGTTGACTTTTCTGTGGGATTTTGTTTTAATTTCTTTACTGGTTTGAAGAGGGTTTGGAGTAGTCTATCGTAAATATTGCAGCTACCTATTCTGGCACCCCTTTCTTTAGTTTGTCCTTGTCAACTTCCAGAGGCAATACAGTTAATCACCAGGGCTCTCTCCAATCCTACACTCCTGGAGTGGCTTTGGTCAAGTTAGTTCTCCACCTTGCTTCTGTTTCCTTATCTATATATCAGTATGCTGATAACTGCTACATTAGCAGTGCTAGGATTGAACACACACCCAAAACTTCTCTTTTCATTGACAAAAATGTGTATTGCTTTTCATCATTTATACTATTTTTCAGTCTCTTTTTAGAAACATGCATTAGTTTCATAATTAAAGCATACTACATATACAACATATGTATAATATGCGCCATAACATACATACACACACAAAGCATGAAGATATCCCAAAGCAGAATATCAAAAGTTTTAGAATCTCTGATCTAATGTGATACTTTGTTTTCTAAATAATATTGTATTTCAATAAAATAAAAATGCATTTTTCTGTGTTCCTATCTGTCATAGTTTGGGTTTTATTGTTGTGAAGAGATACCATGACCAAGGCAACTCATATAAAAGCAAATATTTTATTGGGGCTGGCTTACAGTTTCAGAGATTCAGTCCCTTATCATCATGGTAGAAAACATGATACCATAAAGACAGACATGGTGCTAGAGGAGCCAAGAGTTTTACATCTTGATCCAAAGGCAGCCAGGAGGAGGCTCTCTTCTGCACTGGGAGGAGGCTGAGCATAGGAGGAGACCTCAAAGCCCACCTACACAGTGACTCACTTCTTCCAACAAGACCACACCTACTCCAGCAAGGTCATACCTCCTAATAACGGGACAAATATTCAGACACCTGAGTCTATTGTGGGCCAAACCTAATCAAATCATCACATTTCACTCCCTGGTTCCCACTGACTTGTAGTCATAACATAATGCAAAATTCATTTAGTCCAACTTCAAAAGTCTATCACAGTCTCAACAATGTTTATTTAAAGTCCAAAGTTCTGTCTCTTCTGAGATTCATGAAATCTCTTAACTAATTCTTATAAAATCAAAATAACAAAAAAGAGATCATATACTTCTAACTACACAGGATGTACATTACCATTCCAAATCATAAAGATGGGAGCGTGGTGAGAAATTACTGGACCAAAGCAAGACCAAAAACCAGCTGGGCAAAATGCAGACTTTGCTTCTCCATGTCTGATGTACAACTCCTTTCAGCTTTGTTGATTGCGACCTGGTTCTACTTCCTGTTAGCAGCTTTCCTCATCAGGTATCCCGTGGCTCTGGCATCTTTAACATCTTGGTGTATCCAAGGCAATGTCTGGGATCCACATATGATTTTCTGGGCTCCTCCAAAGGGTTTGGGTCACTTTTCCAGCTCCGACCTCTGTAGCACACTAGGCTCTAGTTGCATCTACTCCATTGCTGCTGCTGTTCTTAGTGGTTGTTCCATGATATAAGCATCTCCAATACACTGGGGTCTTCCACTGCAATTAGGCTTCACTGATAGCCTCTCATGAACTCTTGTCATACTGACAAACCTCAACTTGTTTACATGACCTCTTCAAGTCCTGGACCATCAACTGCCACTGAGACTGGACCTTCACCCACGGCCTTCCATGGCCTTTCACAGTGCCAAGCCTCAGCTGCTCTTCATGACCCCTTAATGCCTTCAAAGCCAGTACCACCTGGGTGATTCTTACACATTACCAAGTACAGCTGTAGCATGAGGTACAACCTTGGCTATCTCTGGAACACAGCTTCTCTGTGCTCTCAGGAAATACTTCCCAGAAGATTTCACCTCAGAGATGTTTGTCTCTTCTTAATCACTGCTAATTTCTTAGCTCCCACTAACCAGCATCGATTGACCCAATAACCCCTTTTATTCTTGACTCTAAGGTCAGAGCTGCATGGCCAAAGCTGCCAAGTTCTGCTGCTTGCTCGGGCTGGAACATGGCTCCCTTGTTCTATTACATCTCACTCAGAGATCTGCATGCCTCTATCTTCTAAGCGGTTTAAAGGTATGTACCACCACACTTGGACCTAAGCTTTTCTTTACCTGGAACTTTATACCAGGCTGCTCTTGAACTCAGAGATCTGCTTGTTTCTGTCTCCTGAGATTAAAGGCTTCAACCACCATGTCTGGACCTAAACTTTTCTTTAATTCCTTTTCTCAGAATCTTTATAAGTTCTGGATTGTAGTTCATTCCAGATATAGTCAAATTGACAACTGAGAATAACCATCATAATCCATCCCTTGTCAGTTTGACACACAATCATATCTCCTTCTGTCCAAATGAAAATAATAACTTGGTCATAATTATGCCCAATATGGTAATAATTATTCCTTGATCAACTGCAAACATAAACAAATAGCTTAGCTGGGTGGGATCTTGACCTGAGGATTTAGCTTCATTCCACTTCCTGCCCCTTTAATATTTGAACCATACATTTTGTAGTTTTCCTTTCTAAGCTTGTTACACTTGATCAAAATGATCTTCATAAGAGTGAACCACAGGGGAGATGCCTAGGGTGTGGGGGACACACACTCAGAGGAGAAGGGGAGGGAGAAGGGAGGAAGTACTGTGGGAGGGGATGACCAGGAGGTAAATCACAGGATACAATCTAAACTAGGTTTTTTTTTTTTAGAGACTTCCTTTGTCTGAATCCCTTCACCTTAGCCTCAGGCAGATTTTTTCAGACAGGAGCAAAAAGCAGCCACATTCTTCAGCATAATCTCACAAGAATGATACTGAGATTCTTCTCCTCTGAAAATTCTTGAGCCAGGCCCCCACAGTTCAAATCAACCTCAGCACTACATCTTCCATGTTCCTACTAGGATGGCCCATTAAGACCCACTTGAAGCATTCCACTCTTTTCCTAATCCAAAATTCCAAAATCCATGTTCCTCCAAACAAAAACATGATCAGGCCTATCATAGCAATACCCCACTCCTGGTACAACTTCTGTCTTAGTTTGGGTTTTATTGCTGTGAGTAGACACCATGACCAAGGCAACTCTTATAATAAATATTGAATTGGGGCTGGGTTACAGTTTCAGAAGTTTAATCCATTATCCTCATGGTTGGAAGCATGGCATCATGAAGGCAGACATGGTGCTGGAGGAGCCAAGAGTTCTACATCTTGATCTGAAAGCATCCAGGAGGAACCAGAGCATAGGAAGAGACCTCAAAGCTACCCCAACCATGACTCACTTCCTCCAATAAAACCATACCTATTCCAACAAAGGTCCTATATCATAATAGTGCCACTCTGTAGGGGCCAAGCATTCAAACACATAAAACTATGTAGCCAAACCTATTCAAACCACTGCATTATCCTATTTTATCCAAGTATTTAAAAATTCAGAGCAGCTTTCTTCATTCATTTTCTTAGGCTGTTATCTAAGATAGAAAAGAAGTTAAAATAGCCATATATACCATGAGAACATGGCCCGCAGATTCAACTAAACAGGGCTCCCAAAGGATCACGAAGACTAAAGTGACAATCATAGAGCCCATGCAGGTCTGATGTAGGGCCTCTGCATATATGTCCTGGTTTTGTAGCTTAGTGTTCTTGTGGGACTTCTAACAGTTTGAGTAGAGGTTGTCTCTGACTCTTTAGCCTTCTCTTAGGGCCCTTTTTCTCCTACTGGATTGGCTCATACAGTTTTGATATGAGGGTGTGCCTAGTCTTATTATAACTCAAACTTACTGTTTGGTTGATATCTCTGAGAGTCCTGCTCTTTTCTAAAGATTAAGGGAAAAGGAGTGGCTCTGGGGTAGAGCAGAGGTGGTAAAGAGAGCTGACAGAGTGGCAGAAGGGCAAACCGGGTGTAATATAGGAGAGAAGAATAAAAAGCAGAAAGAACAGAGCAGAATGCAATGGAAAAAGAAAGGAAGAGAAGAAAAGAGAAAAGAAAAGCCCAGATAAGTTCCCATAATGAGAGAGGGCAATACAAATAGAGCCTTAGCTCAGGCTGGCCACTGTCATCTTTGGGAGTGGGGCATTCATTTTAATAGATATCATAGATGCAATAATGAGTCTTAATTCTCAGTCATTACTCCGTTTTTCATTCTGTCCCCAAAATAATAAAACCTCCCAAATGTCATGAAGAAGTCCATATTCCCTTTGTAACCATCCCATTTATTTTTACTTTTGTGGGCTGTCTTCACCAATTTTATGCCGCTATAACAAAATACTTGACACCATGTAATTTATAAAAGACAGAAATCCACTTCTCATAGCTCTGGGGACTGGGAGGTACAAGACTAAAATGTTTATCGGGATGTGTGTATGGTGAGGTTTGCTCTGTTTCCAAGATGCATGCTGGGTCCCCTGAGGGGAGGGATGCTGTGTCCCCTGAGGGGAGGGATGCTGTGTCCCCTGAGGGGAGGGATGCTTTGTCCCCTGAGGAGAGGGATGCAGTGGCTCCATGTGAAGAAGGAACAGGAGAGTAAGAAACCTTTCTTCAACCTTGGCTTATTTGCTTATTTACTATCCTAACTCCTGTGAACAGAGACCTCATAACACAATGGCCTTCCAAAGGTCACTCTTCATACCACCACAATAGGAACTACATTTCAACATGATTTTTTTGTAGTAGAGACAAACATTGAAATAGAATATGACTGGAGAAGTTTGGTTGCATGTATAAAGAAAGCTCTGGGTTTGATCCTCAGCAGTGTGTGATCCAGGCATAATGACACTTGCCTGTTATCCTAGCACTGGGGAGGTGAAGGGAGGAATTTCAAAAGCTCAAGATTCTCTTCAGTTGCATGGTAAGGTGGAGACATATCATAATACCCTTTCTCAAAAAACAAAACAAAACAGAACACTTCAAAATACCATACACACAAACATACACACACACAAACATACACACGAACACACATCAAATATATATAATATATATTTTATAAATATACATATTCACACACACACACACACACACACACACACACACACCAAAAAAAGCAACCACAGAATGAGTCACCCAAACTGCAGTCATTGGCTGGTCACATACACAACGTGGTAATTGATGAAAATTGATAATTTTACTGGCCTTCTATTAGAATTGCATAATATTCCATGAAATCATAATTTTGCATTACATTCTTGAAATAGGCTGCGAAACCACAGGATGAAAGCAACAAGGAGTGTGGGTTTGGAATAGGCAGACCTGTTGAAGCCTTGTTCCTGAGGTCTGGAAGCAAGGAAGGACTTGGCAGTAGAATTTGAAGGCTCAAGAGAGCCTCAGATGAGCAGGGAGGCCCGAAGCCCCCATTTCCAGATTTGATTTATGGTTTGTTCAAACAAAATATCTTGTTTCCCGAGTGCTGCTTTGGCTTCCCTTCACCACAGTAGCAGTTCTTCTGAAGCCATAAAGAAGAATTTGCTCGGTGGTCAAACAGCCATGAAGGTCTAGCATTGCGCAACATTCTCCAGCAAAGAGGATTGTCTGCAGAAAGCCCAGAGAAGAAAATGTACCAGGGTCAGCACAACTCACCCATTTCACATCTGGCTTTTCAGCCTAGTACAAAGGGAACAGCCAGAACCTCAGAAAATTCTCAGTCACTGCTGTTTAAGATTTACTTGTTTTATATTTATATATGCGTATGTGCCTGCATGAGTTTATGTGTATAGCGTATGTCCATTCAGGAGCTTGCAGGGGCCAGAAGAGGGTGTTGGATATGGCACTGGAGTTTCAGATAGTGATAAGTTACGGTGTGGGTTCTGAGATCCAAACTTGGGTCCTCTGGAAGAGGACTGAGTGCTCGCACCTGGTGAGCCATCGCTTCAACCCTGAATTCTCAGTCTTCAGAGAATATATTATTATGTGTTTAACTCCTCTGTCTTCCAAAGCTCTCTGTCCACGTTCTCATTAATGCATTGATCACATCCTGTTTAGATTTCTCTATTCACCTTTGCCAATGAACTTTAATCTTTATACTTTCAAAGCCAATGCCTGTGTACAGTGAGCACTGCATGCTGGCTAATGAGTAAACTAGTAAGGTACTGCCTGGGCCCTACTCATAGTTTGCTCATGCAGTTATATGACCTGCGGAGGGCTGGGCATGTACCCTGTTGATAGACCGCTTGCTCAGCATGCATGAAACCCTGTGTTTCACCCCTAGTACACAAGTACTAGATGTAATGGCACACATTTGTAATCCCAGTGTTTACTAAGTAAATACAGGAGGATCAGAAGATCAGGATCTTTCTAGACTGTGTCCACTGAACTGACATCTCATGAACAAAATTACGTTTCCCAGATGAGGATATTGCTAAACTTAGATGACCTTCACCATGTAGGCTAGATTTGGAGGTGGACATCTGAGCTTCCAGAATTGATTGTGGGTGGGGACTCGGGGTATGCACCCCTTTTGCAGTCACAAAAAAAGACCCCATTGCTTATGTTATCTTGGATGAATTGCTTACCACTGAAGGAGTCTGGTCAGAATGTAAGTTTTTGTGTGTGTGGCACAGTCCTGGTGTCCCAGTGTTTGCAAAAGCCAAAGGGACTGTCAATGACCTGTCTGAGCCATTTTCACCTCATATTCAGAAGTATGGCACCCGTATCAGATGGCTGCTGCTGCTGCTGCTGCTTCTGCTGTGAGCAAACACAACTGCCACTGCTTTAACTTCAGTTCTTACTTCATAACAACTGCTAGGAGTGGGCAGGCAGCATCGGCTGTGTATTCCGACGTAAACTACCTTCTAGAGTCTGAGGGTTTGTGTAGGCACTAGAATTTTGCTAAAGGCAATGTATTTTCCCCTGTAGTCCTTTTTGTCCCATTCCTTTTGAGATAGGGTTTCCCTTTATCCTAAACTTGCCTACTACCCACCGTGGAGCCTAGACTTCTGCCTCTTAGGTGCTGGAATAACAGGTACACAGCTGTAGCCATGACCTAAAGCAGCGATTCTCAACCTGTGGGTCGAGACCCCTTTTGGGGGTTGAACAACCCTTTCACAGGAGTTGCATATTAAATATTCTGCAAATTGGGTGTTTATATTGCAAACCATAAGAGTAGCAAAATTAACAGTTAGAAAGTAGTAACAAAATAATTTTATGGCTGAGAGTCACCACAGTGTGAGGTATTAAAGGGTTACAACATTTGGAAAGTTGAGAACCACTGCCTTAAGCCTTTCTGATTGCAAAATGCAGATAAACATGCTTCTAATGTAGCCTTTTAGGTCACCTCCTGAGATGTGGTCTCCCAAGACTGTTGGCCTAGAGCAGTTTAGACCTAAGATGCTGCCTTAACACCTTAACAGCTTTGAAGACATCATGGCTCATTGACAACCAAATGCTGGGATTATTTTAAAGCTGTGTGATTGTACAGATGAAATGTGTCACCCATAGGTCTTGGGCAGAAATGCTGACTGCTTATTCCTGTGATCATGCCTTGATCCTAATCCCTTTTGGAATGCCCTTAGTGGAATTCCTGTCTTAGACTAAGGCATGTGGTTTTTGAAGGATTTATTGGCGGCAAACTTTGGTTTTCTGAGATCTGCTATTTAGAAAATGCAGAAGGCATCTGGAGCCCAGCCTGGTAAATAAATTGAGAAATCTGACTTTTTAATCTCATTCATATGTGATCAGAATAGAAGAAATTGGTTTTCTGATGCATTTTGTTGCAACTATATGTAAGAGCAATCCCGAACCAGGACTCCGCTGATGTGCAGTAATATGTCTCAAGCAGAGGAATAAGCATGTGGTCTAGAAGAGCGACTGCCTTGAATAGAACTCTCTGTTTTGTTTTGCTTTTAAGTTTTTAATTAATTATTTTTTACTCCAAATTTTATTCCCCCTCCCCATCCAACCTCCACCCTCCGACTTTTCCACATCCCATACCTCCTTCCTATCCCCTGTCTCCACATGGCTGTCCCCACCCCCACCCCATCTGACCTGTAAACTCCCTGGGGCCTCCAGTCTCTTGAGGGTTAGGTGCATCATCTCTGAATGAACACAGACCCAGCAGTCCTCTGCTGTATCTGTGTTGGGGGCCTCATATCAGCTGGTGTGTGCTGCCTCTTTGGTGGTCCAGTGTTTGAGAGATCTTGGGGGTCCAGATTAATTGAGACTGCTGGTCCTCCTACAGGATTACCCTTCTCCTCAGCTTCTTCAAGGCTTCTCTAATTAAATCTTACTAGGGCTGGTGACGTAACTCCTTTGGTAGAATGCAAGGCTTACATTCACAAAAGCCTAGGTTCTAACTCCAGTACTACACAAAACAGGCCAGGGAGCTCACCCTGGAAGTCTAAGCACCTGGGAGGGAGGGCAGCAGGATCAGGAGTTCAAAGCTGTCCTCATCTACAGAGGGTATTGAAGTGGAAACCTCTAATTTCTTTGGAAAGTTAATTATGTCAAATGTATTTTGCTGGGACAGGCACACAGGTGAAAGGATGTCTTCCTGAAGCAGACACAGGGGACAGGACGTTTTGATACAGCAAACATGTGGAAGGACCTGTGCTGAGGGAGTATAACTATGACCTCACAGTCAGTGGGAGACAAGCGCTGAGCGTGCTTTGGTTTGCTCCGCCTTGTTATTTATTCTTCACTAACGACAGGAGTGTATTGGTTCGCCTTACATGGTGTTGTTGAGCTCAACTTGTGGTAACTCCGACATTGAGAGAGACTCGCTCCTGAGGTTCCTGTGGCAGCCTGCTGCTTCTGCAGCCTTGCCGCAGGCCACGTTGGTGAGCCCAGTGCTTTCTTCAGGATTGAACTACAACTGCCAGGGTTCTGTTTGCTGAGAGAACTGGACTGTAGTTGCCATGTCTTGCCTGGTGTCTGCCTGCCTAGAGGACTGGTCTGCAGCTGCTAGGTCGTATTTGGTGTTTGCTATGGGACTGAACTGCTGCCCTAGAAGATCAAGTGCACCCCCAAAGAACTATTGCTGAACAAGTCTACTTCCCCCATATCCTAATAACTTTTCTCTGGAAATTCCACTACCTCTCTTGGGCTAGAGGAGGGGGCTGGACCCTTATTAAAAGTAAGTTGCAAAAAATTTATGCCTACAGGGTATTCAAGGCCAGTCTGGGATACATGAGACCCTGTCTCAAAAAATAGAAAATCTTGTTTTGTTTCTCAAAACCCCAATTTCCAAATGTTCCTAATTGCACCTTCCTGGACTGTGCCTGTATAATATGAGCCCACTTAGACTGAATCCATCACCTGGACCAGCGGCCCTGATGGATATCTAGATTTGGGTTCAGCACCATGATCTTTGGTCCTTTGGGATAGGGTTGTGTCAGTACCTTGACTTCCTCACTAATTATATTTTTACTGGACTTAAGTCATGAGCCTTAACTTCCTGCATGCTGAGATGAGAATAGCTTGAAGCTGAGGAGGAAAAAAAATGCTGATATGCTTAAAAGAACCCAACAACCCAGACAAATAAGCCTCAGAGAATTTTAATCAGGAAATGATGGCCAAATATGTGTTGCAGCCAGCCAAAATACCCAATATTTGGTTTGAAATGGAATCATATTTTTAGTCTCTGCTGTGCTTGTCACATGCTACTATAATATAAATTTAACCATTCCTTTAAAAAGAAGAAAAAATGGAAGAGAACTTTTTCACAGGTTCCTGTCAGCATAAAAAGAGGCGGAAACAGGCATCGAACGAGTGATGTCACAAGTGTTGGGTCAGGTCCATGAGCAGGAGGAAACAGCTTCCTAGCTCGGGCCAGTGCAATGGCTCAGGGGGGCAAAGGCTTGTTGCCAAGGCTGGCAACCTGACTTTGGTTCCCCAGGACCTACATGGTGGAAGGAAAGAACTAAGTCCTACAAGTTGTCCTCTGCCTTCCATATGTTCTCTACCTGTGTACTACCCTATATACATAAGCACGCAGACACACATAGATGGATAGATGGATGCATGGGTGGATGCATGGGTGAATGGGTGGGTGAGTGGGTGGATGGAGGGGTGGATGGGTGGGTGGGTGGAGGGTGGGGTGAGTGGTTGGGTGGGTGAATGGGCGGGTGGAGGGGTAGATGGGTGGATGGATGGGTGGGGTAGTTGGGTGGGTGGATGGACGGGTGGAGGGGTGGATAGGTGGATGGATGGGTGGATGGGTGGGTGGTTGGATGGGTGGGGTGGTTGGGTGGGTGGATGGACGGATGGAGGGGTGAATGGGTGGATGGATGGGTGGATGGTGGGTGGTTGGATGGGTGGGGTGGTTGGGTGGGTGGATGGACGGATGGAGGGGTGAATGGGTGGATGGATGGGTGGATGGGTGGGTGGTTGGATGGGTGGGGCGGTTGGCTGGGTGGATGGATGGATGGAGGGGTGAATGGGTGGATGGATGGGTGGATGGGTGGGTGGTTGGATGGGTGGGGTGGTTGGGTAGGTGGATGGGTGGGTGAGTGGATGGATGGGTGGACGGGTGGGCGGATGGATGGATGAATGAATAAATCTTTAGTCAGATGACACACAGTTCTAGGAAAATACTGGCTTCTGTAAGACCCTTCCTAGAACAACAAGAAGGGAACTGAAAAATAAATGAACCTTAATTTTATTCTTGTTTTCTGGTTGTTCAGTCTTCTTTCTTCCCTCCTCAGAGTTCACAGCACAACACCGCGCTCACTTGACCAGAGAATTCAAATGAGAGGCTCATTACGGTATTTATTTTGAATGTATTTTTATTATTAAAACAACATGTATAAGAATCTTTGACGAAATGAAGAAATTAACTGTCAGAGGAAAATAAAGATTACCTATATCACCATGATTCAGCAATAAGCACTGTCAAAAGGTCGATGTATATTTTTTCTCTTCTAATTTAAATGCCTTATAGGCAAATATTCTAAGATACAATTGGAATGTGTGTGTCATTTTGTATTTGATTTTTCCCTTTCATTTGTTATGTTAGGACTTGTTGAAAGATTCATTTTTAAAGGTTGCTTGATAAGCAACCATATGCATAGCATATAAAGTTATCATTGGAATTCCCACTGCTGAGTGGTCGTCTTTTGCTGGTTATACATGACTTTAATGAAAGTATTCCTAGAAAATATTTTATGCCCTGTTATTGTGATTTATTTGTGTGCATTCTGAGAAGTGAAATTCTGAGGTAAAAGTTTCCCATCATTTGAATTACACCCAACCTCAGAGTTTGTCTTTCCTCTCCCCTACAGGCTCTTCTTTTTCCTCCTCCCCTCTCCTCCCCTCTACTCCCTTCTCCTCCCTTCTCCTCCCCTCTCCTCCCCTCTCCTCCTTTTCTCCAGTATACTCCCCTCCTTTCCTTGCTGGATAAGTTTATGTCAACTTGACACAAGTTCAAGTCATCCAGAAGGAGGGAGCCTCAGTTAAGAAAGTGCCCGAAAGATCAGACTGTAGGCAAGGGAAATATAAGACATTTTCCTAATTAGTGATTGTGAGCAATGCTGGGCTGATGGTTCTGGGCTCTATAAGAAAGCAGGCTGAGCCAGTCATAATGAACAAGCCAGTAAGCAGCACCCCTCTGTGGCCTCTGCATCAGCTCCTGCCTCCAGGTTCCTGCCCTACTTGAGTTTCTGTTCTTACTTCCTTTGATGATGACCCGGGATGTGTAAGAATGAGCTCAATAAACCCTTTCCTCCCCAACTATTACTTCCCCTTCTCTTTCCTCCTCTCCTCTTTCCTGTTTGACTGTGGAGTCCTGGCTAGCCTTGAACTCTCTAAGCTGTAAACTAACCTAGTCTTGGTCTCTTTGCTTCAGTTGCCTGAGCACTAGTATTACAGGTCTGAGCCAACATGCCAGCTACATAATTTAAATCAATAGATAGTTGGTTTTCAAGAAAGTGATGCTCCTACTAATGTTTTGAAAAATGCTGTGACAATGATCTCCTCCTCACTTTTCTTTCAGAAATAAACATCATACACCTGCATCTTTAGATTATTAGTCTCTGTTGGGAACCACCATACAAGATGAACTGGTACATCATTACCTGCCAGAGGGAGCTGGGTAGAATTCGTTAAGGGGCTCACATGGAGTGAATACATTTGAGGACATCTTCATTCTCCTGTGCATCTTTGTAGGCCTCGCTGCCCGGCAGGCTGGGTGATTTGTTAGGCCAGAGATAGCAAAGACATACAATTCCCCCTGGACTCTTCTAGCTAGAGTCTCCTCTTACAAAGAGATCACATTGGTCAGACCAAATGCTGACAAATCCTCAAATAGAAACCCCCAAAATGCAACTTGAGGACTGGGCCTGTGGCCCAGTGGTGGAGTGCACAAGCCTTGGGTTCAGTCCCCAGCAGCGGGAAAGAAAAGAGTTGGCTTAGGAGGGAAAGAACTATGTGTCCCATGGGGGGTGCTTTCAGCTAGATGCTGGATGACTGCAGCTTTCCTGGTCGATAAGGACTCGGGAATAAACTGAGAAACTGCAATAGAGTGTGTGTGTGTGGGGAAACCAGAGATAAAGGAGGAATTGAAGGAGAGATGAAAGCCTATTCACATGGCCAGGGGAAGGTAGAGGAGAAGGCATTTAGTGACCGCTCACTTTGCATTTCTTATGTGTGAGAGGCTCCTGCTAGCACTAAGCCCCCTGTCATGCACACTTTTTGAAATGAGTTTCTCTTTCTCAGGAGCAAACTATCCAGGGTACAGTAGTGATTGGTATCCCCACCGTGGCCAATCTATTTAGCTTTTGTGGCTGGGGAGTAGTTAACACATCTTCTTATAGTTTTCAAAAAACAGTTATGTTTATTACTATAATAGTTGTTATTATTCTAAGCCGGAGCCACTCTGTGCACAGGGCACTGTTGGAAACCAGAGGACAACTTTGTGAAGTCAATTCTCTCCTTCTGCCTTTTCCTGGGTTCTTGAGGATGAAGGCCAGGTCACCAGGCTTGCCTAGCAAGAGTGCCTTTACCCACTGAATCATCTCACCAGCCCTCAATACATTTTTTTTAAATAAGAGGAAATAACAAAAAAAGCATGTGACTATGGAACATACCTCCTTTGAAAATGCTGTGGAGTTTTTTCCATCCTATAGATAGATCATTCTGGTCAGACCGCATGCTGACTGGTGCATTTGTTCCCGCCAAATGAGTCAGTTGAGATTTTAAAACACCCAAAACAAAAAAAAACACAAATAGCTCCCGATTGTTCTGGAAGAGTCTAAAAAGGGAGCTGCTTGGTCTTCTTGGCATACCCTAACAAAAATAACCAAGAAAATCTGGCTTCACTGTATTTCAAACAGTAATATTAACTGTTTCCACCCCATTTGTGGTAGTAGAGTTGTGGAAAACTGGGCACTGGCGTGGCATTCTTTCAACTTGGATATATGTGAAAAATATTTTTTTTACATGACCGAAGGAAAAAAGATAAAAGTAAAGTTACTCAGCTCTCCAGGTCTCCATGAGTACAGGCACATGTACCTGATATGAGACACGCAGAGAACACACACACACACACACACACACACACACACACACAGAGAGAGAGAGAGAGAGAGAGAGAGAGAGAGAGAGAGAGAGAGAAACAGACAGACCAACAGACCTTTAAGAGACATCAGTCCCTCTGCATTACCACCAAGATCTTGCCTGTGTGGAACTAAGGTAAAAAACTGGGGTACTGCCCCTTTTCACTTTTACAGTAGTCCTCCATTGACAATGGCTTCAATGTTTACCATTTCAGTTAACCAATATTCCAGAAATAATTCTTCAGTGATTGTGGGAAGGGGTCTCGTGTAGCCCAAAGTGACCCCAAAATTGCTACGAAGTTGAGCATGACATTGAGCTTCTGGTCCTCCTGCCTTTACCTCCCGGGTGCTGGTATTTAAGGAACACACCACTACACCCCGTTTTGTGTGGTGCTGAGGATCAAACCCAGGGCTTTTAGCACGCTAGGTTAGCACTCTACCAAACGAGCTATAGCCCCAGACAATTCTTAAGCTTTACATAGCAAAGCCCACATTGTTAGGAAATCTTGTTCCTTCCTGTCTAGAGTGCAACATGTCATTTTGTCCAGTGTGTCCACACTGTATGTTACTCACACATTATTCAGTCAGTAAGTGTCTTGGTGAGCAGGCTGAGTGTAGTGATATGTAGGGTTTGGCAGTATCCAGCTTTCGGGAATTCATCAAGCTGGAAAGCTGTAGACGGTACATAGGAGCAGCGAATCCCATGGTCTTATACCTACTGTTGCATCTCTAGCTGTATAGCAGGGGCCCTCGTGTAATTGGAATCCCAGGACAATTGGATCGGTCTACAGGAGGTGTCATACTGGTCTGGCTGAGGCTTGGCAAGAAACTTAGATTTGGAACGCACATTCTTCTGTCAGTCAAGATGAGGTCTTCTTCCTAGACAGAAGTAGTTTGATGTGGTCAACTGGTCAGCAAGTCGGTGGACTGGACAGATGCTTTCAAGCCAAACTTGGAACTCAGTGTTGGCTCTCTTCTGCCAGCCTGCCTGTGACAGTCACCACCAGTTTTTCCTATGGGAGACCATATTACCTGGGCTTGTGGACCTTCTGTGGTTGGTCACGAATACCAGGGAAGATGGTGACAGAGCTGGTTGTTATCAGAGGATTGAGTTATTACACCTCCTTGCTATTTAGTAAACTTTCAGTAGTAGATGTCCTTGAGTATCTTAGCAAACTAAGTCTCCCACAGTTTGAGTACACTCCTGCATATTCAACCACATGTTCCAAGAGTTCTTTTTCAATGATATATACTCTGGGACCTAGGAAATGTCCACTAAGTCTATAGATCCAACAGACTGAGCTGCATCTGGGTCAAGATGTCATGTGACCTGGTTTTCATACCCCTGTGCTAATAAGGGTTCATCATAATGGTTTCGGTGTTGGTAGTAAATGTTAGCCTAGACCCTGTATAAAACAGTTCTCAAGATGTCTAAATAAGCTGGGCACAATGGCGTATTCCTGTAGTACCAGCTATTTGGGAGGCTGAAGTGGAGAACTGCTTGACATGTTTAAGTATTTGCTTTCCCACTATGTAGCCATCTATAAAAGCTCTGGGGAAAATTCACAGCAATGACTTGCCATAGTGCAGTAGGATCCTTCTCCCTTGGGATTCTGTCTTGTCTTGTCTCTGGTCAACAGGTCTGTGTCAGACTGCCTCAGGTCTAGGACCTAGATAGAGAATCATGTATTTTTATTGGAGTGACCACTCACTGTTTCCAAATCATCCACCCATAATATATTTTTGCAGTCCTGCTCAAGCAATAGTCATATAAACTACTCTTCTATTTTGGGAGGTCACATTCCTTGTCTCTTGTAGGACTTCTATGCCAGCCAGGTTCCCTGGCTTGATAATCTCTTCATATCAGGTGTCTTGGATGTTCATGCCAAGAATTGAATCTACAGTCCTGAAGCAAGACCATGCCCACCGCCCCTGCAGCCCCTTCCTCTGTGTTTCACTAATGTACGGCTCTGCCATGTGTGGGCCCATTTCCATGCTCTCACTTCTGTGAGCCTCTGACCACCTTACTTTTGCCACAGCAGCTCCAGCTTTTCTTCCATTCCCATTGTCACATTTGCATTTCCAAACGGGCCAAGAGCCACCCCAGCATTGTATTAGCAATGTCTTCTAACAACCTTTACACAAGTGTTTAACTTTGAAAAGCAAGAAGTGCTCCCATATCCATCAGCAGAACTTCCTCCCTGTCCAAGTTCATGCTCCTCCCTTGGCCCAACATTTTAGGATCCAATCACAGGCTCACACTCCAAACTCCTACTAGCACAGATAGCCAGGTGCTATAGCTCCTATGAGCACAAGGACTGTTGCTTGGTCTAGAAGACTCAGAACTCCCCATTGTGACTTGGAAGACTTGATCCTAGCTATTGTGTGATGCTTAGTAGGACATAAGGGACTCTTCTGTAAGTTAGAGGATTTCATAATGTCTTTGAACAGGGGGAGAGCATTGTTAGACTTAACAGATCACAGCTTCAGTGAATAGGCTACTTCTGCATTCCCTAGGGGCCAAAGGTTCTGGCCTTAAGGTTTAAGTGCACCAAGGCATATGTCTCCATTCTAAGTGTATCTCCAAACTTGTGTGTCTCTCCCCCTTACCCCACTCTTCAGGATGTAGGTTCAAGGACAGCAGAGATTTTTTTTTGTCAACTTTATCTGCTCCTGAAGAAACTAAAAGTGTGATGGCCAGGAAGGGAGTAGTTTATCAATGACAGAATCATGTAAATGTGTCTAGTGTGTGGCCAAGGAAAACTATGAATGCAGCCAAACACAAAATCATAAATGTACTTAAAATGTTATAAGATTTGGTGGCAGGAAATGGGGTGGGTACCTTGACTGTACAACTCAATTGAGTGTACTTTGTAGAAAAGTGTGGTGTTGTGATGTCAAAAGGTTAGACAAGTGTGTCAGTGATGGAACTAAGAATCAATATGCTACTTCTGCATTCCCAGAAAGATTTGTTGATGGTGAATAAGCTTGCAATGGCTTCCTCATCAGTGAAGATCCTAAGTTAGCCATTTCCTGAGGGGGTTGCCACTGGTTTTGATCCATTCCCAGTATGAACATCTTCAAACATCCTTAGGCAAACAAACAATTTCAAAGTTATTTCCCAATCCTAATGAAACTCATGTTTCTCTCAAGACAAAAGCGACCTGAATAATTTACGCAACTAAATAAACAACTTCGTTGTTTTGATCATCTAAGGGCACAAAGTTTTCAGAAAAAAAAAAAAAAGTAGATGGGGAATGTGCTGAGGATCAGCAAATCAATTTCCTTGCATCCAGTCATGGTGTGACACATACCTGTGATCCTAGTACTTGGAAGGTAGGAACAGGATATTAGGAGTATAGATCTGTCTTTGGTGATATGCCAAGTTTGGGGCCAGCCTGAACTCCACTTAAAAATAAAAAGTAAAAGCAGAATGATAGATAGATAGATAGATAGATAGATAGATAGATAGATAGATAGAACTTTTCTTTCTAACATGTGAATGTGATGTTTATAGAAAGGTATGTTGAAGTACTTAAAGAAATTAATTTTTATGACAAAAGCTTTTATCTTACTCCCATGCACAGTCTATCCTGGTTGTCCCTTATTTACTGTCTTGGGAATAGATGGGAGCTTGTCATTTAATGCTGGCTTCTCTTTAACCCCCTTTTCTCCATCATAAATGGTCAGTGAGCAGTGTGACTCCCATCTCTTATTCCATCCCTCTATTTAAATAAAATTTCCCACAAGCCTTGCCATAGTTAGGCCTCATCTTGGCCAGATCTCTCAAGATCTAAGAAGTTAAAAAGGATCATCTCTCCAAATACTGTAGCATACAGCAGTGGTTCTCAACCTGTGTTTGGAGACCCTTTTGGGAGTCGAACAAACCTTTCGCAGGGGTCAGTCACATAGCATACATCTGCATATCTGATATTTATATTACAATTCACAACTAGCAAAATTACAAAGTAGCAACAGAAATAATCTTGTGGTCGGGGGTCACCACAGCATGGGGAATTGTAAAGAGATGCAGCATAGGAAGGCTGAGAAGCACTGCCCTACAGGGAGTTTGGGTTTTTACCGCACGACACCCACGTCACAGTTAGGCCAATGCCAGGGTACATGGTAAGGCTTACACACTCATGTCGCCACAGCTGCACATGCAAATTTGTTTATGTACCCTTGTAGGACATTTGATCCCCATAGAGAAAATATTAAAATTCAGCTAAAACACCTCCATGTCTTGGGCTGGCAGGTAGCAACGAAGACTTCTTGCTTTCAGGCTATTGCTGTTACAGGATACAGCACCTGTGTCTCCGGTTGTGAAGTCTACACTTGGTGGACAGTAGCAGTGACATTTTCCCCGTCTTAGGCTGGAACCAAAGGGCATGGAAGTGCTTTTTATTTACAAGGCCCAGTTGTCAGAAACAGTCGGGAACTCCCTCCCTCATAGCTTCAAGATGTCACACGCAAGCTCTTTTCTTTTCAATATTTCACGTTCTAAGAATATTTTTTTTTAATTTCTCATTTCCCAGTCAAGTACCCAGTACCTTTCTGATTATGTTTTACATCATTAATTCCCCATGCTTGGATTAGCCTTGTGTGCAGAAATGATCACAGGAATGATAAATCATCTGATAAAGTGAATTGTTACACAGTGTGGAATTCCATGAACCAAATGGCAGAAAAGTGTTGCAATCTGGGTGGGGCAGTAATGGGGGTGTGAGTTTGCAGGAAAAAAAAAAGATGTTGTTAAAGTACTTCAGTGCTTGATTGGGTAAGCAAGGCAGAGCCCAGGGTTAACCCAGGACTCTGCTGGCTGGCCCAAGACGCATAGAATGTCACCCAGACGACAGTGGCAGGTCTGATAGCAAATGTTTTAAATGGACTCTACCTGTGTTGTTGTGGTCAACCAGCAATGCTCTACCGCTCATCAGTGGTTGAGTGTGCCAATCAGAGAGAATAATGGTGGCTTTAATGTCCATATTGTTACTTAAGGTGTATATTTGTAAGGGCTGTACAGCTGTAGTAAGTGCCGGTGTTATTATACTGAATTTGGGTATATGCTTTCTCTGTCTTTGAGTTACATGATACTACAAGGATTGATTCTACTATTTTTTTAAAGTCTTATTAGTAGTCAACACCAGAAGATGACTGACCTCTGTCATTGTGTTGACCATACCTGGCAGGCTGTGAAGTATCTGACAGGTTCAGATGTAGTGAATATATAATTGTAGCATAAATGTCTAAGGAAAACTTATTAACAGAGAAGTTAGTCTTTTATGAGTTAATTTAAACATTATCCCAGAGCCTGAAATATTTCCTACAGGTAGACAATTGCTGTACTAACCAAATGCAAAGAAACAGAAAGATTTGCAAACTTGATTTCAGCATCGGTGATTAATATTATTAGTTTGTAACATTCATGAAGTGAATGCTAATTCCAAGCCTTGTGATAGTAATGCCTCCCTAGACACAGAGACCATCAGGTCTTTAAAAACACAATCATGCACTCAGACTGCCTTTTGTTCTCAGGAACCTAGACAAAAAGCTCCGGGGTGGGGGTGGGAAATGTCTCCATCTGATACTAACTTTCCAATTTCTCTCCCCACTGCCTGGCTCAACATGCTCCTTCTGCTATTCCTGTGGAAGCATGTCTGTGTTCATTTTTGGTCCTTCCCTTTAGAGAATACAGTGGAGGTAGAGTCAACTTTGGATTTATTCCCTCCTGCTCCCCCACCCCACCCCGGCTTTCTGAAGAGGATTTGTTGTGAATATCTTTATTTCTTAGCTGACTGTTTTACCTCTTTGGTTTGCACTTGAGCCTTTCTCCTATTTTAACTGTTCCCAGAAGATAATTCAGTCGGACAGAACAACCCATGCTTTATAAAAAGGCGTCCCTGGGGTGGGGGTGGTGTGGGAAGATTGCTCACGAGCAAGCAGGAAGACCTGAGTTTAGATGCCCAGAATCCTCATACCGACAGACACAGGGGCTCCCAGCTGTGATCCCAGGGCTCATGTGCTGAGATGGCCGGCAGAAGAAGCTGGGAGGCCAGCTAGCCCAGAGCACACAGCAAGAATACAAGAGAGGCCCTGTCTCAAAGAAAAGAAAGGGTGAAGTGATTACAAGCAGCATAGGTAAATGGGTGACCTCCATGCATCATAGCAAGTATGCACTTACAGACAGACAGACAGACAGACAGACAGACACACACACACACACACACACACACACACACACACACAAGAGTATAAAACCAGGTATCCACAAGTCAGTTCGTGCCTACCAGGGACATATAACAGCAACAGCAGAAGATCTAGGTGGTGCAGGGCAGGGGCAGGGAGGTGGGGAGGAGGGGGAGGTGTCATTATTTTCTAAGCTGGGGATGCTGTTCCTTGCTTCTGCCCTTTCCTTTCCTTGTCTACCCCACCCCTCATTTTCCGAAAACCTCACCTCTTCACAACCGCTTGAAGCCATATGTATGTGACTTGCCATTCTGCAGTAGTATTGAGGGTCACCCACATTGATGCAGGTGGTAGATGTTTCATATCCCCTCCATCACGTGTGTATGCGCTTCATTGTAGATGGGAATCCAGCTTGTGTTCAGTCTCCCCACTCCTTATGAACAGTCGCTTACATCTATTTCCATGTAGAAGCAGACTCGATGGGTCAACCCAGCAGGTGACGCCGAAGGCCTTAGAGACCTCTGCTTTACTACACCGAAGCAGACATTCTTATGGACACTGGACACTGCCAATAATTGCAATATCTGCTAGGTGTGTGGCCCTAAAATTGCATATCACTTCCCTTCCCACTTCTGTGATTACCAATGAGTTGAGCATCTTTTAATGTTTGCTACTCTTCAGCTTTCTTCTGTTGTGGAATATTTATATTTTTTTTCTGATTTTCCTCATTGGGTTATTTATTATCTCTAGTAGCACATAGGAAGATGTTTATATAGTATATCTATGTTATTGACTTGTTGACATTCCTAATATGTTTGTCATCCTAACCTTTGCCAGTTTTGTGTGTGGCAGGGGTCTTTCCCACTTGATGGCGTATGACTTTCATTCTTTCACGCTTCTTTGTGTGTGTATAGTGCTATGTGTGTAATGTGTGGTACGTGCGTAGGTTTATGTAGCTGGTGGGAAGCCAGAGGTTGGGTCTGTCCATTGTTCTCCACCCTATGTGGCCTGGAACTCACTAATTTGGATAGATTGTCTAGCCAGCAAAACCTGAGA
Source organism: Apodemus agrarius (assembly GCA_964023405.1). Taxonomy (NCBI): domain Eukaryota; kingdom Metazoa; phylum Chordata; class Mammalia; order Rodentia; family Muridae; genus Apodemus; species Apodemus agrarius. Next base: position 26,475,456 of record OZ030027.1, on the reverse strand, counting down.
ATCCTCATCTATGCCTTCTTGGTCTTGGATACAACTACTGTAACATTATGTGGAGTGTTGACACATCATAGGAGAAGTTCCTTGACTTCTTTGCCTCCTTCAAGAATGTTGTAAGGACTCTGAGCCTTCATATGAATTTCAGAATTACTGTACCAATTTCCAAGAAAAATTGTGTGGTGATAATCTATGAATCTGTTACATAGAAACTCATATCCTTGCAAAACTGAACTCTGACCTATGAAGTTAGCATGTCCTTCTGTTTATTTAGTTGTTTTTTTTTAAGGCTCATGTATGTATTTGGGGGGTGCGCATGTGTATGCCAGGACACATATGCGGAGGTCAGGGATCAACCTCGAGTGTCAGTTCTTGCCTTCCACCTGTGTGAGACAGGGCCTTTGATTGTTTTCTCCAGGCTGGCGATCACATGGAGACTCCTGAGCCCTCTTTCTACCTTACGGCAGGGCCTGTGTGGTTAGAGATGCACGCCAGCCACGTTGTCCAGCTTTCCGTGGTTCTGGGGATGTGAACACTGAAGCTCAGACTCGCACAGCTAATGCTTCTACACAGAGCCACCTCCCCATACTGTTGTTACTTTTTTACCAATATATTTATCAGATTAGGTCATATTGCTGTACTGTATTGAATTTCACTGGATGCTTTTTCTGAATCTACTAAGACCCCTCCCTTTTCTTGTGTCATGTTAGTTGTATGAATAGACTTTCTGACTTCTACCTCTTACTAAGGTTGCATCCTAACAGAAATCTAACTCGAGTATGATGCAGCGTATCATACTAGGGTTACAGAAGATAGGATTTTGTTTGTCAACACTTTGGTTTCGCTTCTTTTTTTATGCATTTAAAATTTTTTAGATTAAAAGCAATTATTATGGAGTAAAATAAGTTGAGCAAAATAATACCATTTGCTGTTTGCCTGCTTCCCAGAGAGAAGCCTATGTTTTTTAAGGCTGAGACTATCTGTCCCTGAGTGTGAGGAGAGTGTTCCCATAGGACCACTCAAGGTTATTGTGGGAAGGTTTTTAAAATTCCAATTTAATTTATTAACAGTTAACAAATCACCCATATTTGCTATTATTGACTGAAGCATTTTTTGTTTTTTCTACTTTTTAATGAACATTTTTATTTCATTTAAAGGATGGCCTTTTCAATCTGCTCACTTTTGTTATATATTTACTTTTCCTATATATATAGTTTGCTTTTTTTAGACTTAACATTGTTATTTCTGCTTTTTGCCCCATTTTCTCCAATTCTTTTGCAATACATTTTCTGTCTATTGGTTTATATAAATAAGATACAGTTTTCACATCTACATCCTCTTTGAAGTGTTTATTTTAATTAGCTTCAAAATTTCTATTCTTATTATTTTCTTTTTTTTTCTTTCCTTGAGTTGGTTGTGTTGTTTTTCAAGATTAGCTTATGAAACTGGATCCTGAGTTCAAAAATGTAAACCAATCAATATAAGCAATATAATGGCATTAAATTCTCTTTCCTATACTGCTCTTCAACGTTAATTTGGAATTTATAGGCTCTGGTTTTAGTTTCTCAGTGTTCCTCTAGAAACCTTAGCATACATTTTTTTAAATCTTTTTTTTCTTTTTCTTTTTCTTTTCTTTTTTTTCTTTTTTTCTTTTTTTCTTTTTTTCTTTTTTTTGTTTTTCGAGACAGGGTTTCTCTGTATAGCCCTGGCTGTCCTGGAACTCATTCTGTAGGCTGGCCTCGAACTCAGAAATCCGCCTGCCTCTGCCTCCCAAGTGCTGGAGCAGGTCAAATTCAGTCTAATCGTACTGTTTTGAAGGCTCCAGTCCTATGGACTTCTTTAGCCCCGCCTCCTTCCACAGTGTCACGACCCAGCAGTTCATTCTTATTTTAACTTTTCGTTCCCACAGGCCTAACAGGGAAGTTGTCCCGATGCTGGCTTTCAACATTCTAAGTTCCAAGACTGTCCCCTGACCTACTTTGGCTTTCAGAGCCTCTGGAGTGTGGACTTGGGTCTGGCCCTCACTTGGAGGGTGTCAAAACCATCCAAACGCTCGCCTTCAAGAAACTGTTGCTTTTTCTGAGAACTGTTTGCCTCAGACAAATTTCCCCTGCTCTTGAGATGATCGAGCGGCGGCCACTCTCTCACCTTTTCCTGTTTTCAAACCTGATGTGTACTGTTTTCTCTCTAATGAAACGACTCTAGGGGAATTTTCTAGTGCCCCCCCCAAAAAAAACCTGCTTTTAAAAACCAAGGCCAGGAAACATTTCCCCTTACTAAATTCCAGGAATCTCTTCAGGTTCCCCTTTCCGGTTCCAGAGGCTGAAGTCCTGGGGCTTTATCGGCAGCCCCGCATCTTTGGAAGTCAGAAAGTCCCGTGAGACTTGGAGTCAAACGGCCCTGAACAAGAGCAGAAGCTGGGCCTGACTTAGCCCGCTCTCGGTGCAGTGGGTGTGTGCTCCTGCTGATAAAACTTGTCAGGGAAATCTTTTAAGATGGGGGTGGGCGAGGGCCCTTATCTGGTGAGCACAGCACAGAAATGACTGAAGACAGGAGAGAAATATGATCTGTCACTCAAAAGAAGAGAGCACCTTTAACAGTCACTGGAGAATGAGAGCAATTGAATTATCACTAAGACGCTGCTGGAAGAGGATCACTAGCTGCTTCTGACTTAGAGCAGAAGGGAGGACTTGCATACAGCAGAGAAGCCCACAGAGACTGGAAGGAGTCTCTCTCTCCTTTCGTCCCCATCACGGCCCGTCAGGTTCTTTGAATTTCAGAATCTCTCAAAGCTTATTGCATGGCACATTCATTGAACGGGCGGTCGAGGAAGGCTGCCCTGTCTGTGATGACACCAGGCCCCAGTGTGGGGGCGGTAGAACAGGCAATGACAGGCCTTTCAAAGATGTATCTACAAAGCTGAGCTCTCTTCTGACTTAGGAACTGGAAGAGGGTGGTTCCTGTGAGGACAAGGGGAATTTTTGTTTGCAAAATCTATACTCAGGATGATGGTTTTGGTTTTTCAGAATCAGTGAAATGGGCTTTCCTAACACAGGCAACTATGTCTTGGTCTGATAATGGGGAAAGCCCTTCCATAAATATGTAAAACTAGAGACCTTCCTTTTCTGCCTGAGTGTTCACTTTTGTTTCATATCCTTACATCTCAGCCACTGGTCGTGTGTGCTTTTGGGAGACTGGGCTTTATCTCTTACTGTCTTTTTTTTTTTCTCCTTTTTATATGTATGGACATTTGCCTGCCTGTATGTATGTATATGTATCACATGCATGCCTGGTCCCCATAGAGATCAGAAGAGAGCATTGGATCCCTTGAAACCAGAGTTACAGATGGTTGTGAGCCACCATGCAGGTGCTGGGATTCAAACCTGGTTCCTTTGGAAAAGCAGCCAATGTTCTTACCCACGACCCTCTCCAGCTCAAGCTTCGCTTTTGGCACAGCCCTGACTCTACTCGCCCTATGGAAGAACTTGGCAAATCCCGGCCATGTTTGCAATATAGAATCTGCCAATGGACTTTTGGGGTATAGCTTTCACAAACCTTTTCATACTCTATGTAGATTCAATTTCTCCCCCCCCCCCTCCGTCTCACTGTGTAGCACAGGCTACCTCCACACTCACTATGTATCCTGGGCTGCCTTCAAACTTCCAATCCTCCCGTCTCAAGCTCCCAGGGCTGGTCTTACAGTTATGAGCTACAGTTCTTGACTGAGAGCACACCTTTTCTAAAGATTGAAGTCTGTTGTATTTTCAATTTTTTTCTGTTTCCAACAGAATTGTTAATTTATACCATATCCATGTAGGCATGACTGTAGGTGACATTTTGAGAGTAGATACTTCCCTTATTATGAAGACTTCAAAATTATTAGAGTGTTTTGTGAAACTTTTTATTTGTATTTAAACGTGTTTATTTAAGTCTCTTATTTTAAGTTATAGTGATAGTCCCCCAGTCTATATGTTTCCAGATTAAATGTGTAGAAATAGTTTTACACGTTGGTTTGGCTCTCACAGTAACCCCACATGTATTTACCGCCAACGTTTCCATATTCTACATGAAGAGTTCAGGCACAGAGAGGCTAGGCCATCCTCTCAGATAACACGGCTCAGCATGCAGCTCCCGCCTCAAGCCTCACCCCGGCTGCACACACTCGGGCCACGGCCTACTGGGATGGCTCTCCACACAGACGTGCTGAGAATGTAGCCATTTTCCCGAGTTATAGCCTCACCCTGGCTGCGGTCTGCTGGGATGGCTCTCCACACAGACGTGCCGAGAATATAGCCAGTTTCCCCGAGTTCATTCACACATCTAGGTCCATTTGTACAAACTACGACAATATTATACAAAATCAAACATCCCAGATGCAAAAGTACAGGTACTGTCCACTTCCGCTTTTGCAAGTTACCTTCAGGAATAAGTGCACAGAGACAGGAAATGGAGCAGTGGTTGGCAAGAGCGAAGGGAAGAGGAGTTGCTTGAGGGACTCAGAGTTTCAAGCTGGGAAGATAAAGAGTCCTGTAAATACACGAGGACAACAATGTCCAGCACACAGACACAATCGCTGCCCCCAAATCATGCTCCTTAAAGTGGTCAAGTTCGTATTTATGTAAATTTCCCCACAATGTGAAAAGCAGGAGGAGTCTTTCCAGGAGGCCGATAGTGCAGCCAGTGCAGAGCATGTGTTTGTCACCAGGAGTTTCCAGTCCCTGGCGAAGCTGCACTCAGCTATTCCAAACTCTTCAAAAGCAATGGACACTTCAGATCACATCAGATCAGCCGAGGGGAGGATTGTTGCTCAGGCCCGGGAGAGTGTATGTTAACCAGATTCACTCAGTGTGAATCCTGGTCTTGGTTCCAGGCTGATGCTGGTGGGTATTGGTGGAAAGGAGATGCCACGACTGGGACTGCCTGGGAGGCCAGAAGAGCTCCAGATGACACCTCTGTCCCAGCACAGAGAGAATGCTTCTTCCAATTTCCCCCATTAAGAGAGTCCCCCATGCTCTCCTCCCCCACTGCCCTCTCATAGCACCTGGGAACCACCACCCCTTTCCCTTCAAGGTAGGCTTTGTGTTCTGAGCTGGGGATTAAACCCAAGGATCCCTGCCTCTAGGCAAGTGCTCGGCCACTGACCTATAGCCCAGAGCTTCTTTTCTCTCCCCTCACTCCTCATTCCATTTCCTTCCTTTTCTTAGACAATGTCGAGCTTAAGCTCATCCTCCTGCCTCTACCTCTCCAGAGCTTAAGCTCATCCTCCTGCCTCTACCTCTCCAGAGCTTAAGCTCACCCTCCTGCCTCTACCTCTCCAGGCAGTGTCGATACTTGTCACTTCCCTTCCAGACCGCGTGTGTCACCTCTTCTGCACTCCTCCAAATGGCTCCAGTGAGGAGCGGGGACAGAATACGCCCTGTGACGAGGCGCTGAGCACACACAGGCCGAATGAAGAGTTACAAAACTCGCCCAAGGTCACACTGCTGATGAGTGACAGGTGGAGGAGCCGGATCTCAACAAAATCCTGTCGTAGATCTCTTCCTTGTTCCATACGTTTTAAACGACATGTGAATTTGCATGTGTACTCTGCGCGCGTGCACACAAACTTTTAAATATAGGGCAAAGGAAGACCTGAATTTCCCTAACAGAAAGCAAGCGTGGAAGGAAGCTGCATCTTCCGTGATCACAGAGGTGAGCATCCAGAGGCTGCGTGTGTGGGTAATCATGGAGGCATCCACAGAGGCAGCCCTCCCTTCAAGCTGGAATCTGTCAGTCAGGTTAAACTTCCGTCTGACACCAGCTATGGCCAAGCCCCCACTGCCTGCCACTCAGCCTCTGCTCTGCCTCACCCAGGCATCACTGCTGTTAACCCTTCCCCATCCACACACTCTCGCATGAATATTCACTAAGATGCACACTCAGACACCCATCGCAAAGACCTGCGCTCTGCACAGACACGCTAGCCAACTCATGTACACACAGAGCTGTACTCTTTCGTATCCACAGAGACCCACATCTTAGTACACACACATGCAGACACACACAAACGTGTTCACACACACACACACACACACACACACACACACACACACACTCACACATTTGGGCGCCGATACTTACACCCAGGTCCACATATATTACACATGCAGATGTGAGTCTCAAGAGGTTTTTCAAAGCCTCTTGGTTACCCTTAAAGTTCAAACTCGGGTGGCTTGGTGCTTTGGGGCCTGCCTCATGGGGCCTGCCACATTTCCCCAGCCTCTCCTGCCAGTTAGAGGCGACTGGGTTCCCAACTGGGTCACCTCAGTTGTCAGGAACAATGTTCAGGAGCCCCCTTCTCCTACCCGCTGCAGTCCCGACCTCCCATCCCATATGCCCCAAAACATTGTGGGACAAGCACCCTACTGTTGGCTTCCCACATTTTCCCCAGTTCTTTAGTCTTCTGTGGCCCATGCGAATATATGCAGTGAACTCTTAATCAAAACACAGACAAAGGTCTCACTTTATTTATCTTTCCCCACAGATGCCAGCCATGCATTCGAGTTGCTGAACTTGGTCTTTTCTGAAAATCAAGTCTTCAGCCTCAGAAGCAAGATAACAAAGCAGGGGATTTGTGTCGTTTCAGATGGTTTGGCAGGGTATCTTGCACAAACCAGAGTGAGGCGGTTGAGTTCAAGTCTTTTATCACTCTATGACTTAAAAAAAAAAAGGCTACTGTACCTTGTTGGTTGGTAAATGTTTCTACAGGTATTTGCTCAGCAGGTAGCATTACTTGTTACAATATATCCAAGACAACCATTAAGTGCAGAATTGAGGCTGGTGAGCTGGGTCTGGCTCTGTAGGTTAAGGTTTTTAAGCTTGAGGACCCAGGTTCTGTCCGAAGAACCTACATGCTAGGTAGCGGGAGAGGACAGACTCCCTTAAGTTGGTTCTGACTTCCACACATGTACCATGTAAGCGCCCTACCATACCATATGTAAAAAGTAAAGCAGCAACAAACACCTACAAGAGTGGACATTATAAAGACAAAATGCCAAGCTAATGACTTCTTTCTTTTTCCCTTTTTTATTAGATATATTCTTTATTACATTTCAAATGATTTCCCCTTTCCTGGTTCCCCCACACACAAAAGTCCCATAACCCATCTCCCCTCCCCCTGATCCCCAATCAACCCCTTCCCTGTCCTGGTATTCCCCTACACTGCTGCATTGAGCCTTTCGAGGACCAGGGGCCTCTCCTCCCCGTTGATGTCCAACAAGGCCATCCTCTGCTGCCTATGCGTCTGGAGCCATGGGTAGCACCATCTGGTTCATGGTTTTTTTCCCTGGGAGCTCTGGGAGTACTGGGTGGCTCATATCATTGTTCCTCCTATGGCACTGCAAACCCCTTCAGCTCCTTGGGTCCTTTCTCTAGCTCCCCCATTGGGGACCCTGTGCTCAGTTCAATGGCTGGCTGAGAGTGTCCCCCTCTGTATTTGTCATGCACTAGCAGAGCCTCCCAGGTGACAGCTATATCTGGCTCCAGTCAGCAAGCACTTGTGGACATTGATAATAGTGTCTGGGTTGTGTAACTGTATATGGGATGGATCCCTAGGTGGGGCAGTCTCTGGATGGTCTTTCCCTCAGACTCTGCTCCACACTTTGTCTCTGTATTTCCTTCTGTGTGTATTTTGTTCCCCCTTCTAAGAAGGACCAGAGTATCCATACTTTGTTCTTCCTTCTTCTTGGGCATCATTTGATATGTGAAGTGTGTCTGGGGTATTCCACGCTTCTGGGCTAATGTCCACTTATCAGTGAGTGCATACCATGTGTGTTCTTTTAGGTAGTGACTTCTTTCTTAGGCTGGTTGACATGAGTGGCCCTTGCCTGGGCTGGTCTTTAGGGGACAAGAGATCCTGGGGACACTAGATGTCATAAGAGTATCAGAGACAGGCTAGTTTATAGGATTGTTTTTTTAATGGGAAAACAAGTTAAAAACAGGATAAAACTGAGAACATTCTAGAAAAAGGAATGCTAGAAAGAAGGGAACAGAAACATAAACAAAAATTTAAGACATGTTTCTCTTAATTTCAAAGTTTGGCTTCAGCTTGATGTGTATATTAAGACAGAGGATTTCAGACTGATTTAAAAAGTTTAAGCTAGCTGGGTAAAGTGGTACCTGCCCGTAATCCCAGCACTTGGAGGTGGAGGCTGGGGAATCAGGAGTTCGAGGTCAACCTTAATACATATCGAATTGGAGGCTGGCCCTGGTTCCTGTATTAACAAAATGAGAGAAAAGGTGGAGATGTTAGGGTCCATGGTTCTCTGAAGAATGATACCCCAGACTCAAATAGTACGTAAATGCAAAGGGTGTTTTACTCTGCACAGGCCCAGCATGCTGGGCTCTCCCACCCTCAGAAGAGAGAGACACCCAAGCGAGTGTGCAGGCCTGATTTAAAGCACACTAGGGAATTCCGGGGTAGGTGACCTCTCTGTTAATCTGTCAGGTCCATCCGGGGACATTCCATTTCTGGGGTGGGGGTGGGGGGCTGGAAACTTGCTGGGGGAGGCCTGGAACCTGCTGCCACCCACTGTCCTTGCCTCAGGCCAGGTGACAGAGCAGCTGCTGAAGCCTGGGCTTGCCCAGCTCTTTGAAACAGAGATTTAGGCCTAGCCTCCTTAACTGCCAATTTGAAGCCTGTCATGGAGTCAGCCTAGCCTTCTCAGAGAAGGGGGAGAGGAAGAGGAAGAGGAAGAGGGGAAAGAGAAGGAAGAAGATGAAGATTCCCGCCGTGTTCTCCGTGTGTTTATTGAAGTGCAGTTTTTCTCACTATGCTAGTCATCCATTTTTGTATCCATTCTTTCTGAAGTGAGGCCACCCTGTGAATGGCCACCTGCCTGCCCGTTTCCTATACGTTACCAGGAGTTAATGAGCTCCTAGAAGAAAATGCCTACCGAAGTGAAAAAAATTATTATTTGGATGTTATTACTTTGGGGCTCCGAGTTGAGAGGTCCTACATGCAGGGCTTTGATCTCTTCGCTATTTATTTCCATATCAGCGGGAGTGTTTCTGGCTCAGGGCTGCTTCGGGCCGGGCTGGCAGATGTTGATATATCAGACAGAGGGGACTCTCTGCTTTGCCTCTCCACATCCGTCCGTAAGCTGACTAACCTTTGAAGACTAAGAAAGACCCAAGTGGAGAGGCGGGGAGGTGGTGAGGATCTCTTCCCACCTCCTAGTCCAATTACATAATAAAGATTTATCGTGCCTTTTGTGCGAGGAGTCCCGAGGCCAGAGTTTGCTCCTTGCCTCCGTTCTGCTATCACAACCTATTTTAATGCGTTCAGCTTCCCTAATGGAACCCATATGTCTTAAATCAATAAAGCTATTGTTTAGCTTTCTTCTCTGTTTCCACAGTGCCGTTTGCCTGCGCTGTTTTGTTTGCATACTTGTTTGTAGGGAATATGGCTCTTTATCTAGAATCTTCCTTAACTCCCTCCTCCCTCTGAGGTCCTTCTCTTATCATTTCTGTTTAATGGTCATCAGTTTGTTGGGACAAAGCTATTAAATGCTCTTTAATGGACTGGCCTCAAGGGGACTTCACTCATGCAGGTTTTCTTTTTTCTGCTAATGGTTTGTTTCAGATAGGTTAAGGGATTAAGAGTGGAAGAGTCAATGTCTTTGTTCAGTCTTTGTATATACACAGGCCATGAAAAGCGCCCTCCGTAAACTTCAGAAACCGGGACTTTTTTGAGTGTCTCCAGGCTTCCCACTCGGCCACACCATTAAGCTAGACCGTCTGTGGTGACTTTCTGTAGTGGGTGAACCCCAAACCCTCTGACACACAGCCAGCCCATCTTTGCAAGGAACATTTGTTTATCTTTTATCTCAAACTCCAGGATTCAAAATAGAAACCTACCTATGTATCAGGAACTGTACAAAGGGGATGATCTGTCCTTGAGTGGGACTTCTGGGTCTCCTGTCACCGAGTCCTCTGGAGGATGCGGGTGAAGGGCTGGCCCAGCGGCCCTCTCCTGATTCTGCCAGGGGTCTTTCCCTTTTCTGCAGTATCATGAGAGAGTGGGTAGACTGTCTTAGAAGATGGAACTAGGCCATGCTGACAATGATGAGATACTGGGCCCTATTTAAAAACTAAAATGCTGGTGTCTGACCACCTCATTCACCAAATTCTCCTGGACCAAATGGGACCCAAAGAAGGAGGAACTGATAAAAGCAACTCCTCATTGGCAGCCCCTCTGAGGAGTGGAATTAGCATCAAAATACAAGCCCAGGGCTATCCACAAGCCTGGCTTTTTCTCAGTCCGAGCATCTCACCAGAGTCCAGGCGCTGCTCCCTTCCCACGCATCGTCTTCCTGAGCTCTTATTAAAATCATATTCCAACTGTTAAACACAAAACAAGACATGTTCTGTAGTGAAGATTCTACTTGGTACCGCTCTGGACTTCAGTGGGAAGGAGGGCTGGAACCCAGTCCCCAACAGTAGCGTGAAGAAGTCACCAGAAAATTTGCAGGACGTCAAAATTCCACCTCAGTCTGACCCACATGATACCACCCTCGAAGGGAAGGAGTAAAGAGTAGGAATAAGTCCAGATATCCTGTTTCTCCCACCTGAGAAGTCGTGTCATTCCTCAGCAGTCTACACGGGTTGCTGGAGGACGCAGAGGCCTGCTCTGTTCTCTGCATCGCACTCGCTCATACCTTCCTGGCTCCCTTACTCTGCCCTTGGCCTCTCGTTTCAGGAAACACTTCCGCTCCTGTGTCTAGAATTACTCTCTCTCTCTCTCTCTCTCTCTCTCTCTCTCTCTCTCTCTCTCTCTCTCTCTCACTTTTGTAAACTTCGGCAGCTCCTTTCACATCCTGATGTTCGAGCTTTTCCCATGGCCAGCCTCTCCCGGGCCTCCACTTCTTGCTCTCTTTGCGTTGGAGAAGTGTGAAGCGGGTGAACGCAGCCGGGAAGCTGAGCACAGTTCTGTGGTGCCAAATGTCGCAGCACAAGAGGGGAATCAAAAGTTGAGAGGGTTTCCTGAGGGAGGGTTCCAGACAGACTGCCTGTGGCTGGGGACAAAGTCTCCAGGCTGGTTTGGAGACTGGAGAGTCAGACTTGGAAAGCTTTCCCAGATGCTCCCAATTCTGCCTCAGATGGAGACTAGCATTAGATATGACATGAAGCCCAAGTGTGCCTCTCTCTCTTTTTCTCTATCTTGTGTGTGTGCATGTGCATGCACACATGCATGCTTTCATATATATAAGCATGCATGCGGATGCCAAAAGTTGATGTTGAATGCCTTTCTCAGTCACTTGCTGAGCTGAGCTCAACCACACAGCAAGGCTCACTGTCCAGCAATCTCCATCCAGGTTCTTCGCACTTGTGCCCTAAGCACCTTAATAACTGAGCCATTTCCCCAGCTCCTGAGGCCAAGCCACACCCTCTCCAGCCTTCATTCTTGCAGACTCTTGACGGTCTCTACCATGGACTGATGCACACAAGGAAACGGGGGCGGGGTGCTTTGAGGATTGTCACAGATGCGTGGGCCGTGAAGTCGCAGTCCAGCAGAGCTGGGGTGGCATATCACTCCCTCCGTGAGAGTCCTGGCTGGACAGCCCCGCTGTGGTAGCTGTAACTCCCGAGTTACAAACAGGTCTCCGCCATCTTCATAGAAAGCAAGCAGTGTGTGAAAAGATGATAGGCGGACGTGGGGGAGCATTTTCTCTAGTGAAAAGCAAAAAGATGTTTCATCTTAGTAGCTTAGGCCCATGACCAGAAAGAATGCTCAGCCTTCTGGATGCTTCTTTAGACCACATTGTCATCTACAAAGGCTATCTATCAGTAAGCCTGGAAATCAGCTCAGATCAAACAAACCAACCAACCTCAGGAAGTTCTAGGTGGCTCTATGCTGTTGTCGTCTGCTGCGTTCATAGCTGCCCTGCGCTGCATGTAGCCCACAGCCCACAGCTTGGGCACCCCTAGAAGAGCATTGTGGGTACTGTGCTAACCAAGATGCTGAGACCTTGTTGAGACCTGCCGGAACAGGATGGTGGTCATGGAACAGAAGAGTAGCTGTAAGACTTGAGAGCCTTTGGGCCTTACAACTTCTAGAACAAGAAAAAGAAGGAATTAGCACTCGCTTCCCTGTCTGCCCGAGGAAGGGAGTCTGCTGCCAGGCTCCCCCTGCTCTTTGGTCCTCCCGATCCTGATTACCCAGCCTTACCTTGTCAACTCACAATGAAAGAAGAGATTAAGGGGGGGGGAGATGCTCAGGAAAGAAGGTAGGGAGTTGCCTGTAGCTCACTGGAAGAGGGCGACTGGCCTCACACTCCCTTACTGATTTTGAAAGAGCCCCTCCCTCCTGTGACAGTCCCTCAGGCTGGCAGTGAAGCTTGGCTGAGAACTGCTTCTTTGTGGATTAACTGTAACCCGGGAAAAAGGGACTTGGAGTGTTGTCCTGGCTCCTTACCTGTCAACTGGTGTCATTAAGTTGTGTGCAGCACAGTCTCTCAATTTCCCTCCGGGAAGTGCTTCTCCTCTGGTGACTTGATGTTCCTGAGAGTTCCATGTTTTCCCTCAGCGTGCCAGAATGCCTGCCCTTCGGGGTTAGGATAGAACATGTGACTGATCAGATCATAGTGGCATCACACGATCTGAGCACAGTAAGTCTAGAAGGGACCTCAGCAGTCTTCTAGTTTCTACACTGAATTCAGACCTCAGCCAAATGAAGGCGAGTGAGGGCACGCGGAGTTCGGCTATGGTAGTGACGGTTGATGGACATACCCGTGTCTAGCGATCACCATTCACAATAGCAAACTTACAGAACCAGCCGAGGTATGAAAGGAAATGCGTCACAGATGCAAGAGTACTGCTCATCCCGAAAGAACAAAATTATGGCATATGCAGGAACATGGCAGAATTAGAGGTCACCCTGCTAAGCAAAATAAGCCAGCCCCAGATAAGTCTTGTGTGTAAAAGGTAGGGGGAAGACAAAAGGGGGGTGAGATTTTCATTTCCAGTTTAAATGAAAGAAAGGACCATTAGAGATGAGGTAGGTGAGAAGGGGAGGGAGGGGGGAGTAATTGAAGGGGGAATATGACTAAAATCCATTATACACATGTGAGGTGATGTCACAATGAACCCAGTTTACTTTGTATAATTGGTACACACTACAACAGAAAGGAAAGGAAAGAGACATCTTGGGGGGAAAGGGGGTGGATAGACTGCTCTGTGGACTCCTGGCTTTGGCCTCATGCCCTCTGACTTGGCCACCTGCCTTTTTTCTGGTTTTGGTCACGTTGGGCTGCACCCAGGAAGAATTCAGGCCTTATCCTTTAAGTTCACGAGTTCCTCTTTCTCAGGGAGAAGCTTAGGTCTGGTGTAAGGGGTTATCTGATTCTGGCGATGGAATCTGTCAGGAACGCCTGGTGTATGGGACCACTTGGCAGTATTTACATTTTAATAAGAAAAAAAGAGCATTAGTTGAGATTATGGGAGAATGTGGTGCATATTCTAGCTTGCAGGTCTTTTTGTCATTCTCTTTAAAATATTTTAGAAAACCAGATGCTGGCATATACATAATTGATAATTCAGTGGAAGCATCTGCTCTTCCTTGTGTGCTAAGATTTTAAACCAGACAACAATTGTCCCCACAAAAGTTGCCCCTGACTTACCCACATCCCTTTCCTCCAGGCCTTATTCTGTAAGTTCATGATCTCTCTCATATCAAAGCTAACCCCTGTACATGCTGTTCTTTAGTGGACACAGAGCAAAAACCTCCCTGAGAAGGTAGCTCACTGGATCTGCTATCATAGCACAGCTCTGGGACCCTCCTGCTGGGGTTCAGCCAGGACCTTGCATTTCAGAGAAGCCAGGGGCACCAAGCCTGAACCTGTTCTATGTCACTGCTGCGTGTGTGACAAACTCTGTGTTTAACTTGGGTGAGTATCAGTAGGTTCTTGAGGCGCCACATTCCGACTACGCCTGCTCAGAAGGTCCACACGTGAACCCTGGGTCACCCCACAGCCTTTTACACTTTCCAATAGAGCCAACGGAGTCACTGCCATGTGGACACAAAGACCATGCCTGGGGTTGAAAATGAACTATTTATCCACTTACTAAACCGGGAACTGTTCCTCTCGCGGACAGGGCTAATACCCAGAACCTCCAAACTGAATAGTCCTGTTGTATTACTCAGTGTTTTCCAGAGCGTGAGTCTTTCCCAACTTTGTGAAAACACAAAGTGAGTTTAATTTCAAAATTTATTCTATTCTAGAATATCTTTTCATGGTATGAACTATATATCTAATACAGAAAGTTTTTGTCAGTTCAACCAAAACATACTACCACGCCTCTGATTGCACCGTCTTCTTATTGAATTCTCAGTTTTTCTTTAATTGAGTTACCCATTTCTTTAAGAGAGACCTATAGGATGTGGAAGTCAGAGAGGAAGCTATTTCTGAGCCTCTATACTAAAGATTTGCTGGGGATTAACTTCATGTGTGCTCTGCAGTGGCCATAGCTGCTGTCTCCATTGTCTAAGTGAGGAAACAGAGGTGCAGCTCTGGAAAGCCAGGACGCTTGATTAGAGCTAAACACATGGTTTTATTTGTTTGTTTTAAGTAACAATACACACACTGTAGAATCTTCCACAGACATGCAGCTTCAAAGAAGGTTCCAGTGTGCAGAGGATGACTATAGGCTGTGTCATAAGGTCCCTGGGACTCTTTTTGCTTCCTCTCCTCTAAAGTCAAGCATGAATGGCACTTTGTTGAAAAAAATGTCAAGAAATGCAGCATAGGGGGCCAAATGGCTGAATGGCTAGGAGCACTTGATGCTCTTGCAGAGGACCCAGGTTCAATTCTTGGAGTCTGTACGGTGGCTAACCACCATCTGTAACTCCAGTTCTAGGGGATCCAACACCCTTTTCTGGCCTTCTCCAGCAGTGGATACATGCATGCAGACAAAACATCCATATGTATGAAGATAAATAAACAAATACAATTTTTAATAAAAGAAATGAGCCCCTGTGCATGCTGTTCTTTAGTGGAAACAATATAGAAATTATACCCCTATGTTCCTTCTTCAGGTCTCCTGCAAGGAAGGTAAAGGTCGAGTCTGATGCCACTGATACTATAATGTCTGTGTTCTTTGGTTGGTTTCTCTTAGGGTTCTGTTCTACCTACTATTCCCTCAAAGAGTCACCCTCACCTACATGGTTATATGTTACACATTGGTTGCAAACATTGCATCCCAGAGATACGGTCTGGCTTTCTTACTGGTCAGAAACTCCAAAAACTTCTGCTCTTCTCAGGGTCTTGGTGCTCCACCCTACTTACACTACCCTTTCTGTTCCCAGCGCTCTGAGCTGGAGGAAACGAAGCCATGCTGAGCATATGTGCTAAAGGCCTTCATCTGTCTGATGATGAAACCATAGACAGCTAAAGGTGTAAAACTGAACTCCTTCTGTCAATCGCAGAAGAAAAATGTGCCTTGGGTTAGACTCAAGAGTCTTTCCCCATCTCAGTGTGAATCCCCACTATCCCTCTTTCCTGCTTTATAAGTACTAGGAAGATGCTGGCATGTAGTTCAAAGACAAGGTGCTGAAACAAGCTGCCCTTAGAGTTACTAGCTTCAAGCATCAGGAGCATGGTGGGTGCCCAGGGCAGTCCTGGGAACAGAGGGAATTTCCTGCTATTACAAATAGTTTTGGGGGCGGGGGGCTAATGAGATGGCTCAGTGGTTAAGAACACTGACTGCTCCCCCAAAGGTCCTGAGTTCAAATCCCAGCAATCACGTGGTGGCTCACAACCATCCATAATGATATCTGACTGGTGCTTCTAAAGATAGCTACAGTGTACTTAAATATAATAAATAATAAATCTTTTTAAAAAATATTTTTTTGTTGTTTTGGTTTTTGTTTTGTTTTGTTGTTTTTGGTTTTTGTTATGTTTTTATCGTTGTTTTGGGAGGGAGCCTTCCAGCCAAATGCGTTAGTTTGTGTGTTAGGAGCTAGGGAGTCTCTGGCTAAGTTGTGGTCCATTTCTTCTGTCCACGGACACCCAGTTGCTCTGTAGCACTTGTTGACAGCCATCTTTACTACGTAAAGTAGGAGTTCACTATTGTTTAACCCAGTGTGGCAGGTTTGTGAGAGTCTGTCCCTGAGATCTCTGTTCTAGTCAATTGATTGCTACTAATATCACGGTCCTGATTACTATTCTATAACATTGCTTGTTTCATACAGAACATATCGGCTAGGGATGTAGCTTAGATGATAGAGTGCCTGTCTCACATACATGACACCGTGAGTTTGACCCCCCAATACCACATTAAATTGTCCATGGTGGTGCATGCCTGTAATCAAAGAATTTAGGAAGATCAGAAATTCAAAGTCATTCTCAACTACATAAGGAACATATAATTTTTCCTATTATTAGTCTCAAAATCAGATTGTAAGTCTCATACTTTATTCTTTTTCATTTTCTTTTAGATTTTTTAAAATTTTATTTTATGCATATAAGTGTTTTTGTTGGTATGGTATGGTATGTATGTATGTGCATATATATGTGTGTATATATGCATGGTGCCTGCAGAGGTCGGAAGACATTGGGTCTATGAGGTAGGTATGTGTGAGGTATACAACATAATGCAGGGCACCTGTATGGCACTGGAGCAAATCAATTCAGCTTTTGTTTCACTTCTTGTGATAACAGCAGCTAAAATCTACTAGTTCCAAATCCCCCACACACTCTGATTTTATTAACTGTATGCGTCATACATTAGTCACAATGCATCCATTCATCTTGTATCATTTGATATACATTTCCCTATTCTGTACTCTGTCTCTAACATACAGCTTTTTAAAAAATTATTAAGCCGGGCAGTGGTGGCGCACGCCTGTAATCCCAGCACTTGGGAGGCAGAGGCAGGTGGATTCTGAGTTCGAGGCCAGCCTGGTCTACAGAGTGAGTTCCAGGACAGACAGGGCTACACAGAGAAACCCTGTCTCGAAAAACCAAAAAAAAAAATTAATTAATTAATTAATTAAGTTAGTTAGTTAATTAATTTTGGGTTTTTGAGACAAGGTTTCCCTGTGTATCCCTGACTGTCCTGAGACTCACTCTGTTGACCAACTGTCCTCAAATTCAAAGATCTGTCTGGCTCTGTCTGCCTCCTGAGTGCTGGAACTGAAGAAGTGTACCACCATGCCTGACTTCTCAATCTGACTTTTAAATGAAGGATTCCACATGTACGTGAGAGCACGTGATAGTTTTCCGTGTCTAGCTTATCTCACTTAGCACACTCTCTTCTAGGCCCTTCCACATCATGGCACATGACAGCGATTTCTTTTAGTCAAGGCTAAATAACATTCCTGTCTCTGCCCACCCCTCCCTTTTCTCTGTGTATACATGCATACATATACGTATGACCTTTTATTTGTCCATTCATCCATAATGGATAGTTAGGCTGTTTCCACCTACTAGCTATTACAAATGAAGCTAGAAGAAGGGAGGAATAAGGAAATGATTTTGATTGTGAATTAAGTTCATGAGGTTAAAGACCCAGAAGTACCTGTTCTGGGTACTTGGGAATTCTATTTTTAACTCCATTGGGAGCTACTATCACATTTTTAACAGTCGCTGCACTAATCCATATTCCCAGAGACGGTAGGCAAGGCTCCTTTTCCTTTGCACCTTCTTCAATATTAGTTACTTTGTTGTGTCTGATAATAGCCATTCAAATAAGTGTGAAGTGCTACCGGACAGTGGCTTTAATTTGTCTTGTCTTTAACTTCAGCACATACATGTTCACTGATGACATATGAGGATGTAGTTGGGTTTAGGATATAACCTTGGGCTTTTGACTTTACTGAACTTACTCATCAACCCTAAGAAGTTCCAGGACGTGCTTTGTAGAAGCTCTAATGTGCCATCTGCAGATGGAGGTGGCTTTGCTTCTTCCTTTTCAATCCTTGTGTCTCACCCATCATTTCTTTATTCTCTTTTCCTTTCTTGTCTTTCTGCACTGGATAGCACCTGCAGCACTAGGTTGATTTTGAGTAGTGGGTTTAGGCATTGTTCTCTTGTTCCTATTCATGGGATGAAATGTTTTCAGTCCTTATATACAGTCTAAATGTCCCAGTCAAAATGCAGGGATGGCAAAATGAATTTAAAATCTGACTCAACCATACGCCTTCTACCAAAAACTCATTTCACTATAATGATATTGGTAGTTTGGAAATAAAAAGAGCAATGCACTTGATGAACATTATAATCAAAGGAACGTGTCAGTGTCTGGATAGTTACTGAATAAAATAGACTTCGAAAGAAGGAGAAATAAGAGACAGATAAAAATTTTAATATGATTATAAAAGAGTGAGTTTGCCAAGAAGACATAATAATCTACTGTGGTTGAGTTTCCGCATCTTGAGATTTTCTTCTCCCCCGTGTTATCGGTTTCTAGTTTGCTTCTACTGTGCTCAGAGAAAACTCTTTGAATGATCTGAGTTCTTTTAGGTTCACCAAGTCTTGTTTTTATTTTGGTGTGTGTGTGTCCTAGGATAAAATGAATTTTGCTATTTGTTCTGTAGGAACTTGCAGAGACTGTGCATACAATTGCTGTTGTGCAGTACTACTGTGGCCCAAGACGTCTGGAGTCTGACCCAGCGTTGCCTGCCACTGCCTGGGCGTGGGGTGTGATGGGAGTGGGCAGAGAGACTGAGGCTTGGCTTCTATGATGCAGTGAAGATTGAAATCTTTTCCGGTAGGTGGGGCTGTGGCGGATGACTGGAGGAGAGGAATCTCTGTTTAGAATAACCAGTTTTACCAGACTGCACTTTTCTTGGCCTTCGAGGCGATTGACAGAAGGATTTTTATAGAACTCTCCTATGCCTGTGCATTTTCCATTGCTTGTGTCTTTAGTTCTACACCCTGGATTCGAAAGTTCAAAGGTCTAGTGCACCACCATTGGCCATCCCTGTTTCTGCCTGATTTGCTCTGGTCCCTACCTTTAAGGGTAGTCTAATGTTAATGGCAAATGACACCTGCTGGCCTTGCTGTCATCTTTCCAGCTGCCCACTTACTTTTCTGTTTTTATAAGTCCCAAATCAGGCACAACAACACCCCTTTGATGTCATTGATAAAAAAGTGAAGCTATAATGTTCCTTGAGTTCCTGTGGGTTTGTTAAATGCTTCCTCTCTATTCTCTACTTCCAGGAAGCGGGACTTACTGACACCTCCCATGTTCATCTGGTGTGGTTTGTTTTGGGACTGTGGCCCAGGGGTCCAGAATGTTAAATAGCTTTGGGAACTGTGGTGTGAGCACAGACTAAAGATCAGGTTCAAGTTACCTAAGCAAAGTAGGCATACCTGTCAAGAATCAAGAGTTGGGATATGAATGGCTTCAACCTGAAGACCCTGCTTTACTTGCTAGGGCTACCATCGCAGGGTACCATAGACATGGTCACTTCAGCAACAAATGAAACCATTTTTCCATAGTTGTGGAGACTACCAGTCTCCAGAGGTTGGCAAATGTGGAGTCGAGCAAGCTTCACCTCTACGGAGGCCTCTCTCCGTGGCTTGGGGATGATTGTCTCCTCCTGGTGTCTTCCCATGGTCTGCCTGATTTTGATATGGGAGTGTCAATATGGGTGGTCACAATCTGGCCTCAAATGGGCACAAAAAGAGATAAAGGAACAAGGGAAGACTGAGTCTCCGTGGAGACTTCAGAATGAGTCAGGCTAGTAGAGAGTGTTCCATGATTTCTCTGTGTAGTTTTTCCAGATTTTTCTGGTAGGGTGTGTGATCCCTGCTTCTCTCCCTAGGGATCCTGACATGGCCTAATTCATCTGCTTGCTTTTCCTTTCTTTCTTAACACAGGAGCATGTAGACTACTAGGTAGATTTTCCTAGGCACTATACATATGTTGAATCTATTTTTTAAATTGATATTATATATTAAAAACTACATAAAATGAATCCATCTAAAGAGTGTTATTATAATATATATGCTATATATATATATATATACATTTTTATTTTTAAATTTTCTTTTTCCCATTAATTAACTTATTTTCTTTACATTTATTTCCATCCAAGCTTCCCCTCCATCCCTTCCTCCCAGTCCCTCCTCCTGTCCCCTCTCTCTCTAGTCCCCTCTCTTTCTTCTTGGAGAAGGGGAGACCTCCCATGGATATCAACCTGCCTTGGCATATCAAGCTGCAGCAGGACTGAGCACATCTTCTTCTTTTGAGGCTAGACAGGCTAAGTTAGGGGAAAGCGATCCAAAGGCAGGCAACAGAGTCAGAGACAGCCCCTGCTCCCGCTGTTTTGCTCTGCTTGCAGACAGGAGGCTAGCATAAGAGTCACCTGAGAGGCTTCACCCAGCAGCTGATGAAAACAGATGCAGAGACCCACAGCCAAACATTATGTGGAGCTCAGGCAATCTTGTGGAAGACAGGGAGGAAGCTTTGAAAGAGCCAGAGAGGTCAAGGACACCATGAGAACACTCATAGAATCAACTAACCTGGACACATGGGAACCCACGAGAGTGCTAATTTTTAAACATGAAATTTTAACCCAGACCAAAAAAAAAAAAAAAAGTTGCACTTCCAGCTTTCCAGACATACATTTTCATCTTTTCAATCCATCTTTGCCTCCTGGCCTGGAGGTAATGACTGTAGACATCTGTTATTGACCTTTATATAAAAGACAGCATCACATAGTTTTCTCAGGTATCTGACTTCTAGTACAGCATGAAGTCTGTGAGATTCAACCACGTTATCAACAGTATCGGTGAATGCTGCTTTCATTACCAAGGAGTATCCCATTGCACGGACACAGCACAAGTTATTTATCCATTCTTTTTTTGGCAGACCTGTGAGATATTTTCAATTTGGGGCTTTTATGAAGACATCTGCTGTGAACAGTCTTTAATTCATTCCTTGGCATATCTGTGTACAAATGGCTCTATGTATATAAACTTAGGAGTATGATTGCTCATTCATACAAAAACTGTCAGCTTAACAGCTGTAGCTTAACAGTTGATAAAAAACCTTAAGCAAGTATAGGTATCTTTTTCTTGGTCAGATTCCTTTTTATCATTGGTTCTAGAGACTTTAGTCATGCCTATTACAGATCTACAATATCTCATTACATCATGAAATTAATTGGAGGTACAATTTTGAGGAAAAAATCCTACTTAAAAATGAACTGACTGACAATTTACATTAGACATGAGATGTAATGTGGTGGGTGTTATTCAAACCAAAATAAGTCTGTCATCAGACCTTGGTATGGCTGCTATGATGTGAGTGTAACCTTGAAAGGTCTGTGTTCTTGGAACTGGATCCCTAGTGTGGTAAGTTGAGAGGTGGCAGAATCTTTAAGAGGTGGCCCCGGGGTCTTTGGGGATGTTGCCCTCATGAGGGATTAATGTAGTTCTTTTGGGATTCTGGCTCCTTTCTAAAGAATAAGTTGCTATAAAAAGGGATAGCTTGGCCCCACCTCCTTCTGGCTTCCTGTTTTACCTTATGCCTTTTCTACAGCTCTCCTGTGACACTCTCTGCCCTAGAGCTAAGCAGTTGGAGCCAGGTGTGATGGAACACGGCTGCAATCTCAGCCCTCAGAAGGTAGCAGCAATGGAATGCAAGATCAAGGCCAGTCTCAGTTAAAGAGGAGGTCTAGTTTAGCTTTGGTTACTACATAAGATCCTCCCTCCAATGAAACAAACAAAAAAAACCCAACCAAACAATCAGAGCTAAACTTCAATTCTAACCTCTAAACTTGTGGGCCAAGTAAACTTCTGTTTATAAAAAGCACAGCCACAGGTATTTTGCTATAGATTCAAAAAGCGGTCTTAGACTTTTTGGTAAGATGCCATAAGACAAAATATAACAGCTTTGTTGCTGAAATACAAAAAGCATAGCAATAACTTGAATCAGACAAATGGACTTTCCTTACCACACTGTGGACAATCTGATTCCTTAAGAATCACAGAGCCAGTAGTACCGCTGGCCTCCTGTGAGCTTCAGCAAAACATTTTATTACCAACCGATTTAAATACCTTAATCAATGCTGTGGGAGTGGGCTTTAATACCCTAGTCCTAGGTGCCTGGAAGTGAATATTCTGCTAGCAGCCTTCAGATGAAGATGTAGGACTCTCAGCTCCTCCTGCTCCATGCCTACCTGGATGCTGCCAGGCTCCTGCCTTGATCATACTGGACTGAACCTCTGAACCTGTAAGCCAGTTGTCTTTAGAAGAATTGCCTTGGTCATGGTGTCTGTTCATAACAGTAAAACCCTAACTAAGACAGTATCCAGGCAAAGCAAGGTGTCCATCCTCTGGTTACTTAGAAGCCATTTCTGATGTCAACTGGACAGTTGTAGTACAGCAGTACTTGTGTTCCAGAGCTTTATTTTAGTAATAAATAATCTCAAAATTTAAGTGTAGTGATGCTGACAATTTTATTATACATATTGTAGAGTACTGTTGCTCTCTTGCTATACCTAATTTGTAAATGTTATATATACATAAATATATATATATATAATTTTTATATAATTCATATTGTAGGGCTCAGAGATATTCAAGATTTCAGGATACATTTGGGGTCTTAGCATATCTAGCTCATGATGAAGTGGGGTCCGTTGTATAACTTTGTTATTTACCTTTTCTAAATCCTTGTCTTTAGCAAACCAAGTCAGTTGAGACTTCCGGGGATCTTAAGGGACTTTGAAGAAAAAGTGTGTCCAAGGTGTCCTGGACATCGGAAGCTTTGAATAATGCCATGTTCTCACATCACAGCATCTCTGTGCTATCAGGAGAACCAGAGACCAAAGGGATATTCAGGCTTCACGTAAGCTCTTCTAAACGGAGGTGAATGCAGAACTGACCTAAGAATTAATGCTGAGCCCGTTCAGCTGGGAGGCCCCATGCTGGCTCCAAAGCTGCTTTATCTGCCAGTGTTTGAATGGAGCCAGGCTATCCTCGGGATTGAGGAAATTAATTAACCCAAGAGAGTAAACAAACTTCAAGACTCACAGGGAAAAACAAAACCACCTCAGAACAACAAGAATAAACACTGAGTTAGGACAGGTAGAATGGTGGCAGTCTGTCTTTTGGGGGCTAGAGAGAACTTTGGGGGACATTCTGAACTCATGTGCTAAGTGTCTGGATGTCTCTGGAGTTGGCATATGCGTGTGTGTGTGTGTGTGTGTGTGTGTGTGTGTGTATGCTATCACTTCTTATCAGTGTTTTGTAATCAGGGCTGGACAGAAGACCCTTGAGGTATACAACCCCAGATCTGTGCTTTATAATAGCTTGTTCTTTCATATGCCCCCCACTTCCTGTGGGGGAGGGAAAATGGTGACCCTTATCAAATTAGTAATGGTTATTCTCTGAAAGGAATACTTAACCCGCTCATCAATTTGAGCAGAGCTGACATTACGCTAGAGACTTACAATCTTCCTTCTTTTTCTGCTGCTGGGGACTGAACCCAGAGCCCCCTTGTAGACCCCTTGCCCCATTTCTTTTCATTTGTGAGACAGGGTCTTTAAAAAATTGTTTTCCATTTATTTGTTTATTTATTTATTTACTTTAAAGCCCGATTGAAGCCCCCTCCCTCCTTTCCTCTCAGTCCCACCCTCACATACCTCTCTCCCTCTCTTTCTCCTCAGTGAAGGGGAATCCGCCCTCCCCCCCACCCCCATAGCACCCCACCCTAGCACACAGCAGAACTAAGCATATTCTCTCACACTGAGGCCAGACAAGGCAGTCTAGCAGGGAAGAAGACTGCCAAAGGCAGGCAATCAGAGACAGCCCGTACTCCAATTGTTAGGGGACCCACATGAAGACCAAGCTGTACATGTTACATATGTGTAGGAGGCTTGGGTCTAGTCTCTGCTTGCTCCTTGGTTGGTGTTCAGTCTCTGTGAGCTCCCATGGGCCCAGGTTAATTGGCTCTGGGTCTTCTTGTGGTGTCGTTGACTCGTTTGGCTCCCTCAATCCTCCGCCCACTCTGCCACAAGACAGCCTGAGCTCTGCCTAATGTTTGGCTGTGGGTCTCAGCATCTGTTTCCATCGGCTCCTAGATAAAACCTCTCAAAAAAAACAGTTATGCTAGGCTCATGTCTGCAACAATAGCAGAGCATCATTAAGTGTGTCAGCGGTTGGCTCTCATTGGATAGGTCTCATGTTGGCCAGCCATTGGTTGGCCATTCCTTCAACATCTGCTCCATCTTAAGCCCTGCACATCTTATAGGCAGGACAAATTTTGGGTTGAAGGTCTTGTATCTGGGTTGGTGTCCCCTGTCTCTCCACTCGAAGTCCCACCTGGCTACAGAAGGTTCCATATTCCCCACTGCTAGAAGTCTGAGCTGGGATCGGCCCCATAGACCTTGCTAAGGGATATTCACAATGCCCCCAACTGCTGGGGCTACAAATGTGACCACTCTATGCAGCTAGTTCTCCCAGCCTTTGGTGCACTAAATACAATTTCCTGAGCAAGAAGCTAAGACACCTTCTCTCCCTTATTTCCAACAGGATATCAAAGACAATATCAAAGGCCTGCACTTGATTGTCCAATCCTACGACGTCACATTTCCCCATTATATTTACAATAACCTGATGTTTTTTTTTCCTGCATATGCATAGAACATAACTTTATGCAGAGAGAGTCCATGATAGACCTCCCAACCCTGAGACCAGGCAGGGCTGCTGTTGGACCAGGAATGAAAAACAGTTGCACCATAGTAACCAACCAGCCATCATCCTGCCCGCCTGCCTGCTGCCCGGGAAGGATCTGAAAGTAGTTTAAATTCACCTTTAAAATCTACTGCTCTGTGAAAGGCTTGTAACACGTGGCAGCCCTGGAAGGCTGCCTGAGAAACGCCACTGCAATTTAGACTACCGGTACCCAGCTGTAAGCCGTCTCGGAGGGGAACAAGCCACCCATTCACAGGGCTGCTGTGAAATTTCCTTCCCAGCAGCCCTTGCAGCCAAGGAGGCCTATACCTGGAGGAATGGCATTTGGGAATTTCGTTCTGCTCAACGTGCTGCTCCCGCCCCGCCCCACTATTTGACTGTAGATTGCCTGGTCTCTTTCTCCTGCGTAACCTCTTCTGTTCCAACCTGTCAGCACCGCAGCTTGTCCATCGTTGAGTTTCTCGTCCTCTAGTCCTAAGGTTGGATGGTTGGACATGAGAACTTATAGTCTAGAATTAAAACAAACAAACAAACAAGCAAACAACAAAAACAATTAGCAGGGAAGCCATGTATAAACTGTTCTCCAAACTAGCCCACGCTGGAGAAAGGAAAGAAGTGCCATTTACAATCAGAGGAGGCGTGGCTGGGATGCAGTGGGGTCTTCCTGAGTAAGCACTAACTCGGCATCACCAGATCAGGGCTAGCTCCACCGCATGCATCAGAGAGGGCTCAGCTTGTATTAATGCAGGCCTAGCATCGCTCTGTAGCTACCTGTGGCTATGGCACTGCATTTTGTTCTCCATATTGACCAGAGCATAGTCAATGGAGATTAAACCAGGATTAGTGGTGGGTGTCTTTTTTTTTTTTTTTTTTTTTGGCTTACTCTTCAGCCTGTGATAATTCTTTTTGTTCTATTTCTGTTACTAAAACATTCATCATCAGACCTCAACCTGTTAGGTCTCTGGACTAGGAAGTTAAAAACTGTAAGATTCTAATCTCATGCATTTTATTTCCTATTTGATTCTCATCTTTATACTGTTGCATTTAGCACACCACTGCTTTTAGGCGAAGCATCCTCAGGGACGCTGACGATGTCAATCGCAATGCCATCCTTCACGGCTCCTTTGAGTTGCATAGCACGCACTTTATAGAATTTCTTCAAACTAAATATCCAACTTACCAAGTAACATAATTAAAAATTTTTTCTATAGGTTGCTCTTGTGCAACAATATATGTGAGAAGCTTTAAGAAATTAATTTACAGGAGAATGCATATACATGTGTGAGTGCTTGGGTCCCACCACACCAGGAGGCGTGATGAATTAGTCACAGCCCAGAGCCTGTACAGAATATAATAGCTCTCACATGCAGCCTGGTGCAGCTGGGCGTCCCAGTGACTCAAGTCCCTTCAGAGGTGTAGACATCGGTATTGCGATTTTTCAAAAGGTGAACAACTCTTGGTAAAGCTCCAAGTCAAACAAGGTGCACTCTTACATGGACCTATGACAGCTGCATTCTGGGAAAAAAAATACTTGGGTGCACATGTGATGCCGAACAAAATTTGCTGTGTTTTGCTATGTTATGAAATCCAGAGTCAGAACTTAAGACTTCCAGAATCATAAGGACATTTTCACCTAGATGAATAGCTCATGGCACAATCGGAAGTCCCTTGAGTCTTTGAACTCTTGCCTTTGAATTCACTAAACACTGACAAACACTGACGATGACCTTTAATGACAGTGACAATCAAAACATGGTTTATGGAGTTTAAACAACCCTGAGGATGATGGTACAGTAACCCCCACCCTACAGAAAACAACATCCTGAGGCCACACTGGACTGGTGCAGGTGTGGATATCAGGTACACCCCTTATTTCTGGATGCTCACAGTGGACATGACCCCCTTCCCTGGGGCAAGGATAGACAGATGCTGAGGGAAGCTTGGGAGCCCATGGAGTGACACCTTAGGCACTTCCCTCCTGGCCCCACACCTCATCAAGGTCTCAGCTTATACGTGGTTCTCATTTTGTTGACTCCCACTGTGTACAGATCCCCGCAGTCACTCCTGGCACTTACAGAGACTCAGCTCTCCTTCTTGGTTTCGGGTAGTTAGAAGTCTGAAATAGATGTGGAAAAGGTAAGGGGTTAAAATAGAACAGACGCTCTTAGGCTGGTCTTGACAGTGTGCTGCAATACTGTCCTCCGCCTTTGCAAACCCTTGCTTGGTGCTCAGACGCAGGTGACATGTAACATGTAACAGCTCAGGGTGAGTCTGTGGCGGTGTTCATACTTTTTAATTTTATTTTCAATGTAATGACTTTTTAAAAAGTCATTTTAGAAATGCAGAAAAGTGTCCAAATATGCTACCTTCTCACACTTTCAACATACTGGACAGTAAGACATTCAATACTTTGCTAAAAACAGCAAATAATTTTGCTACATTCAGGCTAGTATAAGGATGTCGGGAATTTTAAGGTAAGCTACAATGTTCAGGTGGTTAGCTGGGACAGATGTATTTTTAATCTATAGCATTTAAGTAACAAGGAGCTTATCAGAATGGAATTGTACCCTAAATTCGGGAATCTATGTGTGTGTATGTGTGCACGTACACACACACACACACACACACACACACACACACGCAAGTTTGTATAGGGTGTGCTGCCTGCATACACGTGTGGTACACAACAACCTTCCTCTGTTTAGGAACCCGCAGATTTAATCATATTCTTCTATAACTCTGAAGTAATCTAAGTGCCAGGTTATAGACAAAGTAGACAGACACGGTAGATTGGTGAATTTTCAGAAGCTGCTCCCTGTGCTGTTTTGTTTACTTAGAAACTTCTTTTGAAGATACTCTACCAGCAGAGATTAAGTTCTCATGACTTCCTGGTAATCAAGGGTCCGTATGGAGATCGTTCTTACAACTAACTCCCAGGCAATGTCTCTTGAACCCTGGCTGAGCATGAGACATTGATCTGAGGCCTAGTGGCCCAGCAGTAGATAGAACAAAACTCACTGTGAGGTATTTATTCTGGGATATGAGACAGATGCCAAGACAATGTCCAGGATGCTTCAGGAACACAGAAGGTAGATGAAAAGTCCTCAGGAGGAGACAGCAGCTCTCCCGGGCTGCACAGATGTCGCTGTGTGTATCAGCCAGCAGCCCTAAGGGAACAGAGGTGCCCTGGTGATGGCAGACACTGCTGGGGGGCCTGCCTTGGTGGTGCCAAGACTGGTGTGAAAATGCTCCAGCAGCGCCAGGCCCCAGATGCCTCTCAGATCTGCCGTGTCAGCTACTTTGGTAAGCAGAAGGCCTTGTGGGGTGGTCTGTTAGCATGACTTGCATTTTGGTGAGCCTTAAAAGCTCCCATTTCTATGGACTATTGTTACTTGTTGAGATCCTGTGTTTGCAAAGCAGACTGCGGCCTATCTGGGTCGGAGGATGAGGGGCGGGGAGGATGGTTTCTAACTGGGAAACTATGTGCTGACTAGAACCACGTTGAAAAGTGGTGCGGTTTCCACGGGGTGCACTCTGGAACGAACATTTTTTTTTTTGCCTTCACCCTGGAACAAGGCCTTTTCTGAAAAAGAAAACATACCTTCGCCATGAAAATGCAAAGAACACTCTCCCTCTCTCTGCAGCTTCAAGCAGCTTCCCCCACCGAGGGTTAACTCATCCTGAGGCCATCTTGTCTCCCCAAACCACAGAGATCTTTGTCCTGCCTCCCCCTCCTTTGCACAGATGTTTACGAAGAGAGAGCAGGAATCACTGCCAACTCAGTAGGCTCCTTGCTCTTTCGTGCATTTTAGAGGCATTTGCTCTTTGGGAAGAAAATCATGAGAAATGAGGATCTTGCTGTCTTGGCTGGAAGCTGGCCCATTGTTTGCACGGAGGGCTGGTTGCCATGGTTTTGGACGACAGACAGCTGCATTTTCTTAGAGTAATTTTTACTTGCAATTGGATCTATTAAAGAGCCAAGGTGGCCAGTTCCCAACAGCAAAAGGTCTGTGAGCTATTTGCAAATACCCCAGCATGTTATCATTCAAAACCAACTGTACATGGTTTTAAGTTACTCAAGACTCCTCAGATAGGCCCAGTTTGGGCCAAATTCTACTTCACAGAGGGCAAGCTAACCTTGTTTCAGGCTTTACTGTCCTCATTTTTTTTTAAATATTTATTTTTATTTTGTGCGTATGAGTGTGAGTGTTTTGCTCTTGTGTGTGTCTGCGCACATGAGAGTGACTGGTGCCCCTGGAGGTCAAAAGAAAGCTTCAGATCCCCTGGGACTGGAGTTGGCAGATGGTTCCAGGTTCCACGTAGATCCAGGGAGCAACCCTTACAGCTGAGATTGTCACAGCCTTAAGGAGGCCACAGATTGTTCCCTCCTGAGTCTATCCTTCCAGGACCCACATGGCATATCGCAGATGAACCTTTCTATTTTATTTTTATTTTTTAGCATAGAATAGAGTTTAGTATAGATTAGAGTATATTTTTAGTATAGAAAAGAGTAATAGGGCATTGGGGGGGAGTTAAGAGGGTAGTAGAGGCAGAGAAAGACAGAGAGAAGGAGAGAGTAGAGAAGTAGAGGCCAGCCATGGCCACGAGGAGAGAGGGGGAAAGGGAATGGGGAGAGAGGAGAGCCCAAGAGTCCAAGAGGCAAGAGAGAGAGAGACAAAAGGGTAAGAGGGTGTACTGTGCAGGTATTATAAAGTGATGATGTCATCACAATTCTTTCTGTAGGATGTTGTAGTCTTCTTTGTCTTCCTTGAATTTAGGGCTGATGCCCCAGAGTTTACCCCAACTCATTTTGTATTATGTTGGCTTTACTGTCCTGAGAGTGTTTCCTTCCCTAGAACAATGGCCTTTAGGTCAGTCGGTGCTATACCCTGAATCAGGGCCACGTCTCTGTACAGCTCTCTCTGGGACAGGAAGTTAAGAAGCCATCTGGGCTAGGCTGGAGAGATGACTCAGTCGTTAAGCGCAAGTAGTGCTCATCCAGAAGACCCAAATTTGTTTCCCAGCATCAATGTCACTCCAGCTCTGTAACTCCAGCTCTGGAGAATTTAACATCTTCTGACCTCTGGGGGATACTGCACTCAGTGGCCCAAACTGAGCAGGCACACATGCAGAAGTTGTCTGTGCTTAACAACAGTCCCTGGTTTATAGTCCTATGCATAATCTCTACGTTTTTATTTTTATCACATGCCAAAATTAAACTAAATTGCATGATGTTGAATACCCCACCATTCCCTACAAGATTTCTTATATTACAAGATGCATTACAGGTCTGCTTAGAGACTGTGCTGAAGGCCACTCCTTATGGAGGTCAATATCTGGGCTCTGCGTAACCCTGCCCCATTCTTACTTCTAATGAAGATGCCTTTGAAGGAGAGTCTGTGCTTCCTTTTAAGGCCTACCATGTTTAGATGTTCATGTACTGCACCGTTTATATTCAATGTGTTCACAATTCCAGGTTACAGTCCATTCTGTGGATAAGTCATGGCATCGGGAACACCATCATATCCACAGTCAAAAGCAGAGAGAAAACAACATCCATGTGCCCACTCACTCCCTTGTGGTCAACTCCTTTTCTCTGTTCTTATACAGTTCAGTACTCTCTGCCTAGAGAGTGGTGCTGCCCACGGTGGGCAGTTTCCGATTCACATGTCCGTAGCTCTTCCACTGTGGTCTATGTATAAGTGGAAAGAGAAGAATGTGGATGAAGAAGAAGGTGGGGTGGGGAGAAATTGAATTGAGAAATTGAGACTGAATAGAAGGGGATAAAGTGGCAAAAGAGGAGTAGAGACAGTGAGTAAATTCATCCACAGGAGACTGACCAGATAAAAACAACATCCACAGCATGCACAGAAATGAGAATTCACTTTAATCAAATTCCTTATTCAAAAGACATTCCATATCTTTTGTACTTAATGTGTTTAGTTAGCAGTGACTTAAAATAGGATGTTTGGGTCTGGATCACAATACTGCTGCTCCTAGAGCAATGTGAGTTGAGATAACTTCACCTTTACCACAAGGGTACTACTAACTCTGTCACCCTGCCACCATTATGAAATACTAGTCATTATCAAATTTAGACCCAGAACATTTAAGAATCCTGCTTTGTAACCAAAGAAACATTCACACTTAAATTTAGGTTCCTTTCAGTATGTGAATTACGGCATTATGAAATGATATTACTTACCTTGAATTAAGTAAGTCAGTGAAAATGAAATCATAGTTTGAAAAAATATTTCATCTGAATTATTCTCTAGATTGTCTGTAGAAAGCAGTTAACATATATTTTAAAATGCATTTTTGTATAAGGTGTTGGGTAGCACTTGGAAAAGCAGTGTGGAAAAGTCCTTACTATTCTTTTCCAAGGATATACACTCTTTTTTCAGAGGTGAGTTGTGTGGTTATTACGAACTTTTAGGTAGTTGGGGGAACCAGCTATAAAGACACTCCAGGGTAGTGTCTGTGTAGCTGAACCAATATCCGTGGGGGTGAACCACTAAATAATTAGCTAGAATGCTTCTCTCCTTTTGGATCTGTGGGAATCTGTAACCCCTGAGGCTTCACACTGAAGAGGAAAGAAGATACTGAGTAATTGAGACCCACTGTCAAACAGCATGTATCTGAACACACAGCCAGAAAAGCTGTGACCCCACCAGCCCTTCTGCTGTGCTGGGTTCTGCCCCTTACCATCTAAATATTTCCTGTCTCTTCAGATGCTAAGGTTCTGCTGTGGGTCTGTGTCTTAATTTTCATGCTGTGCTTGGGCTGATGAAGGTTGACATGCTAGCAAAGAGAATGTACAAGTGTCACCCTACAGGGTCTTTTGCCCAGTCATTGCCTCATGTCAATCAGAGAGCCAAATGTCCCTTCCATGTTTCACTTCCCATAAAGAGCATGATGGGAAAAAAATCACACAGTTCCATCCCATCATGGTTTAATCCAATCAACACTGGAAATCTCATTTCTACTCACGTACCAGTCTTGAGTTGTGTAGCCATCAATAGACAGCTGGTGTCTACCATGGTTAGTGACACCCAGTCTGCTTAGTAGAACTCCTTTATCAGGCCATGCACCATTCCAGGTGCGTGGTCACTGGTCCTTGCTCCAAGTTAGAGCATTAGGTGTCAGATTATTGTCTTGGCTTAACCTCCAAATAATTTCCATTGAAGCACAGCATCCACCTCAGTTAGCATCTTTCCTGTGTCATCTCCTCCTCTTTATGTGCTGATTGCCCTACCACGCATAGGCAGTTTATATGTTTATTTGTCTTCTTTGACTCCAATTATTTCTCAACCACTTGGAATATTTTATCTAACTTGGTGCCTGTCAAATTATTGTTTAATCTCGTATCAACCAGACTTGACAGATGAAATCCAAAAGAATATTTAGGGACTTATCTTGAATGTGTCTTTCTTCTATGCTATTTGAAACTCCTAATAAAAATATATATATTAGCGCGCGCGCACACACACACACACACACACACACAGAGAGAGAGAGAGAGAGAGAGAGACAGAGACAGAGACAGAGACAGAGAGAGGAGAGGTAGAGAGAGAGAGAGAGAGAGAGAGAGAGAGAGAGAGAGAGAGAATACTTGAATACTTGGCCACTGAGTAACTGAGTTTTCTATTGCTCCATGAGAAGAAAGAAATAGTTCTGGTCATTTTTCAAGTTGCGAATTATGCTTGCCGAGTTCTGGGTAGTGTTGGTGTTTGTTTCAGATTACTTGAGTCAGGGCCCCCTGGCAGTCACCCTGGGATGTTAACCTCTTTCCAAGAACTGCTTTAAACGTTCAGGAAAAGGATGAGTGAGCTGACCTTAGCAAAATTACATGTAGTTTTTCCAACTACAGTGCTTTGCTACTCGGCTTCAACGTTCTAGATTTCCAGCTTTTACTTACTCAGAGGCTTTTAGACACATGTGCCCCCAGCTCCTCCAGGAGATAGCAACACTGTATTTGATGAAGCCAGGGCACTCGGGTCACGACTTGATGTGTGATCATAATTGAATTTAGTTTTCAAAGGACATGGAATTTTTTTTTTTTTTACTATTATTTCAGTCTTCGCGGAAGCTGTGCGGTTCAGTTATCGAGTTTGCGTTCCAGCAGCACCTTCACATTTCACCCACGCAGCTTCTCTCTCCATAAGTCTTTGATGATGTTTCTGAGAAGATCCACTGAGATTCTCGCCAGGGCAGTGAGTCCAGTTGGGCCGACCTTTGCCTTGCTGCCGAGGTCATCTTACCATTTCAGTAGCTGACCGTTCTGTGTTATCTTAGGTATAACAAAGTTCTGATAAAGCCACCTGTGAACGGTTAGATGGTTCCTTGGAGCTCAACCAGCCCCTAGACTGTTGGAAGAGAACTTTCAACTCGTGTGTGAGTAACTGGGTCACCCATCGGGATCTCAAAAAGCTCCTTAATTTTCCTATCTTCTTCCATCGTTGATTTAACCCAATAGTTGTGTCGTGGGCCAGGCTTTGACGCTGGCAAGCTTTACGGTAAAGGCCACGTGCGGCCTCCATGGTGCTGTCGGCTGTGGTTAGTCATTCTTTGTCCTTGTCCTCCCCTGGGCTCCGGGTGCTTTCTTTGAAGGCAAACTGTCAAGGTTTGGCTCTGCCTCTTCACCCCTCCTTCTCTCTTCATCCACACCACCAGTCCAAGTCCAAGCCTATGACTACTTAGAGGGCCTTTGGCTGACCTGGACACACCGTGTGGCTGGGTGGAACCTCTAATGCAAAGAAGCAGGCAAAGCACACAGCAGCAGCAAGGGCCCGTGAGCGTGAAGGACAGGCGGGGGGGGGGGCACCAGGCAAGCCCAGGAAATAGAAACAGGGGAGGCGAGAGCAGAGCAAGGTGGATTACAAGGTGGGCGTCATCCTCATTAGGGCATCAGGGTCAATCAGGACCAGGAACCTTCGAGGGCCACTCTCAGAGGGCCACCAGAGCTCTGTCCCAGCTTCACATGAGATGTGAGATGTCACTCCAAACCTAGGTTGGCTGGTGAGATCAGGCTTGCACCTTCAGGCAAGTGCAATCTGTGTCCACTATCTAAGGAACGAGCTCTCCACCGTCTCCCGCATGTTGTGGAATGTTACCAAAATAGAAAAAGAAAAAAAAAAAAAACCATAAATCTCTGCTTATCCAGCTCTTGTTTTGTAAAGGGGCCCAGCCGAAGTCCTCAACTTCTCCAACCCACAGAGTTCTCCCTGTGAGCCCTGTTGACTGTAGGCCTAACTCACAAAATGCACCCATTAATCACCCTCCACCCCAGAGTGGGGGTGGGGTGGGGAACCCCCCACCGCACCTGGAGGCCTGAGAACTGGGCCCTGGGCCAATTCTACTTCTCTGCATGCTGCTTAGGTTGCAGTCTCTCCTTCCTCTCCAGCATCGTTAGAAATACAGGCTAAGCCTGGTGTAAGTTGACTCACCCTAAAACCTCAGGTTTGCGAATTTTCTGGTTGCTTGTTTCAAACCATATGGGTAGAACTTGCGTTTCAGATTACTTTCTCCTCCTGCCCAACCCAAGGATTTTGCTGAACCTTGAGGTTTCAGCCAATCTCCTGCTTCCTCTGCTGCTTCACACAGGTTGCTGGGTCCCGGGCTACTACAGCTACTCAGTGTTTGCATCGTAACAAGCCGCCTGGCAACACTGTTGCTGCTACCCTCTGGCATGTGACTAAGGCACATTTTGAGACCCACCGACTTACCTGCATCACAGCTGGTAACAATGCTCATATGCCGGGGTGGCGTTACCTTAGCGGCAGGCATCTAAGCGCTCCTTAAGGAGGTATCTGCTTTGTGTTTTGCATGAAAACGAAGTGCCTGGGAAATCGTGCTTGGAGAAGATGGTGGTGAGGATGAAGAGACCACAAGAGGATGTGCCTCTCTAGACAGAGAGCTGGGAGGGCCCGTAGACTGGAACTGGATTTAGAGGGGGAATGGAGTGCGGGTTGATTCGTCTTCTAAGTGCCAGAGAACCTGTATGATTTCTGGGGATGCCAAGGCTGGTGGAAGCTGTTGGTGAGTTCTCAAAGACCTAGACAAGCCTTTATTTCGTTAAGCATTTTTTATTTAGACTTTAGATCTTTAAAGAAAGAATAATCTGCTGGACTTGTTGCTATTCATCTTTAACCCCAGCATCCAGGAGGCAGAGGCAGGTGGATCTCTATGAGTGTGGTGCTAGCCTGAGATATACAGTGAGTTCCAGCTAGGGTTACATAATGGCATGCTGTCTTTAAAAAACAGAACACCTGGGAGGCTCTGCTAGCGCATGACAAATACAGAGGGGGACACTCTCAGCCTGCCATTGAACTGAGCACAGGGTCTCCAATGGAGGAACTAGAGAAAGGACCCAAGGAGCTGAAGGGGCTTGCAGCCCCATGGGAGGAACAATATGAACCACCTAGTACTTCCAGAGCTCCCAGGGACTAAACCACCAACCAAAGAGCACACATAGAGTCACCCATGGCTCCAGCTGCATATGCAGCAGAGGATGGCCTTGTTGGACATCAAACAGAGAAGAGGCCCCTGGTCCTGGGAAAGGGAGTACCAGGACAGGGAAGTGGGAGAGGGTTGATTGGGGAACAGGGGGAGGGGAAATGGCTTATGGGATTTTCAGGAGGGGGGAGGGATCAGGAAAGGGGGACAACATTTGAAATGTAAATAAAGAATATATCTAATAAAAAAAATAAAAAATAAAAATAAAAACAGAACACCGAAATTCCACTAAAAGCACTATGATTAAACTTGTAACACATTGCACAAAGAGCTGTGAACTTTTCAAATTTATAGGTTTCTTTGATTTTTACCAAAGTCTTGTCAGAGAGAAAAGAGTAGAATGAATCATAATTCCCAGTGGCAGGGAATCCAAGGTATAGATATATGAAGAGTAAAGCCGTGGGCAAGGTCCGCTGACAGACAGGTCAGGTCACTTCTAAGAGGGCACCCCACCCCCAGAAGACCCTTTGTTCTCAGGGCTCCATTTTCTTTTCCAGTGAGATAGCTCCAGTCTTTCAGATCTAATTCAGAGGAAATGGACATTTGGAGTGGTGTTTCCAAAGGTCTCGCGGAGGGGATTAAATCATTCTGTCTCTAGCTGAGCCTCCGAGCCTCAGCCTCTCCTTGAAGAGCTATACATCATCCTCCTGCTGGAGGGAGGTGGTCAGCAGTGTGATGGGGCTAACTCTACATTTTACAGTCACAGGTTACACTCCGATATAAATCTTGAACTAAAAAGGCCCACAGTAAATAATTGCTGCTTGTGGACAAATCCTCCTGGTTTTTGGCAACACTTACTCCATCTGTCTTTGCGACCGACAAACAAATCAATTTCACTGTAAATCAAAGTGACAGGTTTCCTGGCAGTTTCATAGGGCTTCCAGCATTACCCCCAGAGAATTCCAGGATGTGCAGGACCCTGAGGAGTCTCCCACGTAACCTAGCTTTTCTGTCTTTACTTGGATAATACCAGGCTCTTATGGGACTTCTTAAGAGGAAGAAGGCCAGATGCCACAACACGAGACCAGGCAAAAGTGGTTTGTGATTGAAAAGAGAGGCAGCCTTCTTGTTGGGTGTGGGAACATTGAAACCAGCTCCCCCTGTCCTCAATACTATTATCCCCACTCCCACAGACACTCTTGGACCTTGGGGTAAAGGGGTGCTCATGCCGTTTCACTAAGTCCCACGGATTGCTTTCTTTGCCTGACTGGCCTGCAAGGAGACTCCACAGAGACCCCATGTCTTTGGGACTTGGAGGAGCCTGTCATGGCTAACAGGAGGTGGAGCTGGTATTAAGGCCTGTGTTTCCATCGGAGAAGATGAAACAAGAGGCTTTGCCCACAGATGTGGACTCATCTCAGCTCTTCTTATTTGGGGGGATTATGTTTAGGTATTAAATGGCTCATTCTTTTCTCAAAATCATGATAGTAGTGGCTAGTGCTTCTCTCTCACCATCCCCCTTCCTCCTCCTCTTTTTCCTCTCTCTCCTCTTTTTACTTGAATAGGGCTGAAAAAACAATATATATGTATATACATGTATATTCACATATATGTGTTTATATATTTCCTGTTTTCATTTAGATTTTTTTAAATTAGGCTATTATAATGGGCCACATCAGGGTATTTCCATACACATATGCAATGTACTTTGAGCATATGCCCTTTCCCTTCCATTAAGAATTTTTTCTTGGTCCACATGTCCCAGAGTCCGAAGCCCCTGCTCTATAGACACTATCTCATCCTAGTTCAAGGGGACCACAGTTCTGACATCTGGGCCGTGGGGCTCATGCCAAAATTCTGACTTAGACTCCACAACTTGATACCATCCTTACATTTGGGTTTTGGGGGAATGCCGCCAGGTAAGGCTATTTGGAGGCGTCATAGCGAAGGCGTCTCCCCCCCCCCATCTCCCCCCCCCCCCGACTAATCGGAACGCTCCCTCTTCTCCTAGAACCTCTGCTAGGATGTGTCCAAGATGAGTTATGGTTTCTTGAGCTGAAAGAATGTGCTAATTGGTTAGTATGTCTCTGGAATCACTTTTATTTACTTTATCTGTGGTGATTTTCTTTCACTGGTGAAGCTCAAATATATCTCTCTTCTAGTTTTACAGAGTCCGGCACACTCTGCTGGAAGTGCCTTCCCAGACCTCCCAAACCCCAACGAAGCCATGTGAGTGGCAGAAAACTGCAGTTGGAGAGCTGCCTCCCCTCGATAATGACATTCAATTGTGTCTACCAGCCGTGTGACAAGGGTACCTGATGACTCTCTAATGCTTGAGAACACCATCACTGGGCACCCCTGGGCCTAAGGCAGCTGTGAACCCTGCACCCCCAGAGCTCTGTGTTCAAACACAGCATCATCCCACTCTGGGCACCCACAGTATCTCTCACATGTCTTTAATTCCCTTTATGGATCCAGTAAATCATCTCAGCACCGCAGAGCAGAGGGGTGCCTGATTTATGAGACCTACCTGCCTGGATCTCTCAGTGGAAGATTCCCTCGGTGCATGCTTTTCCTTCTTCAATTTTTTTTTCTTTTTGGATTTATAAAGTATTTAAATAAAATGCTCCTGGAGTGCCGTGACCTACCAGTGATGGTTTTCTAGGGATGGCTAGTTTTTATTGCCATGAGTGTGTGTGTGTGTGTGTGTGTGTGTGTGTGTCTGTGTCTGTGTCTGTGTGTGTCTGTGTCTGTGTTGTATGCCTGCATGTGGAGGCCAGGGGATAGCAGAGTGTTGTTTCTCAAGTGCTAGCCACAGTTTCAAGTTCAGATTTCATTATTATTGTGTATATCCATGCACAGTGGGGAACATCCCTGGGCTGTGGTTGGAGCGCTCAAAGGACAAGTTTTAGGATTCAGTTCTTTTCTTCCACCATGGGTTCTGGAAATCAAACTCAGGTTAGCAGACACATCAGCAACCATGTTTACCCTCCCTTTCTTTCCTTTCTGAGGCAGGTTTCTCACTGGCCTGGGGCTCATGAGAGGCAGGATGGCCAGCACTCATGTCCCAGAGACATTCCTGTCTCTGCTGCGCCCCCACTGGGATTATAAACAGGTCAGGTCCAAAAGAAAACTCACTTCCCCCAAACTCCCAACGTCGTCCAAATATCCAGACATGAGCTCAACAGGAAGTATAGGAGGATTTCCTGTGGTTAGATAAAAACCAGCATCCTTGTAAAACTGGTTCATGTCTACCAAAAGGAGTCATTTCCCTTACCTCTGGCCAAAGGGACCATGGTTCTCCAGTTTACACATACCTGCAGTACCTATCAACATAACGAGGTCTGTGCTAGCCCCCGGGGTCCCTCAGTCCTCCTCACAAACCCCTCCACCAGTCTCCCAGCCCTTCCCCCACCCGGCTGCTCCTTCTTCTTACAACCCAGTTCTTCTCTCTGCTCTCTCTATTCTCTGTCCCCTGCTGCTGCCACCGTGCCCAGTCTCCCGGGCATTCTTTCTCTCATTACAAAACAAAAACAAAGACCCACCATGCAGCTATCACGTTGGCAGTTCCTTTACGGCACCCCTCAATCTGCCTGGCTTTAAAAAGATTTATTTATTTTTCTTTATACATATCCCCTGCTAGAGCAGTACAGGTTCATAACAGCTGAATCATCTCTTCAATCCATTTTACAAGGGCATGGGGATTAGAGGGCACCAGCACGTGCATGCATGCATGTGTGTGCTTACGTGTGTATATGTGTGCATGTGCAGGTATGTGTGTCAGGGGGCACATGCATGCATGTGTGCTTCTTATAGCTAACTAATCCAGTCTTCATTCAACTCACCTTGGGAATTGAAAATATCATCTGACTGGATTTTCCTCGAAGACAAAACAAAGTGGACTAAGAATTTAGGGTTCTTTGGTTTCCAAATCAAGACGGTCACCCTCCCATGTCCTTATTCTTTTTTCTCTGAGGGGAGAACATTACTTGTTTGTTTTTGCCTATGCATGTGTAGAAGACCATCCAAAAGTTTGCTTTATTGAGTGAAAGCATCATTTGGGGCTTAGCCTTGGTTTCGTTTTTTTACGAGTTCGCCCCTTGTATCCATTTTCAGTATCTAGAAATAGATGGGCTCCCGAGAGAGGTCAAAAGAGACTGGAGTGGCAGTGATTGAGGCTGTGTGACATGAAGGGCGGCAAATGTAATGCAGAGTTGTGCCGAGGACGCTGGGGTACTGTTTGTTGACCCAGGAGAAGCCCAGTAGCCACTCTGGTTGTTACTACAGATGCAGCACAATTCAGTGAAGGGTATTTATTCTTCTCAATCTCGGGAGAAGATAATGGGGATAATTCTCTTTTCAGTAAAAACATAAAAGTCATGCCCTCATTGAACTGGTATATTCTTAAAATAAAACTTCTAAAGGAGATCTGGGGAAATGGACCACTTGCCATGGGGCGTGAGGACTTTAAATCTCCAACATCCTGTTAATGCGAGTGAGCATGGAGGTCTGCCTGTAATCCTAACACGCAGGAGATGGAGACAAGGGGATCCTCAGAGTGAGCTAGTTAGTTAGCATAGCCAAACTGGTGAGCTCTTGTTCAGTGTATAAGGTATAGAGTGGCCCAGGAGGATACCCGACATCAATTTCTGCTTTGTCCAGGCACATGCGTGCTCGTAGGTGATCACCCAAACACAAAATACTTTTATTATCTTTATTTATTATTACTATATGTACGGCATACCAATAATCCCTGAAATAGTTATGAAAGGGCTATTTTATAAAATACTAATATTATAACAAAACCCAGTAATGATGAAAACGTAAGACTTTGTACGACAATATAAGCAATTTATGTAATTAAACACATCTCGGCATTTCTTTCCTGCACCTCTCACCACCATCCGTTCAAGTGTATTTGGCTTACTAAAAATATAATTGCCACATAGAGTAATTGCTTAACTCAGTCATAGAAAGCAAATTTGATCATCATATATTTATCAGAACCAAAGCTATTTTTAGCAATGTACTCTTATTTGACATAGGCCTACTTTTGTTGAAAACAAAAAAAGAAAAGAAAACCAAAAAACAAAAATATACCTCAAATCCCTTTACAGACAGGATTTCAGAATTGCTTTTAATGACCTGATGGGAAAGTCTTGAAATTATACACGTTAGAAATGGAGAAACTGAGGCTGCGAGTAGTTCAAAGTCAAGATGGAGGCGCTTGGGTATACCACGGGCCTCTACAACTCCTAGTCATCTCTGCTGCAGGATTTCAGTTGTTTGGTCAACACACTTCTTAAGTACCAAAGAACCTGGTCAACACATAGATATTTTCTATTCATCACGTTGTCATGAAATATAATGCACTGGGGTGGGGGTGGGGGGACAGAGTACCTGGCAGTGTCCCCCTGAGAAATCACACCATGCAACAGACCTGCTATAAAGGGGGGTTTATTGGAGGCAAGGGAGGGGAGGAAGGGCCTGGAGAAGAGGTAGAGACAGGCCATGCGGGCAGAAAAGGAGGGACAGAGAAGGATAGAAAAGGGGAGAGAGACACCAGCCAGGAACATGTGGGGGGGGGGAAGAGGGAGTGAGGGGAGAGGGAGAGGAAGGGAGAGAGAGGGAAGGGGAGGGAGGGGGAAGTAGGGAGGGGGAAAGAGAGGAAGGGAGGGGGAAGAGAGGGAGGGAAGGAGGGGGAGAGAGAAAAAGAGAGGGAGGGAGAGGGAGGTAGCCGGGAGGGGGAAAGAGAGAGAGCCAGCCAGCCAACTGGGTTGGCAAGAAGTCCTTTTGCAGGCACAGCACCTAGCCGTGGCTGGTAATGGCGGCAGGTGATGATGTAAGCCATTGCTAGGTCCCTGGGAGGAGCCCAGCGGAATTGCCCGAAAAGCCAAGAAATGTGCTGTGAACTGAATTTTCCAGAAAAGAAAAGAAAGAAGCAGCTTCACCTGTGTTAGAGACTCTCAAGACTGACTGACACACCGAGCATTGCGAAGCCCAGCCCCATGGCTGCCGGCTCTCCCCGGGTCTGCCTGAGGGAGCTGACATCTCCAGTTACCAGGCCAAACCTTAGGAACGGAGTACCTCACTGACCATAATTCTCACTAAACCCCAAGCTAAGAATACCATCGGACAACACCTAAAACCTATAAAAGAGTGTTTCCCACTAGGCTATAATGTGCTACCTGCCAGGTGTTCCCACCAGTACGTTTGAAAAACACCTTGATTTGTGGCTTTCTTTTGTTCTGTAACTGCACAAGTTCATGTACCCGCTTTCAGGTCGGTACACATCGTTCAGGGCAACCGCAGTCCGTGTTCCCAGGTCACGGTCAGTCGTATGTGGCTTAGAATAAATCGTATCCTTGTTCCCTTTGCTGTGGGCCTGTGTTTCACACGGACCCGGAATGGGAACGAGCAAGCACCAAGAGGCGCGTTTAAACTTGAGAAGGTTGCAATGATTTTAGAACTCAGGAACGGAATGCTTCCTCTCCTGGGGACTCCGAACACCCTGGCAAATCAGAGAATGGGTCACAATGTGTGTAAACATTTAAGGGTTAGCAAAGCTCTATGGTGAAGTTTGGGGGGTGGAGCTATTCATAGTCAGCCTGGGCTCCTGGGCTAACCGGGGCCAGATCTAAGGCCTCTGTGAAGTGTGCCCGTTTTTCTCTGTTTAAAGTGAAAATGGGACCAGGAAATAATAGTTGAGATTATAGTCTGTGCCTCAGGACAGGGAATGTGATGCCCCAGAGCCTGAGAAGAGCCAGCCGTGCCATACGCAGATAGACAAGGAAAGTGGGTTCCGACCCAGCCAGACCAGACTCAAAGAGGATTCTCAAGCAGGACATTGATGGACTATTGGCCAGGGAAGGGTGACTTCAGTAACTGGTTTTTTGTTTTTGTTTTGTTTTGTTTTGTTTTTGTTTTTTAATATTTAAAGATTTTATTTTTTTACTTTTTTTTTTTTGATTTGGTTTTTTCGAGACAGGGTTTCTCTGTATAGCCCTGGCTGTCGTGGAACTCACTCTGTAGACCAGGGTGGCCTCGAACTCAGAAATCCACCTGCCTCTGCCTCCCAGAGTTCTGGGATTATAGGCGTGTGCCACCACTGCCCAAGATTTTATTTTTTTAATCTTGAAAGAAAGAAAGAAAGAAGGAAGGAAGGAAAGAAAGAAAGAAAGAAAGAAAAAGAAAGAAAGAAAGAAAGAAAGAAAGAAAGAAAGAAAGAGAAAGAGAGAGAGAAAGAGAGAAAGAAAAGAAAAGAAACCTGTTCTCCAAATGCAGACAGGCCTTTGCCTATCATATGGTATCATTTGTATCACAAAGCACTGTCATATGAAAATCAGCACACATCTCTGAAGCGCAGACTGCGTAGAGTATCTTTCCACTCAGGCAGAGCGCAGGTGCAGTTCAGACACGAGGCAGTCCCTTACTTTCCACCTTGGGAGGTAGATAGGAGCACATGGTCAAAGATGAAGCAGAAATGTGGAAGCCACACAACCTCCTTTAGACACATGCACACGTCCCTAGGCCACAGCAAGGCCCTCTTACAAAGACCCTACAGTGTAGGGTGTTTCTCAAAGGGAGAAGAGAGGTAACATTTGAATAGAAATGCAAAGCTAAAGAAAAAGGCCAGATGATCAAACTATTATGTCTGCTTCATGGAGAAATCAGGAATCCTCCTAGGATGCAGCACATGATATGATGTCAGCACCAGTTGGTAGAAGCCATGACCTCCCTACAGTCATGTCTACACAGGCTCGCACAGAGTGTCTGTTCAAGAACTGTTGATGTTTAATTTATAAGGAAGAAGTCATTAACCAGTCAGAAAAAAAAAAAAAAAAAAAGAACAATTCTTTCTTGGGATTGGATTATCTTGAATCATCTTGCCCGGAAGTCTCTCTGTTCCAAGCTCTGCCAGTGCCCAGGAATCCTGACATTTGAGGCAGTGAGTAGCTTTAGGTCAAACTGGTTTGGTCAGCTCCAAGGAGGCCTCAGAGTCATCTTCCGTGACCGAGCCCAGCTCTGGCCTTCCCTTTGCTAAGCTCTTCCGTGTGATCTGCTGCCTCCCCTCCCCCGCCCAACAGCCTCCACAGCTGTTAACCCCCCCCCCACAGGTCATTAAAACACCCCATGTTAACAGGCTCACAAGAGTTAGTCATCCCGAGAGGTTAAGAGAGCTTGGCTGTAACTGGAGGCTGGCACCAGCAAGACTCCTCCATCAAGAGAAGGTCTGGTTTGAACAATTGTGGTTTAGATTCATGCGCTCCTAGGTTATATATTTTGTCTATGTTATGAGCTTGAGACGAGCTAAGCATGTTAGTGATCAGGACCGATGAATCTACAGTAATTTATATGAACATGCTTCCCAACCTGAACGCCAATTCTCTTGTCTTTGTTCTTTGGTACCAGAACCCTTTGAGAGTGTGGGAACAACATGAGCCTCTTCTAAGGAGAA
The DNA here is from genome assembly GCA_964023405.1 of Apodemus agrarius. Taxonomy (NCBI): domain Eukaryota; kingdom Metazoa; phylum Chordata; class Mammalia; order Rodentia; family Muridae; genus Apodemus; species Apodemus agrarius. The sequence goes on along the minus strand of OZ030027.1, from coordinate 26,431,863 downwards.
ATACACACCATATGCTTATTCCCATAGGATTTGGAATATAAATTCAAGAAGTCCATATGTGTTCTGATGTACATAGATCCCCAAAGCTAACAGGATTTGTAAAGACGATATTACACATATATACTCAAACATGTAGAATTCTGTATTTACTCAAACCTCCGGGGTATCCTCAAGGAAAGAATATGTGTAGGTAGAAAGAAAAACCTAGAAAGATATACACTATAACGTGGCTGTTGTGTAATGCCAGTCAGATTGTAGATGATTTAAATTTTCTATGGATTTTGTAATCTTTTCAAATCTAATTGTATTTTTCTCTAGTTTATTCTCACGGAAGTAGTTGTATTTATCTTCAAAACAGAGGAGAGAGCTCTCAAAACCAAATCTAAGAAGTCACTCCATGGATGCTGAGGGAGGCTGGGTATGGACTGTTACACACCTCGAGATCACGTGGTCCATGAGATTTTCCCCTGGACTAGTTAGAGTTCGTTTTCTGGCACGTGGACCAAGTACACCGTGAAGAAATTTCAAGAAAAAGCATAAACCTAGTTTTCCAATATACAAAATTAGTAGTACTTCCTGACTACAAAGGCCATAATTGTCTGTGTGTCTATGTGTCTGTTTCTCTCTGAGAATGCACACATACACACACACACACACACACACACACACACACACACTTGTGCACATCTGGCCTTGTGGAGGACTTAGGGAAGAAGACAAAATCAGACATGCAGGGATGCCTGGCTCAGACCTTCAGATCACCCCATCTGTTAAGGAGGTGGAACTCTTCTTGGCTGCAGGAAGAAACAGACAATACCAGGATTGTTTAAACCAAGGCTATGGCCATAAAAATTATGAACGCTTCTCACAATTATGAATGTGGTACGCAGGATAGCACATTTACAAGGTTATGAAGGATGTGTATCTTTGTTTTCTAACCCAGTGAGCTAGAAAGCAATTCCTGCATTAATTGGGCAACTGAAGGTATCTGAGCTTTGCGAAAACCTCAACAAACTGACATATTCTACAACAGAATCTACTTCACATTTGTGTTCTTCAAAGCCAATGTAGTCATGAGCTCTGGGGCTTAATTATTCTAGGAAGACTTGAAGTAATAAGACTCCAGAATGATTGTCTGTTTGTGTGTAAGTACAAGGACAGCATCCGGGGTTATTCTTAAAGTGCCTTCCACTTTGTTTTTTGAGACAGAGTTTCTTACTGGCCTGGGATTTGCTAGCTCTAGGTAGCTAGTGAGCCCTAGGGTTTTCCTGTGAGCACCTCCAAGGTCCTGCAGTGGGATTGCAAATGGGTACTACCACCTTGGCTTCCTTTCCTTTCCTTTCCTTTCCTTTCCTTTCCTTTCCTTTCCTTTCCTTTCCTTTCCTTTCCTTTCCTTTCCTTTCCTTTCCTTTCCTTTCCTTCCCTTCCTTTTCCTTTCCCTTTCTTTCCCTCCCTCTCTCTCCCTCCCTCCTTCTCTCCCTCCTTCTTTCCTTCCTTCCTTCCTTCCTTCCTTCCTTCCTTCCTTCCTTCCTTGTCACATTTGCACAGAAAGCACTTCATTAACTGGGCCATGGCTAAGATTTACTCCCCCCCCCTTTAGAATCGTTCCCACTCTGCCTCTATTTGAGGCCCCTTTCTACTCCCCACTCAGAGTCACCTGATTACGGTTCACTTGTGTGATATAAACAAATTCTGTGATCGTACTGGAACACTGAGATGTTCTTGAGACTGTTCTTGGGGTGGTCACAGCCTGTGCTTCAAGTCAGATCTGGTCACCCATCTTCAATATGCCAATTAAAAGAGCCAAATTAAAAAATGGGAAGCTGGAAAAAGGAGGTGCATCCAATATGGTCACACTGGGAAGAGGAACAAAGAAAGCCAACGAAGCCTTAGGGCCTGTCCTGCAGTGAGCCAGCATTTGGAGGGGCAAAGATGGGGGGGGAGGGTAGATAGAAGCTGCCCACACAATGCCTCCATGGTATGGTAAAGAAGAAGGATTTCAGTGATCATAAGAGAGAAACACTATCCAAAGGCATCTGGACGAGTCCAGAGCAGAGAGAGAAAGCAGTAGACTAACCATGGCCAGCAGACTGGACATGACTAGGGCTACCTGTGAGAGAGGAGAGAGGAGCAGGGGGGAGAGAACAGAGAGGCCGTAGTGGGGATGAGGGGAAAAGGGACCTTGCCTTTATAAAGAACAAATGGGTATCATCCAGGAGGACGGAAGCCTGCAGAGGTTAGACAGACTAGGACGCTAGTGTGGACTTTGAAATACGTAACAGGCGCTTGTGGTACTGAAGGAGCCTGGCGGCCCGCATGGGCTTTAGTGTGCATCTACAGGTAGCCATTTGTCCTTCTGCCAGAGCTAAGGGGAATGATTCCTTTAACGAGATGGGACACAGTGCCCAAGGAATGCTGGCATTCACCTAACCACCAGCAATCCTACAGTCCAGTCTGAGCTTATTTCTGGGTATATGGCCCGCCTTTCAGAGTTTCCTTTGGGCCCGACAAAGGATATACACATCCAGACAGTCCAGGTTAGGGCTTCAGTCTCACCCTGTGCAAGGTGATCTGACACATTGTTAGAAGTGTGTGAACTCTCTTTCTGGAATCAAGCTCCTAGACTGGCTAGGGTCTTTCCCTTCTTCCGGGATGGGATTCCTGGGGGACAGTCCCATTTCTTTGGGGTTCATTGTTTCAACAGTCTGATTGAAAGACACAAGTGTCTTTTTAGAGTATCTTCATTTCTGGCAGGATACAGGCCAATAAAATAAAATAAATGCATCTAATTTTAAGACTGTCTTTATTTGTGTCGTCGTGTTCATTTTCATGCTGTCTCCAGAAAGGAGAATTTGTAGCACACACAGACCACATTCTCCAGAGTCCGGAGGGTTTGTGACTTCTAAGGATCAAGGCTCGACGTGGTGGAAGACAGCACTGGAGTCTTACCCCTGCCCTCAATAGGTCTGCATTTTGGGTTAGCGATCTCTCTGTCCAGTCAGGGAAACAGCTAGCAGCCTGGATTAGCCAACAGCCTTGGTGCAGATACAACTGAACTCAGGTTATCTCACCTGACTGTCACCAGGATGACGTGTCTGGAAACACAGAACAAAGAACTGAACGTCACTGACAGGAAGGAGGTAAGTGGGATGAAGGTTGTCCTGGTATCCATCCTCCATCCATCTCCCACACACGCTAGCACTTCTCCTCCGGATATCCTGACCCCAAGTATTTCCCACTGATCTGCAAGGACTGAGAGAAGGAACACTTTTCTTATTTTCACTCAGTCACTCAATGAACCTTTGTCTTAATCCAGACATACTGATGTTTTTGCTTTTGTTTTTTCCTTTACACCCTCAAGACTAAGAATTGTGCTAAAATGACAGGAAGAGGGAAAAATCACACCAGGTGAAAACTTAGGCCAGGGTATCTTCTGCAATTAGACTTTAAAAAAAAAAACCCCAAACAAGGAGTTATTGCTTCTTACAGTTGGCTTCGCGCAGGCTGAAGACAGTCTCTCTCTGACTGTCTTGCTGTCTCACTGAGCTCTGGGCCAAGAGTTCAAATGCTGCACACCCACCAAATGCTACACACCCATCAGTTTGTTAGTGAACTCTGAAGTTATGTCCCCTGACTAAAGAAAAGTGAAAGCAATTTCCAGCACAGTAGCAGCATAATTCAGACAAAAGGAAGGTAAATAGGGTATTTCTTAAACAGACGGTTCTAAAAACAATTCTACTACAAACCTGTGACCATGTGACCATATAAATCTGCTTCTCTTAGCTGTAGGTTCCTGATCCACAAAACTGATGACATCTGAGTTTGACGTTTTCATACGTGACATTTTCAATCATGTTATAGAGCTACACAATCATATAACAATTATGTTGAACTAAAATTCTACCTCCCCTCCAATTCTTAAGATATCTAATGCAATACAATAACCATTGTAGTGTCAATGTACAAATTCTGAAGCATAATTAAGGACGATTTACAATTTAGCATCTTTCGTTTTTTTAATTATAATTTTTTTTAATTTGAGATATTCTTTACTTACATTTCAAGTGATTTTCCCTTTCCTGGATCCCCCTCCCTGAAAGTTCCATAAGCCCTCTTCCCTCCCCCTGTTCCCCAATCCACCCCTTCTCACTTCCCTGTCCTGGTATTCCCCTACAATGCTGCACTGAGCCTTTCCAGGACTGGGGGCCAAACCTTCCTTCTTCTTGGACATCATTTGATATGTGAATTGTGTCTTGGTTATTCCAAGCTTCTAGGCTAATAACCATTTATCAGTGAGTGCATACTATGAGTGTTCTTTTGAGACTGGGTTACCTCACTTAGGATGATGTTCTCCAGCTCCATCCATTTGTCTAAGAATTTCATGAATTCATTGTTTCTAATGGCTGAATAGTACTCCATTGTGTATATATATATCACATTTTCTGTATCCATTCCTCCATGGAGGGACATCTGGGTTGTTTCCAGCTTCTGGCTATTATAAATAGGGCTGCTATGAACATAGTGGAGCATGTATCCTTATTACATCCTGAGGAGTCCTCTGGGTATATGCCCAGGAGTGGTATAGCATAAAACTACAAAGTTTCTGTAAGGCAAAGGACATTGTCAAAAGGACAAAACAGCAACCAATAAATTGGGAAAAAAACTTTACCAGCACTACATCCGATAGAGCGCTTATATCCAAGATATTCAAAGAACTCAAAAAGATAGACTCCAGAAAACCAAATATCCCCCTTAAAAATGGGGAACAGAGCTAAACAAAGAATTTTCACCTGAGGAATATCAGATGGCTGAGAAGCACCTAAAGAAATGTTCAACATCCTTAGTCATCAGGAAAATGCAAATCAAAACAACCCTGAGATTTCACCTCACACCAGTCAGAATGGTTAAGATCAAAAACTCGGGAGAAAACAGGTGCTGGTGAGGATGTGGAGAAAGAGGAACATGCCTCCACTGCTGGTGGGACTGCAAGGTGGTACAACCACTTTGGAAATCAGTTTGGCAGTTCCTCAGAAAACTGGGAATTTAGCATCTTTCAATGTTACGCATTACGTTGAAAACGTGGTAGGAATGTATATTTAGACCCAGACATTGGCTGGTGTTTACCATCATCAGGGTTTAACTAACTAATACATTTATAAGTCTGGAAGCCTCTAATGGCTTCAACAAGAGAATTGGTAGACAAGTTGCAGACTGCATGGGGTGGGGGAAGATGTGTCTAATGTCTCTTTTCTAGGATGTAACTCTGTGGACAATTAGTCACAGTGTGTTTGAGCCTGGCCCTTGGGATCCTAAAGTCACATGTTTTCTTTTAGGTGAGTCCTCACCCCCCTCCCCCATGAGAGGATGACCTTTGACCCTTCTTGGCTACAGCAATTAAATAAATCACTTTGCTCTTGTGAGTCAGTGCTCTGCTGTCTGTACATGCTTGCCTGGAGTCAAGTAATGATTCCTGAAAGAGAAAAGAAATTAGATGGCCAGAAAAGACATGTGTTATAAAGCCGGAAGGGGGTGGGTGGGTGGATGGGTGGACAAAAACAAAGAAACTCTGTGCATTTGGGGTAGAGAAAATCAGAGCCAAACCTCTTCACTTTTTTCTCCCATGTCAAGGTGGATGTAGACGATTTTAAATGTGTATAGTCCTCAGGAAGTGAGTAGAGGGGAATTGGGGAACAGTCCTAGCTGCTTTTGGCCACAGAGAGCCCAGCCTACCATACAGGCCAGTGAAATGGAGGTGGGGGCAGGGAGGGGGGAGGGACCTCATTAAGCTAACTCAAACATCCAGCCAATGTCTTCAGCCCATGTTGGTCTTCTGCCAATGCTGGTTGGCTCTTGCGTGCATGTGTTTCCTGTATGTTGCTTCTCAAGCTGGAAATACCGAGTTAATGCCACTTAATCTGCTCGTGCTATTTGGTTCAATAGATGACTGCGCAAAGAACGCTTTCCCTCTCGTGGAAATCAGTCTCCGTCAGCTTCAGTTTCTGCCTTCTGTCTTTCCTCCACTGCACCGGGCTCAGTGCACAAGGTGAGTTTGCCTCTGCAACTCCTTTGTCCCTTAAGCCAGCCGGAGGAGGCAGAGTTCACCTAAAGAGTCTCGTTTCCTGAGTGACAGCCATTGGACAAACCCGGATGGAAGGCAATGCTAGGGAGCCCTAGGGGCAGCGGCTTAGCGATCAGCACCCATAGAGAGGACACTGCGGTGAGAAGGAGGGTAATCACCTAGTCTACTAATTAACCCACAGAATGGAAAAGCCGTTACTTCGGGTAACTTTTCTGTTCTGAAGTGTTCAAGGTTCCTCATTGCCTTTTGGAGCAAAATAAATATTTTCCCCCAAATTCTTAGTGATCAGGTTTAATCTTGTCATGTCTCTTATAAACAATGAAAAACAGGGAGGTGGATTTAGATTCCCACAAGCTTCCTGACCTGTGGGTTGTGACCCCTTTTGTGTGTGTGTGTGTGTGTGTGTGTGTGTGTGTGTGTGACATATCTGATACCCTGAATATCAGATATTTATATTATGGTTTATAACAGTAGCAAAATTATAGCTGTGAAGAAGCAATGAAATAAGATCATGGTTGGGGGCTGGAGAGGTGGCTCAGTGGTTAAGAGCACTGGCTGTTCTTCCAGAGCTCCTGAGTTCAATTCCCAGCAATCACATGGTGGCTTACAACCATCTTTGGGGAAATCAGATGCCCTCTTCTGGCATGCATGTGTACATGCAGAGAGAGCACTCACATACATAAAATAAATAAATGCATCTTCAAAAAAATAAAAGATCATGGTTGGAAGTCCCCACCCTATGTGGAACTGTTAAAGGGCAGAAGTAGCTAACTAGACTAGGAAGGTTAAGAAGCATTGATCCTGAGCCTGCCTGTTTCCGCATTCCTCTAGGCCACTGATGGAGTTTTGGAAGCGTTATCCTATTTTCTGACAGGATAACACAGATTGACCCAGAGGGTAGAGTGGCCTTCCCACTTCAGATCTGCCTTCCCCTCACCCAGCCATTCCACTGAGGGGCTCCTCAAACCCCACAGAAGTTGTTTCCTTGTCAGTGCCATATTTAGCAACTATGTACACAGCATCTTTGTGTCCCTTTAAAAAATGTACACGGAGTGTTATCTGGATCTCTGTTTTTAGTTCAAACACAGGGTTTTTTTTTTTGATGTCCTCATATTATCTTGATTTTTTTTTCATTGTGATAGTACCCTACAGCTTCAGTAACGTTAGAGCCTTGGAAGTACCTGCAAGGTATTAGTGTACATGAGGTCACCGCTCAGGGGCCAAGTTAGAACTTCAATCATGTCGTAAATATATGACACACTCAGGATAGGTGATATGATAAAAAACTTAGCTTTAAATAATAGTAAGTTTCGAATCACAACCACAATAAAGCAGTGTAGCTAGATCTCCCAAACATAACATTTAATCCCACTGCGGATGGTACAAGCCAAGAAGTTAATCCTTGATGCCTGCAGAAAGGGTAGGAAAGGCTTTGAGGGTGTGCCGGAAGGTCATGGGTGCTGGCAGGGTCTGCTTCCTTGAGCTGAAAGGTACTTTATGTGAGTGGCATTCAGTGTATAGAAATGCAGGGAGCCCTATGCTTAGACCATGTGCAGTTTTATACAGGCATTCTACACATCAAAATAAAGGTTTTCTGGGAAAAAAAAACCCAATTAAACGAAAACAGGTCACATGACTTAGAGACAGTAATAGTGACATTGCCAAGAATGGTTGTTACTGTCTTTTACTCAGACCAGCGATGAGTTCCTTCTGGGCCAATGACAGAAGCACTTGGAAAGCTCTTGGAATCTGGAGGATATTGTTGTGGGTACAGCTCCCCCTAGTGTACTGAACAACTCGGGTGCCCTCCACATTCCTCCCTTCGGCAGTCTGATCTGTTTAGTATTGCCAGCCTTTCTTTCCCCTAACCCCATAGGTCAGGGAAGAGAGGGGGACAGATGGGCCTCTGGGCTCCTATTGAGCACTTGATTGACTTGAACTATGTGAACCCTGTAAAGACATTAAAATCACATTTTTACTTTATCATCATCATCATCATCATCATCATCATTATTGAGACAAGGTCTTACTGTGCAGCCCTGGAACTTGCAATGTACAATAGCTGGCCTCAGACTTGGTGATCTACCTGTCTATGCCTCCCCAGTGTTGAGATTAAAGATACAGGCTACCATGCCTTTACTTTTGAGTTTCTACAGTAGTAAGTTTCCATATGGCGATTTCACAGATCTTTATTGTTAGCATTTTCCATACACCTCCTATATCCTGCCCACCCATCACCCCCCCCAGGGGGATGCAGACCCTGAAAGGCTTCTTCTGCTCCAGTTGATTATCCTGTCCCCATGAGCATACAGACAGAACTTATCGACTCAGTGGGCATGGGAGGGGGGAAGGGAAGGGGGGAGCAAGAGAACATATTAGGAGGTTGAGAGGGAAACTTGGAGGCAGAATAGGGGAGGAGTTGTAGAGGAGAGAATGGGGAATGGGTTGGATCCAAACACATTATATGCACATATAAATATTAAATGAAAATATTTAATCAAAATCTTAAAAAGAGCATCCATATTTTCCCTGATGTATAAGCAGACTGAGCAAAACTGTAAGGTGATTCTGAGCCGTCCTCTAGAAGGTTATTTGTCCCATCTTGTAGTTATCAAAATGCTTACCACCTGCAACTCCACATTCCTTGAGCAGGGTGTTTGGGGCCTCTGGAAGCTCGGGAGAGAGGAACTGTATCATGAGGCAGCTGTAACTGCACGGCTCCTCCAACAGGAAGCTTCTCACAGCAGGGTGTCAGTGGACCTTGCTCAGGTACGTCAGGTGATGCTGACACATTTGGGATTTGGCAAAGATAATCTTTAAAGAGCCTGGGACATGCCCCAGGCGTCGTATGATGCTAATGCAGCACACATGTCCACACAGCGCTCGAAGAACTGCGGTATTTCCCAAGCTAACACATTGTTATTTTTCATGCTTATTTCACAAACTGGACTCATTGCTTTTCCTTTGGGGATACATACTGGCATAGCATTTCAGCATCTTTCAGTCCTAGCCAGGGAACACATAGCAAAGTGTGCTGAAAGGAGAGAACTCTGGGTTGAGATGAACAGGGCAGCTCTGAGGAACTTTGTGGTCAGGGTCACAGCTCGTCGTGTGAAAACTGGCACTGTGGTGTGTTAATGTCTCAGTCCGGGACAGCCCTAGAGTAGATGTGGAGGGAGGAACACACTGAAGGCCACACTCAGTTCATTGTATCACTGCCCTAGTGAAGGCAGCAATCCTCAATGTCCCTACTCTTCCTTCCTTCCTTCCTTCCTTCCTTCCTTCCTTCCTTCCTTCCTCTTCTTCCTCCTCCTCCCCTTTTCCTCCTCTCCCTCCCTCCCCTTCCTTTCCCCACCACTGCCCTCCACTTCCTCCTCCCCCTCCTCCTTTGTCACAGCTATGATGTGATTTTTAAGAATGAGACTCAGAACTTCAGAAGTACTCGATCATATACTGCCAGATTTTATTTTTTTATTTTTTTTAAATCAAGACTTTTCCTCATGACAGCCAGACATGGGGGTGTATGCCTCTGATGTCACCACTCAGAAGGCTCAGGCAGGGGAAGCAAGAGTTCAAGGCAGGACTTTGTCTTAAAAGCATGAAAACAGAAACAAAACAACCCCCTTTTATGTACAACTTCTGTGAATTCACATCAATTTTCATCATTATTGTTGTTATTAATAGGCTCCTAAGTCAAGGTACTCTAAAGAAGTCAGAGGGAACAAGTCATGATGTAGGGCAGGCAAAGGGGCTCAAAGGGTCAAGGCACTTGTGGCCAAGATGATGAGCTGAGTTCGATTCCCAGAACCTACTTATCAGGAGGAGAGGACTCCCGAAAGTTACCCTCTGACTTCCATACATGAGCTATGGTACCTCATACACCCACTGTTGGTTGAAAACGGCTTGTTCCTGGACAGGTCACACCAAGACTGCACAGTTCCCACGAAAGAGATCTTTTATTGAAAGAGGGGAAGAAGCGAGGAAGAGGAAAAAGAGAGAGAGATGGGTCAGGGTCTCTGTCTTTTATCCAGGCTGTGAAGTAGGTAACCCAGGTGATGACACACACAGGTGATGCAGGTGAGGCATGGGCAGGGAATGTGTGGTGGTTGCCATGGCAACAGGCTCAGGAAGGTCCTTGTCAAATAGGGATGATGTCATCGCTGGATTCAGAGGCTGGCTGTAAACAGGTTCTGATGCTAACACCCACACACATCTACACATGCATACATACACACAATAAATAAATACACGGACTAAATAAATGCAATAAAAAGCTATAACAAGAGGTAAATACTAGAACTCACAGTTAGGTCAAGACCTCCCAAAGACTTGGAGAAAAATCAAAATGTGTCGTGTTTTGTCTTGGAAGAAGCGTAGTAGTTAGGACAGCAGCTGCTGGGCCAGGAGGGAAAGTTCTAGCTTCCTCTCTGCCTCACTGGGCCTGTCCATGTGGACTGGTTTCCCACTTCAGAAGTACTGCTTTCTATAGACTGAGCATGTATGGGGCACCAACCTTGTAGACATGAGGGGCTGAGCACCCATGGACCAGGACTTACATGAAATGATACACTCCTGAGTTCCAACTCACTGGCCTCGGAACAACTCTGACTCTTCTTATGGCATTTGGGGCCTTCTAGTTGGGCTGATTTCAGACACAAGGAAGTCAATTCACTCTAGTACGTGGTAACAGACCTGGCGGGATTTGAACTCTGCCCTTTTCTGTAGATCAGTCTTTGTCCTGGTTTTGTGCAACTGCTCCAGGCTTCACCTCTTAGCCACTGTGCTGTGTCTGGCGGACCCGACCTGCCGGCTGCCTGTCTTCAGGACCGGAGTCAAAGGCGTGCTGCAGGTCAGCGCCAAATGTTCTGGCAGCCACGCTATGGACAGAGAGCCACACGCCTGCTCAAAATATACAGTGTCTGGCAAAAGCCAGATTGACGATCGATAACCTTACCCGCCAAGATTCCAAAAGGAAAAACTTAGCTCAGAGTTTTCCCCTTCCTAGTGAGTGATTTTTCTTCCCCTGTTTCTTTTCTTTCCTTTTACTTTTTTTTTTTTTTAAAGGGAATCCCCATGTTTACAAGGCGAAATCCAAAGTGCACAGTGGTCAGCTCATCATTCTTTGACCCGTGAACATCTGTGGGTCTGGGGCTTCCTGGGGAATCAGTAGCAGCCTTGAGAGCTGGAGCCAAGCCTGTCCTAGGCAGAATGGAATTCTACAGAGGGAAATTGGGAGGCGGCTTGAGAGCTCCCGGCCTGGTTCGCCTCCGGTTTTGCCTTCCAGAGACTTGTCTGCACTCAGTGTCAACTGGTGTCTGTATTTTTTTTTTTATAAACTGTATTTTGAGTCTATTTTTTGAGGTGGGTTTTTCTAAATGCCTTATAAAAACTGGGATTGAGCCTGCATTTCGCACACAAGAGAGGGAAGAGTGAGAAGGGCTAACCAGGCTTCGACGTGCATCCTGAAAATGAGAGCACAGGCTGGAGGTGTGGCTGAGCTGTTGAGGGCTTGCTGTGTGAGCGTGGAGACCTGAGTTCCGGCTGAAGCACCCACAGCAATGCTGACGGCAGTGTCTGTAGCCTAAGCCATGAGGAGGCACAGACCCGTCCATCTGAGAGACTCTCAAGACTGCTGGGAGTAGAAACAATGAGGTCTAGGTTTGGAGACGAAGCGTCTCCTGAAAGATAAAGACAGAGCCATAAAGTTATGGCTCACTGGGTAACAGTACCAAGCCAGGGATTAATCGAAATCCCTGGGACCTACATGGCAGAAGGAGAGAACGGAGTCCAGCAAGTTGTTCTCTGACATCCATACACACGTACCCAAAATACACATTAAAATATGTAGTTAAAAACGAGAATAAGATAAGGTAGAAACTACACAAAGACACCTCTAGCCTACTCAGGTACACACACCCATACCATCCAGCCAGTTAAAGGAGAAGAAATGAGAAACCCTCTCTTTAAACCTTACCCTTTAAAATAAGGAGGACAGTCTAAAACGGAGCATTGCATCCGTCTTAGATGGTCTGTCTGAGAACTAAGACAGCCTTTCTTGGAGGAGAGGAGCTAGGTTTCGAGCCCCAACTCCAGGAGTGCCCAGAGTGAGCATGAGCCCATAAAACTCGAGTGGCAGGTGGTCCTGGGACTTATTTTTACTCTGGGTTTTGGTGAGTAGTTAAGGGCTGGAGAGATGACTGCCTCTACAACAATAATAAACAAACAGAAATGTACAGAAAGACAATGAACGGAGCCTGAGGCTCTAGAAGGATGCTTGTGTCCTCTGGCCTCCCCATGTCCTTACTATACAAGCATATGCTCCCAATGAACACACACACACACACACACACACACACACACACACACACACACACTGGGGGACGGCTTAGCCTTAATGAGAAGTATCAGTGTGTGATGCGTTTGCCTCTCTCTCCTGAGGCTTGGTTCCCCGCTTGGAAAATGAGGTGGTCCAGCCAGCTCCGATACGCTCTATTGCAACTCTGGGAGCCTTGCCTACAGTCTCCTGGCTTGTGTTCAGTTCTTCTGTTGTGACTTTTCTGAAGGAAGCTAGGGGGTAATGGGGTGAACTGGGTCCCCTCAAAAAACACGTTGACCAAGGGTCTTAGCAAGTTAAAAGGAGGGTTTTAGGGTGAGGCCTGACACCAGGTGACTGGACACAGACATATGACCTCACGGAAAGAGGACCATGTAGACAATGGAGTCATCGTCTGCCAGACAAGGAGAGGCTTCGGAAGAAACCATTCCTGTCAACGTCTTCACCTTGGCCTTCCAGTCTCCACTCTGAAGACCCCCACAGGTGGTACTTCGCTATGGAAGCTCAAGATAACACATTGGACTCCAACAACTTTTCTTGACTTTCAGAGGGTGCTATATGTTTTTCTTTTGAGGTTTTATTTTATTAAAAAAACAAAAAAACAAAAAAAAAAAACAAGGTCTCATTATGTAGCTTAAGCAGCATTAGAACTCACTATGTAGCCCAGGCTGCCTTCCTAGGGCCGAAATTAAAGGCATGTGCCACTACCCTGGCTTCTCATATGGTTTTCTTAATAGGTCTGGTTTTAGCCTAAAGTAGGCTTCCTTGCATCTGGATTATCAAGTATTTTGTTTACTTTTTTTTTACACATGTCTTTATCATCAGCCAAAGAAAGTAAGCAACAAGGCGACACGTGATTGAAGGCGACTTTACAAGTTCGACCCTACTTTTAAAAATAGTTGTGAATCTGTCTTTGCTGTTATACTGTCTGTCTGTCTTCCTGCTTCCTGATTGGGGGTGATGTGACCAGGTTCTCAGGCTTGCCTCCCCTCTCCCACCACTGCTTTCTGACTTGACAACACAGGCCTCTCTCAAAGGAGGATCCCAAAGGGCTTTTGTTATTCAAAGAAGAATAGGTAAGGAGTGCACAGGTTTTTATAAATAAAAAGAAAAGGAAGAAAACCAAATAGTTCTATCTGTAAAGAGCTTTAGACCAAGCAGGCAGAGCAGATGTGGTACAGCCTGCTTTTTGTAGTATTCTGGATTTCAAATCTCATTCAGTCCAATTCAATTACCTGAATTATAGAAGAAAACAGTAAACAGGAAAGAGCCCTCCCCAATCACCACCTGTTAAGGAGATGCTCGGATTTCTCAGCTAAATCGCGTTACCACCAAAATAGACTTTTCTTTCACTTAATACCCAGATTCTGATTCTTTTACACAGCAGTCAGTCCCCTGCAGCTGGAATCCAGTCACCAGCATCTAGAACGCGCTGGGGTCCCTGTCTCTCTCCACCCCTCCTTATCTCTCTAAGTCCCATTGAGGCACATTAACCTTTCCTAGGGTGGTGAGTTTGGGTTTCTACTGCTGTCATGAAAACACCATGGTCAAAAAGCAAGTTGTGGAGGAAAGGGGTTTATTCAGCTTACACTTCCACATCACTGTTCATCATCAAAGGAAGTCAGGACAGGAACTCAAGGGCAGGAACCTGGAGGCAGGAGCTGACGCGGAGGCCATGGAGGGGGTGCTGCTGACTGGATTGCTTCCCATGGCTCACTCAGCCTGCGTTCTTGTTCTTATAGAACTCAGGACACCAGCCCAGGGATGGCACCACCCACCATGGATGGGACGGGGCCTCACCCATGGATCACTGAGAAAATGCCTTACAGATGGATCCCATGGAAGAATTTCCTCAACCGAGGATCCTTCCTTTCTGATGATTCTAACTTGCATCAAGTTGACCCACAAAACCATGTAGTGCAGGTGGCATTTTTGACATGAAGACCACTCACTGGCCAGGTAGAGGCTCAGCACCTCTGTGACTCTCATGCGCTTACACGGAGAGATGTGATGTATACTTCCTTTCCTATCTCACGGTACACACTGTAGATACTTTTGATGGTTTAAATGAGAAGTGCACGCTCTACCGTGTGTGTGTGTGTGTGTGTGTGTGTGTGTGTGTGTGTGTGTGTTTGCAAGCATGTGGCTATTTATTTCTTATTGGCAGGGGTCATATAGTTACAAGGATGAAAGTTGGTAGAATTTTCAGACACACGTTTAAAAAAAAAAAAAACACACATCTTGAGGAAAGAGGGAAGTCTTTAATTTCCAGCTACCAAAATAACAGAAAAGAAAAAAAGGTCGACTTATTTATATTCATTTATTTCTATGGGTAATGAATAAATTAAGGAACACTTCACCTCAAACACAGATCGTTTTTATTATAGCTAAGCCAATGCTTTAGTTCCATCTATATTTTTGAACTCCCATCAATGTCAAATACCATTTTTTAATACTTAAAAAAAAGACTTATAAGCACTTTACAGCATTCAAGGAGAGCCAGCCGAGTATTCATAAGAACAAATTTTCCTTTAAAAAAAAAAAAAACACCCATCCGACCAAAATAAAATCATTTTAATTAACTCCTTCCTGAGTAACTAAAACCTTGGAATGTGCTGAAAGGTTATAATAAATAAGGCAAGGACCAACTAGCTTAAAATGTATTTTCTTTTTAAATTAAACTATGTAAAATGTACAATATATATTTCATGAAGTACAAACTATGTCGGGCCAGGGCCCAGGCCAGGCCTTGGCTTTCAGGGTGTAGGGGCTGTGTTGTTAGGACAAGATACCAGAAGGGTCCTGCCACTAGTCAGCCAGACCCTTCTCCTGTGGGGTGCCAGTGGCCGTGGGGTGGGAATAAATGCCTTCGAACGCACAGCAAGCGCTGTGCCAACTCCCAGAAAGCCGGGGGCCTTTATGAGTGACCAGCTACCCCAAAGGATGTCTGGACGACAGCCGAGAGAGCCTAGCTAATGCAGCTTTATCTCCGACTGTGGGATCTTGGTACGCTAACCATCACTGTGTAGGCAATGCCACGGAGATGACTTACAAAGGACACACTGCAGTCCTACCGCAGTCCTCGCGCTTGTCTGGGAAATGGTGGCAGATATTTTCTACGTCGCTCTTCAAAGTCTGGTTAGTGGAAAGGGCCAGCCTGACTGAACAGGACAAAGGATACTTCCCCCCTCTGCAAACAGCTCCCTTATTCACTTCCTCTCCCAGTTTCCTGAGGCAGAAGGAGGCCCACGAGCAGCCAGTGCTAGACTTCTACCTCTGTGGTCCCGCCTTCCCTGGATGCCTTTGAGTGGTGACCCGTCTTAATGCATTTCACGCTGAAGCAGCTTCAGCACACACTGGACAGGTTTTCAAACGACCGGCTTTAGACCTTGGCCAGTGTCCAGTTCTAGTGAGGGAAGCAAAAGAAAAAAAAATTTCTAGAGAGACTTGATGGTTTCTACAAAGTACAAAATGAGTGCCTGGTGTGTCACGCCGGGGTCTTGTTTACCTTACGCACTTCTAACTTCCTTGGCTGGTGTTCTTCAGTGGCAGGCTCTGGGTTAAACCTGAGGCAGGCACAAGTTGTCGCCAGTGTCCTCTCTGCTGCCACCACTCCGGCCTGGCTTCTCTAGTTGCATTATATCAACCAGGTAAGAATATGAAATTTAAAATTTTCAAGACTTAAAAAAAATGATACAATTCAGTAATTAAAGGAGCAGAGCATCATGGGTAGTGGAGAGTTGTCAGGAGTAAATAAGTGCAAGGACTATTTTGGTGCAAAAGATTTGCCCAGTGTTTACTCAGATCATGTTGGGGCACCAACTACTCAAAAGCAGGCCCAGCAGTGTCCTGCCCAGACACCGTTTGTGGCACTGAGGCCTCTGGCACTGGTGTCCCTGGGGAGGGTTATGGGGGCAAACAGGTTCTATAAGAAAATGGTTCTACTGTTGCTAGGGCAGGACTTAGAACCCTTAGTTACTAAGCACAACAGCTCCTGCAGGTCTAGAAGGAATGAAAAGATCCCAAGTTCGGTAAAGCCCAGTTTGGCTTTGAGTGTGCTTTCAGGATCCTACACAGTTTGCAGTCAAGCTAAGGATTCCTGCCGTACATATCAAGGTCAAAGGTCAAATGTTTTCTGGCACTTGCACATGCAACAAGGAGGCCCTTATATTTGATCTGCCCTGCCAACACTTGACATAACAAGCTGACGCCTTTCCTGGCATGCCTTCTAAGCAGAATGATCCTTAAGAACGGCAGTCCTCAAGGGAGCTTACTTACTGTGCACACACTTTGATCTCAACAGGCTTTCTAAGCTCTGATTTGTTGAGAAGGTGGGTGCTAGACACTGACGTGTTCTCTCAGAGATAAGTACTGTGCTCTTGGTGACAGTGTCCCTGTGAGATAGGAAGAGGCAGCCTTCCACCGACAGGGTGAGGTGGGTGCGGCGGAGGGGAGGTGTGGGGGAGTGGGGGTGTAGGGGGGAGGGGGGAGGAGGAGGGTCCAAAACCCTCTATCAGTGGATCCTCCATCTTGTCTCACTTCCACTCCTAGATGCTTCTAGATCCCTTCCTCTCGGAAATGGTTGTTTCTACAAGATGCATGTCTGGATACCTTTACCATGGCTGTAATATTTATGGAGTCATTTCACAAATGATAAAATGACTAGGATGGAGGGTATAATTCTCTCTTCTTTCACTGAAAGGGACAGGCAGGGGATCAGGGAAGGCTATTTTTCTGAGGAGGTGCCTTGTGGTAGAGCCATCTAGTGTACCTGGGAAAGCCTCAAGGAGGGAAGAAAAAAAAACACACACACACAGAATAAAACTGAACAAATAAAACCCGCAAAACCGGGCATCTCCCAACAGCCCCAACACGTGGGAATGTTTTGTTCTTCTTAATGCACCCAAGCATTAATGAAAGTCCCCTGTCAGGATGGTTCTTCCCCAAAGCGCTTTGTAAAAGGGGGGGATGAAGCCACAGAAGCGGCCTGGTGCAGGCATCACCTCTTATAAATATCTTCTAGCCATTTCTCGTCGTCCTGCTCCTCGTCGTCGATTGGCTCCTCGGTCTCCAGAGGGGTGGGGATGAAGAACTGTGGTCTCGGGGCAGGCCTGCTCGTGCGAGACTTCAGTCCGAGCTTGCGCTTGAGCAGGTGGAACTGTTCTCTGACGTAGTGGTAGAACTCGTACTCGTATCTCATCCTCTGGTAGAGGATCTGCACTGCCTCCGGGGAGGGCACGGTCTTCTTCACGGTCACAGTCATGTTGCCAAGTTTCCGATGCTCTGGAAAAGAACCAGGGAGCCCATGAGCAACTCTCCGGGACAAGGAGTAAGCAGGGAGTGTGAGACTGCCTGGCAGTGGACATGCAAAGAGGAGAAAGTGTCACCCTGGGACATCTTGTTTCCAGGCCCATTTGTTGTGGTGGTTTGGAAAGGATGGCCCCCATAGACGCGTGTGTTTGAATGCTTGGCCCATAGGGAGTGGCACTATTAGGAGGGCGTGTGCCACTGTGGGCTTGAGCTCGGAGGTCTCATATGTTCAAGCTACACTCAGTGTGTCGCACAGTCTCCTGTTGCCTGAGGATCTGGATGTAGACAAACGCAAGCACCTAACCCTAACCCTAACCCTAACCCTAACCCTAACCCTAACCCTAACCCTAACCCTAACCCTAACCCTAACCCTAACCCTATGGGCAGCGCATCCCGCTGGATGGCGCCATGTTCTTGTCTACCTTCACTGGGCAGCTCCCAGCTCCTTTCCCAGCACTACACATGCCTGCATGTTACCATGTTTGCCACCACGATGATAACGGACTAAACCTCTGAACCTGTAAGCCAGTCCCAGCTAAGTGATTTCCTTTCTAAGAGTTTCCTGGTCATTGTGTCTCTTCACAGCAATGGAAACCGTAACACATGCGTTCATCATCTCCTCCAGTGTGTTCTAAACTGG
Organism: Apodemus agrarius; assembly: GCA_964023405.1. Lineage (NCBI taxonomy): Eukaryota > Metazoa > Chordata > Mammalia > Rodentia > Muridae > Apodemus > Apodemus agrarius. Next base: position 26,413,500 of record OZ030027.1, on the reverse strand, counting down.
GTAAAAGGTGGGGGTGGGGAGGGAAGAAGGTCCGGCCACTTGAAAGGTTTAGGAGGGCATGATCACGGTGGAGTTGGAGGTTAGCGTGCAAGCACAGTGAGATCCTACGCTAATGAAATTGGAAAAAAAACTGATGTGTCTTCTTCTGAGAGAAACAGAGAGAGGGAGAGGAAGAAGGAAGAAGAAAAAAAGGAAAGGAAAGATTCTTGAGGTGTTTTTTTTTTTTTTTTTTTTTTTTTTTTTTTGCAACAGGGGCCATTATATAGTCCTGGCATTTACTATATAGACCAGACTGACCCCCAACTCAGAGATCCACCTGCCTCCGCTCCCCACACTGCTGGGAGGCGAGGTGGACACTACCAGGCCAGGCTAGATTCTTGTGATTTTACTACCTAATTTACTAGTTAAATAATTTGAGCCAGACTGTTCTAAAATGAATCTGAAGAATTACAAAAATGATGAAAGCAGCCATGGGCTAACTATTTGGGACAATTCCACAAAGAAGGAATACGGGCAGCGAAGACAACATTTGGGGGAATAACTTTCCATTTGCCCACCGAAGGGCCCTCAGTCAGTGCCCCTGGCCTCTTGTTCACGCTCCACTCTAAGTATGTTAGGCCTGCATTTTATATTTGTATACTGAGGAAGGAAGCCAAGAAGGTGCTCCTTGGGCAAGCACCTGTCTATGGGCAGCGCATCCCGCTGGATGGCACCATGTTCTCACCTACCTTCATTGGGCAGAGCTGGCATCTGGACTGCCATCTTATGTCTCCGACGTGCATTTATCAATTCGCTGAGACCCGGGCATGGAAATCTGGGTGTTATTTGTTAGCCCCTCAGGAAACACATGGAATCCCATCCTAACGACTTCTGTAGGAGGTGGGTCAACAGGCTGTAACCATTCTAGCAGCCAACAGAGAGTTTAGCGCGGCACACTGCTCTTAAAGGAACAGTCACAACTATTACTAGTTATGAAGCCATTCGGGAAGGTTTCGAGTCAAGTCTCTTAACAAAAGGCCTCAGTGGAATTAGCAACATTTAAAATAGTACCCAGGGAGCAAGTCCAGTGGATTCTATCTGCTCCCAGATAGCCGCAGCTCTGGAGACTGGGTTCAGACCCCTTCAAAATCTTACTGTACCCACATTCTATAAGGCAAAATAAAATCTTCCATTATGTATATATATGTATATATATATACATATGCATATATATATGTGTATATGTATATATATACATATATATACCCCAAGAGGCCTTTCCATGAAGTTACCCAATTGTTCAAACTGTACCCACTTTTGAGGAACTGGTTAAAAGAAACACAAGGCTGACTGTCTGTCTGCCAACTCCTCAGAACAGGCAGATAAGAACTGCCCCTTTCCAGCTACAGGAGTTTAGGAAGACCCTTTCTTGTGTAGCAAGAGATCCCTAAACATATTTCCATTTCCTTAGTTTTTGTCATTCTCCTCAGTCCCTCCTCTAAGTGCCCTCACAAAACACAAGGACAATGACAGCTGGCTTGGAGGGACCTTAAGTGAGCCTGTTTTGTCCCTTCTTTAATTAAATTTCAGTTTTACATTAACACCCCATTCCTGCTTCATTCAGGTTTCCTTTCAGCCACTCTCACTGTTAATCTCTCTCTCTCTCTCTCTCTCTCTCTCTCTCTCTCTCTCTCTCTCTCTCTCTCTCTCTCTCTCTCCTTCTCCCTCCCTCTCTTTCTCTCTCTCTCCCCCCCAATATGGCTCTTTCCCACCAAAACCTAAAACTCATTTTTGTGGGGGTGGATATATAGCGAGGATTTAGGTGTCCCAGGCTGGCCTTGAACTTCTAGCTGTAGCTGAGATGATCTTAAAGTTAGGATCCTCCCGCCTCCACCTCCCCAGTGCTGAGATTACAGCTGTAAACCATCGCACCCCGTTTTCAAGGTGCTGGGGATTGAACTCTGGGTCTTGTGAATGCCAGGTAACTACTCATTTGTTGAGCTACACCACCACTGTGCTTCTTAAAGAGGCCCGAGTCTCCATGCTTGCCGGGTGTCTTTCTGTCCTTACCACTACAGCCCAACTTCTTGAAGAGCTGAACACATTTGTTATGACCTGATTTTCAACATCCATAAGTTGGGCCCTTTAAGTTTTTCATTTCTGTTCCTGAAATACTTCATTCAAATGGTTCCCTGTTGGTCACTCTGTGGGTTCTCTGCCGGCCCTCAAAGGGCAGGACTATATACACCATAAACCTTTTGAAGCCCCGCCCCCTCATTTGGTTCCATCACGCCCTTTGCCTTTGTCTCTGATTGCCTCCATCCCATTCTTTGCATCGCTCCTCTACAGTTTATCATTTAAATACCAGTGGTTCCCAGGGCTCTGTCCTAACCCTTCTCTTCTGTACTTGGGTCCCTGGGTAGCAGCAAATAACCCTCTACTGGTTAATCTTCGTATCAGTGTCAAAGGTCTATGTCACATGCGTACAACTCTTTTTCACTCCTAAAAGTTACATTAATTTGGGACTGGAGAGATGGCTCAGCAGTTAAGAGCACTGACTGCTCTACCAGAGGTCTTGAGTTCAATTCCCAGCAACCACGTGGTGGCTCACAACCATCTGTAATGGGCTCTGATGTCCTCTTTGTGTCTGAAGACAGCGACAGCATACTCATATAAATAAAATAAACAAGTCTTTAAAAATTATATTAATCTAGCATATGTGTGTGCATACCTATTGTGGGTAGGTACGCGTACCACAGTGCATGGATGGATGTCAGAGGACAACTTTAGGGAGCTCATTCTCTCCTTCCACTATGTGAGTCTCGGGATCGGACTTGGATTGTCAGGCTTTGTGGCAAATGCTTAAGCCACTGAGCCTTCTCCTTGGCCCATGATTACAGCTTTTCAAGCTTTTGTTTCTCCAGAGCTAGAAAACAGACAAAGGTTAATGAAGCTGCCAGGCTGAGTTTTATTTGCAGGCAACTGAGGCTTAGATTCAGTCATTAACACTGACGGGGAAATACCTTTTAGCGGTTAGGGTGATGCCCATGGGCACTACTTGATGTGCTATTCTCAGTAACTCCATGCAGTATCCTTATATATCCAGATATCATAAACGTTCTTTTCAGTGGAGATATGCAATGAGCATATAGGTCATTCAGCAAGAAGGGTCACATGACAAAGAAGTAAATGGCAGAGGAAGATTTTTGAATCTGGATCCTCCCTGCTGTTGGGGTTTCCCCTGACCTATACACAATGGGTTATAATGTAAATCCCAACCAACTGCGCATCTGTGAAAGACCAGGGGCTAAACTCCAATTCCAAGAAGAAAATCACAGAGTCCTCCTGAGCAAGCGTCCTATGGCAACCCTGCCACCCCCTCCCTTAGCAACAGCCAGTCAGGCTACAAAGCAAGGTCAAGGTACATAGAGATGACGTCAGACATCCTGCAGAGAATGAATAACTTAGCCATCCTGCTTGTCAGGTGGTTTGTCCCCATGACATGTTCCTGCAGAGTAAGCCAGAAATGCAGTTTTTAAAATATTAACTTGCTGACCTGTATGGAAATGCCCCAAGCTTGCTATAACTACAATAAATACTCTGCACCTGTAGACTCAGGACTCTCACTATGATCAGCTGCAGCAGGGATGGTGATGGTGAGAGACCTTGCTCGAGAGAGCTCTTAATAAAGACCCTTATGTGTTTGCATCGGAATTGGCTCCTCAGTGGTTTTGGGGGGATCCCTGCAACCTGGGCATAACAATAAATAGTTCTGTTTCCATGGGCCTACCTATAATAACTATCCAGTATCATTTGGGAAGACCAGGGGTCAGCTTGCCTCATGCAGTCAATAGTGAATTTTCCTTTCTTCCTTTTTCCTTATCTATGTGTGCACATGTGCACTTGTAGAGGTAGACGGTGCACTGTTTAGAGGGCAGAGGACAACTTGTGGGAGTCAGTTCTTCCTTTCACCACGAGGGTTCTGGGGATCAAGCTCAGGCCTCCTGACTTGTCAGTAAGCACCTTTACCTGCTGAGCCATCTTGCCAGCCCATCGATAGAGAAGGTTTCAAATCACATTTCAAAGGCACACCGTCATGTATTTTCCTGCAGGGAATTTGGTACTGTGGCTAAGCCTTCCCCCGCTAGTGGAAACAGTGGAATTAAGTCTCTCCCCTGACTGCAACTATACACAAAGTTGGGAATTTTTGTTGTTATTGCTTCTTCTTTTTTTTAAAAGAGTGTCATCACTTCAGGCACAAAACAGCAATACTTTAGAGAGCCAAACTTGACCAATGAGATGGCCAAGTGGTAAAAGTGCTTGCCGTTCGAATCAAACCAGACCGTCGGAGCTTAATTGACAGAACCTGTGGAGGAGGGGGAGCAGCCACTCCCGAAAGCTGTCCTGTAATGCCTGGGATGTACTGTGGCAGCAGCGAACCCACACTCACAAACATACAACGTACACACTAAAACTCGATTAATAAAGAGCAGCACTTGCAGTTGGCACTCTTTGGGAAGCCTGAGAGCCCTCGTTAGGCAGCCCCCGGACCTCAGACCTCAGAGGACGAGCATTAAGAAGTGAAGCCCTGAGCTGGGCGTGGTGGCGCACGCCTGTAATCCCAGCACTTGGGAAGCAGAGGGAGGCGGATTTCTGAGTTCGAGGCCAGCCTGGTCTACAGAGTGAGTTCCAAGACATCCAGGGCTACACAGAGAAACCTTGTCTCAAAAAACCAAAAAAAAAAAAAAAAAAAAAAAAAAAAAGAAGAAGTGAAGCCCTCACGGGTGGGGCACCCTTTGTTAACTTCCGGGAGGGCATGACTCTAGTGCTCAGTGAGGACATTAACCAAAGAAGAATCCAAGCCAGAACACCTCCCATGAAGGCAGGGGTAGGGGCAGCACTGTCAGCCCAAGGACAGTCTGGCCGTGTGTTTGCCCCATGGAGAATTGGCTTAGAAATGGATTTAATTATGAGGGCTTGCCCTATTTCACGGGGAATCTGAATTTCTGGCTTTTCTTGGAGGAGGGTCAAGTCTTAGCATGAATCCCCCTGTGAGAGACGGTGCACTGAACCCCAAGTGCCAGCTCTTTATTTTATGTCACCTGCCTCTTTACCACAGAGAAATTCTCCGGTCCTTCTGCTACGAAGGCTTTGAAACTCTGGGCTGCATAAACCCAGAGAGCAAGTATTTTCTGTTAATGCTCCAGTCAGGCCTCCCTGGTATGCCCACTGCCACCTTCCCCAGGCTCTGTACAAATATTTATTGAGCAGTACTTTGGTGCCAGGTGCAGGAGCTGCAGAAAGTAAATGGGACATTGTCCCCAAACATTCTGACAGTTTGCCCTGTGCCAGGCTCAGTGAGATACATACACACACCTTTGACTTTGTGAGCCCCACCCCCACCCCTGTGCTACGTACCGGGTCATTTATCACCTCCATAGGCACGGCTCTCACACCAGTGCCTACCTGCTCAGGCTCACTGAGCCGGAAAACGGAGAAGCCAGACGTTGGGGTCTCCAGCTGAGCCGGGTTTAGACTGTGCCCCCCCCCCAGAGTGAAGCAGGTCCCCAGGGTAAGGGAACACTCTGCTCTTCCCACAGAGCCAGTAGCCATGGGCATGGGAAGGCAGGGCATTCTGGTTTGCTTCTTAGTTGGATCAACACTTCCTCTCCCGAACTGGTGGATTTATCATAAATACTATGCAGAAAGATTCACCTTGCTTAGCTCGGTGACCGACCTCAGAATTCTCCAGTTTTCCCAGGTCACCATCTAGGTACCAAGGACCAGAGAGATTGCTCAAGGTTTGAATCCCAGTATGTGAAATCCTGAGACTGGAGAGAAGGCTTTCTGATTCTAGTCTAGCACTTTCTGGCTATATCACAGGCTATTAATTTCCAAATCGAGTGGAAATCTATAACCACCCACTTCTCCTGGCCCAGTGTGTACACTGGCATTAAGGGGACTGGTCCAAAAGAAGGGCTCGAGTGTTCTAACTTGGGGGGAAGGTTGGAGGCAGTGCTCTGGGGGAGCCCAGAAGGATCTGCTGAAAAACTTAGCAACCAGCAAAAGTGTTTTCAGAATGAAAGGGACTGTGTCTGCCTCCGTGTGAGCTCCCCAGTGCCCATCTCCATGCCTGGAATAGAACAGCCTTCCATAAGACTGTGTTGATTTGAAACCCGCATTTGAAATCCACCAGTAAGACTGGATTAACCCAAAGGGCAACTTTGGTTGTTGAGGCTACATAAACTGTTGCTTAAGAAATTCTTCCCTCCATGTCTAGAAATCTGATTTCTAGAGGTAGGCTAATAGGAAAGGCATGGCTGGTCTGGACAGGGAGTGGAAATCTTTCTTTTTAAAGTCTTTCTGTTGAAATGTAATGGTGACAGCTCACTTTCACAAACTTGGTCAAGCTTTAGAATTACTACAGTAGGAGATGGCTTGCCACACACTTAAGTTTCTGTGCAGACAGATCTGCGCCTCTGCCACCTTACAGTTAACAACTATGTGCTGGGCTTATTATAACTAGATGGACTAAAGGATTCTGAGCACCTCTGGTCAGTGCGACATCTATGTGTCTTGATTCTGTTGGATCAGCGGTGCGCGATGATTTGATTGGCTACCACCTTCGATACTTTTTCGTGTTTTCCCCCATCAGCACAAGAAAAATGCTCTTTTTAGAGATGACATAAGAAAGCATTTCCAGAACAAGGGTGAGGGTAAGGGTTCAGATTCCCGGACACTCACATGGGAAGCTGGGCAGGACAGGTAGCTTCTCATTCACCTCAGGAGGCTGAGGTGGGGGCTTCTCAGGGCATACTGTTAGCGAGACTAGTTGAAGTGTCATGCTCTGGGTTCCGCAAGAGACCAAGACTCAATAAATAACGTAGAGAGAGACCGAGAAAGACATCTGATGCTAACTTCTGACTCTCTCCACATGTGTGCACACTGCACACACACCCACGTTTATGCACACTATACACATAGACACATGCAATAAGAGAAGACGTAAAACACTCATTGAGATCACACCCCTTTGCTCTGTGCGCCAAGGCATCTGCTGTGCGTATCCATGGGGCCCTTTTGGTCAGCCCTGAGTAATTCCTCGTGGACGATGTTACATCAGGATACTGGGAACATCTCAGAAAGCTGAGCTTTCAGAGGAAGTACTGCCTAACACAGACAAGCCCTGTAGGGCTTTGGGACCCTCATCCAGGCTCAGCACCAAGCTACAGCTGCACTGATTGTAAGGGTCCATTGCAAAATGTGCAGGCGCTCTGTGTCAACACACGGTCCGTTCAGTGAACCACCCTGCCCACACGGGGGATGTGGGTTCAAACATGATAATAAATATCATTCACCAAGAACCCAGCTTGTGTATGGGACTGTTGGTAACATGTATGATGTGCTTAACTTCAGCTGAGGCTAGGGACAGACTATGCTTCTACTGACCCAGATCGGGACATTTTGCTAAAGCCTCAACTCTCTGTTGCATGGACATGATGTTTAGACGGGTTCATAATCTTCGGGACTCTAAAAAGCTCCTTTGATGTAAATAAAAAAAAAAAAAAGAAAAGAAATCACAAACCTGCCGCGTGGAGCCTCCCCTAGCTTCCCCTAGCACCCGTCTTAGCCTGTCAAACGCTTATAATGGAAATAAGTTGTTGCCTTGACTCTGGGCCAGAATAAACAATCTGGAAACAGTGTGTAAACCCAGCTGCAGCAGAGGACAGAGGCCTTGCTTTATGACCTTGGAGGGGGCTAACCCAGTGCAAAAGAGTCAAACCTCGTGGCTGGCAGGAGCTGTGTCTTGATGCTGGACAGACTGCGGCTCCCCACCTCCATTTGAGAGAATGAGTACTTAATAGCGAGCAAAGGGCCTCCCAGTCACCAATCTGGACTTGTTTTAACCTGCTCCAGCCGAGGTCACGTGCAAGAGATGGATATGCACTTCATAGGAACGCAAGTGAGGTCAAAGTCTACCTAGGGCAGAGGCAGGCATCATCAAAAGATAGGCATCATTTTTCAGCTTCCGGTTAGCCGAACAGTGATTGACAAGAGGCCTTGCCGCTTTACCTAGCATTCTGTTTTCTCAAAAAAATAAAAATAAAAATAAAAATCTGCATTTTATCATATCCAGAAATTTCTAGCACACCAAGGAGAGGAACACTTTCTCAGGTGAGAGGTGTGAAGAAAGGTGCGGTCAGGGTCAGGGGAGGAGGAACTGGAGCCCCAGGCAGCAGGCAGAGGAGGAGTGAGCAGGGCTGCTATCCTAGCAACTCTCCCAGAGCCCTGTTCCGAGTGCTGGCTGCCACGGAAACCGTGTGAACACGATGTGTGTCACAGATAGCGTAAACTCATTTCCTGAATTATGCAGGGCGGCCACACAGTTCAGACATATGAAATACGACTGCGGGGTAGCCTAGCCACCCTGCAGCTGCAAGCGAGCGAGCCGCAGAAATGAATGTGTGTCACTCAGACTTCACAGCAGTGGGCGGGGCTGCCAGGAGACGCTTCTGACAGCCACTGGCATGATTGATGGCATGTTAAGGTCAGCTTCTTGGAGGTATAGCAATTAAGGGAGGGGGCGTGCACACTTCAAGGCTGTCTCTGAGTTTAAGGTTGGTAAAGTAAACAGAGGGTTTTTTTTCTTTTCCTTTTTCTTTTCGGTCTTCATTTCAGATCTAGAAGTATAAATAACTAAAAATTAAGTTGAGATCACTTTGAATTTCAAGAGAACCTTTGCTCTGTGCAGCCAAGTGCAAATTACATGGTTTTCTCCATTCCCCCAAACTGCTGGGCTCCTTTGATGAGTGAAAACGAAGGCTTTTTAACTCTCCCTCTCTCCTTTGATAGTTGGAAGCCAGAGCTTGATAAAAAAGACCCAGGAGGAGAATGCACTTGGCGTGTGTAGTGTGGGTCAACAAAAGTCCACGGAGACCATGGAATGGGTCACCAGGCGCCCATGGAGACCGGAGCACTGCCCAGTTTTGGATAGAGGCTAACTGGTCAGTAGCCTGCCGTGGGACAGGTAGAAGTGTCACACGGGTGGCTCTCAACACTGTAAATTCTAAAGACGATGGTTGCCTGCTGAAGTGACCTACTGGGGCAACTCAACTACGCATCAGTTAACTTGGAACCTGCTACGCCAGCAAAGACAGCAGTGGCCGTGGCAGGGGCTGTGGCAGGGACAACAGCCGCGGAGGAGCAGTGGCGTTGGTAATTGAGTGCCCTGGACTCTGGACACACACACTGATGCTCACTGGTGTACCTACTGTGGACATTGCAAAGAATATGAGACTCTTTAAGGGCTAAACACACGGACTTATCCCTGAGAAAGAGCAAGTAATAATCAGAAAAAGAGACACACACAGACACACAAAACCCCTCCCATAACCACTTGGGAATCCTTGCTCCCTGGGCACTTAGTGAACCTCCTTCCAATGGAACATCAGAAGGGGAAAGAAGCGGCACCACAAGGTTTGATCTTTGTACTAAACAAATGCATGTTTTGGTTAGGCCAGATGAATGAATACTCTGCATAAACCAATAACCGAGGGTCCAGACACCTGCAGAGCCTCTATGGGGGCCTGAGTACCCACCGTGCTGGTGACCAGCGGAGCCGAGGCTCCTACAGATGCGTGCCAACTACACATGGAGATCCTAAAGCTTAGAACCAAGCACCGGGGCTGGAAGAGGCACCTTGGCTCTTCCCAGAGCCATTCACCTGCTGGCGAGGGATCTGTAGGGCCCAGCCCAGTGCCTGTCTAGGGCGAAGCTCTAGGAGTTGGCTTTCCCTGGCAACTAGGATTGGTAGGCAGAGGACAAATTGCTATCAGGTGTTTTCTCCCAAAGTCTGGACTCCAAATCAGACCAAAAGCTGGTAATTTCTTTGAAAGACTCTACTAACACATACACACACACACACACACACACACACACACACACGAGCTCCCCTCTTGAGAGCTAACTCTGATGTTAGGTTAATGGCTGTCACCTACTCACAGATGATGACACAGCCACAGGGAAGTTCTCCTGGCAGTCTATCTGTTTTCCTCAAAGATTTTCCCCTAAATCAAGTTGCAGTTCTACACAGAGTTAGTCCTAAGGCTCCAGGAAACAGTGTCAGTTTTATGGCTTGAACTTTTCTAAAGGAGCAGTATTCAACTTAAAAATTCATGCACACACACACACACACACACACACACACACACATACAGGTGGCAACTTTTAGAAAAAGTTACAGAAAAATTAAGACACTAAAGTGACTTTTAATCAAGTCATGATTATTACTATAGTAACACATTTCCTCTCAGTGTTTTATTTATGCCTATGAAATACAAAATGCACTGATTATATTTTACTTGGTTTTAACTCTATTATATAATCTATATATTTGTAATTATGTTATATATTTATGTAATTTTTATATATCTATAGTTTATAAATTATACTTTATATTTTAAATTGTATTCTCTTTTAAATGAATTATTCCCAGTTCATTGCCCCACTTCTTTAAGACAGGCTCTCACTCTGTACCTAGGCTTCTTCAGAACGTCTAGAAATCCACCACCCTCAGCCTTCCAACTACTAGAATTTACAGTCATGGGTTACCTGGCTTGGTCTTCCAAGCCCTAATTTGTATGATGTCTGAAAATCATACAAACACACCATTTCTACTCATAGGGTTCTTCTTCTGTCTCTACAACTCTAAATAACTTGTGGCAACATCCTAGTTGACCAATGACCATGAGCCCTGCTGTTTCCCTAAGACTAATGCAGGCTCAGATGCCCAGGGGTCCACTTTCTTCTTCTCCGTGGCTTCTCCCAGCTCTGTGACACTTATTTAGATTGATATGACACAGTAGGGCATTTACTCTACCACTCAGCTTATTAAGGTTTCAAAGTTGCCGGGTGGTGGTGGCGCACGCCTTTGATCCCGGCACTTGGGAGGCAGAGGCAGGTGGATTTTTGAGTTCCGAGGCCAGCCTGGTCTACAGAGTGAGTTCCAGGACAGCCAAGGGCTACACAGAGAAACCCTGTCTCGAAAAAGACAAAAAACAAAAAAACAAAAAAACAAAAAACAAAACAAAAAAAAGGTTTCGAAGCCTTCGGAGCAGCCTCTAGTGGCAGACTCGGAGACTGCCAAGACCCACGGTGGCAGTGAACGTGTTACGAACCAGTGGCTGCTGACAGAACACACAACCCAAAAGCAATTCCTGGCAACGATGACAATTACAGACGTGAATCAGTCCCTCATTTCCTCCTCCTCACTGGTAATTCTAAATGGCTTTTAACAGAGGAGAGTCCATTGTCATTTTTGTTTGGTCTCAACATTCTCTCTCTTACCCTCATCAGTCTCGACAGGGGACCTGACAGTCAGTCCCAAGAGCCGGCAAGCCGGATGCTTTCTCTAGGATGTGAACCATGGTGAAATTTTGACAAGCCCTCTGAGGGCTGTGAATGATAAAGCAGTTCATGGAGGCTGAACATGTAAGATAAGGGAGAGACTTAACCTGCCGCCCACACATGAAGAAGTTAATGAGAAGTGCTACTCAAAATAACCATTGCCAGGTCTGGGAGTGTGAGATGATGTTCCGAGGATGCTTCCGTTCCCTCTGTTTTTTTTTCGAGACAGGGTTTCTCTGTGTAGTCCTGGCTGTCCTGGAACTCACTCTGTAGACCAGGCTGGCCTGGAACTCAGAATTTCGCCTGCCTCTGCCTCCCAAGTGCTAGTTTTAAAGGCGTGTGCCACCACTGCCCGGCAATAATATGTGTGTGCTATGCTCGCTCCCTTTGAATCTGATCCACTTGATCTAAGCACCTCTGAGCAGAGGAGGAGGGTAAAGGAGCGGCTCCTTTCCCCATTTACTATAAGATGTGCAGTGTGTGTGGGAGGAAAGAGCGTGTATTTACAAGCACATCCAAAGCAGAGCCCTGTGAAAGAATGCATAGAGGGGTCCATTCCCTTTTGTACAGGGAGGCCCATTGTTTATTTATGCTAAGTTTGAAACTGCCACACTGAGCGCCAGACACGCCAGGACCATCGGAGGGAGGTGTGGCAGGGTAAAGTCACAGAGCCTGAAAATAGAGTGGTAACTGTTTGGTATTAACATTTATGCACTGTAAAAATGTTATAGGCACAGTAAACTGGCAAAAGCAATCTGGGAAGACAATATTGGATTTTTCGAGACAGGGTTTCTCTGTGTAGCCCTGGCTGTCGTGGAACTCACTCTGTAGACCAGGCTGGCCTGGAACTCAGAATTTCGCCCGCCTCTGCCTCCCAAGTGCTAGGATTAAAGGCGTGCGCCACCACTGCCCGGCAATAATATTTTTTTAAAGAGCATTATTTTAAAGAATGCTCCTAGCTATCTTTAGGCCCTGATATCATCACATCTGGTTCATTGTATAACGGCTTTAAAGGCGGGTGGGGGGAAAGGACAGGAGGGAGGGGGGGGTCACCATGGGACCGTTTGAGGCAGTCTTCCAGCCTGTATTCAAAAGATGGAAAACCAAAGATGTCTGAGGGAGAAAATTCAACTGGAAAAGCTGTAAGCCATTACATCTTAGATTTACTGGAGCATGAAATGAAATTTCATGATGTTCTAAAAACAACAACCTAAGTGCTTAGAACTGAGTAAGCGAATTGGCACCCCGGCCATACCATACTTTTATCTCATTTTGATATAATAGTGGAAACTGGTCCATAAGGGCACAACCCTCTTGTCCAAGTCACGCACAGTTAAAGAAACACTTTTTAAAAATCACTTCTAGTCACTCTGCCTTCTAACAAAACCATATATAGACACACTGGTTGATCGGTGACTTTCAGTGTCCTTTCCTCTTGACAGGCTGTCAAGAGCGATGGATCTAAAGCTCTCCACAGACCCGCCCTCCCGCCAGCCTGCCTACAGTCCTCACAGCCAAGTGTGGGGACCCGAACATTGTCACTGTTCCATCTCTTGAGTTTCCAGGAGGTCTGTGGACTCAGACAGAAACCCTGGGGTCATGGTCTTGATTTTCAAATGTCCCTTCTCCCTGTTTTACTCTTTGACCCAAAGAGAAAGTTACCAATGATTTCTGATCCAGGGAACAATGTGGTCATGTTCCCAGCTTAGAGCAGTATCACGGCACCGTCACATCGGTCTCTGCTCTCGAATGGCCACTTTCCTGTTTGTCACTTGTCACCAGCTAAAGCAGAGTTCTTAAACAATAGAAAGCCATCTATTACGTGTTACCTTTTAAAAACATAGAGTCCTTACTCTACTGCCCCCGCCTACCCCCCACCCCCCGCCCCGCATGTGTACATGTGGCGAGCGGTCAGAGAACAACTCATCAGTTGGCTCTCTCTTCCTACCTGGGGGTGGCGGTGGTGGTGTCAAATGTCGGCTGTCAGCCTTGGAGGAAAGTGACTTTACCCACTGAGCCATCTTGGCACAGTTCCTTTATAAGACCATATAAAGTCATTTGTTTTCTAGTAAGTGTCCTCTGTTAAGACACCGTGTAAGACGTGCAATTACTGGACTCTGACGAGAAAGTGTCTTAGTTAAGGTTTTACCACTGTGAACAGACACCATGACCAAGTCAACTCTTATAAGGACATTTTATTGGGGCTCTCTTACAGGTTCAGCGGTTCAATCCAAGGCTGGAGAGTGGCAGCATCCAGACAGGCATGGAGTGTTGGAGGAGCTGAGAGTCCTACATCTTGTTACAAGGCAACCAGGAAAGGATGGGCTTCCAGGCAGCTAGGCTGAGGGTCTGAAAGCCCACGCCCACAGGGACACACTTACTCCAAGACCACACCTCCAAATAGTGCCATGTCCTGGGGCCAAGCATAGTCAAACTAAGACAAGAATCTTACCAGGTGTGTACTCTTCTTGAGCAATGAGCACACAGTGATGCCATGAACATAAACAGCTGTAGTAATGAGCGTGTTCACACTTCTATATGATTTCAACCCAAATGGATCGAATACCATACAGCTTAACTTGCAGACATCATAGCTTGGATCTCACATACGGCAATAAAACATACTAGTAACGCCTTGGCTAATTAGAGTGAAATGACATCTCTTTGGTTCTTCTTTGAGTAGATTTAGTTAATCCCTCTCTTCGTTTTTGAACATTTACAGAAATGCCTGATGCATAAGAAAATTCTACACACCGCCACCCCATGCGGCCAAGTCCAATGCAGCAGGACGGGAGAGCTGTAGAGGCCACGGGGCAGGAGCTAGAGCAGACAGAAGAATTGTTATTGTTCTTAAAGTTTGCTGGCCCTAGTCAGAGGCAACAGAGGGTCATGGGAACCGCAGTTCGTGTTGTGTGAAGCCCACGCTGGGTGGGTTTTAGAGGTTACAATCAGGAGCAGTATTTCAATCCACGTGTTTGTTGACTACCAGGACTGACTGTTCAGAAAAGCCCTGGAGATGAGCCCCAAGTATTCACTTTTGGCCAGGAGAACATCTTGAAGGTGTTTAGACCACCCTGCGTCTGTATTCCTCAAGGTGCTTAGATCCCATTTTCCATATGTTAATCGTTGCAACATCATTCTTTATATCCACTTGGAGTGTTTAAGAGGGAGTTGGGTTTCAGTCCCATATAACACTCTTAGTTTATCTCCTGGCTGGAGAGATACATGGATAACGACTTTTTCCTAATGTAAAATAAATACAGACGGGAGTAGGCTGAAATTCAAACTTATACTTTCCAGCAGCAGATGATAAATAAGTCATTTCCATAACTGTCATGTTAAAACCAGATGACATATGGGCTCAGTCTGTACACACAAAGATGAACATGGAGATAGGAGGAACACTAGTATTTTAAGGGAAATATATGATACTCACTGTTAGTGTGGAATGTTTATAATTGCACAGCATACCAACTCAGTGGTATTTATGAGTAACAAAGGCCTTTGCAAAGTATTTGAGAAGTAATAATTCTTGTTAGTACCCTAGCAAGACCCAACTACAATGTAAGTTGATTTTCACTATGGATAATCATATTTCTTTCTAGTGGACTATGTATTTTCACATATAATATAAAAGTAAATGTTACTGAATGTCAACTCACTTTAAATTGGACAGTGAACACATTGCTGAACATTTCTTGATCTACGTGACTAGACTGATTAGCCTACTAAGAAGAATTTTAAGTCTGTTCAACAATCATTGGTTAGTTCTACATGAGTCACATGCTCAAAGGAACCTCAAGACACCGGCAGCCATTTGCAGAAACTATACAGAAAGGGTGTCCATTTTTGCCTCGCTATTAAGAAAAATAAGCAGTTCTGCTTGGACTGTTTACTTTCTTACATTCCATTGATCGTTGCATTAGGAAGCCTTATGAAAGCCAAAGTCATTGGCATGACAGAAACAAATGGCTTTACTGTTGTCAAGGCTGAGCCTTTGCAAGCACCTTATTAAAGTGGCCACTTGATCCTAACCATTAAAGCCTTTGCCCTATGAAAAAGAGACTAATACGTCAAGACATCAGAGAACAGCATTGTGCTAGCACCACCATGCTGTCTAGAAACTCTTACAGATTGAGCAGAGTAGAATGTCCTAGACTCCTGCTTCTCAGCCTAGTGCCATCCATGGGTCTTCCTCCTCACTCTGCACTCTTGAGAGTAACTGAAGGCAAAAGCCACACAGAGATGTTAGAAGTCACCCCGGCCTGGATGTGAGAGCTGCCTCTACCAACTGCCAGCTGAGCGAAGGAGGAATCTAAGGATTCTCTCCAAGCTGATGGCTCCCACATCTATAAGATGAACCAAATGATAGAATCTGCTGCATAGGGTAACCATTAAATACAATACACAACCTAGGGTTTGACAACAGGTCCTGAAGATGAACAAGTCCCCAGCAAGGGTAAAACAGCCAGAACTACAAGTGGGGTTGCTGGTATCAACTCTAACCAGAGACAGAAAATAACAGTTAATTAGTCTAACAGGTTACAAAAGAAGGTTTCTCATGTACGGTACGACCACAAGACTCTTGTCAAAACAATCCTGCACAATGGCCCTTACAACTTTATACAGAAACACTTCCCCAGGAAGCCACTTAGCAACTGTCTGTTCAACCTCCAGCAAGCATCACCCTTGTTGCTGGTCCTGTGCCCAAGGACTGTTACTTCATAATGTCTTCCGTAATCCTCCTCATCGAGGCTTAAAAACCTTCCCTTACCCTCTTTGAAGGTGCTCGCCATTTACCATGCCATGTACATTCCCACAGCAGAGTTCTGGTGCTCCAGGTATCAGGGCTCTATCACCGCCCGTTGGAGAGCCTCTATGCTATTTAGGTTGACAGCATAAGGACAAATAGTGTTGCCACCCTCTGCTTCAAAGTGTTCCCTAAAGACGCCAGGGTTCTGTCATCACACCAGAAAAATCACTAACCTTCCCAATTAAGACAAAAAAGAATTCAGGTTATAGTGTAATTGAAACTGAGAACAAAATACTGACTCTAGAATTTCTCATTGACACATCAAGTCTTCCCTAGGATTTTAACATCTGCCAATCCAGTGACAATAATCACATTTTGTACCATCTTCACAAACATTTAGGGAGCTTTCTCCATTCACGTTTCCATTAGTTTAAAAAAAAAGTCTCAGAGAAGGTTGTGCCACACAACCTATAATTGATCCTGTTTTATTTAAAAATTTTTAGACAATACATCTTGGAAGTTCCATATATTTTTATCTCCCTGGTCCCATTTGGGCAACACTTTCTTTTCTGTACAAATGATCTTCCTAAGATTGTTTTAATATAATTTTATTTGTGTGTGTGTGTGTGTGTGTGTGTGTGTGCGTGTGTGTGCGCGCACACACACACACACACACACACACACACACACACACACACAAACATCTGTATGCATATGAAAGCCAGAGAACAACTTTCAAGAGTTTCTCTCTTTCCACTGTAGGCCATTTTGTTAACCTTCCATTTTATTTTCCCTCGCGTCTGGCCTGTTCTTGACATATAAGAAGCTTTCAAAAAAGTTTTATAAGATCTCTCCACTGGCATCACAATACTAGCCAGGTATGTAAGGGAAAAGACAGTGTACAGAGACACAAAGGGCACGCTGGGTCCCTGGGCACACCAGAAGATTTAGTATTTATTCCTTGGCTCGGTTTCCTGATTTATGTGATTTGAGAGAACCAATTTGTACCTGGTTTCTTAGGGAACGACATGCTACTTTAAAATTAAAAACACAGAATATCATTTTGAGACTGAATTGGAATTTTGGTTGAAAGATGCCCATTCAAAGACCTTTTGCTTTCTGTGTTGGTCTGCTCATTTTTACCGGAATGTGCACTCTTTAGTGAGTGAAGCCAGCACTTACTATTTTCTACACCTCTTCTAATCAGAAGTAGGAATACTGGCTACGCTGTCATTCTCTAACCTTGTTTCCCCACAGATATGGCTGTGCAGGACCTATAGCGCCAGTGACAGGGAGCTATAGGGATTCACTGACCATGACAGGAAGAGCTTGCTACTCGCCTAACCCCGGCTTGTGGAGTCCACATCACACCATGAAGGCTGGCTTTGAGCTCACCCTTCCCATCAACTCTGAATCCCATCTTCTTTCCCTGGGGAGCCTAAACCTCCATCTTAGCTGCCTTTCTCCCAGCTAAAACACAGGCCCAGCCATTGCCCTGCCTCTGGCTTCGTGAGAGTCTCCCGGGTCTTAAAGAAACAGTGAACAGGGTGGAGAAGAGTCAGGCGGACATGTGCAGGTACGCACATTCCAACTCCCCTCACAGGCCATTTTTCTCTCCTATCTCTTAATTCCCAGCATTTTTGCAGAATTAGTCATTCATCATATAAAACTTGGAATAATGACTTATATTCTCCAGGGGGTATGGTGGTGGTGGCGGCTAACCTCTATCTAAAGAAAAGTTCCTGACTTTATTTTTGGTCGCTTAATTTTGAAGGAATTTTGAATATATACTTTACGGAATAATATCAGCGAGGCCTAACTTCGCTCCTGAATCCTGCTGATGTTTTCTCAGCAAGGAGCCTCATCAGTCACCGGGAACAGTAAATAGGCAAATGTCATTCTAGCATTCCTTCAGGATTGGGCTATGGAACGCAAGCGCAAGTTGGACTGTCCACACCTACCAAGCCTAATAAATCAGTGCCCTCTGGATGTCACGGCCAGGGGACTTTATTAGGTGCCACCTGTAATCACTCAATTAAAAACAAATAGAGGATGCATGCTTAAGTCTCGGCCCCTCACACTGAAAACAGCTGCACTGTTCACATCTGGTTGGGCTAAACCACGATCCCGGGGTTTTAATCTCGGAAGGTGAGCATACTGGCTGCCACAGAGTTAAGGCATTTTGTTCTCCATGCGCTAATGGAAAAGATCTATGTGCTCCCTCATAGAATGAAAGCATCCAGTGTATCTGCACAGTTGCTCCAAACCTAGTGTATCTGCACGGTTGCTCCAAACAATCAGGCTTTTGGTCTTTATGGTTGGTGTTCACAGCAAGATGATGCCAATATAACTAGAGACTAGAGAGAGACAAGACTGGTATTTAAAGGCTTGAAACTTCCATACCTTACATACTTATTACATTTTATACCTCCTATAGCAGAAAGAGATGTGAATATATTTGCTTGTGTATATGTGCTAGTGCACATACATCTCACACAGTGGGTTTTTAAAGGACCACTGACAAGAACCTGGCAGTCACATTGGTGGAATCGAAAGAAATGCTGTGGAAGCAAGGTTAGTGATCTCTAGAGAGAGAGTCTGGCAACACGACGAACCACAAGCCGAACCCAGGATGGTATCTGAATGACTGAGATCTTCACTGGCCTTCTTGGTCAGTACTGCCTACCATGAGGGGACTTAGAGGGGGCGGGGGAGGGACAGAATAACAGGTGCCTTAGCAATGCTCACAGTGACGCCTCCTGCCTTCATGTCACTTTCACTCGACAATTCAATCATTTTCCTGAACCCAAGACACTTTCCCCGCCTTTAACATTCCATGTGTTTATGATACAATAGGTGGAAGCGTTTTTAAGAATCATTGGTAACCTCACCATGCAAATGCAAGTATGACTAACGTGTAAGCATTTTGAGGTATTTCAACTTCATCACTGTCTTGTGCTTACGCGGCTTCTCAAACTCAAGGACACCATCCTATAAGTACTGTCTGCTGTCCTTCCTTAGCTTCTCGTCAGGACATGCGTCACATGCCGGCTCATGACATCACATGCTTCTGAAAGCATGCTCTATCAGTTTACTGGTGTGATGTTCTTCACACTGAAGCATCATGTCCACTTAACCATTGTCTCTGTTTCTTATTTTGCAGACTTTGTGTGTGTGTGTGTGTGTGTGTGTGTGTGTGCGCACACGCGCGCATGCCTGTGTATGGATGGCTAGAAGAAGTCATTGGATCCCTTACAGCTGGAGTTACAGGTTATAAGCCCCCTGAGTGGGCTCTGGGAATCAAATTAAAATACTTTAAAAGAGCAGGATGTATTCTTAACTACTGAGCCATTTCTCTGGTCCCCAAACTCTTATTGTTAGATAGTTAGATCTGATTTTGCCTTGCAATTGAAAACTATAATGAGAACATCATTAAAGTAGCTTCAATGCAACTGGCATCTATCTATCTATCTATCTATCTATCTACTATCTATCTATCATATCTATCTGTCTATCTGATTTGAATGGCTTATGGTATACAGGTATTTTTCATCATCAAGAAGTTGAAGAAATTAAGATATTAAATATATGTGCTATAAATACATCACAAAAATACAATTTGGTAAGATTTCACAGCTGTTCTAATAATCAACCACCACCAGGGCCACAATCAAGATCCAGGGTTTTTCCATCAGTTGACCAGCTATGGACATTTTGAAGGCTCACATTATACAGTATTAACTTACTTCTAGCCAGGAATGGTGTCTTATCCCTGTAATTCCAGCCCTTGGGAGGTGGAGGCAGGAGGACCAGGAATTCAACATTTCTTTGGCTATATACTGAGCTTGAGGCCAGATGGGGCTGCATAAGACCCCACCTCAAAAGCTCCAAACTAACAATGTCAGCAGTAAATTATTATTAATTAATTAAGCAATATATTATTAACACACATATTGTGAATAGGTATATTAACATACATGTGTGCATTATGTATATACATAATATACGTAATATACATATCCATATTCTTTCCCCCCAGGTTGTATAGTGGGCTACTAAATTGGCATTTCCCTGTCCTCTTCCCTTCAGGGACTTCTATACCGTTTAGCAAGTTGCTCGTATAATGAATAATAACAATTTAATAGACAATATGCTCTCATTCTTAATGTGAATATCTGCTATGATTTGTTCTCTAAAAAGCCTGTGATAATAGGAAAAGGTAGAAGATTTAAGGAGGAAGGCTTATAGCAGTTCTCAGTCTGTGGGCCACAACCCCCTTTTAGGGTGGCCTATCAGATATCCTGCATATCAGATATTTAATTATGATTCAAAACAGTAGCAAAATTACAGTTATGAAGCAGCAACAGACATTATTTTATGGGGATGGGGGTCCCCACAGTATGAGGAACTGTAATAAGGGGCGGCAGCGTTAGGAAGGTTGAGAACCACTGACTCGGAGAGAGGTTTTTGGGTGTGTGCTGTTCAGGAGACTGTGGGAGTCTGTCCTTTTGTTTCCTTGCTATGAGGTGACCCACTTTGCTCTGCAGGTGCTCTCACCACGATATGCTGACACCCCAGTCTGATATCTGGTCATAGGCCAGAGCCCAAACAAAACTTTCTACTTGTTAGTAGCTGGCCATCTCAGGTAATTTTAATAGTGAACAGGAAGCTGACTAAAGAATATTATTACTGAGGCTGGGAATTTTTCTCTACTTTTATCTGTTAATGATTTTAGGACTCACAAGATCATATATTAATAATACAATAGGAACACAATGCCATGCATTATGGTTGCAAATATAACTGCTACTCATACATAAACATGCTTAAAGTCTGAGCTAAATAAATGTTACTCTCTGTGGAGGCATGAATAGGTTTGGCCCCGACAGACGTGTTTGAAAGCTTGGCCCATGGGGAATGCCATTATTAGGAGGTGTGGCCTTGTGGAAGTAGGTGTGGCCTTATGGAAGGAAGTGTGTCACTGGGGGTGTGGGCTGTGAGGTCTCTATGCTTATGCTCCACCCAGAGTGGCATTTCAGTCCCCTCCCGCAGAAGACAATCTTCTGGCTGCCTTTAGATCCAGATGTAGAACTCTCAGCAACTCCGGCACCATGTGTGCCCAGATGCTGCCATGCTCCCCACTATGACCATAATGGCCTTAACCTCTGAAACTGTAAGCCAGGCCCAATTAAATGTTGTCCTTAGCCGAGTGGTGGTGGAGCATGCCTTTAATCCCAGCACTTGGGAGGCAGAGGCAGGTGGATTTCTGAGTTCGAGGCCAGCCTGAACTACAAAGTGAGTTCAGGACAGCCAGGGCTACAGAGAAACCCTGTCTCGAAAAACAAAACAAAACAAAACAAAACAAAAACAAAAACAAAACAAAACAAAAAAAGTTGTCCTTTAGAAGAGTTGTCTTGGTCATGGTGTCTGTTCACAGTAATGGAAAGCCCAATTAAGCCACTCTTTAATATGCAGATGTGTTTTATGACTTTTTAAAATGTTTTATGTTTTAAAATGGCATTTACCTATTTTGCATATGCATATAAGTTCATGCATATGCATATGCATAATGGAGGTGGGACCTATGGACTTGAGGATAACAGGTAGGAGTCAGTGCCTGTGTCTGCTTCCTCTGTGGGTCCTGGGGATTGAACTTGGGTCAGCGGGCTTGTCAGCAGGTGCCTTCACTCGCGGAAGCATCTTGCTGGCTCCCTTTTATATTGCTTTTCTGCTTAACAACGAAACCCATCTCCACAATAAAACCGTCATTTATACTTTTGTGTATTTTTTAATGCTCTTATTTTCAGAATGTCTCTAACTCTGGACCATCTGGAGTGTGTTAAGGCTCCTGGCACAGGATGAGACGACTCCTTCTCGGGGTAATTAGTCAATGTGCTTTTCGTCTTTGTTTACTCATTTGCCGGGATGCTCTTTACTGTACCACGCACCACCTTCACATGGCCGTCCGCCTCGGTCTGCTCACCCTTTGAGCCTGTGCCACCCCCAGGATTTTAAAACAGGAGCTTTCCAGTACTCTGGAATCTTCTAGGGCAAAACTTCTCAATTATCAAAAGAGAAAAAGGAAGAAAGAAAAGGTCACTGGTCATCTCCGTCTCTCATGTTTATTTTTCCAGATGACCCTGAGAATCATTTTAAGTCATGAAAGCACATGGTAACTTCAGAAAAATGCCTTTTTTTTTTTTGCAACAGCCCCTCCCCCATCCATCTGCATGAATATGGATTTCCTCATGGTTTGCATTTCTGTGGTGGGTGACGCTGCTCTCCAAGCAAAGTTTGATGCCCACACTGCAAGTGGAAATTTGGGGCTTGAATTTCTCTCAAGGGCTAGAATTATTACGGAGGGAGTCTGAGCCAGTTTGAAACACATGGCCCCCCAAATGGGTGAGCGAGCACAAAAGAGTAGACTTCAGAAAACCAGGACTTTCAGTGTTTAAAATGCCCCATAAATTCTTCTGGAAGTGTTTCTCTAACTGACTGCCTCGCATTAGCATGAAGAATCCTTGGTGGAGAACATTAAAAAGACAGAGCTAGCATTACAGCGTCATTTGCCACACGTTCTCCAAGTCGCCATTAATCCGGCCTTAGTGGTGACTAGTAAACCATGGTTACGCATTAGGCATCATTTCGTCCCATTGGCTTCCCTGCTCCATTTCACAGATGTGCGGAAATAATGTCTGGCTTCAATTTGTGTCTGAGAAGGGGGCGTACATGCACTTTTTCACTCTAGGTTTATTTTTATAATAAACAAGAGCAAATGGGGGTGTGCCATGGGATGTGGTCAGTCAAGTTCCGTGTGACCTCAGAATTTGTACTAGAAAACAACTCCAGTTACTGTGTCAAAGGTGAGTTTCAAAACAACAGGAGGAAATGAACTCCTCACCAGGTCTAACCAGACAGCTATACAAGGAGCCAAGATGCTCGGATCAGGAGGCACCGAATGGGTCATCTACTCCCTGCATAAGAGTTTGAAGCCAGGAGGGACCGTGTGCCATCCAGCCCTTCACTCATGTCACACTAGGATGTGACAGTCGGTTGTGCTGGTCTGTCCTTGGGAGCTCAAATACTGGGCCAAGTTAAGCCCCTACTCAATGCTTGCCTGATCAGCGACTGAATATTAAAAAAAAAAAAAAAGAAATCAAACAAATGAGTCAGAAAGCATCTTGAAGCCAAATATGGAGGCTCAACACCTATAATCCCAGCACTTGGGGTACAGAGAGAGGCAGGAGCTCTAGATCAAGTTCGAGTTTAGTTATATAGTGACTTTAAAAACAGTCAGGATTGTCTTTGATCCTATCATGAAACAAAATAAAACATAATCAAAACAAAACCCAATAAACTAACAGAACCCTTCCCAAAGACGAACAATAGTGTCAAAACAATAGTGTCAACACAAGTGTCTATCTGGACACAAGGTCTTTATTGCCATCAGTCCTTTGGACATCTCAGGTTATCTGTTCTGTTTGCTGACAGGAAACGGTTGCTCAGAGACACAAAGAAATTTGCCCAAGGTTAAACAGCTGCTAAGAACTGGGGCTAGGGGCCAGAGAGAGCACAGCCCAATCTGATAACCTGGGCCCATTTCCTGGGAGCTACGTAATGGAGGGAGAGAGCTGACTTCACTAGCTGACTTCTGGTCTCCACACATGTATCAGAACCTGTACACATGCACACAGACACTAAATGAATGAACCAAGGAATAATGGAACTAAAAATAAAAAATAAGAATTAGGGAAGAAAATTCAGAGATAGTACTTGGTGAAAGATACCGTTAGCTTCCCAACAGCCTGTCAAAGGTAAGGACAAATGAACCAGAGACCCAGTGGATCAGCTACTGCAAGGCCAACTGAAGGCAGTGTTAGCCCTGGCCTTGTCAGAGGCTGTCAGGGGGTTAATTGCGACTGGCTTGAGTGACACCCGAGAGCTCTGTAGAACCTAAATCCTGGGCGTGTCTGTGAAGGGAATATAGGTCTGTGGACAACCTATAGGAAGGGAATGTGGGAGCAACAAAGGGAAAGAAAGCACAGGCCTGCTCCTCAGTGATCCCTGGCCACTATGAAGTAAGCAGCCTCCTGTCCCATGGGCTCGTATACCCATAATGCTCTTCTCCACCAATACTCAGAAAGGAAGAAAGAAAGAAAGACAAAGCTGACTGAGCCAAGACCTCAGAAACCAGAAGCCAAAATAATTCCTTCTTCTCTTAAGCTATTTTTTCATGTACTTTGTCAGAGTACATGAGAAACTGACTAACAGACTGTTCTAGGATAGCCTATACTAACAGATAACCTGCATACTGCTCTGGGAGAGCCTATGCTATCCCACAGAGAGCCTGCATATTTCCAACCAAGAGGGGTCTTTGAGTAGACTTGATTAAGCATGAATTCTGCTCCCCTCCCCCGAATAGGACTGTGATCCGTAAATAGTGTTGTGAAGATGTACTCCAGGCCCATGTATTATAAATGCACTAAAGCTATGCATGGATTTGAGAAAAAAATCTCTATCACATAATTCTTGACTATGGCCCAGAGGAAATAAGAGTTTTTGACAGCCATCCAACAATCTGGCATCTGTGTTTTCTATGGTGAGCAGGGAAAGTTTCCAGAAAGTTCTTGAGCAGATTTCTGAGAACATTCACATTTTTTCTTTCAAGGTGTAAGTGAAAGATTTTAAGCTTCCCAACCTGGGTGACTGCAAAAGGATGGGCCGAAAGGGTATCTGCACCTCCTTAAATGAAACCATGAGCTCCCAGAAGGTAATTACAGGGAAGAAGCTGAGATGGGGCTCCTCAACTCCCAAGACCCCACTCCATTCTCCCAGGGATTGCTAGCTTTGGGCAGTAGGTCACTGTGGGACTTCCTAGCACTCCCTGGTCCCCGCCCAGGGCACACAAGCCAATCAGAGGAGAATCCAGTGCCCCCAGGTGCCCTTCTTATGTCTAGAACGATGGGATATTGTGGCTCTCTCTGTCCTCCCAGATTGTCGGCTGATATCTGTCCATGAGAGCAAAGAGAACAGTCAACAGAGAAGTGTTCGAAAGCCCTGTGAGTAGGTGTGCTGAGGAAGAGACCCTGGGACCAGCTGCAGGGAGGCAGATCAACTTTACTTGGGGTTTTCGAGTCTTACATAATTTTGAGGGATGGGGAGTGGTTGGGGTAAGAACATCCAGGATGGGCAAAGGTCATTCATTGGCTGAGGGCTTAAGGCACAAGCATTATCATGGGAAAGCATTTCAGGACTCTCCAGTGCTAGCTGAATGGGTTCTTATTGGGAGCAAAGTTGAACTTGTAATTTAACTAAGGTTATGTGACATTCTGCATGTAGAGGCATGTGGGGGCTTTCTGAACTCCCCAGTAAAGGTCAGAGAAGGGGAAGCCCTGTCAATGAAGGGTATCCTCCAGATAAGACTGAGCCCCAGAAGGCTAGCCATCCAGACAACGGCAGACTTCCACCTTAATTAGCAGGGTCTTCTCACAGGATATCACAGATGTAAAAGCTCATCTGTTCAGAAACGAGCTGCTACACTAAGGTGTGTCTGTGAACCAGTGGTCCCTTCTCCTTGTCTCTCAACACCACTACATCTTTAGCAAGAAGTAAAATTTACCAAAAACAAACAAACAACAACAACAACAATGCAAAATTATATAGGAGGAACTTCTGAAACAAAGCAATTTCAGAAGAAACAACAGAGTTCAAAACAGGCCCTAAGTAGCCCAGGCTAGCCCACAAGAACCTGTGCTTCCACTGCTACAGTTCTGGGTCTCAGCTTCTTCTAAACCTCCCTGAATAGGAAACCAGCACAAGGTGGTCAAAACAGTGTCAGGAGTCGCATTCATAACAATAATAAAAAGTCCTCACCAACTTTGACACACAGCTGAGACACTGTTTACTGAGACAGCGAGAACTCAGGAAAGGGGCAAATACTTTTCAGCCTTTAGAACAAAACATGGAGCCTTTGATGTTGGCATATTGGCTTCTTTCTTTGGGGTGAATTCTGGGTAGGTTTTGTTTTGCTTGTTTGATTTCCTGCAAGCATTTTGTGCTTCAGATTAATATGACAACTGAAGCTTGTGTTATTGGGAGAGATTCTGGCCCTCTGTGCCCAAAGCACAGACTACTGAATATATCATTAAGTGAATTTGAAAGTGACTTGGACCTTTTTTTAGGAGGAACTCTCCAAATGTGTTTCTGCCTTCTCCAGGCCTGGCATTCCTGTCTCTGATGGTATTAAGCTGAAGCCACAGGCATGTAGAAGTTGCGGGTAAACCAGTGAAACCCTAGGTTGAACAAGACATGGCACTGGTCACATTAGATATTAAGCTGAGCCAGTGGGTGTGGATGCTTGAGTAATTTTCCCACCAAACCCTTTCCCACTGACCCCCATCACCTTTGAAAAGTAAACTGTTGAAAGGTGGGAGACAGCAGATGTGAAAATGATCATACAGTGTCCACGTCATGTGGGTACTGTGTCTGTGTCGATACTAAGGACTAAGAATGAGTGGAAACTGTAGAGTCCCCCCTCCCCCCCCACCCGCCCCGATCACCACAGCACCAAACATGACAGAAGTCAGATGCTCACAAGAAAATTTTCAGTCTTGAGATGAAACAACATGAACAGCATTTTACAACAATTCACAGTTCCTTGAAGAGTAAGGGCTGGCAGAAATTTTAGGCTGAGCAGGAGGATCTGTTTAGCAGAAACTTCATCACGGATCTGATTTACGTTTTATGAGGAATTAAGTTACAGGGTTTTTTTTTCCTTTTTAAAACTCTGGACCATTAAAACCAACCATTCAGCCAAAAATGTATTTGGAATTTAACATTTTCTTTTGGAAAAACATTTTTAAAAGTGATGAAATCCGGGCACTAAAGAGCTGTGAAACTCTATTTTACCAATATGGTGGGGCCTACCTTCAACCAAAGCAAAGTTAATAATAATATGGTCTAAGATCAAGGCTAATAGCACATGCAGCTCAGTATCTACTTATAGATACTCTGGGAGTCGTGTGGTCTTTGGTGACAGCCATTGGGGCTGATTCCGAGTTGGTAAAAGTAAGCTAATCTTCCATGATCGATGCCAGAAACCAACTCACATGCCCTATTATACTTAGGCAAACAATATCCTATGCTATAATGTGGAAATCTAGAAGTGTGGGTGAGCCAAGACATCACCCTGAATAAACACAAGACTTCGTCACCACTAGGAGCATCAGGACTCGAGTCTGGCTCTAAGAAGATGGCCTGCCTCAGTCCATCAGTTGGTTCTGACTGAGAGCCAACCCCAGACTCCTCCAGGTAGTTTTCTGTCAGATTGCGCCAGGCTGGGCCTGGTTTACCTGGTGTTTCGGTAGCCTATTCCTCAGTGAGCCTACCTGACAGGGCTCACTGTCAGGTAGAGAGATGGGCAAGTGGACAGCACTTTACCTCACAGGACTGGGAATCCTGAGCCAGTAGGAGAAGTTATGTCAATGTTTATCAGATAAGCTCTGAATCCCCCACCCCCTTCCCATGCCCCTCAAAGATCACCTCAGATGAACACTTTTGTGACTACAATGAAAACAAGTTGTTAGGAAAAAAAAAAGACTGTGGTCTTGTCAGATCACCATGTAGGTTCCCAAATGTTGAGTCTCAGTGTCTGCTCTTGTCTCTACGTGGCCTGGCAGTAGGCTGCTTACGACCTGGCACCGTTCCATGTCCTTACACTTTGGGTCACAGCGCTTGGCTATGGCTTGGGTCACTGCAGACACAAAGGCCCCACTGGGACATGCTCCGAGAGACGAGAGCACCATTCCTCCCGTGACTCCTGGGTCAAGTGACAGTTTTCCCAGCCACACCAGAGGGACAGGCCCGGCCAGGGAAACGTTCCTCTCCTCCCCCATTGAGCTTCTTTCTTTGACTCTATTTTCCTTTCAAACTCCTTTCTGGATAAGCGCAGGAGACTCCAGCAGCCCCAACACCCTGGCTCATATGGAATATATTTAGAGAGGAGGAAAACTCTGATGGTTATATGATTTTGAATTGGCTCGGACGCAGTGTGGCTGGAATTTCAGCGCTGGCTTTTGTTTATGTTTGTCATGACACATTGGTTATAGAAGCTGTTGCTACTGCTACCCAAACAGTTGTAGCCTATACCCTTCGACGGTTTGGCCTTCTCCTATACGTTAGCTGACTGGCAGTGCTCATGCAGCCAGGGCCTCAGCTCTCTTGCTTGGAAGCCTTCACCTTGGCCCAAGGACATTCACAAAGACATTTCTCCCAAAGGAACATGTGGCAGCCAAGGACACAGAAGGATCTCTTCTCATCAGACTCAACTAATATGGTATTTCTGATTAGCCATGATCTCAATACACACACACACACACACACACACACACACACACACACACACACACAAAGTTTGTTTGAAACAGTTTTTCTCCATATAGCCCTGGCTGTCCTGGAATTCTCTCTATAGACCAGGCTGGCCTTGAACTCAGAGATTAGCCTGCCTCTATTTCCAGAGTGCTGGGATTAAAGGCATGCACCACCACTGCCTGTCAGCCTATAGTCTTAAGAGTTATCTTTCTTCATCAGTTTTTTTAACTTACAAGCCTTCTAAAAGAGACCTTGAACATGGCACCAATATGTCTTCTAGTGATTCAAACAGTAGCTGAGTCCATGTCTAAATATGTTCACATCACTGTGGTGAAATATATGACAGAAGCATATTAAGAAAGGGAAGGCTGACTTGTCAGAGGGTAGCACAGAAGGCATGCAGGTGCTCACCATGGCAGGGACATGCAGCAGAGACCCTTCACATCATAGTGGATCACCAAGTGGGACTAGCTATAAGCTTTTAATAGCCACTAGTTCCACCAGCTGCTGGTACCACATAAAGGGCCACAGCTTCCCAAAGGAGCAGCTACTACCTGGGGACTGAGTGTTCAAAACAGAATACCATTCGGATCATTTCAGATTCAAACCATTGAGGAGCCTCTTCAAAGAGCTTAGGGTCCCACTAATGAATGGGGCCTTGAGCTGGCTTGTTTTATTTCTGAAACTTTGTCTCTACTTCAAGGCATGGCTGCTGATGGCAACACTTTGAGTTTGTTCACAGCCTCCTCTGGCTGACATTTCATGAGAGAAATGCCTGTAACAGATCAAGTCAGGATCTATGATCGCAAAACTGGCTCTAGAACATTCCTATCCAGAGAGTAGGGCTATCTATCGGAAGATAGATCCAAAGACTTGACCACATGCCTGCACTTCGCCATCATGGAAAGAGTCTCTAACATGGCAGAATGCAATTCTAACTTCATAACAGACTGCAGAGTCACAAGACAGAGAGGTGGAGAAGGCTGTTTGTGTCAGATTTTCACCAGTTTCTGACAGATAACGAGCAGCTGGAGGCATGCATCCTGCTGGTGGACCTGAAGGCTTCTGGAGTGTTGCAGGAGCGCTAGCTCACCTATTACCATCCCTGGGAGACCAAGGAGTGACAGCATTAGGTGTCCCAGTAGGAGATCTGGGCACGAGACTGGCGGTCTAGCTATGAAACAAATTCTTTCCAAGGCTGTGTGTGGCCATGTGTCTTGTAGTGCTTCTCATTTCCCTCAGGGAACATTCTTCACTGCATTCTGCACTGGGGAGTTACAAGCTAAGGGCTTTGCAAACCCAGAGAGGAAAGCAGGAGAGATGCAGGCTAAAATACAAGCTATCCAGTGACCAGTGCAGTCAGGGTAAGCTGCTGTTCTGTTCCCATAGCAACAACCAGACGTCTGTTCCACTTCCCTACTATATCTTGCTTCCCTTCTCATCCCCAAAACAGATGTGTGCAGGGTTTCCTAGTGGGGGAACTCATCAAGCTCAAGAGGAAATGACATCTGTGACAGTTACAGAAGTGACATCTGTGGCAGTTACAGAAGTGTTCCCAGGGAACACGCCACGGTTGCCCAATCACTTTACATCACCTTATGTCAGGACCCAGGAAGACTCCCACTAGAAGGTGCCTCAAGTCTACCTTCTCTGCCACAGCCAGACGTCTAAGGATGATCTCCATCACCAGAGGAAAGCCTCCAGACTGATAACGGATGCCCAGACCAACCAATCATGCTGTCCAAAGGAGCGCATGGCCAGCAGAGAAGTGGGTGGCATAGGGAATGAAGGACAGGGTGTGACGATGACCTTCCTAGATTGAACAGCTTCAAGACACCAATGGAAAAGTTAGATCATAAAAAGTGAAATTTTTAAAGGAGGGAAAGAGTCAAAGAGATAGGAAACAAAAAGAGGGAAAGAAAATAACGAACAAAGAGAAGAAATATCTAGGATTCAGTGGTTAAGAGCACTGACTGCTCTTCCAGAAGTCCTGAGTTTAATTCCCAGCAAACACATGGTGGCTCACAACATCTGTAATGGGATCCAATGCCTTCTTCTGGTGTGTCTAAATAGAGCGACAGTGTATGCACATACATTAAATCAATCAATTAATCAATCAACCAATCAATCAATGTTTGTTAGAAAACAAAAAGAAGTTTCTAGGGGTCTGGATATCTGATGGGAAAATGCTCATAATAAAATCACTAAAGAGGGGCTGGCAAAAGGATTAGGAGCACTGGCTGCTCTTCCAGAGGACCTGGGTTCAATTTCCTGCACCCACATGGTGGCTCACCACTGTTGGTAACTCCAGTTCCAGGATCCCACATCCTCACACAAACATGCAGGCAGAAAACCAATGCTCACCAAATAAATAAACAAAAAAAAATTAAAATCACTAAAGAAACAAGAAATGATAAACAGGGCTGGAGAGGGGAAGGAGATAAAGGTGGTGGTGTGTGGAGTGTAATTATGAAGAAATTCACATAGGCCAGGTCAGTGACAGAGACAGGCAGCCAACACAAGACTTCTCAAATACTCGTGCACTGCCAGGAGCTGACTGGCTGCTAACAACCAGTGTGTGTGAACAACCCTTCCAGGATGCTGAAACACACCTGCCACCAAGAGGCAGGCCTTGAGGAGTTATTAGGCCAGGGGGAGGGATTAATGCCATCATTTGGGGAGTAGGTAAAAGCAAGATTGGCAAATGGCTCCCCATAAGTCAGAGGGCATTAGCCCCCTTCCTCCCTGTCTTAGTCACTGTCCTACTGCTGTGAAGAGACACCAGGACCAAGGCAACTGTACTAAGAGAAAGCACTGGCCTGAGGGAGTGCTTACAGTCCTAGAGGGTAGTCCATTCTTATCGTGGTGGGAAGCATGGCCGCATGCCAGGCGCTGGAGCAGTAGCTGAGAGATACTGATCTGTAGTAGGAAGAGCGAGAGTGAGAGAGGGAAGGGGGGAGAGAGGGGGGAAAAGGGAGAGGGAGAGAGGGAGAGGAGCGAGAAAGAGGGAGAGGAAGAGTTAGTGCATGAGAGAGACAGAGAGGCAGAGAGAAGGGGTGGGGGGAGAGCACGAGAGAGAGAGAGAGAGAGAGAGAGAGAGAGAGAGAGAGAGAGAGAGAGAGACACACACACACACACACACACACACACACACACAAAGAGGGAGAGAGGGAGAGAACAGGGCCCAACAAGGGTTTTTGAAACCTCAAAGCCCAGTGATACACTTCCTCCAAGGCCACACCTCTTAATCCTTCCTAAACAGAGCCATCCATTCTTACTCAAATCACCACCTTCTCCTCCCTGTGCTCTTGACACCTGATCCTTTCTGTACAAGGTGTCCCTAAGTGTCCCTCAATAGACATGGCCTCGCTCCCTAGGACTTCCAAGCCTCTAGAACCACAAGCTCGGTAAACCTGTAGTTTTCATAATTGACCCAGTCTGAGGTATCCTGTTAGAGTAGCAAAATATGGAATAGAACACCCCAACTCCACCATGCACCTTGTATTATTAGGAGGTAATGCAGGGACACCTTACAATAGAATGAAATACCAGCTCCATGGGGAATGGATTCTCTCTCTCTCTCTCTCTCTCTCTCTCTCTCTCTCTCTCTCTCTCTCCTCTCCTCTCCTCTCCTCTCTCCTCCCTCTCTCTCTCCTCTCCCTCTCCCCCCTCTCTCTCTTACACACACACACACACACACACACACACACACACACACACACAATTACAATGAAAGTAACAGAGCAGAGCTAGCTGTGTGGGAGCTTCTAAGAAATGAACTCAAGCTTCAGCAAAGGGTGAGGAATTCTGAGCGGAAGCTAAGGGTGGCAGGGGGCGGGAGAAAGAACATCTGACAATCCTGAAATGATATTAAAACAATATTGACGCAACATCAAGATTTGATAAGTAGAAACAAATCTCTGTATTTTCTTTTAAAGAAAGGCACTAATTAATTCCAGAAAGAGCAAGATCTGTTGCTTGAAGTCAACCGTAGCTGTGATATACTAGTGCGTAACTGTGATATACCGCTCCGGTTGTCAGCGAACCCCGGCGGTGACGTGGATGGGACTGTGAAGCCAAAAATGCATGTCGTATTAGGAGGTGGGGGGTGGGGGGAGAAGTAGAGGAAAGGGTGATGGGATAAAAGACCTAAATAACATCTCATGTAAATCACTCAAGACGAGGTAGCCTGTGCACGCTAGCAGTAAATGGCATGGTGGTCGGAAGACCCAAGCGACCACACCCAAGGTAGATGGCAGGCCTGCAAAGCCAAGGCTCAGGTGCGAAGCCGAGTCTGAAGGGAGGCTGGAACAGGAGAGGCTGATTCCTAGTGCACATCGTTTTGATAGTATTGGGTCTTAGATAAGGGTCTTAGAACCACTTTAATGAATAGTTCAAAACAAGAAGGTAAGACTCCAGGCAGGAATCTGTGCTTTGATACGAGGTTCTGGCCATGTCTGCTCGGCCAAGCATACATTGGAGGCGAGGACCCTAAGCTCTCACTGTCTTCTCATCATCAGGGCCACGCTGATTCCTCTGCGGGTTTGTGGAGAAGAGACAAATGTGCGAGACATGGTCCGCGTGGCACCGCAGGGCAGGCGGTAATGCCAGTGTCTGACTTTTTTTTTTTTACTGTGCCCTTTTATGGTTCGGCACTAGACAACTTTGTAACACTAGACAAACTAGGGCACTGTAGCCGACAGAAACTTCTGAGGGCCTACAAAAACACAGACCAAGAAATGATATGTCTACTTGCAAAAGATTTGGCTAGAAACAAATAGAACGTTCGCTGTACAGCGCTGAGTCAGACAGAAACCGGGGTAGGGAGCTGCGCCACCCTGGCCTGGACCGGCCCGCCTCGCCTCCACGTCTCTGAGCTTGGAGCTCTAAGCAGAGCTGGTGAAGGGGTGAAGCCACAGCACAAAGACAGCCCTCGAGTTCTTGTCAAGGGCCTATCTGCGTCACCACAATGAGGCATGGGAAGACAGAGGCATCGTGGTGTGGGCCATGAATGGCAGAAGACCAGGAAGGCCTTATGAATATCAGCTGCCCACCTCCAGGGTCAAGTCTAACCTTGGCTGGTGCTTTAGAAGTGAGGCAGCTTTGTAAATAAGCAGGGAAGTCCACAATTGTAACATCTGAGGGGTAAAGCCATCCCTTAGTCATAATACCATACAGTGCAAAGCATGCGATTTTCAGTCTGATTGAAAACTACTCGGGGGTGGGGGGCATTACATTCTACAGCATGGACAGCTGCGATCTCCTCCGCTTCCTGGTCGCCATTAGACAGCTTTCACTAGGGGAAACGGTTCCTGAATGGGGAAACTTCCCCCACCCTGGTCTTGGAACACTGTAAATTAGGAAGGCACGCGGGGGTGTGCATTAGGGTTTCTTCATAAGGGAAAATTGGGACCCAGAAGAGCTTGAAGCCCAGGGCATGGAGGATGTGTTAGAAGAAAGTGGTCCAAGAAGAGGATTCCAGGGTTTCTAGAGGACCAGGCCTGGGGAGAGAGGCAGTTCAGGGCTAGGCCAGGGAGGATGGAGCAGACAGGGAATCCTCACCACTGGGCAGAGGAATTTTCGAGGTCATCGGCTGGTACATAGAGAAGGAGAGGGAAATCCCAGAAGTCACTGCCAGGCACACAGGACCAGGGGAACTAACGCGCAGGCAGGGACGCTGGAAGGACGTCGAGGGAGAAGAACTTCCGGTGGACGCAAGCGAGAGCCTTTCCAGTCAGAACAGGAAGTGGGCAGGGCAGCACACGGATTCCAGTACTGGTCCTGAGACTGGTGTGGGTGACACAGGTCTATGTTACATCGCAGGAGGGGTAGAGGCTGTGGTCTTGTACAGACTGAGGCAAAGAGAAGTGTCACCGAACCTGAGAGGACTCTGGGCTCAGCTCAGGGAGTCAGGAGCAGCCACTGCAGGCTGCAGTAACCCACTCTGTTTTGCGTACAATGAAGCCTTCCACGCCCATGTGGCAAACTCCTACACATCCGTTAAGGCCGGGCCTGAATGCCCCTACTGGAGTCATGAGGCTCTAGACTGAGGGATCTCAGTCATGAGGCTCTCTGTACTTGGTTTATTTTTTTATACCACCCTGTCACAGGGCCGGCAAAATTCAAAACATCTAAATGTGTTTAACGTGTTCAGTAGTATTAGAAAAATCAATGTTCTCAGCTGAGTCCTTTATGTTGCCACCACTGTAGAGCCATCTCTCGGAAGACACTTTATCCTAGAGGAAGAACGGCCTTAAGGCAAGAGCACCGGACAAGCAAATGAAAACTAGGTTTGAAAACAATACCAGTCAAGGTCTGTGCTATTTCCAATAAAACAAGCAACAATAGCGGAAGCAGATAAAGCACACACAGAGAGAAATGCACCCTCCCCCGTGTGTGTGTGTGTGTGTCCCCGTTATCTAATCTTTCCTAACATATATGCCTCTAGAGGCTGCAGACACACAAGCTAGCGGCCCTATAACCTGTACTGGGCCCTCAGGCTGCAGTTACGGAGTCCTCTCAGCCCTTGTAGGGATATATTCTCTAAATCACTTCCAGGCTTCTGAGAGCAAAGACAAAGGCTCTTCCAGTGAGTGACAATTTCCTGCTATGCCCTGACACACCTGTAGGCCCTGACACACCCGTAGGCCCTGACACACCTGTAGGCCCTGACACACCCGTAGGCCCTGACACACCATCAGCTGTACCAAGCATCTCTGCTCTCTACCTCCCTCTGCCATCAGAAAGGCACCACATTTTCAAAATGGCTTGGTAAATGAAAGGAATGTGGACATTCCTTTCTTGTTTTCTTTTCTCCAGGTGCTGGGACTCGAACCCATGGCCTCATGCTGCCAGGCAGGTACTCCACCACCGGACTGTGCCCTCAGACCTGTGGTTTTATTATATAAACTTTACTTTGACCACAATCATCCTCGGGTCTTCTAGCTCTTGCCTTCAGTGAAGACACACTGTGAACA
The DNA here is from genome assembly GCA_964023405.1 of Apodemus agrarius. Taxonomy (NCBI): domain Eukaryota; kingdom Metazoa; phylum Chordata; class Mammalia; order Rodentia; family Muridae; genus Apodemus; species Apodemus agrarius. The sequence continues at coordinate 26,378,016 of OZ030027.1, read as the reverse complement.
AGTAACAACCATGAGCCCACGACGGTGAAGAGGCTATTTTAGAAGGACTCGGCCTTGTGGTGTTTTGTGGTGGCTCTGGGAGCTCAGGCTTGAATGTCACCTCTGTTACATGGGACTTGTTAACTGGGTGGGTGGCACAGCCCCTTCCAAGCCAGGGCTCCTTGTTTAGAAAAGGAAAGGAAGATCTGCTTCCCCAACTCAGAGGATTCACTCAAGAGTCCAGCAAGGCTGTCTGTATGGAAGTGCCGTGTGAGCCTTTGAAATGCTATGCACATGATCCGTCTTTAGACGCTGTGGCTGGCTTTGCGAACCAGGACCACACCCAAGGAAGTTAGGAGTCTGCTTGTTTGAGCTTGGATAGGTACACATAGACACATATACCCACAGAGAGAGATACACACACAAAGATACACATATGCACAAACACTCATATACACACACAGACACATACATACAGATACACATACACACACTCATATGTAGACACACAGAGACACACAGACATATACACACAGACACACACACAGACACACAGATACACACACAGACATACAGATACACACAGACACATACATAGACACACACAGATATACATACACACATGGACACACTCATATACAGACACACACAGAGACACACACAGACACAAACACTCATATATAGACACACGTATACATACAGTCACACACAGATAAACACACAGACATACACAGATACCCAAGCACATACATAGACACACACAGAGACACATATATAGACACACACACACACATACGCACATGCGACCCACAGTTAATATTATTAGAATCTGAGCTAATGAAAACTATCTGGAGAATATGGATAGGAGATGAAGCACCAAAGGAGAGGGATTGTATTATCAGCAATGATAATTATCTAAAGAACGTCATTGGCTTCTGAAGATAGATTCATTTCTTCTGGCATTATTAAATTATTTTAAGGTTCCAGTATTTTTCTAAGCTTTTAGGTCAGCAGCAATAGAAAGTATGAAATGAAAAATGGAAATGAAAGTTGAAAGTCAGCACCTGTTTAATATGGGTATTTTAGAGTTGTAGATAGGTGTGTTCTCACCTAACAGTATATGCACATGTGTGCAGAAACACCACATGGAGACTAACTGGAGATAAAGATATTTGATTGTGAACTCTTACATCTCCAATACCAGTGGCTCCCATAAAATGCAAGTTAAATGTCTAAAATTAGTGACATTTCAGGTTGTTTGAACTGGTCCCCTAGCTCGCATATCTATGTTCAGACAGTGAGGAGGACTCAGCTCTGCAAGCGCTGTTTTGACTGGAAACCCTGGTTATCCTAGAGAACATAGAGCAATGCTGCCCCCTGCTGGAGAAAGGCTAACAGTGCATTCATAACATTCTGATAGATGTTTAGCTAACTCGCAAGACCATGAATCTCCCTTTAATTAAATTCATCAACATCATTATCATCATCATCATCATCATCATCATCATCACCATCACCACCACCACCACCACCACCACCACCACCACCACCACCACCACCACCATCATCATCATCATCATCATCATCATCATCATCATCAATATTTAGGCATGTGTTATCTATTAAATAGCAGGCACAGTGCAAGACCCAAAACTCAGCACCAGTTAAGGGGATTTGACCCAAGTCAAATCGCAATGGTGGACTTCATTTCAAAGTCCTAACATTTCTGGTAAGAGTTCAGACAGTTTGAGCAACTCCCTGGTGACTCGGATGATCTGTGCTCTTTACCCCATGGCTAGGCGTGTCAGTGTGGCAGTGTTTCCAGTTAACATCCTCCCTCGAGAAACATGAAATTCACCTGGAGAGACGGCTTCCCCTTCTCCTAAGGCGGAAATACAGAGGTGGCCCATAGTCACAGCTAAGACGACCCCTCCCCTTTCTCTTCACACAGTCTTGCTCTTCCCACTTGACACACACACTCACACACACATACACACACACTCACATACACTCACACACACACTCACTCTCACAAACACACTCACTCACACACACACACTCATACACACACTTACTCTCACAAACACACTCACACACACTCACACACACACTCACACACACACTCACACACACACACACACAGCCCACCCCTCTCATCTGCCTTCCTTCACGCTTCCTCCCTTTCTGGCTGAAGAAGTCACTGCAGAATCTAAAGTCGGGTTTTCCCACAGCTATGCGGCACGATAGCTTGTCACCGGATGCTCAGTGCATGTTAAGGACTGCGGATCCTGCCCTTTAAGTCTTCCACCACCCTTTAAGGTGGGTCATATTTATGCACATACAGATGGGGAAAGCTGAGGCTTCAGGTTTCGTACCTTGGCAAGGCAAGACTGTTAATAAATGAGGATGTCTCCTAGAAGCCTTTGGTTAATCACTATGGTATATTCTCTTTTTTGATGGACATAGAAGGCACGGTGAACGGAGACTAGAAAGAACCAGCCGGGACATCTTTGCCTTGATCACCCCAGTAGCAGCAGCCCCAGGGAAGAAGAGATTCTGCACAGTGAGCCCTCTCTAGCCTGCAGTCTAGACAGGGATAGATGGTCTCCATCGCCACCCTGAGGAACTGCAGACCATCCAGGACTGTGAGAGGACTGTGTGAACTGCAGGTTGAACAGGGAACTCACAAGCACACTGTATAGGACATTAGATCTCAGTGAGACAAACCCTAAAGATCACACAGTGAGGATGTCTCTATTCAGGTTACAGTCTCAGCCACGACAGAGAACATACCAGGAGAGCTTCCTAACTCAGCACGGCACTCTTTCATCAGAATGACTTTTTAAACAAAATAATTATCCATTTATTTTATTTTACATATATATGTGATATATATGTCTATGTTTAATATATAGTTTTATGTATATGTATATATATACACACATATATGTATATGTATGTGTGTGTATATATATACATATATATGTATATATGTGTGTATGTGTGTGTATGTATGTATATATATACATACACACACACACACACACACACACACACATATATATATATATATGTGTATATATATATATATATATACTCACACCAGACAGACCAGAAGAGGGCATCAGATCTCATTACAGATGGTCCTGAGCTACCGTGTGGTTGCTGGGATTTGAACTCAGACCCTTTGGAAGAGCAGTCAGTCCTCTTAACCACCAAGCCATCTCTCCAGGCCTCAAGAATGACTTTGGTTATACAGAAGCCAAGCATTCATCATTTAGTATTTGCTTTAATTCTGTTGGACATTTCTATTGCTTGGTTGGTGAGAACTAGGATTTATCATGTGGCACACCATTTTAAATTTTTTTCTTCTAGGATATATCTAATAAAAATTGAAAAAAAATTTCTTCTATGCATCTGTTACTTCTCTCAAATGGCTTTCATTTGAATACTGCAATGCAAACTAACTCACAAACATTGTAATACTGACCAAGGGCCTCGAGGGGTGGGGTGCGGTCTAGTGGTCACTTATAGACAATGAACAAGCAAACAAATTAACTGGTGCAAATTTTGATTTGTCCTATGTCATCATTATCTATAAGATGTGTGAACATGTTTTTTAAAACAGTCCCTTGTAAATGAATCTCGTTTTCGAGGTCAGTACTTAAGTCAGTGGTTTGGAATTTATTCTAATAGTTGTCAACTGTGTTCTCAGGCCTCCCCTAAATACCTAGTGAGTTTCCCATCATGCTCCCGGGTTTACACTTGCAATGGAAATGAAACGATGAATACTGAAGAAATTCTAGTAATGGAAAGCATTTTAAACAAGGTAAAAGGATAGGACCCTTGAGTTCTTAAGCTCTTGAAGAAGGAAAGTTGTGGGTTTTACTAGGCCATACAGTTCAGTCCACTAGGTGGCGCTATTGAACAAGCCTGACTTGGTTTCTATGGAATAAGACTGTCCAGGTTGCTGGTCCCGCCAGTAAAGCCTCTATTACAGAGTCAGGTGCTCTTTGTTTTTAAATTAGCTTGCTTATTTATTTTGGCTTTTACCATCACTTCAATTCAGCTCACAGAATCAGGTCTAAGAAATATGTCAGCTCACAGTGTGCTCGGTCTGTCTGCTCGTTGGTTTTGGAAGTACTGGAGATCAAATTCAGCCCTGCTATCAGGGTAGTGAAGGGCTCAACACTGAACCAACATTTCAGGGTTTTGAGAGTTAGGGAAAGGAGACAGATATGTTAGAATTCACAGCTCAGAAGAACCACAGTCTGTCTCTTACTTTCATAGTATGGGGCTTCTTATAGAAGTGAGTGCAGACTTCTCTGGGTTGGCTTCTGTTTCTCTTTCAAAAGGGGAGAGGGTAAAAAGTAAAGATGGGGGGGGTTAGCAATATGAGTTAGGGGCATGTGATGGTCAGTTGTCATTGTAAGCCTGTTTGTATTGAGTCACCATGAGAATGTAAGTTTGGGTGTGCCCTGAAGGTGTTTCCTGGAAGGGTCAACGGAGGAGAGGAAACCATCTGCTGGTGTCCTATGGTCGGTGTCCCAGACTGAATAAAGGGGAGGAGGGCTGGCCACGGGCTTGTCCCTTCCCTGCTCTGCAGGCAGCTAAGAGAATGTGAACTTACCACTGTGACTGCAGCATCTCTAACTGTGACTGTCCCCACCACTGTGACTGCAGCATCTCTGTGACTGTCCCCACCACTGTGACTGCAGCATCTCTAACTGTGACTGTCCCCACCACTGTGACTGCAGCATCTCTAACTGTGACTGTCCCCACCACTGTGACTGCAGCATCTCTAACTGTGTGTCCCCACCACTGTGACTGTAGCATCTCTAACCGTGACTGTCCCCACCACTGTGACTGCAGCATCTCTAACTGTGACTGTCCCCACCACTGTGACTGCAGCATCTCTAACTGTGACTGTCCCCACCACTGTGACTGCATCTCTGTGACTGTCCCCACCACTGTGACTGTAGCATCTTTAACCGTGAGTGTCCCCACCACTGTGACTGCAGCATCTCTAACCAAATTAAAACTTTAAACTTATGTTTTCCAGTGCAGGGGGATCATATCCAGGCTGTGGGCATGCTAGGCTAGAGCTCTAGCATTGAGCTGCGCTATCAGCCCTAAAATTCTTGAATACACGGAAGCACCAGGAGTCTAGTGTGCCATCCACAAGAACAAGGTGGTCTGGTGGGAACAGGTAAGAGAGCGCTCCACCCCCTTTACCCATCTGACTTTTAACCCACCAATGCTTCACGGTGCAGAGCACTCCTCTGCCTGAATATAACAAGAGGTGGCTCAGGAGCCTCTGCTCAGCCCTCACCCTCTGCCTGGGGACATGGGGACAATTATTAGGGCAGAGGACCCGTTCGCTCACTTGGCCTTCGGTGTCATCATAAGGGAATAGCAGAAGACAGTGCCAAGTACCCACAGGACACAGACGTTGCTGAACTCTTGGTCCAAAGTTCATTTTGTCAAGCACACACTTCACAGCAGGAGAGAGCTAAGCGGGGGTCATAAACTGGGTTATATAGATGTAGAGCCACGATTTCTACTCAGTAACTGAGGTTAGAACAGCAGGGGTCTTGAGGATCCCTCTGTGCCAGGAGTTATTCCTGTTTTAAAGTCACTTTGCTGTGGGAAAAGATCTGGGGCACCCAAGATGCATCCTGAAGACAGAATCGCTGCCCCACACCATGTAGCCCTGAGGGGCAGCAGCACCGGGCTGCTGGAGGCTGTTTATCCTACTACACAAGAAGACCAGATATCACTGACCCCTTCAGAGGTCTTAGCCAGGTTGTTACTGCCAAACTCCAAGAGGAAAGAGCTTTAATTTACTGGTGGGAGGACTGTAGCCGTAGGTCAAAGAGTTAAGGGTGACCCAATCTCCACAGGTCTCTTCCGTTTTAGTGAGTGTGCTTGCAGATCATGGGATGGAGGCCCACCGTTTCCCAGATGCCATCCATCTGGCTGAAGGAAAGAGAAAATTAATTCCAGCAACAGCTAGCCGCGTGCCACTTTCGGTACACCTGTCACTGGAGGTTTAGATGTGCTTAAGAACAGATGTAAATGGCTTCATATCTTGCCGCTTAGCAGATGTCTGGATAAATATGTGTCCCCAAGATTCAGTCAGCCCTTTGTCCCCACCCCCCTGCCTTTCCTTCATGGGGGTGGGGGAAGAGGGAGGAGAGGAAGAGACAGAGACAAGGCAGACAGAGGAAAAGTCCACACGAGAACGCCTTCCTTTGGAGACTCTAATGTAGGGTAAGCCCTCTCTAGAGTGGCACAAGGAACTCGAGGCTCACAGTGTCTTACAGAACAGGTGTCAGCCGGGCACCATGCTGGCACCCTTCCCATTCAGGAGCGCGAACTCCTGCACGTGTCTGTCATAGGAAGGACAGAGGGAGCGCTAGTGTCAAAGCCCAGCCTCTGAAGACTCATTACACTTCTAGCTCTTCAAACTGATTCTCTGATAGGAAGACTCAGCAGGGCTCACCTTCAGGTTTTCTGGCACATTCTTACATGCAGATAAATTAGATTTTCATTTCTGAATGAGAGCGAGCGAGCGAGCGAGCTGGGAGGCTTTTTTGAAGCATCTGTCAGCGTATCTACCCAAATGGCAGAGCCCCAGTGTAGCAGGAAGGGCTCCCCCCCCACCACCAGGCAAAGACAAGTTTCCCCGGGCCCTGGGGACACAGATGTGGGTCGAGGTCCATCTGGTTGTCCGCAGTCTTTGCGAGTGTTCCCTCTGCTTGCTATTTCTACCAGGCCATATGCATTTTCTAGCACAAAGCCACAAACCGATCGGGAAATAAGTCTGCAAGGCTTGCTGTGCAGAGTAGATCACAGAGCGCGGGAAAGAGCGCGGCAAGAAATCCTCTTTCTCTCAAGCTAAATCATAATGAGAAGACAATGGCTTTCTGAAAGAAATTATATTCACAGTGACACTGTGAGCTATCCTGTGATCCTTATATTCACAGTGATACCGTGGGATATCCTGCGGTTGCATTGACTCTATTTCCCGTTTCTACTTGGGGAGCACTTGGTCTGTGAGAACAAAATCTTTCTTTTTTTGTTTTGTTCTTATTTTTTTATATTCTTTTTTTATTGGATATATTCTATATTTACATTTCATTTCCCTTTTTCTGGTTCCCTGCCCCTCAAAGGTCCCACATGCCCTTTTCCCTCCCCCTGTTCCCCCATCCACCCCTTCCCACTTCTCTGTTCTGGTATTCCCCTACACTGATGCTTTGAGCCTTTCCAGAACCAGGGTCCACTCCTTCCTTCTTGTTGGACATCATTTGGTATGTGGATTGTGTCTTTGGTGTTCCAAGATTCGTAATATCCTCTTATCAGTGAGTGCATACCATGGGTATTCTTTTGAGACTGGGTTACCTCACTTAGTATGATGTTCTCCATATCCATCCATTTCTCTAAGAATTTCATGAATTCATTGTTTCTAATGGCTGAATAGTACTTCTTTCGTTGAGGGACATCTGGCTATTCTCCCCCCCCCCCAGACAGGGTTTCTCTGTATAGCCCTGGCTCTCCTGGAACTCACTTTGTAGACCAGGCTGGCCTCGAACTCAGAAATCTGCCTGCCTCTGCCTCCCAAGTGCTGGGATTAAAGGCGTGCGCCACCACCGCCCGGCTGCTTCTGGCTATTCTTAACTGCATTTTCAGTTTGCTTCCCTATCTAATCCACTGCGGGGAGTTTACACGCTAGAGCGCCTTTGTCAGTGCAGTTGGGCCGGAGCTGCCCTGTCCCAAGCAGATCCTGCGTTAGCGCCACCACTGTTTGCAGCCAGGAGCTCCCGGGTGCGCCCAGGGAGCCACAGCCTCTGTTCGCCCCCACCATGCACTTGGGATAAGCTGCCGGGGAGCACTGTGAACACCTGTTTCTAAGGAGAGGGACTTAGTCACGGGGATGCCAACCACGGTGAGTCCATATTTCCCCTAAAGCGTGGGGTTTGGAATCAAAAATCTCATGCTTCTCCTCTGTCTTTGAAAACCTGGGGGTCAAGGCTGGAAGGCCTTACACTGGACCCTACAGGGGTGGGGTGGGGCGGGGTGGGGCTTCCAATGGCGTTACCTGGGTCTTTGTAGATGCTGAGCACACCCTTGAAGTAATGAGGTAAAAATCTTTCCAGTAAAAGCAGCACGTCTTCCAGCTCCTCCAGAATCCCCACGAGCAGGAAGTTTTCGTTCACGTTCAGCTTGGCCCGCTCCAGCGCCCACTCGCCGGGCTCCCTTGACAAGACAAGAAAGTTGCTTCCCATCAAAGACCTGGGATGTGTGGCCGCCGCCTGTGTATTCCCTGGCTTCTCTAGCTGAGGTGTTTTCACATGCGCACAAGGGCCAGGGCCTTGAAATGAGTATACACCTCTAAGTATTTGGGAGGGGGAATTTGGACAAGCAAAGGTCGCTTGGAATACCACCAACAGCAACCCTTTCCTGCCCCTGCAACCCTTACCCACTGCACAGAAACAGAGTAAAGGTTCAACAAAGTGATATTGGTGGAGGGAATCTGTAGAACTGGGGGGCACATGTGTACACTGCCCAAAGGTTAGGAAACAAAGCGAGACCTGCATTAGGGAGTGGGTCACATTCCTTGGAATAAACACCTCCATTGTAAGGAAAAAGGAAGTAACTTAACCCTGACTCCTCCCAGCAGCAGACTGATACTGATACTGATCATCAATGTAAATACATGGGAAGAAGATGCCCGAACCCAGGATGTTGATAATGCCTACAATTTGCATCATGCATAGACTTTCATGCTTCAGTTAAGCTAAGCAAAACAACATTCATAATTAAACAGAAATGAGAACATATGCCCCCCCCCCAAAATCCAACAATGTGTCACAGATTAGTCCTCCATGCAGGAACACAAACACCCTCTACTCTGGTTGATGTTTGTCCAAAGGAAATTCTCCCAAATCGCACCTCTAAAGAAACGCCCTTCTTTCCCTTCTGCAACCCAAACAAACAAAAGCAACAATGTTAATGCTTTAAAGGGACCAGATGACTGGCAGGTGCTACTGGACACTGGCTTTGATTGCTACAAACTATTGCCAGTGACTCTAACTTCATTAAATGTGTTCTACTTGGTTCTTCCATAAAAAAGGGGGGTGGGGGCTGGAGAGATGGCTCAGCAGTTGAGAGCACTGAGTGCTCTTCCCAGAGGTCCTGAGTTCAAGTTCCGACACATAATGATTCACTGTTGCAACCCTTTCTGCTCTAGGTTGTAGATGTGTGCTTAGAACAAACAATATATCTGATTTCCACTATGGTTACTTCAGTACCACCAAAAGAAGGTACTAGAAGGTACTAGGAATGCCTGTGCCTGCTCTGGGGTATGCTGCCTACCCCCCGTAAGTCACCGTGTAAGGAAAGATCTGTGTTCAAGTCAGGCCAGCTTGCTCATTAGAACATATTCTTCCTATAGCGTTGGTTCTCAGCCTTCCTAATGCTGTGACCCTTTAATACAGATCCTTATGTTGTGGTGACCCCAACCATAATTTTATTTTCATTGCTACTTTCATAACTGTAATTTTCTTACCATTAGGAATTGTAACATAAATATCTGTGTTTTCTGGTGGTCTTGGGCAACCCCTGTAAAATAGTCAGTTGACTCCCACAAGAGTCCCAACCTCTAAGTTGAGAACCATTGTGGTCTGTATCTCATTCGAAGTATCATCAAACCTGAGTGTGTGCTTCCAGGGTGTTGGACCTGATAGAGCTTGCCAGAGCAGAGATGGTGGTGGGTCACAATCACTGTGGAGGAGCAGGCTGGCCACCTGACTCTGGTCTCCACTGTCTTGTAGGGTGACAGTGACCACTGTCCTTTAGGAAGGTGAACGGATTTGGTGGGTGTCCCTGGTACACAGCAATATGTCATCGTCTCTGTTGCTTGTGTCACAGGGCCTCACACTCCCTGCCTGACACTCAGAATGGCAAATGATACTCTTGAAGAGCTGTTTCAATGATGAACTCAATCCCACGGGGCCGAGGGGCTTCCTGCAGAGGATGTGCAGAGTGCCAGTGCGGCAGGGAGCATGCCAGTTAAGCTTACCGACATCTGGGGTGCTGTCCACAGAAATACGGAATGATGTAAAACAACCTGGGGTTGGAACACTCAGGGTAGTTTTCCAGAATGCACTCGTTGATGTCCTAGGAGAGAAGACACAGCAATGAAAAGCCTTGTGGTCTTAGCTTTGCTGAATGCCATAGAATTTTTTTTTAAAAATTAATACCTTTTTACTAGAAACTTTTAGGCAGACAGATTCCCAAGAAAATGTTCCCTTTGCTTCTCAGCCTCTGTGTACACTGGCCAGGTTCATGCCCATCCTGGGCAGGTCAGGATGCGCCTACTTGGTTAAATATCCTGTATCCTCACTTCCCATAGGCTGAGACTTTTGGATGCATCATAGGCATGGTACGGGAATGTCTAATTCTCGTGTTTCACATTGGCTGGCTATCTGCCCGCCAACTGCCCATTCATGTTTATGGACTTAATCCAGCAAGTTTTAATTCTTAATGAATTTTGGATTAATCACTTGCCATTATGGCTAACCCTCTATAAGTGAGTTTCTTTATGTATGCATACATCTGATAATTATGAAGTCTCTAACAGTCTCATAAAGGGTTTCTAAACTTCAGAGAAGCCATACATGTTCTGAGGTTATATGTAAGTAAATAAACGACAGGGTTGGCGAATACAAGCACCCTATCACTTTCAAGGCAGCAGTGAGGTTCTCAGGTTTTCTGTTGCTTGAGGCTAGACACGGGTTCTGTTAGCACTGTAGGAGTTTGCAATAGCCAGGGGTGAGGTGGAAATGGAGAGGGTGGGGCTACATCAGCCCCTGCTGGAGCAGAAGGATGCAGAGGCGGGGAGTTGGCTGCTTGGATAGGAACGAGGTGACATTCCTACAGGACTCCACAAATAACCCTGCAAGGTCGACCCATGGGAAATCATTCATTTCTAGTCCAGGTTTCTTTTCTTAGACCGAGGCGCATCCTGAGGGGTTACCAGGGGTTCCACTTGAGCCCACTAGGCTGATGAATGGCGCTCATTACAGCCCAGCTAAGGAAATTCTTTGGAAGAAGCAAATAAGAGATGTCCCCAGCAGAAGGTCAAGGGCAGCACTCGGTACCCACTGTACAAAGATGCAGATGTAGACGCTCAAGACTAAGACCTTTGGGAATCAGACCCTGACCAGTTGCGTGGTTCCACCGAGGACTGACTTAACCCCCAGGGAGTCAGAGTCTCAGTGCAGTGTCTTGATCTAAAGGGGCCCCTCCGTTTCTGGGGACGAGAGAGTACTGATTTTTATATTTGCTGGATGACTTTATTATGATGGTCTCTTTGTGACGAGCTTCCTTTAACACGTACATATTGTGAGATGATCTCACAGTTTTATCTTTTTTTCCATTCCTTTAACTTTTTTTTCATTTTTTGCATATGACTTCTTTGCCTGCACATATGCCTGTGCGTCACTTGCATGCCTGGAGTCCACAGAGGCCAAGAGGAACTTGGACTCCCTGCCTGGAACTGGAGGTACAGATGGTTGTGAGCTGCCACGTGGGTGCTGGGAAATGAACCCAAGTCCTCCGGAAGAGCACCCAGTGCTCTCAAATGCTGAGCCAGTTCTCCTAACATTCCTTTTAATTTTAACGATTTACGTAGAAAAGGTTTACTCTTATTTCATCAGGACTTTTTTTTTTTTTTTTTTTGCTCAGTGTGCATAAAATCTCGAGTTCTGTTGAAATTTCCTCATACATATGACATGTGTCCCAATCCTGTTCGTCACCCACTGCTTGCTGCTTTTTCTTCCTTCCCAGAGTCTCTCTTTTGCTTCTCTTCCTCTCAACATGCACACATGTTTTGCATCTATTAAATCTAGATTCTGCCCAAGCAGGAGCAATATGCTCTATCTGGCTTTTCTTCCCCTGCTACACTGGCTTGTTTCTGTGTCCATTTAGAACTTCTTCCTCTGGGCTGGAGAGTTGGCTCAGCGGTTAAGAGCACTGACTGCTCTTCCAGAGGTCCTGAGTTCAAATCCCAGCAACTGCAAGGTGGCTCACAACCATGTGTAACGAGATCTTCTGGTGTGTCTGAAGAGAACAACTGTGTACTTACATATATAAAATAAAAATAAATCTTAAAAAAAAGAACTCCTTCCTCTAATCCATAAACCTTCTAGTTTCATATCCTATATACACACTAAGCCACATACTTACACACACACACACACACACACACATTTATATTTAAATCTACATCTTCCATATGAGAGAAAGCATGGCGTAATTTTAATCTTCCCATGTCAGGCTTATTCTGCTTGATTCCTGCTGATCTCTCCTTCCATCCATTTTCTGGCAAATGACCTTACTTCATTCTTCATAATGGCTGAATAAAACCCTAGTGTGTGTGTGCGTGTGTGTGTGTGTGTGTGTGTGTGTGTGTGCGCGCGCGCGCGCACGCGCGCGTGCGCGTGCGCGCGCGTGCGTGTGCATTTGTGCACACATGTAGGTGTATGCACATGTGTGTTTGTGCAGGCACGTGTGCACGTTTAGCATGTCACATTTTTCTTTACTCGTTTATCTACTTCTGGACCTCTATGCTGCACCAAGCCGAGGCTGCATCTCTTGGTTATTATGAAGATGTGTAGCGATGAACATGGAGGTACTCCCAGGAGGTCCCGTGGTGTGATGCTGCCTTCGACCCCTCTGAGTGTCTGCCTGTGCGCCGTGCGCTGTGTCACAGGGCAGTGCCAATTTTAGTTTTCTGAGGAACTCCACACTGACAGCTGCCGGGGCCGCGCCAGTGTGCGTTCCCATCAGCAGTGTGCAGACTTCCTCTTTCCCACATTCCTGCCATGCTGGCGAGGGTGGGGCTGGGGGTCGAGGTTTGTTCTCTTTTCTTTGCATGTAGATGATAAAACGCATAAGAGTGCATTTTTAAAAAAAATTTTTTTAAAACTTACACCTAAATTTTCTTTTAAAAAAGATTCATTTTTAGGGCCGGGCGGTGGTGGTGCACGCCTTTAATCCCAGCACTTGGGAGGCAGAGGCAAGCAGATTTCTGAGTTTGAGGCCAGCCTAGTCTACAGAGCTAGTTCCAGGACAGCCAGGGCTACACAGAGAAACCCTGTCTCGAAAAACCAAAAGCAAAAAAAAAAAAAAAAAAAAAAAAAAAGATTCATTTTATATATGAGTGTTCTATCTGCATGTACACCTAAATGCCAGAAGAGAGCATCAGATCCCATTACAGATGGTTGTGACCCACCATGTGGGTGCTGGGAATTGAACTCAGGACCTCTGGAAGAACAGCCAGTACTCTCAACCACTGAGCCATCTCTCCAGGCCCCTAAATTTTCTTTAATTGAGTGGAATGATGTAAGATACAGTCAAGTTGACTTGACTTGTTACTCTGGACCTTGAATTCTATGCTCACTGTAAAGTCCTCTACTGCCTAAGGCTAGTCCGCTTTTACGATGAGGTCTTAGGTACAGGGCTTGACTCCATTAAAAATTTCACAGCATTGGGGAAATAGAAAATATTTCAAAGAGTGCACTGAGGATAACTGGCAATTTTTTTCTACATACAAAGCTATAAGAACCTAACCCCAAAATGATTTATATATTTTTGTTGCTTATAGTTTTGGTAATTAGAGAAGGAAATCTGAGTTCTGGTCTTAGGTCTTCAATAGCTGTGTATCCTTAGCAAAATCATGATGGCCCTGAGCCTCAGTGTCCTCATTTGTAGGACATGGTGGACAGATGTGCCTGGCCCCTTAAACCAGGTTCTGTGCAGCAGAGAACTAGAAAAGGTAGCTATTCTTTGATTCAAAAATTACATGCAAATAAGTGCCCTCATTCAGCGTTTTCTGTCAATACATTTCCACCTCTCATAGAAGACGGTTTGGAGAAAGTGCTGATCTTAGCAGACCTCACTGCAGCTCCTGAAGGTACCACTTGCCAGTAGTGGGTCCTGGGCAAATATTTATGTCTCACAGGCTCAAGTTCCTCATCTGTAAAATGGGAACAATATTTGCGCACCCCCCCACCCCAATCACTCAAGTAAGATTAGAAGGTATGTATGACCTTTATTTTATCTACCATTCAGGTTTGGGATTCAGACAGACAAAGGGCTGAGGAACATATTTTACATACCAAAGCTGACCAGGCCGCCAGGTTCTCCCAGCATCCCTCAGTCCCTACTAGTTGCAGGGCCTGGATGACCTACCTATCCATCCTCTGCCATGAACTTTTCACCTAAGGATATTGGCTTTCCCTCCCCCAGAAGGTCTTCCTATATAACAAAGAAGTCTGTCCTTCCTTCCTTCCTTCCTTCCTTCCTTCCTTCCTTCCTTCCTTCCTTCTTTCCTTCCTTCCTTTCCATTCCCCTTCCCCCTCTCCCTCTCTCTCCCTCCCCTCCCCTTCCTTTACTCTCCCCCTCCCCTCCCCTCCCCTCCCCTCCCCTCCCCTCCCCTCCCCTCCCCTCCCCTCCCCTCCCCTCCCCTCCTCTCCTCTCCTCTCCTCTCCCTGTGCATGGTTTCTCTCCCTCTTCCTCCTTTCCTCTGTCTCCCTCCCCATGGTGACTTCGCTGGTCACATCTCTTGGGACCTGTAAACTAGCCCTGAGAGCGGCTTCCCAACAATCCTGCCTTATTATGTATTCTAATGCTGCTTGAGTTGACTCATTCACCCGTGGAGAGGAGCCGATCAGAGCGCTGCATATTACGCAGAAGCGTATTCCTACGCCTCCACTCACTTGGATTCCTTTTTCCTTCAGCGTTACGGATAGGATCTGCACAGCTTTAAAACAGTGACTCCTGCCACCTCAGAGAAAACAGGAAGAAAATATGCAAATATAAAGTGTATGATTTGTGTTTTGTGAAAAAATGCAGTTGGTTGGAAACAAACTAATAAAGTTGAACAAAAGCAGGGGAAATCCCCTCCCCTCCCTCACCCCTGCAGAGCTTTTGACTTTCAGCTCAGCTTACTTCCTACATGAAAGGCCAAGACGATGTAGATTAAAAAAAAAAAACAAACCTTTCTAATATAGATTTAAGAGAGATTGGGAGTGGATCTTCCCACTCTAAAATTACAGACGTTAGAGGAGAGTTCAACAGCAAAGGACCTGCAGAAGGTGATTCCTTGCGCAGGCTCTAACAGGGGTGTTAGAAATGGGAAAAGAAGGAGTACAGCAGCCCATTCTCCAAGGCGTTAGCACAGCCTTGACCCACAGACGGCCAGGGGCAGCCAGAGTACACATTTGTTGGGTTAGTCAATTTAGATAAGTGGAATGGATGTGATCTGAGTTTTATTGCAAACACCGCCTCATAAGCCTTTTATTTCAAACCTTATAAAAAAAAAGTGACCCTGACTGGAGGAATCAACTGAGACTTCTCAGAGAAGTTTCATGGACTTGCAGGGGTAGGTGGCCAGACCATCTCCCAATCCCTGCTCGGGTCCTGCCAGAATCACACCACCAGGGACACATTCCTTCCAGAGGGGGTGGAAAGTGTCCTTTGGAGCTGGTCTGCACACAGCTCTTTACAAAGTATCACCACTAGGAAGTAGCTCTTTGTTCTACTGAAAGATGCTGACACCTGTGGTATCTACTTTGGCGTCTGTGTGGTCCTCCGCACCACCTCTGAGACTCTGGCTATGTGATGGCGCCCAAAGACTGCTCTGGATAACACGGCATCTCTGCTTCTGCTTCAGTATTCCTGTGTGCTGGGGGGACTAGTACAGTGCCGCCCTGAAATCCCGGTTCGCTTTGGTTGCTCCTGTAACCAGTCTGACTGACAGCAACTCAGAAGGAGGAAAGGGTTCCCTGGCTTCCACCCCTACAGCAGAGCTGCCACTGAGGGGAGTCAGGGCGGGAATGGAAGCCTACTCAGGGCTGGGGCCAACCTGATTCTAAATGACTCAGGGTTGGAGCTTCTTGGATCCACCTAATCCACCCACTTTTCTGTCATTGTAACAAAGTACCCAAGAGAAACAGATAACAGAAGGAAACCTTTAGCTCCTTTCAGGGGCACTCTGAGGTTTCAGCCCATTGCTAGGGGCCTGTAGTGAGGGAGAACATTACAATGAGAGGGTGTAGAGAAGCAGGCTGCTCATGACAGCCAGAAAACAGAGAGATGGTGGAGGAGGTCCCAGAATACCTTTCCAGCCACATTCCAGACGACCTACATCCTCCAACTAGACCCTATCTTCTGCGGTTTCCTAGAAGTTTGAACAGCTGGGACCAAGCCTTGTCACTATGTGAACTTCTAGGGGGACATACATTTCATTTTGGACCCCCAGGACAAGCAACTAAGGTGTTTATTTTATATATATCAAAGCAGACCTGACCCCCAGGTTCTCCCAGCATCCCTCAGTCCCTACCTGGTATTCCCTGCCCCCAACCCTGAACTTTCTCTTCCCCAGAGGCTCCTCCTATATAATCCAGACATCTTGGTCTCCCTTCTCCCCCATCTCGCTCCTCTCCGTGCAGCGTACTCTCTCTTTCTCTTTCTCTTTCCCCCCTCTCCTTTCCCTCCCCATGGCAACTTCCCAGCCTCCTTTCTTGGGGCCAGTGAACTTGCCTGCCCCAGAACAGCTTCCCAATAAGCCTGCATCTAATTTCATCTAATCTGGCTTGAATCGGCTCATTTCACTGGTGGAGAAATAGTGTATCAAACTTCCCTTATTATCTTAATGGGATCTTGGAAAATATTTAGTTACTGTCGTCCGCTTATGTTCTTGAACTAAAAATGAGTAGCACCAGACATTGGTGGCACACACCTGTAATCCCAACACTCAGGAGACAGAGGCAGGTGGATCTCTAAGTTCTAGGACAGCCATGGGTACACAGAGAAATCCTGTCTAGAGAAACAAAAAACAAAACAAAACAAAACAACAACAACAACAACAACAACAAAACCCCTAGCAATGAGTCACCAGGGACACCTTTCCCTTCTCCCTGTCATCCCTAATATGCAGCTGAAAAACATACCAACAAAACAACCTCAGCAAAGCACTACAAAAGCAAACTAAAGGCTGAGGCAGGAGGAGCGCCATGAGTCTGAGGCCAGCCTAGGCTACATGGTGAGACCTGCCCCAAAAAGCCAAACAACAACAACAACATTGATCTTTGTAGTGGCTTCAAAGAGAAGGCTCTCCACCCCTAGCCTCGGGAACTTGAATACTAGGTGGTAGCGCTGTTTAGGGAGGTTTGGGGTGTGGCCTTGCTGGAGGCAGTAAGTCCCTCCACCCCCACCCCCAGGTGCACCACTTCCAGTTAGCTCTCTCCACTTTGTGCTCGAGTTTCAAGATGGCAGTTCCCCGCCCACTGGTCCTGCCAGCCAGCCTGCTGCTCACTGCCACGGTATCCGGCCACAATGGAGTCCTACTCCTCTGGAACTGTACCGCCAAATAAACTCTTTCTCCTGTAAGTTATTCTTGGTCATGGTGTTTTAAGTAACCAGTACCAATTCCCAATTTTAAGACCCCTAAATTGACTTTATCTTTTGGTTACTTTAATACAGACAATAATCAAAAATGTAATATTTGATTGGTGGTTTGAAAATGCTTGGCCCAGGGAGTGGCACTATTAGGAGGTGTGGCCTTGTTGGAGTAGGTGTGGCCTTGTTGGTGCAGGTGTGTCATTCTGGGTGTGGGCTTTAAGACCCTCATCCCAGCAGCCTGGAATTCAGTCTTCTGTTTGCCTTCAGATGAAGATGTAGAACTCTCAGCTCTCCCAGCACCATGCCTTCCTGGACACTGCCATGCTCCTGCCTTGATGATAATGGACTGAACTTCTGACTCTGTAAGCAAGCCCCAATTAAATGTCCCCCATACAAGTTGCCTTGGTCATGGTGTCTCTTCACAGAAATAAAACCCTAACTAAGACAAATACATTTTGAATCAAATTGTACTGCAACATTTTTACATGTAAAACTGTCTATAAATATTAAATGTGCTTTTTGTTTTTTTACTTACATTCTGGTCTTGGTGGGAAATCTTTTTCTCTCATGCCTATGGCAAACCAACAGGAAAATCTCTCACTAAATCAGCCAGTCCATCAGCCGCACAGCACGATCTCACCAGCAGGAGCCCAGCTCCTGGTCACGGCCCAGTTGCAGCCCCGGTCCCTGTCCCAGGGAGCGAGGAAGCATGCTGAGGCAGAAGTTCCTGATAAGGTGACATGGGAAGACAGTGTGTACAGACTCAGCCACCGACGCTGGGCTCTTGTTGCGCTTTAGGAAGGCACATGAAATTCAAACCTGCAAGAAACTGTGAGGAGCAGCTACATTCTGGGCCCTTCACACACTCTCAGCACAGACCCAGTCAAGAAGACCCTCCCTGTGCCAAACATAAGTGAAACCTATGAAAGCGACCTAACCGCCCTCTTAAAGGTCAAGGAATACCAGGTGTGCCTGGGTTAGTCATCACTTGGGATAGAATTCCTGCTGGGAGGACTGATTCTTCCTCCCGAGGCTTCAAGATCATAACCAAGATCAGAAGTAGCTGTCAGGTAATATTCAGAAGGACCACTACAGAAAGAAGACAAGAGACGAGCACGGTCTGAACAAGACAGATGCTGAGGTCTCCACAGCTATGGGGCATGGGGAGGTGAGAGACAGGCAGAGAGTCTGTCTTGTATTTATGGCCCAGGAAGAGAGCAGACATCCATCCCACTGTGACTGGATGAAAGACAGGCTCTGACCACCTGTTGTCACTTGGTCCCAGGATCTCCTGGGCCACTGTCAGTATCTCCTTGATGAATGTCCTAACTATGATAACCATCTTGTTCAGCAGGGACAGAGCCACACACTGTGTAAGATTGTCTTAGTTAGGGTTTTACTGCTGTGAACAGACGCCATGACCAAGGCAAGTCTTATAAAGGACAACATTCCATTGGGGCTGGCTTACAGGCTCAGAGGTTCAGTCCATGATCATCAAAGTGCGGAGTATGGCTGCATCTATGTAGACATGGGGCTGGAGGAATTGAGAATCCCACCTCTTCATCTGGAGGTTGCTAGTGGAAGACTTGCTTCCATGCAGCTAGGATGAGGGTCTTAAGCCCACGCCCACAGTGACCCACTTACTCCAACAAGGCCACACCTCCTAACAGTGCCACTCCCTGTGCCAAGCATATATAAGCCAGCACAATGATGGGGTGGATCTTACTGTTGCCTTCCCCTGTGCTGTTGAGGGGATTCACACTCCCAAGGCATGTCAAGAGTCTACACTCTTATGGGCTTCCTCTCCTGACTTCCACCTACAGAAATGGACTCTTGGGTGGGAATGGCCTCACAAATTAATGTGTGCCATACTAAGAGATCTGACTCAGTGAAACTCCTGGATATGTGTTCATTGACTCAACAAAATGGGGATAATGTTGGGAAGGAAAGGAAGGAGAGCAGAGGAGAAGCAAACCTTCACTGCACATCTAGCCCCATAGGTATAAAAGCTTGTGGCACGAATGAGACATATTCTGGGAACTTTACATTTTTTCTCTTGTTGAATGATCGAAGTCCAGGGAATCTGGCAGTAAATTCCATTGCTTCTGCGATGTTTAGCCAGGGCCGCTGAACTCTCTCCAATCCTGTCGCTAAACTGGGTGTGAAAATGAGAGACCTGAGACACTAAAACAAGCCAAGTACACAGAGGGGCAGTGTGGCTGGGGGATGGGCAGGACACCGGGACCCCTGCTCTCCTCAAGACGAATTATCTTTTGTTCAGATCTTTCTATTGGGCATTGCGTAACACCTTACCTGATGTAAAGGTTCAAAATCTGAAAATCTCTAGCCAACAAACCAAGCGCAAGATCACTTGGCCACTCACGTGACCTATCTCTGTATCCCATTTCTGCCTAATGTTTGGTGCAATACGAGCTTATGCCTCAGTTTCTGTCTTAGAAATCTTTGTACCCCTGGTTCCTCTAAATCAGTGGCTCTCAGCCTGTGTTGTGACCACTTTAGGAAGTCAAATGACCCTTTCATGGGGGTCAAATATCAGATATCCTGAATATCAGACACATTACATATACATTACGATCCCTAACAGCACCAAAATTACAGTTAGGAGGCAGCAACAACAATAATTTAATGGTTGAGGGTCACCACAACATAAGGAACTCCACTAAAGGGTCGCAGCACTAGGAAGGTTGAGAACCGCTGCTGTAGAGTCTAGAAGAGGGTTCGCTGATTTTATCAGCTCCTCCTCCCTGCCTCCCAGGTTAGGAACCAATTCCTGTCCCTGAATATCATGCCCTTCATCACGCTTGGTTAACAGCATAAGCTCTTGGAATGGCCATCTCCTGGATTCTGGGCATCTGCTGGACACCGCCGACCCCATACTGTGTATTTATACTGTAACTTGCCAACTGCCAATGATGCCTGCTGCTGTGTGGACATCAGGCTCTTGGGTTCCACCCCGGCACCGCCCCCTCCACCTGTGGGAGTGAGTGGTTGTCCGGCGGAGGAAGTGCCATCCCACTAACTTGAGTCAGGACTCCTCATTCCTAGGATTACAGTGTGCCTCACAGAAAAGAGAACAGCAGCAGTACCGACAGCCACAGGGTTATCTTCTTCTCCCTTCCAAGGTGGGGCACAGGCTGTCGGGGCTCTGTTACTCCCACATAATCGCTCATGAAAGAGGTGTGGCCTAAGCCAGGTTAACAGAGTGAAGAGTAGCTTTGTTCCACGTACAGTGTTAAGAGCTGCATAGTGTGCCTAGAATCCCTCAAAAAGCAAAAAGCTGGGTGTGTTAGTGCATGCTCTCCGGGCTGGAAGGCAGGTTCCTGGGTATTTGATGGCCAGCAGTTTAGCCTACCGGTGAGCTCCAGCGGCTGAGAAAAATATGGTGCAGAGCAACTGAGGATGACACCTGATGCTGACCTCTGACCTTTGTGAGCACACACACACACACACACACACACACACATGCACACACACACACACACACACACACACGCACACGCACACGCACACGCACACGCACACGCACACACACACACACACACACACACACATCATGGCATCTTTTATTGAAAAGAAATTTAAGGCCCAGTGAGAATGTTTAGTATGTAAGGTCATGTGTGCCTGGCTGACATTCTGAGCTTAATTCCTTAGAACCCATGAAAGGTAGAAAGATCTAACTCCAAAGGTTAACCTCTGATTTCCACATGCACACCTTAAACCCCATACACCTCTTCCTGCCCCTCCCCTCTTTCCCCCCTCCCCCCTCTCTTTCTCACACACACACACACACACACACACACACACACACACTCACACAGTCACATACCACATCACACACACAAATAATACTAATTTCGGTCTATAACATCACTACTGCATATTTCCAGTGACGTGTATTAATTCCTTAATTATCTCAGTTGTCATTTTCCACTGTGATTGAATAGAGGCCCTTTGAGTCTATAAAAAGCTAGAGACCCCACTCTGGCCTTAAGAGAGGCCCACTGCCGAAAGGTGGGGTGCTAAGCTGGCTTCCTCCCCGAGTTCTCCAAACCTTCAGGAATCCTACCTGCCCGATCCAAGTGCCGCTCCAGGCTCCAGGGCAGGAAGGGCGACCAGGTATGCAGACCTTTGCAGCCAACGCGGTTATTTTATTAGGCAAATCAGTGTCTGCAGATTCTAGTCTAAACCCGCAGGTCCCGACCCAGTTTTGTACAAACATTTTCAAAGGTGAAGTGGAATACATTAGCAGTCACTAAATCTCATAATTATAGTGATTTTGGCTGACAATCCCTTTCCTTCTGCATCTGTCTGAAACATTAACACAAAGAATATCTTTTAACAGAGGTCAGCCCTGGTGGGGGTTACTTATAAAACCATTAGAAAAGATGCTTGAGCTAGCCCTGTGGTAAAGGCCTGTACTCTCAGCTATGTTGGAAGGGGGAGGCAGGTTCCAAGTTCAAAGCTTGCCTGGGCTCTAGGGTAAGTTCAAGGACAGCCTGCGTAACTCCGTGAGACCTTGTCTCAAAATACAAGGGGAAGAGAGGGCTGGGGTACAGCCTGGCACTGGAGCGCTTGTCTAGCTTGTGCGTGAGACCTCTGTTCAGTATTAACAGTGACTTTTCCATAGGCCGTAGAATGTGTAGTCTGTGGCCCATTTAAAGTGGCACACTCTCTTTCTCCTGATCCTGCCCCTCTTTCTCCTA
Source organism: Apodemus agrarius (assembly GCA_964023405.1). Taxonomy (NCBI): domain Eukaryota; kingdom Metazoa; phylum Chordata; class Mammalia; order Rodentia; family Muridae; genus Apodemus; species Apodemus agrarius. Next base: position 26,355,841 of record OZ030027.1, on the reverse strand, counting down.
TTTCTCCCCCTCTTCTGTCCTTCCTTAGTAGTTCCGTGGTCATCACCTTCCGGAGCCCTTAGTCTAGAACCAGGTATTAGTTCTCAGCCTACGAATGGGAACGAGGAGCAGAACGTTCGCCTGTCCTGAAGCAGCAAACTCTGCTCCTAGTTGCGGGCCTGGGGCGGTGTTCTTCCTCTCAGGAGGCCTCAGCTTCCTAAGCCCGCAGCTGCAGGCAGCCTGTGTTGCTTCGTTTCTCCTGAGGCCAGAAGTGCAGGTTGCCATGGGACCTGGTCTGGCATCAGCGCCTCTGTCCTTTACCCTTAAGCCCACTCCTGGTAGCCACAGTCTGGTTCTGCCCCAGAACGGACCGGCTTCACGACCGCTCACCAAGCTCTCGGCCCCGCCTGGAGGCAACCGTGGTTTTTATTCCTTTGGGCTTCCTCGTTGACAAGATCCTTATTCCTGTGATACGTGTGGGAGCTGAGGGAGTGAAAAGTCACCATACCACAGGCGGTGTGCGTGGGCTGTCCCTGTTACCTGCTTCTTGGGAAGCCTTGCTCAGCAGGAGGGCAGGAAACCCCGGGTCTATGGAGTACAACCTTTTAGAAATATGTCAAGTCTATGCCAAAGCCTCATACACACTGACTGAAATGGAGTGATTTTGCCCTTCATATATCAGAAAGCTTAAGCTAGACACCAGTGTGATTCTGGCCTCTCTTCCAACAGGTGCTGTGGACACTAACACCACAGGAATGATCGCCAAGCTTCAAGTCACTTCCGCTGTGTGGTAAAAAGCTTCAATCACCTGAAGCACGCCAGGGATACAAAAACTTTATCAAGTGTTCTCTCAGTAGTCCATTGTATCATTTAAATTTCTAGACAGAAGCCTCTCTGTGAGAATAACACACACCCAGTGCCAGCCATGCACTTTATCAACGTCTTTTTGGGAGATGATGACATTTTTATTTGTATTGAAATCACCATGGGGATCTGGACATCTGATAAAAGCTTTTAGATGATGGTACCAATTTTCAATAAACAACATCATAAAAACTTCAGGAGCTAAGTCAAGTCCAGAATACAACTACAATATGCTTTAAAGCCAAAAAAAGACATGGCTTCCTTCAATGGCAGTACAGGTGAAGGAATGTTTTTGGCAGTATTTGAATAACTGAAATGCCATGTGCTCATCTATAATCCATCCTCCGCTGAAAGAGGCAAATTTCAGATGTGGGCTCCATTTGGGGGAATAATGGCTGGGATTATGCACCTTAGTTGTCTGGGACTCTAATCCAGAGAAGCCCAGAGAAAGCCCAAGGACTGAACTGCCACCAGCAGTTTTGTGACCTTCACTAGTGCTCCCAAGGCACGTGCCACCCCTGGGCTCCGGTGTCCGACTGCCAGGGATTCTGAAGAGCAAAGGGCTGGTGGCTGCTTCTGTCTGTGGAGGGTAGTAGTGATTACACTTGGAGGCATACAGTCCGGAGGGATAGTTGTCCTAATACTGATTCATCATCTTTTGATGCTGATAACATCTTTAAAATAAACAGGGCGGTCAGGTTTATAGAGTCCTGCTTCCCCACTTCTTTATGTGGTCCCATAGAAAATGGGCAAAGGGGTCTCAGTATAATTCCATGAATGGACTGCCCCTGGATCCCATGGACTCTACCACTGGATAGAGAATTTTCCATTAAACAACAACAACAACAACAACAACAACAACAACAGTGGAAATACGTGTTAAGGGCCTGGGGAGACGGCTCGGTGGTAACGGGCTTACTATATAAGCACAAGGGCCTGGGTTTGCATCCTAGCTCTCATGTAAAAGCTAGATGCTATGGTGTATGCCTGTAACTCCAGCACTAGTTGGGAGTAGGCAGAGACACTTAGACCCCAGAGGCGCACCATCTAGACAGTCCAGTGAAAACAGAGAGTTCTGGGTTTGGTGAGAGAGCCTGTCTCAGAATAAGGAAGAAGAGTGATAGAAGATACCACATACATCCATACATCCATACATACATACTACATACATACTACATACATACATACATATGCATGCAAATGGATGAGTGAGCACATACACACACATATACACTTGCAAAGAAGCAGCACACTTTAACCCTTGACTCTCTCTCTCTCTCTCTCTCTCTCTCTCTCTCTCTCTCTCTCTCTCTCTCTCTCTCATACCAGAAGGGCAAAGGTACTTGCAGACTTTAGAGTAGAAATCCAAAGGACAACGGCAGTTCCATTACAAAGCATAAAGAAACACATCTTTGGCCTCCCAGCATTTCACTGGTTAAGAGAAGTCCCCAGGGAGGACAAGCCTCAGCACTGGGTAGTGCTTCCTGGAGATGTGCTGACCAGAACAAGCAAGCTCAAACAGATTCACTCTCCCAGCAGGAAATTTACTGAGTGCAAGAATGGCTGGAATTTCTGGGGAATCAAGTGTGTTCTTGAATACCATCAAAGTTATTTATGGCCCCCTTGGGTCCCACAAGTTTCCGAAAGCCACAGACACTGTCTTAGCATCATAGAATGTTGATGATGTTGTCTTTCCAGCTGAAGAAGCCTACATTCCTTCATCTTTCTTTCACATCCAATGGTCTGATAGTTTTGGGCTAAAGATCCAAAACAAACCACAAAAGTCACACTTTCAATTTCTGGTTATCTAGAATATAAACAGCATGTTTGTGGATATTTTTAAGGCCACAGTTGAGACTCAGAAGGTCTTTAGACCCAGGATGAGATTAATGAACGAATGTTGAAAACAAATAGAATCATTGCTTTTAATTAACTGGGACTTTCCATTGTCTTAGCATCATGGATAAACTAAGAACTGTCGGCAATGGAACTCCACCAACATAGCCTGGGACCATTTAAGGTTTTCCACAGTCTACAGTAAAAAGCAAATAAAAATTCCCAGGGGGGAGACACTGAGTGTAGATATCCTCAGACATAATCAGGGCAGTCCAGCCCTGGTTTGCCTGCTCATTCATTAACTGCTTCTCTGTTCTCGTCTCCTCCTCCCCCTCCTCTTCCTCCTCCTTCTCCTCTTCCCTTCTTTGTCTCCTTTTCTTTTCTCTGTACCAGGGATCTAAAGCAGAGACTCGCTGCACCGGACAAGCATTTCCTATAGCCTCAGCTACTGTCTTTCTCCTTAAATTTCCCTAAACTTCCTTGGGTGTTTCTCGGCTGGAGGGGACACTTGTGAGTCATTAATCTTTTACCTTCCTGTCCCAAGTCTGCTTAAGCAGTGGTTCTCAACCTTCCTAATGCTGCGACCCTTTAATACTGTGGTGACCCCCCAACCATAAATTTATTTCATTGCTACTTAATAACTGCAATTTTGCTATTGTTCTGAAAGGTAATATAAATATCTGACATGCACAATATCTGAGGTGATGTACAAGTTGAAAACCAGTGGCTTCAGAGGCTTTGTCTGAGGCTAGCCCTACTCTCTTGGTTCTCTCTACTCTAGGATGAAACAGGGCTGGGTTTGATGTGAGGGGACTGCCTTGCTGTGTGGGATTTGTGGCTTAGACTCACCGGATGCTCCCTCATGGCTTTATCCTATGCAGCTACTTTTAAAGGCCACATCCATTTACAGTGATTCATTTGGACCATAAAAGAAGAAAGCCTAAGATTTAAAATTGTCTTTCCAAAAGTGTGTAGCTAAAACTTCCATTTCAGAGTTGGCCATCACACTACCCCAAGCGCCAAAACGAAGCTTCTGCTGGTAGCATTCCCTCCCTCAGCAGCTTCAGTGCCTAGAGGGATTTCTATCCTTGGCACCCCACTCTACCACAGTGGTCCTGAGAGTGTGGCCTCCTGAACTCTGGAAGGACCCTGACGACTTCCAGGAGGTCAGACACCATATTTGTGACAGTACCAAGACAATTCCTATCTTTTGATGATGGTCTGTAGTCAGATAGCTGGCCCATAGGCCTAAGGCTGCAGGGACCCAGTAACTAGCCGTGGTATTCTTTATAACAACACTTGCGATGATAACGATATACCAGTTTCTCTTGAGAATGTGCTTGGTGGAACCTTTAAAAAAATTACTCACTGTACTTCGTGCCATGCCAAGAGCACTCATGGTTTGCATTTTCTGAGATGAGGCAAGAGAAAGCCCGAAGGAAGTGCTACTGTTGCTTCTCTTAGCAGTTTGGTATAGTCTGAGAGCAACTTGCTTCGTGGATCAAGGTGCTTAAGTGTTTGGGGGAAAAGGAGGAAAAAGAAATGAAATATACCAAATCGTTCCCCAAATCGTAAAAGTTTATGATAAGGAATATATGTGCTGGCCTAATGCACCGAATGATAAGATTTCTCAGGGCCTTTAGTGTCTGCCATGATTGCTACATAAGTGACCTCTGAGATCTCCAGTCACAGGGACACTGCAGGCACACGTGGTATGCTGTTCTGTCTTGCTGTCTTCATTCAAAGCGTTAGAAGACTCTAGGTAACAGTCTAGTGAATTGAGGCTGATGGGGCTGGAGAGATGGCTTAGGGGTTAAGAGCACTGGTAGCTTTTCCCCGAGGACCGAGGTTCAGTTCCCAGCATTCACATAGCAGCTTACATAACTATCTGTAACTTCAGGTTCAGGGGATCCAGTGCCCTCCCACAAACAGATATATAGGCAAAACACCAATGCATATAAAATAAAAATAGATAAATTAAAAAAGGAGTCTGAGGAATTATTTTCTATTGGGGTTCATATACTCTGGGATTTACCCATTGTGCTTTTGGGAGAGCTCTGTGGATGCCTGTTTAAAACATCTGCCTTTTGAGTCCTGACATACTAACATGTATGCTTTCTCCATGTCCTCTTACTGTATTTTATACTTAGCTTTTTACCATCCTTTCCCCAGCTGGACACAGTATGTGGCATCTGTCCGTGTGTTTACTGTATGTTTCAGCTCATGGAAGGAGCTCTCCATGAAGGTTGGGGTGAGAAGCCTTGCTGAGGGCTTATGGGTATCCAGCCTGCAGTAGATGCTCAGCCAATAATCATCAGGTAAACGACCTGACGCGAGCAGCTGCCGTGCCCTATTGTGTCTACACGGCGCCAGGAACTCTCTTCTTCTTCCTGTATTTAGCCCCTGCATTTGATGACATCATACTTATGCCTCATGAGTTTGCAGTCGGCCTCATTATTTAACCTAAACTGTCTTATGGGAAGTCATCGATGTGTTAAAAGAACTCAGCAAGGGGTGAGCCAGATTCTCAGTGAGCGAAGGTGCTTGCCGCTGAGTCTGATGACCTGATTGTGGTCCCTGGAACCCCAATGGGTGGTAGAGAGAACCGACTCCCCCAAACTGCTCTCTGACCTCCCCCTAACACACATGAGAGAGAATAATAAATACATAAAAATAGCTCAAGTAATTAATACAGAGACTCGAGCATCGAGATTGGGGCTTTGCCAGGCTTCTTACTGATGCCTGTTGACTTCCACAGAGAACAGGCCAATGGCACGTGGGAGCCAGAGTCTCCTGCTTCTGTGGACCAGGATGGAAAAAGTGAATTTGAAACTCTTGACTATCTGGGCTGTAATTTTACCCATGAAAACAGGCTCCGTCCTGTGAAGGAGATCAAAGAGCTGAATGGAAACCCACCATCCAGTCAGCCTATCTGGGAAACATTTTCTTTGGCATCCCAGTCTTGCAACGCTGATTTGCCTAATGATCCTAATTTAAAAGCAAGGAAAAAAAAATTCTGCTGGCTTCACAACGTGGTTTTCTTCCTCTCCCAGAAAAAAATTGCATCACAAAAGCAGTTGGTGGGGCCACAGAGAACAGTGAAGAGAAATAAGAAAACAAAAGGCGGCCACAAACACGCCACACACAAGTTATTTTCAGAGAACGGACAATCAAAACATGAAAATATAACAGAAGAATACACTGGTATATAGCCCTTTGTGTGTGTGTGTGTGTGTGTGTGTGTGTGTGTGTGTACACTCAAGTGGCCTGTTTTTCTCACTGTGGGTTATCTTACCAAAAGGGAAAACTCCAAATAAAATACTTGAAAGAACAAAGGAAGCAAAGGCTTTGAACTTTCTTCCTGGGCACATTTGTTTTTTCTTGTGCCTGAATGTGAGATTCCATCACAGAGAGACCAATGCTGGTGTGTGTGTGTGTGTGTGTGTGTGTGTGTGTGTGTTTAAATGTTTTGTGTTCTTTTTTTTTTATCAAACCTCTAAGACAATTTCAACATGTACACAATGTATAAGGATCACTCTCTTCTCCTTACCCTGTCTTAGCTTCCAACTGCCGTCCACACCCCTCCTCTCCAGGCAAATCTCGAGGTTATTTTAAGTTAGAATTTCATCGACTTGCTTTCATTGACACAAGACTCTCTTCTTATGTTCTTAAATGTGTATATCTTCTGTTTTCTGTTCGAGACAAGATCTCATGTAGCCTCAAACTTGCTTTGCCCCAAAGAATGAATGACCTTGGACTTCTGATTCTCTTCCCTCCACCTCCTATGCACTGGGATTTCAGGTATGCCCTACCAACTGAGTTATTACAGTAGGCCCAGGGCCTCCTCCGTTGTTAGTACTCTACCAGGTGAGCTACATTCCCACATTTTTCCTTTATTCTGGTAATAGTCTTATGGGTTTCTTTTACCTTCAATGTCCTATTTGTGGTTTTTAATTAAAAAAATTAATGGCCTAGCCTCAGCTAACATGCTCTGCCAGGCTACTCACATCCTTGGTGAACACTAATACAAGGTCAGGACTTGGACCAACTTTGTGGCTTACCACCTTTAACAAGAAGGCTCTGAAACTTCTATAGTGCTCAAAGTCTCTTCTCACCCAGCCTCTAATTCCTCCCGAACTCCCCGGCCATTCCCACGGAGTTTTGTCAGTGTGGGGCATGCTGAGGTCAAGGAATCCTGCCTCCATGAAGCTCCCTGGGCCAGCCACAGCTTCTTTACAGCTCTGGAGGCTGCGGATGGTGACAATACCCTAGGAATTCTGTGCTCCTGCCTTTGAACACCTAGCATTTCACTTTTATTGGTTGACGGGAAACTGGAGGTCTCTACTCTCTGGGAAGGAGTATTCCAGAAGGAGCAGATGTGGGGTGTGAATGTGAACTCACTGGCTCCTGAGATATGAACAGGAGGGGTGGCTGGCTATAACCACTGCCTGGGGGGCCAATGAGTTCCCAGACACAGGGGAGAGGGAAGAGGGGGAAAGAGAGGACCCCCTCCTTGGGAAAGGGCGGGTGTCTCCTTTGAAGGATGGATTGGGAAAGAGAGACCAGGATGAGTCAGGGAAATGGAATGGAATGTGGTGTTTGGGGGAGGCTGGAGGGTGCGAGCGTCTTCTTACATGTGTTTGCGGCTCACAGGCACCATAGAGCTGCAGCGCAAGGACCAGCGACCAGGGAAGACTCGCATTCTTCTTGTGCGCCTTTCAGAGAATCCGAAATGGAAGATGGCCCGCGCCGTGGCTGATGCTATTGAGTTTTACACACATGGGATAAACCAGAGTATTGGCACATGTCACGGACTCTGCTTAGATGGCCAGTCTCACCTCCTATGCCCTGTCTTGCATTTCTGACCCCAGGAACCTATCTCTGTGAGACACAGCTCAGCTCAGGCAGACTTGGGACAAGCCACCCCCAAGCCCAAAGCCCGAAACCTCACAACACACGCCTCCCTTGACATTTTGAGATAATACTCTGAGGCTAGATGCTGTTTAGGTGACTGCCTCTCTCTGACTTAGGCCAGGGCCCTTGGGAGCAGGCTCTGTATCTTGTTTCTATACCCCCATTCCCACTGTCACACTCAGCACAAATTAAGCTCCCGCCGTCTCCTGGGCTGAACGGACACACTGGGCGAACAGATGTTCATGATGGAGATGATGAAGAACAAGAGGTGAGAATATAAGCACCACAGCAGCATTCTGCTCCAAATGCTCGGAGGTCTCTGTAAAATGGTGCACGCTCCAAAGAATCTAACAATCAATGAGCAAGGAAGAAATATTTGGGGATATGGCATAGAAAATGGTGATCTATGGATTGTTTTGCATAGCCATGAACTCTCAGTAGATCCTACTCCCATGATGTGTGTGAGTGTGTGTGTGTGTGTGTGTGTGGTGTATATGTTTTGAAACAGTACATACACGCAGTACAGACTTCCTTTGAACTTGCAATGAAATCCTTTGGCCTCCTGAGTACTGAGATTATAGGGCAGAGACCATATGGGTAACTCTTGGTGCTTTCTCACGGGAGAGAAGGCTTCCTTCCACAGCTTTCTCATGCACAACAGAACTATTTCTAGCAGTCCGCAGATGACACAGTGAGAAGAGACCAGAGACCCTTTTAAAGCGCATGTGTGCATGTGTGTTCGTGTGTGCACGGGTATCGTTACTTGTAGATGAAGAAACAGAGGTTAGAGGTCAGCTCCATGTGTCTTCCCCCATTGCTTTCCACCTTACCTTCTGAGACAGTGTCTGTCACTGAGCCAGGAGTTCACTGTTTTGGCTAGACCGGCTAGCCAGGCCAGTCCCAGGACTTCTCCTGTCTCCACCTCTCAGTGCTGAAATTAAAGGTACTTGTCCCATGTCTGGCTTTTTATATGGCTGCTGGGGTATGAATTCAGGTCTTCAATGTTCATACAGCTAGAATTTTATCCACTGAACCATCTTCCCAGTTCCAGGACCACAGTCTTTTGACATTGTAGGGCCAACAGAGGTCTGTGTCTAGTGGCTACAATCCATCTGGCCAGCATTTTCTCATCCCTGTGCTTCTCAGACTGCTCTCTGCAGAGCTTAGTTCTCAGGCTCTGGGAACTTAGAAGACCAAGAAAAGTCTGGGCTCTGGAAGATCCAGCCAGCCCTCCTGGCTTCTCCGTAGGGTGTTCATTTCATTAATTGGGTCACAGAGTGAAGAGCTGGCAGGAAAAATGACTTTGCAATAAACATCCTTATCTAAGGATGTCCTTGCCTCCTGGTTTGGGTGGGAGTAGGTAGGAAGAGAATCCAATATACCACAGGCTAGCTTGGGTTACAGGTCTCCTATGAGGTTACCTGAAGGTGATAAAACGCATTTCCCGATGGTGTCTATTTGACCAATGTAAGATTCAGGAATAGATACAATGGCATCGTGCACATCCATTTTCATGGTTTCAGGGATGCTCCTACGTCTCAATTGTCAATAGGGTAAGGAGATGTACACACAGCACCATCACTAGCAAATATTGATCGAGCAGGATGGGACGCAGGGCTCTGGGAATACAGGCCTTCCTGTATAAGATGAGCGCTCACCCTCTTGAGAGGTTCTCCCTCGAGGTGGCGACAGGAATGGTGGGAAGGAAGCAGTGGGAGAGACACAGGGCACAGCTGCTTCTGCTATAGACTCGGACAATGGAGGGTTAGGAAAAGGGTTGCGTTACAGGACTGTAAAGCCAACGGTGTCTGACACGGAGCTGGAAGTGCTGCTTTGGACTCAACAGAACACAATATAATCAATCACCCTTTCTGAACAAGCACATGTAGAGACAATGCCCTGATCTAAGTAGCTTTTCAGATTTCTATAGTATAAATATTCCTGACATTGCCACAGCTGTTACAGTGTAATATGGTTTGTCCCTTGCAAGGGAACACTTGTCACATGTTGATACTTCCTCGCTAGTGTAATGGCACTAAGAGGTTGTGGGACTTGTAAGTGTTGACTGGCTTTTGAGAGCTCCAATAAGACTAGGTTAGTCTTAAAAGGCCTATTGGAGTAGGTGTGGCCTTGTTGGAGGTGTGTCACTGTGGGGCTGGGCTTTAAGAACCTAGTCCTAGCTGCCTGGAAGTCAGTCCTCTGCTAGCAGCTAGATGTAGAGCGCTCAACTTGCTATGCGTGTGCAAAATGTTCTTCATGAGACTTAACCAGAGAACAAAGTCTCTGCTGGGCTTTTTTGAGACTTCCTTTGTCAATGCAATTCATATAAATCTCTTTACCTTAGCCTCAGGTAGACTCTTCAGACGAGGGCAAAAAGCAGTAAAATTCTTTACCAATATACCATATCCTGAAATTCTTCTCAGAAACCTCTTGGGCCTGATCTATACAGTTCAAATTATTCTCAGCAACAAAGTCTTCCATATTCCCACTAGGATGGCCTGTTGATCCCCATTTAAAGCATTCCACCACTTTCCAAACCCAAATTCCCCAAATCCACATTCTTTCAAACAAAAACATGGTCAGGCCTATCACAGCAATACCCCAATCACTGGAACCAACTTCTCTTTTATTTAGGGTTTTACTGCTGTGAACAGACACCATGACCACGGCAACTCTTCTAATTGGGGCTGGCTTACAGGTTCAGAGGTTCCGTTCATTATCATTAACCATGGCAGCATCTCGGCAGGCATGGTACAGGAGGAGCTGAGAGTTCAGTGTCTTCATCTGAAGGCTGAAGTTTTAGAGCTCATCACAGAAGGCAGGAGTCTGGTAGCTTCTCTTGCAGAGAATTAGATAACAGAATGCATGGCAACCTACGTGAGCCTGCCAGAGCCCCGCGAAGCACAGGGAGAGGCATTGCAGCAATCAGAGGTCAGTTAGCGCTGCTGCATGCTGAAAAGACTCCGCAAGACCCCAGTGCACGAGGCACCAGCCAAACAGGGAGAGGAAACCCGGAGTGCTACTTTGAAGGGAAATTAAGGTCTGACTGGGTGGGGGAAGGAGAACTTTTAAACATCGGGATAGTTATAGCTGGGTGCTGCATGGGGATTATTCAGAAGTTTTTAAATGTCACAGGCATTTTGCTAGACAAAACCAAGACAAAGAAACTCGAATAAAACTCCAGAAAAATCAAGGAATACAGAAGAGGGTTTTAAGTATCTATGGAAGCACAGAGGTGAGGCTGACTAGTCTTGCTGTGACCACAGAGAATATGGTCTAACTAAGAAAAGAATCGCTCAGCTCAGTTCTAACACCTGGGGTTTTCACATAAACGTAAAACCAAGAGCTAATTAATGTTATTAATCACCTAAATTTAACCAGACCAGTGAGGAAATGACAGGTCGAGGGGTCAGAGGCAGGTTACCTCAAAGGAATTCAAATGAGTGGTTTTAGTCCCTTTGGTCCCTTTAGCAATTTCCACTGTAGACCCCTGGGGTTATGGAGAAGCACAGGCAGGAGAGGTCACTGTGGACTTCTCCCTTGGGCTTCTCAAGTCCCAGATTGCAGAGAAACCACACCAACGAGGTGCCAGCGTTCCTCTGGGAGACCCCAACTCATCTGCTTCCACATCCCTTGTTAAATGGGCACATGGGACATGCCTCATGAACAAGGTCCGACAAGGGGTCCTCACATTTCCAGTGCCCGATACATTTAGGGTTATTTCAGAGAACTTTCCAGCTTTTTGCAGCTGCTTTCGGGAAGAGAACTGGCCAGGCACAGGAGCACATGTACCTGGGAGGCTGAGGCAGGGGGCAAGCGTGAGCCTCGCCTGGGATACATAGTAACCCTCACCTCAAACAATGAAATCAAAGAATGCTTAATAACAGGATAGCCGTGGGGTCCCAGCATCAGAAAGAGGCTAAATCTACCCCAAATCACAAAGAGACAGACAATTCATATCGCCATCTCCATTGTAATTGAAATCAAAGTAAAGGTGGCCCAAGGTCAGTCTGTAGTTGTTTTTCATCTTTCCTTTGAATTGTAAAATTGTGGGTGATGAATCTGTTCTGCATATATCATTGCAGTTTATTAAATGTGGTTGGGAGACCCAGACTGCCAGGAAAATCTCACCCATGGGAAAAAGACAGAAACCCTGAGAGCTCAGGGGGGCCCAGCAGGGCTCAATTCACTTTGTCTACAGAGGCAGTAGAGAAGGCAGGCACCCAAGAGCTAGCCGGGGATTGTTAAAAGAGCAGCTATGTTATAAGCAGGAGGTGTGTGGTGTGTGTGTGTGTGTGTGTGTGTGTGTGTGCGTGCGCTTACACATTTATGCATGCGTACCCAGGAGAAAACATTCTTTAGCTTTTTCCCTGAGATTTTTGGTTCCCAGATATTGGGATTTATACCATTCATGGTTCTAGTGAAATGAAGTCCTTGATAGTCTGTATTCTAAACATCCCACTCTAGTAGGAAAAATAAAACTGACAAAGATCAGAAGTTAGAACTGGTAATATCATTTTCACTTGCATCATTTGAGTCTGGTGAGAAACCCATTCCTGTCACAATGCTCCATATATTTGACATTGCTCTATAGAAATTAATGAAAAAAATAAATGAAATTCAGAAAAATTGTTAGAAAATCATTATTAGCTGAGAATATACTTTTAGCTAGAAATAAAAAAGAATCCCCTAGAAATCTATGGATGAAGAGTAGGAAGGCTGGGTTGAAATATTCAGGAATTAATAGCAATGACAACAAATAGGATTAAATACCCAGGAGTCAGCTGAGTGAGAAACCTGCAAAAGCTTCACAAGGAAAATTCAAGAACCTTCCATAGTAACCCACGCGCCCCTCCGCCTTTAAAACCGCGAAGAGGGCATTTGGGTGGTTTCTCTACTCTGCCCTTCACATACGCCTGATTTAAAAAAAAAAAGTCATGAACAAAGAGGAAAGCCAAACTGCTATTACACAATAAAACTGCACTCCGAGATGCCGATCGCCCATTTGTTAATCTAGATAGTAACAAAAACCCCAACAAGAATTCTTTTGGGTGTTTGCGTGGAGTCATGAGGCAGAAAGAGTCCATTCAGGGATCCTGAGGATTAATGAGCAAGGAGAGGGTGGAATCGCTGAAGATCATGAGGGTTAGGCAGTGTCCACTGCGTATTATACAACTTTATTACTGTACATTTTGTATATTTATATTCTATATTACATTGTATATCACGTATATGATACATATAACAAGATATGTATCATATGATCATGTAATGGTTCACATATGTTCATATACACATATGTAACATATAGAATAGTCTCCTATATCCAAAGATACAGAATAAAGGACCAATGTGGAAAAGAACAAAATGATGCCTCTAAAATCAAGAATTTATGATAAAGAGGAGCATTAAGTGTAGGAACATGCTCTTCTGAAAGTGATGTCAGGCAATCTGTTAGCCATCCAGAGGAGGAAAAATACTTGTCTGCCTGTTATATCTGACAGCAGTGTAAATTTCACTGTACATGTAAAAGATTAACATTTTTAATTTGACACAATTTAAAAACATCCTGGTGGAGACCATGAAGAATGTATTCTCTAGTCTCAGAGTCAAGAAAGTCTAAGTGTAACACAAGACCAGAAGGTACAATAAAGAAAACGGCTACTAAATTGGACTACAAAGAAACATAAATTATGCATTAGAATACCACAAAGAGACTGTAAACCAGGAAAACGCATTTGGAGTTTATACATTAAATAACAGGCTAAATTCTGTAAGTTGAGAGTTTCAAGAAATCATACTATTAGTAAAATAGGGAAGCTGTGAGAATAAAAACATATACGAGTGCTTCTAAAGCATGTGGACAGGTCATTCAGCTGCAGTCAAAGCAGTGGTGTAAATCAGAATGGCCCCGTAGGCTCATATCTTTGAATACTTGGGCCCCAATTGGTAGAACTGTTAGGGAAGGATTATGGCGCATGGCCTTGTTGGAGAAGGCATGTGTCACTGGGGGTGGGCTTTAAGGTTTCAAAAGTCCATGACAGATCCAGTCTCTCTTTGTTCGCCATTTGTAGACCATACATGAGTTTTAGCGGCTGCCCCAGTACCCTGCGTGTCCACTGCCACGCTTCCTGCCATGATAATCACAGACTTATGCTACTGTAGGCAAGGCCCCAATTAAATGCGTCTTCTATACGCTGCCAGGGTCATGTTGTTTCATCACAGCAATAGAACAATAATTAAGACAAATAGATGGAAATGCAGCTTAAAAGCCCTGGAGTCATCGCTGCTGATCATTCAGGCTGACCAAAATTAAAATGTCTGATGACATGCTGCTGCAAATCAGGGCTGGGAAACTGAGTAACACCCGCATAGACCACTTTCCCAAAATCGATACCAGTGAGAGGTGGGCCGGTCCCCTCTGATGCTCTTGGAGAGCGCTGCGGTAACAGACGTAGCAGGGCCAGTTCAGGAGAGACACACGCATATTCTTCTTCCTGTCTGCCGCTTTCAGCACTGCAGTTAGCGCACTGCAGTTAGCATCAGACTGCCACGGCGAGAGCTTACAGCACAGAGATGTGCAAGCGGCACATATCGGCTCTGCTCACCGAGCTAGGTGGACGATTCGGGCACACCAGCACTTACAGTGTCTGAAGTTTCAGTCAAGTTGATAAGTTCACAGCAGTTCATAGCTCTAATTTCCACATTTGAAAGAAATGGGTATATGGCTGAATAATTTTTAGATTATATGGAATTTCATCTTTAATTATCCAGTTGATAGATTAGCTTGTAAGAGCTTATATCTTGTTATATTAAAGAATTAAGCTTTCATCATACGGCAGTTACTACTGTATAACTTTTTTTGTATAATAAACTTAATTTATATTGGAACAAACATAAAATTCATTTTCTTTGTGTTTTCATCCATTGCTGTGAGCACCACTTCCCCTTGCTTACTGAAGGATTCTCATACATACTTCTGAAGCTTCTAGTTGTTTGTTTGTTTGTTTAATTTTCCCTTTAACCATCTGTAATTTATTTTAATACATGAAGGGGTAGAAGTGCTAACTTTATTCTTAACTATCCAACATGGTATAGTACCATGTTATTGCATAGCTTTTGATGGAATAATAATGATATCTTGATGGTAGCTAACATTACATTAGATTTGTCCACTGAACACTTTGACCGTGTCTTGGAAGGCAAAGAGCTATGGGTCAGACTTTTGAAGAAAGTGAGTGAGAAGTGATGTGGGCTTTGTTTATTTTGCCCATCGCTGGGTACTGGTCTGTGAGAGGTTAGAGAGTGAGCAGCAGGCTAAGCAGCTGACTGAGTTCTCCAGCACCCAGGCTCACAACCTCCGGGCCACTTCTTTCCTAGCTATTACAAGAGCTTCCTAGGAAGCCTCAGCGACTCTGGAAACCTAGCCAATTACCTTAGGCCCAGTGTGCATTGCTTCTATAAGCTGGTGGTTACCATGGTTGGATGAAAATAAACTCATCAGAACTCTTTGGACAGAACAAAATTATCCCTGAAATCTTGCTTCTGTCCTCCCATCTTTTATCCAAGAGGGCTCCTATGAGTGTCATACTTTGAACAGAAGGCAAGAGACAGAGTTGCTGAGGCTTCCCTAGGAAGGTATGATTTCCCTCTTGTTGAACAGTTCTTAAGTCAGTTAGAGAGCTGTTGGTTACCGCCAAGGTACAAGTGCCACTATTAAACTCTGGGGTTATCATGTCATGCTGGTAATTCATAAAAAGTAGGCTCTAGATTTGATAGACAGTAATGAGGTATGTATGTGAGGGTTTGCAAAGAGGAAAGAAAGTGGAAGATGTAATTATACTATAATCTCAAGAAAAATTGAAAAATTGAAAGAAAAAGAAAAAAGCAATGTAAAACTGGGAATAATGTCTAAACTCTAACACCTTCACACTAGTTCAGACCTTTGGCTTCGATTTTCATATGACCTCAGGCTGAAACTGTGACCAGAACGTAGTGTGTCTTCTTTTAAACACATGCTGGGAAGAAGAACATCGTGAAAAGAGTAGATCATAGGGGTAGATCATAGACCCTCATGATAGATTAATGCATTTCCTGCAAAAATGTGCTAGCTATCCAGGGAGTTTGCCCACTTTTCTGCTTCTTTGCTGACTATTTACCTTCTACTCTGATGCAAGCTGAAGCAGCCCATGGCCCCTAGCACAAACTGAAGAGATGCTGCTACTATGCTTTGAACTATGAGATCTCAGCCTCTGTCCTTTAACCCAGGATTGGTAATAGAGAATGGACTAATGCCAGACATTTACATAAGTTGTGGGAGGGAAAAGAGAAATTTGGTGGGATAGCCCAAGAGTATCTTGTCTGGGCGGCTAGATAGGTGGGGGCACCCCTCACTGATAAAACATAGGAAGAAAAGCATGCACATTGCCTGGCCTGTTAGACTCGTTCAAAACCCACTAAAATGTCACATGAAGGGAACAGAGAAGCGGGCACTGGTGGAGCACCACATACACTTTTATCTGCTGTCACTGTTGAACAGGAGCCGTGATAAGGCTGAGAAACAAGAAGGGGAGCATGTTTTATTACAAATTCTATTTGAGCTAAAAACAGAAAGCTTATCCAAACAGGAGCTAATCTTAAGGATTTAGAAAGCAGTATCAGAGGAAGCAAAATAGACGTAATCCACACTGAATAAAAATTACTTGGGGAAAGAAGATTAGAAGTAATAAAGTCAGCAGAGGCTAATCTGATTGCCTCATTCTGATTGTGGCTCTTATTTGTCCAGAGATTTGATTAGTCGTGCTTGCTTATAGAATACCTCAATTAGACATGAGACCTATAGCTATCAATGCCCTTCCTTTCTTATTTGACTTGGTAACAACTCTGTGTCTTAGTCAGGGTCTCCACTGCTGTGAAGTGACACCATGACCAAGGCAACTCTTAGAAAGGACAATAATTGGGGCTGGTTCAAAGGTCTGCAGCTCAGTATATTATCATCATGGCCAAAAGCACTACAGTGTCCAGACAGGCGTGGCACTGGAGGAGCTGAGAGTTCAACATCTTACTCAGGAGGTACACAAAAGAAGACTGCCTCCCACGTGGATTGGAAGAGCATCTTAATGCCCCCCCCCTACACACACACAGACTAACAGAGTGACACACTTCCTCCAACAAGGCCATGACTCCTAGTAGTGAAATTCCCTGGGCCAAGCATATTCAAATGACCATACTCTATTTTAAGCATCTGAAATTCTTCTAATTCAAGAATTTTTTTTTTAACATTCCACAAGGCGGCCAAAAGTCACACCAGGGTAACTTTCTGCTCTCCTGCAAAAGGGGTAATAGGGTCTGAAACATGCGAAGTTAGGCCTGGAAGCAGACAGCATTCCATTGTGTTACTTGTTGGGTTGTTGTTTGTTTGCTTGCTTTTGCTTTTGGTGTGTGCTGGTTTAAATGAGAAATGTCTCCCAAGGTTTAGATATTCAAACACATGGCCCCCAGCAGGTGGCATCATTTGGGTCGGGTTGGGCAGTGCAGCCTTGCTGGAGAAGTACAGGTTTTAAGAGCTCACAGCCTCACTTTGCTTCTTGCTTATTCTCTATTTCACGACCGTAGTTGAAGATGTGATCTCTCACTGTCCCGTCCTATCCCTATGTCTGCTGTTTGCTGCTATGTCTCCCCACTGTAACGAACCCTTGTCTCTCTGGAACCATAAACCAATATACTCTTCCTTCTGTAAGCTGCCTTGATCACAGTGTTTTGTTATACCAACAGAGCAGTGACTGATACAGGGGACCATTTCTTATCTGTTAAACGACTGGCAGCTCTTGCACAGTGGCCGTTTAGAAGGTAATCTGCATGAGTCTGGTGCCAGAGAGAAATGTGTGTTTTAGAGGCACAGAGGACTTGGTGGCCAAATGAAGTCCTCCCCCACCTTCATTTTTTTTATTCTTGATTTCTTGCCTATACAACTGGTGAAACTACCACATAGATAAAACTGAACGTCTCTCATGAGATTCACACCGAGTCGCATTTAAGGGAAGAAAAGTAGTTGGTTAAAGTGTGCTTTGCAAGAGCACACTTTCCAAGAGCACCAGGATTGCAGGTCTTGAGTACTTATTCTACAGATTCCTCAGGCATTTACATTCCTTGGGGTGGTGTTAAATGTCACCTTGATAGAATCTAGACTGACCCAGGAGAAGGGCTTCTTGGAATTTCAGTGGAGAAGTATCTTGATTATGTTAACTGAGGTGGGAAGCTGTCCCACCATGGGTGGCGCCATCCCCTGGCTGGGACCCTGCACTGTATGAAGAGATAACGGGAGCCAAGCGGCGGCACACATGCTCTCTGCTGCTCTACAGTCCTCCCACTGCCTCTGCTTCCTCCACCGGGATGGACTGGGCTGTGAGCTGTGAACCAGAGTAAACCTATTCTCCCTTAAGTTGCTCCGCAAGAGGAAAGGAAACTAAGACAAGGAGTGCATCACCACGCCCGACCTCACACCAGACTCCGTGCTAGTTGACCTGGAAGCTCAAAACCCTTTTTACCTCCCCCCTCCCCTACCCACCTGCTCCGCTCTGCTGACATCTACTATGTGCCTTGACGTGGTAACCAGCCGATCATCCCCTCTTCTTAAGTTCTCTGGTTTTCTTGAAACCAAACTATTTAGTCCCACCCTTCAGCCTCCAGCCATTCGAGGGCAAGGCTGTTGTTGTAGTTAACAGATCCTGCAACTTATTTTGAAAGCTTGAGTGAGGGGAGTATTTTTCCAATTATACACGATCTAATTCAATTTACATTTATTAGAAGAACTGCCAGCTATTTCATGTTAATATTGACATTTTCATAAGTGCTCGCAATTAGAATTCAAGCTGAGATTCCAATAAATCTCTTAGATGTGTCACCCTCATGCTTCTTGTCTTTAGACTAGGAAATATTTTGAAGAATGTGTTTGGAGGTCAGTCAGCCTTTGCAGGGATTTATAATGTGTGTGTAAAAACAGATGGGCAGAGGAAAGAGATGGCAAAGCCCGTTGGGGCCAGTGCTAGCGGAGTGCTGTACAACAAGTGTCGGGTATAAAATTCACATTTTATCAGAGATTACTGGAGCCACTGGTCTTCCCGTTCTGAGGCACCTCGCTCCGTTGCCTCTAACAGCAGGCTCTGGCTATGTTTAAAGAACCCTTGGTGGCTGCATCTGAAGCCTGGTTCTCTCTGCCACATCAATTTACTTCACCTGTCATCATACTAGCGTGCTTGCCTTTAAGGAATGTCACATCGGCCCCTGAAGAGAGACAGTAATGGAGTCCAAGTGCCCTGCCAGTCTATGAAAAGGAAAAAGGTGTTTGTCTACATGTTGAATTTATTCTTCAAAAATGCTCACCCTGTCTCATTGCCTGAAGTACAGCTTTCTAAAGCGAGATCTTAAACGTACTGTGACATGATCTGGCTCCTCACTCGCAAGAGTGCTCTACTTCAATGTTTAGTGAAATGCCTGACTGAAGATACACACAGGATATTTATACATACAACAGATATTGTACTGCACCATTTGGCTGTGTGTGCCTACTATGTGTATATATGTAAACGTGCATGCATATGTGGAACGCAGAGGTCAAGGTTGAATATTGTCAATCACTGTCTACCTCATTTTTTTGTGACAGGGTCTCTCCCTAGACCTAGAGCTCACAAATTCAGTGAGCATGGCTGGCCAACAAACCTGGGAATCCTTCTGCCTCCATCTTCTGGGATTATAAGTATGTACCACAATACACAACTTTAAGACAACAAGTGTGTGTGTGTGTGTGTGTGTGTGTGTGTGTGTGTGACATGTATATGCACTGCTAGCTGATACAGCCACTAGGTGCTTTTAAAAATCACAGACTCTCTCCTGCCACCTTGTGTGATCTACAGATCAATCTCAGGTTATTAGGCATTCATGTAAACAACTCTACACTCTGATCAATTCCTGGGCCTAACATCTACCTTTCTTCCTGAGACTAAACTCAGGTCTCACCTGAGTCAGCTCTTTGTCCCCTGACCTTCCTTAAGACCTTTATTTGTGGGCACAGGGGGAAAGTTCCTGAACAGAACACCAATAGCTTATGCTCTAAGATCAAAAATTGACAAATGGGACCTCATAAAATTACAAAGTTTCTGTAAGGCAAAGGACACTGTCAGAAGGACAAAACGGCAACCAACAAAGTGGGAAATGATTTTCACCAACCCCACATCCGACAGAGGGCTAATATCCAATATATACAAAGAACTCAAGAAGTTAGACCCCAAAGAACCAAATAACCCTATCAAAAAATGGGGTACAGAGCTAAACAAAGAATTTTCACCAGAAGAAATGCAGATGGCCGAGAAACACCTTAAGAGATGTTCAACATCATTAGTCATCAGGGAAATGCAAATCAAAACAATCCTGAGATTCCACCTCACACCACTCAGAATGGCTAAGATTAAAAACTCAAGAGACAACAGGTGCTGGTGAAGATGTGGAGAAAGAGGAACACTCCTCCACTGTTGGTGGGATTGCAAAATGGTAAAACTGCTCTGGAAATCAGTGTGGCGGTTCCTCAGAAAATTGGGCATGTCACTTCCAGAGGACCCTGGCATACCACTCCTGGGCATATACCCAGAGGATTCCCCTGTATACAATAAAGACACATGCTCCACTATGTTTATAGCAGCCTTGTTTATAATAGCCAGAAATTGGAAGGAGCCCAAATATCCCTCAAAGGAGGAATGGATACAGAAAATGTGATATATTTATACAATGGAGTACTACTCAGCAATTAAAAATAATGAACTCATGCAATTTGTAGGTAAATGGTTAGATCTGGAAACTATCATCCTAAGTGAGCTAACCCAATCACAAAAGAATACACATGAAATGCAATCACTGATAAGTGGATATTAATGAGCCCAGAAGCCCTAAATACTCAAGGCACAATTAGCAAGTCAAATGACTCCCAAGAAGAAGAAAGGAGAGGACCCTGGGCCTGTAAAGATTGGATCCAGTATTGTAGACCCAGAACAGAGAAATTGTGGGGGAGGGGGGAATGATTGGGGAATAGCTGGGGGGGGGAGAGGAATTATGGGACATATGGTGGGGGGGGAACTGGGAAAGGGGAAAGCCTTTGGAATGTAAACATAGAATATAGAAAATAAAAATTAAAAAAAAAAGACCTTTATTTGTGTATGTCAATTAAAAGTCTAGAACATAGGAAAGTTTAAGGGGGCGGGGGGTACGACACACAAATACAGCTTTTTCTAATGGGCAGAGGATAAGAATGAAGAGGGTACACTTCTCTCAGTGACCTCAGCTCTTACGAATTCACCAGAGGAGAGGAGATATGTGGTTAATTCTCTCAGTCTCAGCTGTGGCTACACATAAACGTCACTTCTGCAGCTTTAAAGTAATAAAACAAAACAAACAAAATAACGCTCCAAGCCAGGCTGCATCCCAGACCGATGCAGTACAATCCTGTAGCATGTTTTAGGCCCTGGTGGTTTCGACTTGACTCCCCCACTCTCCGTCCCCACACCCCCACTTTTCCCCAGCGTTATCCCCCGTGACTCCGAGCCGCAGCCAAGGCGGAGGGGCTGCTTTAGTAAATACCAGCCACCTGGCCCTGCAAGGGTACAGCGCTGGCCCACAGCTGCAAGGAGCGCTGACTCACAGATGAGCTCAGCTGACAGGTGGCCAGCAGGAAGCACCTGGCCGTGCTCTGGTGGCCCTTGCGGTCTGTTGATGGTCCTGAGGGGACCTTGCATGGAGAAAGCAGGTCAGGGGAAGCCTCCCTACGGGAACATCTGGAGAAAAGCTTCCCTCCGCTCCAGCCCCTGCCTCCTCCCCTCCATGCCTTCCAGCCAAGAGTTCTCCACAGAGTAAGCTGTTTGTTGTTCTTCGGAGTGCGCACATTTCCTAGCAGGCCCCTCCTCTACAGCAGTTCTTTCCTCTGCTCATCACTCCTGCTAGATCTGCGTCCATCCTGGCAGCCCTGGCAGCTTCTCGTCCCCTGAGAAGTTGCTCCGATGTCTGCAGCCAGGGACAACACTGCATGAACCTGCCTTTCCCCACCCCGCCCCCCAGCTCCCTCCTCCTCTCTGGCTTGTCTCCTCTCCACCCCTCTTCTGCTAGGTCAAGCCGGTCAGGCTTGTACTAGCTCACCAACAGCAATTGCAAAGACTAACTGCTTCTCCAGTGCTCCCTGACCCCCCTTGGAGCTGCTCAAAGGAGGAGGAGGAGGAGGAGGAGGAGGAGGAGGAGGAGGAGGAGGATCTGCAGATCTTGCTCCTTGGCTAATCTTACATCTGGACCGTTGTAGTGACTAACAATGAGCTGGTATTTCTACATATTTTGGGGACGCTTCTACTTGATGTTGCAGCCACAGTGAAATACGGTGGCCAGAGCTGGATCCGGTTCTACAGATTCTCGTTCCCCACCACTTGGCCTGCTGCTGCAGTGACACACGTCCTTCCCACGTGGTCTGGCCTGTAGCACTTCCTGTTCCTCAGTGGGAGCTGGGCTCCTTTCATTCTTGCAACAGCACCTACCCTTAGCCTTGTCCTGTAAGGTAGCCCAAGTGACAAACACAGCTGCGTGCACTATCCCTTATTGGTGGCTTGATTTTCCCACTCGCCCCCCCACCCCCTCCTGCCCTAAACCATAGAGTAGCCTCTGCATACCCTAACCCGATGCCCGATGATGCCGTTTGATTGCTGTTATTGTTTATTTAATCAATTTGTTATCTGAGAGGAGAGAACCACAGTTGAGAAAACACCTCCATAAGACTGATCTGTATGTAGGCAAGCCTAGAGGGTGTCTTCCTAGTTGGTGACTGGCATGAGGGGGCCCACACCACTGTGGATGCTGCCACCCACACCTAGGCAGGTGGTCCTGGGGTTCATAAGAAAGTAGACTGAGCAAGCCATGGGAGCGAGCCAGGAAGCAGCCCTCCTCTGTGGCTTCTGCAGCAGGTCCTGCCTCCCTCCAGGTTCCCGCCTTGAGTTCCTGCCCTGACTTCCCTTAATGATGGATTACAAGCTTTAACACTAAGAAAAGCTGTAACTTTTCTTCCCAAGTTACTTTTGGTAATGATCTTTTATCACAGCAATAAAAACACTAACTAAGGTAGAAATTGGTACCAGGAGTCAAGCATAGGACAGACCCGACCATACGTTTTGGGAAGGATTGTGGTGGCATTTACACTTGGGGCTGGAAAAGCCGCCGGGTGCTCAGAGATTAGTGGGTTTTCAATGGAAGCTTGGGAGATGAGCATGTTGAGAATAATGCAGATGAATAATAAGGCGTGTGCACAGCTGGTACTCTCTGATGGAGGCTCAGGGGGTGGCTGGGGATATTCTATTCTCCAGCTCACAAGGCTTCAAGCTCTTGGATTGTCTGTTTCTCCAAAACTCCCTGACGTTCTGTTTTCCTGCTACTCAGCTCATCTTCCTCCAGAGGACCCCAAATCCTGTATATCCCACACAGCGGCGTTTGCTTATAAAATATATCTGTAGTGGGATTTGAAAGACTATCTCTCAGGCAGGGGCTCCTAGGCCCAGCACCATGTATGTCTTCCCCACAGCGGGACATCTGGGCTCTTCCAGTCCCTCCAGTCCCCAGAAGGGGGTAGGGGAAACTTGGGAATCCAGCGCTGGCACAAGCTAGGGGCAAATAAACACGGGTCACTCGGTTGCCCGCAGACTGGGGTCACAGCGTATGCCCAGCCGCTGGGAATACAAAGAGAAGAAGTTTCTAAGGAAATGCGATGGGGTCCCAATGAGGCCTTAGCAGGGGCAGCAGCCCTGACAGCTCAAGGTCTATCCCCACGTGTCAGGGGCCCCGTGAAAGCAGCAGCCTTTGCAGGATGCCCGAGCAGAGACGCTCCAGCCCAGAGCAGAGAAATGTCTCTTTCACTAGAATACTACCAGCCGCCTCTCGAAATGTCCCTCATGAGCAAAGGGACCATTTTTAGTTCACAAAAGATCCATTAGCAGAGCCAAGGGGTCAGATACCTCAATACTGGTAATGAGTTCTGGAGCTTCTTAGTTTCCCAAACACTTCCGCTGATTCCCATCAGCAAGGCTAAGCAGGTAATCGACAGTCCCATTGTACAGACCAGACAAGTGAGGCTCATGAGACCAACCACTGCCTGGGTCACCAGCTAGTACAGTTGATAAACAGGCAGCAATACACCAAGCCCCAAGCCCTTAGCTTGACTGGCAATCAGAAGCCAAGTCTGTAGGAGCTGGGGAGCAAATGCTTCCTTTCCCACCTCCAGAAAGATTCTGGAAACACAGCTGGATAACACTGAAACACTCAAAAATCAGATGATCCAAACCCTTGACTGGTTTTCTTTCTTAAAGAAAAACAACATTTTGGGGGCAGAGAAGTAAAACATGAGGTTTTATTCTCAGGAGTCCTGAGCCATCAGTCAGTGAAGACAGAGTGGAAATTTCCACTCGTGGATATTTCACACTCATAGCTCCCAGGCTATGCCAAATGCTCAGGCAAATTAAGATGCACAGCGTTCTTCAGAAGGGAACAGAAAGGATATTGGTGAGAGGAAAGGAGGAGGGCCAGGGGAGACCACTGGTGGGGGTTTTGATCAAGATACAATGACAGCTAGGCATGAAAATGTCACAAGGAAAACCACTATTGTTCAGGCTAACTGAAACAGTGATGACAACAACAACAACAACAACAACAACAACAACAACCCCCCAGGTGATTCTGACCCAGGGTCAAGCTTCTCTAGAATTGAACAGGGCCAACATGACTCACTGGACTCCTTCTGAATTAAGAAGCTGTAAATTCCACATCCTTTCTCTGAAATATGCATTATTTCCATGGTTTTCAGCCAGGTCTAATGATTCTAGCACAGAGGCTGCTTACTCTCTGGGAACAGGCCCCTGGGCGCTCTTGCCCTTCCCGTGTGAGTGTGGGGAGTGGCCCACCGGGGCGGCATTGCTGACGGAGGACAAACCCAACATGGCGGTTCTTAGAATCTGAAGGTGCAAAGAGGCGTGTGCAAAGCATTTCGCTACGGAAGTGTGCACAGCTGCCAGGGAAAGGCAAGCAGGGCTTATGCCGCAGCTGGCTGAGCAGAAAAGATAGCACAAGCCCAGCCTTACGGAGGCTCTGCGTCTACAAACTGAAACGCTCGGCATGAAAGGCCCTTGTCCTCCTTAGAGAGATGAAGCACTATGACCAAAGGCAGTTTGGGGAGAAAAGGGGTTCACTTCACTCACACGTCCATGTAACAGTTCATCATGGAAAGTAGTGAGGGCAGGAACTCAGGCAGGACAGGAAGCTGGAGGCAGGGGCTGATGCCGAGCCCTGGAGGGAGGGCTGCTTGCTGGCTTGCTCCCATGGCTTGCTCAGCCTGCTTTCTTATAGAGCCCCTGGGTCGACCAGCCCAGGGCCGCAACCACTCACAATGGGCTGGGCACTCCCCCATTGATCACTAATTAAAACAAACAAAAAAAAAATGCTCTACAGGCTTGCCTACAGCCCAATCTATGGAGGGATTTTCTCACTTGGGGTTCCTTCCCTCAGGTGACTGTGTCAAGTTGACATTAATCAGACAGCACAGCCCTGTCTTTTGCTTTCCTCTCAAAGTTGCTTCTATCTCATGTTCTCGCTAAAGAGTCCGGAGTCCAGGTATTTCCCTGCCAGCCTCACTCTTCCGGGCTGAGGAGACAAAGATAATTGAGCCTCTGGCCACTGCCTTTCCTTCAGGGTGACACTGTATCTGTGTATGTATGCCATTAATGTATCTAAATATTATTCTCTACTAAATACCAATAAGAAATGTTTTAGAGAGAAACAGCAAGTTTGACCGAAACTATGTATTTCTAGAAATTATGGAGAACCAGAAGATGCTTGAATCTTTGGCATAAGGTCTGAAGTATCCCAGGCTGGCTTCGAACTCCATAGAGCTGAGGATAACACTGAGCTTCTTACTTCCGCCTCCCAACTGCTGGCGCCAGTTTAGGGAATGCTGGGGATGGAACCTGGGGTGTCACGGACATTAGGCAAGCAATCTACCATTGAGCTCCACCCCCACCTCAAACAAATGGTTATTAATGGTCATATCCCAGTAAAGATGTGCATGTGATATTACAGGAAATGATTCTGCTCGGAAAGACACAGCCCTTGGCTGGGTCCTCTTTCTTTTCTTTCTTTCTTTCTTTCTTTCTTTCTTTCTTTCTTTCTTTTTTTTGTTTTTTGAAAGAGGGTTTCTCTGTGTAGCCCTGGCTGTCCTGGAACTCACTCTGTAGACCAGGCTGGCCTCGAACTCAGAAATCCACCTGCCTCTGCCTCCCAAGTGCTGGGATTAAAGGCGTGCGCCACCACTGCCCGGCTGGGTCCTCTTTCTTTACATTCAGAAGGTGAAACATGAGATCTCCAGGGTACCTGCTGCACTGTGGGTTTCGAGGTGTGTATTCTTTGCCGTCCCAGCCCCCGCCTCCAGTACCACACTCGTGTAAAGTGGACGTGACCTCAGCCCAGCATCCCTTTCCATAGTCTCCCAAACCATCCTCTACAGCAAGGTGTCTCCCTTCTTTGGCGTCATTCAGAAGCCTTCTAAGTGGTATGCTAAGAGGCTCCACTCCGTGTTGGGCCAGGAGCACACTGAGGTTTTTGGCAACTGGATAAAAGGAAGAGTCTTCAGGAAGTGGGGACTGAGATCTGGGGGGCAGGGACTGAGATCCGGATGAGGGCCCTGATTCAGACAAGCATTGGGTCTGGGGGCCTGTGGCATGCAAGGAGTGAGTGACCTGGTACACAGTCCCCAAGGAAGTGACCTGCTCAGTCCAGATGAGGTGGCACACTCTCTCAGTTTTGCTGAAAAGATACAGTCTCCCCACAGCTGTCTGTGCCCCACAGAGAAACACACAATACCCTCTTTTGAGTCACACAACTGACCATGGAGGCTTGCCAGATTGATGATGGGTCTGACTGGGGAAAGTTTATGTCAAGGGACTACAGAGATGGAAAAATAAAAAGAACGTTTCAGCCACTAAAAAAGAAAAAGGCAACAGACCATCTTTCCAAATAAACAAAGCATTCTCTGAAGAAGAAAACAATCTTGAACAGGGTCAGGCCAGGGCAGGTGACTCAGGACACTCCCTGCAACTCCCCTCACCCCACCGCACCCGTTTCCCATCTGACACCCTGGGGAGGCTGGGGCTTCCCTACAGGAGTTTGGCCCAGAAGCATCTGCTGAGCTCAGCTGAAGCAGTCACACCCAGGGCACAGTGTATGACTTGTGGAAGGGGGAGCCCTTCGGGTGACTGATGGGACAATTCTGTCAGAAAATGTCCCTAGAACCTCTCAAGTCAGAATTCACCAAGCGGTTACCAGTGCTAATTTCAACACTGGGGGGCTTCTAAAAAGTAATGGGGTATGGTGGGGGAGGGGAGACTGGAGAGATGGCTCAGCTGTTAGGAGCACTGGATGCTCTTCCAGAAGACTGGGGTTCAATTCCCAGCCCCCACATGGCAGCTTGCAATTGTCTGTATTTCTAAGATCTGATACTTTCACACAGACATACACCAATGCATATAAAATAAAAATAAATAATTACTATTAAAAAAAAATAGGGCTATAGAGGTAGCTTAGTGACGTAGACAGGTAGCACGTGAATAGCATGCAAGAGGCCCTGGATTTGACTCTCAGAACTGAAACAAACAAACAACACCCCCCCTCAACTCCAAGTTTGCAATTTCTCCCTTTATTTTTATTTTTTTAAGATCTATTTATTTATTATATATAAATACACTGAAGCTGTCTTCAGATACATGAGAAGAAGGCATCTGATCTCATTACGGATGGTTGTGAGCCAACATGAGGTTGCTGGGAATTGAACTCAGGACCTCTGGAAGAGCAGTTGGTGCTCTTAACCACTGAGCCATCTCTCCAGCCCAATTTCTCCTTTTAATGACTGTAGTTTATTATTTAGGCACACTTAGGAGAATTGTAACACACATGGAATGCTCTACCGCAGTGGTTCTCAACCTATGGGTCACAGCCCTTTCGTAGGCCAAAGCCATTTTGTGGGCCAAATGACCCTTTCACAGGGGCTGCCTATCACATATCTTGCATATCAGACATTTACATCAGGATTCTTTTTTTTTTTAAAGATTTATTTATTATTATATGTAAGTACACTGTAGCTGTCTTCAGACACACCAGAAGAGGGCGTCAGATCTCATTACGGATGGTTGTGAGCCACCATGTGGTTGCTGGGATTTGAACTCAGGACCTTTGGAAGAGCAGTCAGTGCTCTTAACCTATGAGACATCTCACCAGCCCTACATCAGGATTCTTAACAGTATCAAGATTAGAGTTATGAAGTAACAATGAAATACTTTTATGGTTGGGGGTCACCACAACATGAGGGACTGTATCAAAGGGTCACAGCATCAGGAAGGTTGACAACTACCGCTCTACAAGATGACACTAAAGTCTGACGGAGTAGTAGAACTCAGATGTCCCTCAGCTCCCACATGCTGTTTGAAAGACAGAACTTAGGAGATGAATTTCTTCCCATGGAGATCCCAAATCAACCTAGGCTGATGCTGGGACAGAGAGTCACTTTCCAAGGCTGACAGTGGGGCCCCGCTGGGCTGAGGGAAACATTTACACAGCTCACCGAACAAGAGAGAATGAGTGCGTGGAGCCCTCGCCATTATGTTCTAGTCTTTTTGGTAGATACTCTGCAGGCTACGGAAAGAGAAATCTGGATATCAACCCAGTCACAAAACTTTCCACCTACAGTCTGTCCTGCCTGCAAGCTCTACAGGGGCAATGGTGGCCCAGATTTGTTGGGAGTAGCTAACCAACATCTGGTTTGACTTGAGATCTATTCCATGAGAGGGAGCCCATACCCTACACTACCCGGATCGCCAGGAACTAGAGACTGGATAGCCCAGAGACCTAGGGTAGTACCAAATGTTCCTCTGGAGCCCCCAGCTCACCCCTGCACAAGCTTGGAAACCCTGTCTGCCCTCCCCCAACCCCACCTACACTGAAAAACTCTGAAAAAAGGAATGGCACCCAAAGCCAGCTCTGCACCTCTGGCAGCCAATGCAACCCACCTATCTGATGGATCCAACCCACCCAAGTGCCCTTCCAGGTGCCCAGCATCTCACTATACTTGGGCACAGTCCCAGCTCCTGGCTGACATGTCTTCTATAAAACTCCCTTGCCTTAGCTGGGGTGTATGATTTCCCTGGCTCTTTCTTTGGGACCCATAAACCCACACTAGAACAGCATCACATAAACCTGCATCTGTTTGCTTTTTAATCTGATCTGATCTGGCCTTTTGCATCAGCAAAATCCAATCACCAAAATAACTGGGGGGCGGGGAAGCAATGAGATGATTCCTAGTGATATTCTGGGTATCTATAAGTGTAATGCTATACTCATAGACCAGGGCCTTGTTCAGTCATCATCGGAGAGGCTTCCCCCAGCAGCAGATGGGAGCAGGTACAAAGACCCACTGCCAGACATTATGGTGAGAGAGACTCTAAATTGGAGGTCTCCATTGTGTCCTTCCTTTCGGAGCTTGGGGAAACCCACTGAAGAGGGGAGAAAGGATTATAGAAATTAGAGGGGATGGTGGACACCAAGAGAACACGGTTCACTGACTCAACTAACCAGGACTCCAGAGACTCAAGAGGCAAGCACAGGACCAGCACCCTCTACCGATAAGCTATGAGTGTTAGCTTGGTGCTTTGAGACTCCTAACAGTAGGAGTGGGTGTGTCTTTGACTCTTGTCTGCTCTTGGGACTCTTTTCTTTTCCTCCTATTGGGTTGCCCTGTCTTGCTGTATCTTGTTTTGTCATGTTGGGTTGTTGTCTCTTGGAGGACTGCTCCTTTCTGAAGGGGGAGTGGATCTAGAGGGGAGGGGAAGTTTGAGGGAGCTGGGAAGAATAGAGGGAGAGGAAACTGTGGTCGGGACATATTATATGTGAGAAGAATCTCTTCAATAAAAAAAGTTTAATTTCCATATGTCTGGCTTCTCAGTGTTTTAGTATCAAGACTGACTGAGCTCTTTCAAATGTCATTTTAATGAAATAGAATGAGCTCTTTTTAAAAGAACATAAACCCATTCTAAGAGACAATACAAATAACAAAGATAACTAGAAAATATTATCCCTCTAGGAAGTGATTCTATATTTTGAGTATATACATCATGTCACCAATCAAAAATATACCAGTAGCCATACTCCTAACTAGTAATTTAAAGACAAAGGTTAGAGTACTTGATGTCATAAACTAAAAACAGCAATAACAATAATAGCTATAACAACAAATATTGAAGCTTCAGGTACCTGAAGGAATATTGAAAGGCTTAAAAATGATTAAGAATTCTTGCCATGAGATATCTTGGGGAATTACCAAGTCTAAACATGAAGCTGGTGCACATTTTATAGACCCATAGCTGGAAACTCGTTGGATGTAATGTTTTCAGTAGTCATACACTGTTGACTAAGAAGTCACGAGAGGTTGGGGTGTGCTATGTGGATGCTTGGAGTGTCTAATTTGAGGACATTCCAGATTGTCATGTAAGGATACTCAGCCTGTACTGGTGGGGAATGGGCAGCTTTGGGTCTGATCTGGGTCTACCTACCACCTGAATACACACAACTGGGTGAGAGGCTTCCATTTTCCTCTGTGTCTCTTATCACAGTTCCTAAGACATGAAAGCAACACCAAGGGGACCTCCAGAGAATGGTCTCAGCACCAAACACACTGTTTTTTATGAATCAGAGAAGGTTCAGCTATCATGACGGCTCTATCGCTAACTTCTCTTGCTGACAAGGCTGTTGATGCAGACAAGTGTTGATAGACAGGCGGGTGGGCACACATCTGCATTGACAACTCAACACTTCCTGTGTCGCCCATCCATGCCAAACAACACAAGATGGTCAATCAGGCTCTCACACACAGAGGCCATGATTCCTGCCTCTTAAGCATGGGGCTCACGGCTCCTCTGTAAGTGGTTTTTACTATGTCACCAAGAGATGAGAAATGTGCCCTTTATTCTGGTGTGGGACCGGCTTGGGTAGGTATTAGGGTAATGGAACACAGCTCTGCCTTTTATTTTTGTGAGTGATTCCTGGCTTTATAAAACAACTGGAGACCTTCACCGAGGTTCGGAAAAGCAAGCAAGGTTCAGCATTTTACAGGTAGTCACTGGCAGCAAGGGAGGAACGCAGGATTTGAAGTTGAGAGGGCTGGCGGGAAGACAACCAGCTAGCAATCAGACCAGAAACTGTGAGGTGTACCCCCAGGGGAACAGGACTCTGGCAATACTAGGTCCTTTTGGAATCTGAAAGTCCTCGAGAGAAAATTCACTCCCTCAAGTGGTTGCCATGGAAACTGAATACGGTGAGGAAAGAGAACAAACTTTGCAACCCTCTGAGAGAGATCTCTAGCCACAGCTGTTCTTACCAGTGGGAGTGGTGGGTCAGGAGTCCCAAGGAATGTCAATAAAGACAAACCGAGCAAACCCAATCTGGAATCAGTTCTGGGTCTTCTGCTTCCCCTGTGTGAGCTCCCAACCTGGATTTACCACTCCAAGGCATGGGAGAGACACCGCAGACACACAACAGAACTTACCAGGTAGCGCTCCTCCTGCCTCATGCTGGGGGTGCGGATCACATGATTCTGTTCCCCTCTCCAATCTCCGAAGCGACGGAAGAAATAGTTAGATAGAAATCTACTGACGGGGTCTCGGATGATGTTGATATAGACGGGCTGGTCTCCTCCAAACCTAACACAAGACACACAACAGGGAGTTTGTTACAACTCATCCCTCGAGCAAGAAAATGAGGTCTGCTGGAATAAATTTTCCCTCTAGATTAAAGTAGCCCACCTATTAAGCTATCTGCTAAGGTGCTTACCACCACTTTGACAGAGAACTGTAAAGTAGAACTTTTTTTTTTTTAACCATGCAGGAAATAGATACAGTTGCCAACTGGGACACTGTGAGACCAGTTTTTTGTCTTGTTTTATTTACATATCATACGATCTGGCACTGTTAAGGTGTGTGTGTGTGTGTGTGTGTGTGTGTGTGTGTATACCTGTATGCTCGTGTGTCTGTCTCTGTGTGTGTGTATGTGTGTGTGTATGTGTGTGTGTATGTGTGTGTATGTGTGTGTGTATGTGTGTGTGTATGTGTGTGTATGTGTGTGTGTATGTGTGTGTGTGTGTGTGTGTGTGTGTGTGTGTATGCATACACATATATTCAGTAGACATGGCTTTGTTGAGGGCAGGGCATAGTATTCTTGACTTTGTATCCCAGTGGCTGATGCACTGTCATACAGGTGGCCCTTGGTGACTGTTTCAATCAATTGCTTGATTCTGAATGTATAGTGGCGACCCAGTTCCTATATATTGTAATTCATACCATCTCAGTGAGGTGCTCTAAGGTGAGTGGATGAAAAGAGATTTATTCACCATGTTCTTAAACCTTTACACTGCAAACTCAGCAAAGACCTCCAATACTCCATGGACTAGAAACCAGAACTATACCTAGGGAAACTGAGGCAGAAAGAGGATCAATAATCTGTGGCTATGCCACGAGGTAGACATGGGTCACCTGGATCCAGAATCTTCACTTCTATCCACAGAAGGAAAATTCCAGAGTTCAGGAATGTAATGATACCAAGATACACGAAAGAGATGCAAATCACAAGATAATTGTTCTCAAGTGATGGAACTGCTCCCCAGCACTGAGGAGGCTGACTTACAGGAGGACAGCCTGAGCTACATAGTGAGATTCCATCTGAAAATAACTAACGTATACATCTATCAGGTATGGTCAACATTTAACATTCTGATAGATGTTGTCATCGACAAAGTTTGTGCTCTAGCACTATGCAACCGAGTTATATACACAGTAGCATATAGCACAGTATAGCTACAGTTACAAATATATACAGTGCATATTGCATATAGTAGTTCCCAAGGTACTAACTAGGTTTTCAGGCTTTGTATTGGGCTCATTCGTGGCTATCCCGGGGTGCAGTTTGGCCAGCAACAACAGGGGGCCAGTTCTTGACAGCTGCTCTAGCTTCAACCTCTATCTGATGAAAGTGCTTGGCCTCATGCCAAGGGACAGAGCCTCCTCAGATGAAATGGATGGACAGGATCCAGGTCCCGCCTCTCTTGCTGGAAGACTCTGCTCGCTATTTAAAACCCAGCCTGAGTCACAATCATAAAACTTCAGTAACTGTGTTGTAGCTCAGGTTGACCTCACACTAAGGCTGCCCCGAACTCCTAATCCTTCAAGTCCCCGCCTTTCAAGTGCTAGGCCTGCAGGTATATCAGGCTTTACATATGGTTTGCAATTAACCTCAGCGTTCTCTGGCCCTGAACTCTGGTTTTCCAACTGTGTGGACATGTCTGTCTCTCACAACAGACTGTGTCTGAACCTCCTGGATAACCAGGGATTATGTCATCTAGTAGTGTGTAGCACACAGTAGGCATTCAACAGATGGTGACTACACACAGAAATAAATGCCTTCATGCATACTTCTAAGTCGTTCAGCTTCAGGCAGTGTAAGGGTTGTGCAGCAGAACAAAGTAGACATCCCAAGCCACCTGGTTGTGTGTGTGTGTGTGTGTGTGTGTGTGTGTGTGATGAGCTCAACATATTTGCATTTTTAAAAGATATTCTGAAAGAAGACACTAAAGACTGGGAACATGGCTGAGTCAGTAAAGTACTGGCCTTCCAAGTGGGAGGAGCTACATTTGGCATGAGAGATCCTACGCTCTACTCAACTGCTCGAAGGCCTTAGGGTCTAATGAATTTTAGAAAATTGTCTCACCAAGGAGAACCTAGCTGGGGATGTGTGTGAGAGAGGAATTCTAGACTGGGAAAAATATCCCCATCTGGTCTTAGAAAACAAATAAGAAACAGAAGCTTAGAAACCAAATAGAAGGTCAGGGAGAGTCAGGGGGGGACAGGCTGAATGGAGCATGCAGCAGTCATTCCAGAATGCTGATCTGAGGCACACTTCCATGAGGCTGCTGAGAGGTAAGATTAAACAAAACCAAATTATATCCGAAAGTTATTTCAACTACCGTTAAAAGGCATATGAAGCTATAACACGTAGACATGAAAGGCCTGACTCTGACATCCCAACCCTCAGTGGCATCTTCTAGGCCACGGTGGTTTGGACTCTGCTTTCCCTTCATTCAGAGGAAGAAACATTTGTGCGGCCCAAATTTCCAGGAAGTTCAAAATAAGCGTCAAAGAACAGCCCAGTAACAACCCTGCACACCCAGACCAAACCTGAGGTCCCTGCAGAGCTGGTAGAGTTCTGGCAAGCGGCCTTCTCCAAAGCAGCTGCAGAAGCATGGGATTGGTTGGATGAACTGAACTGCTATGGCCAAAGGGTTCCTTCAGACCCAGAGGAAAATGAAGAAAAGAGAGTAAAGACTTGAGTTGGTGGGTACACGCTGAAGCCAACCAACAAGTGAACAGAGTGAACAAATGGGATAGTATTTTCCATTCTGGTGCCATTCTTAATGGAGAAAGATAAATGGGGGGAAAAACAAACAAACAAACAAACAAACAAACGAAAAACCAAAGCAGCAGCAGCAGCAGCAGCAGCAGCAACAACAACAGCATCAAATCCTCTATAATGCAGGCTCTTCCATACTCCTAACATATATGCAAGAAAAAAGGATCTGGAGAGAGGAGGGGCAGCATCAGTCTGATCCTGATAGAGGCTGAACAGCAAGGATGTTGCTACAAGTTAATGATGCATACAAGATTAGAACCATCAACCAGAGCCAGGGCATGAGTCTGCTGTCTCGGTCTGATTGCTTCACATGAGAAAGATTCACCAGTTATGTAAGAGCAGGTTTCTTGAGATCGATTGTACTTAGGCTTAGGGTTTAAAATAGAGAGCTCAGGTTGCAAAGTGTTTATCCATTCCAACTTAGATGCTTTCCTTACCCCTTGCTTCTGGCGGGGAGGACTTTCTTTGTGCAGTCACCGTTTGATACTTAGAAGGAAGATTTCCATAAACATACTCTTTTGAAATAGGAAAAGCTGACTCCTTGTATTCAGGTTCGGATTGCAATTCTCACGTTTATGGAAGTCTTTATAGCCAAGGCCCTGGTCCTGGGCTTCCAGAAGGGAAGAAGAGAGGTAACGATAGCTTCTACAGAGGCGGCCTGAGCAGGTCATGCACAGCTCCGTTGCTTTCCAGCTAAGTTCTCCTCTAGTACATTCCTCCAGCGCATCTCTGCCTGACGCTCACTCCTGCTTCTCCTGTACTGGGAACGCTCTTTCCTTTCCTTGATCTAACGCTAATTAGCCAGTCTCCCATACCTCAGCAGAGCTAGAGGGAACCAGGGGAATCCCTGTGGCTTCTCTCCTTCCACATCACACCCGACTATATACTTCTTCAGCAGAAGAACAGATAATTCGAGGATTCCAAAACCAAGAGAAACATCTGCATTCACCGTGGAAGTCCCAGCTATTATAACACAGGGAAAGCCGAGAGAAGATGCTTCACTGCTGTGCTCTGACTTGAGCAAAGAAGAGAGGAGAGAGGAGAGAGGAGAGAGGAGAGAGGAGAGAGGAGAGAGGAGAGAGGAGAGAGGAGAGAGGAGAGAGGAGAGAGGAGAGAGGAGAGAGGAGAGAGGAGAGAGGAGAGAGGAGAGAGGAGAGAGGAGAGAGGAGAGAGGAGAGAGGAGAGAGGAGAGAGGAGAGAGGAGAGAGGAGAGAGGAGAGAGGAGAGAGGAGAGAGGAGAGAGGAGAGAGGAGAGAGGAGAGAGGAGAGGAGATACAGCCTGCCTGAGGTTGATACTGCTGTAGAGTCACTAATCGGCTAATAGGCCTAACCAGATTCAGGACTGTCACAGAGAGGCTTTAAAATCCACTGTGAGTTCCTGTAACAGTCTTCTCTCGGGAGCTGCTCCCTGTTTTAAAGATGGGAAAATGGATAGCTTTCCCCCTGTGGTTATA
Source organism: Apodemus agrarius (assembly GCA_964023405.1). Lineage (NCBI taxonomy): Eukaryota > Metazoa > Chordata > Mammalia > Rodentia > Muridae > Apodemus > Apodemus agrarius. The sequence continues at coordinate 26,320,232 of OZ030027.1, read as the reverse complement.
TGGTTTGCCCGCATCTTGAGCAGTAGGGAGGCAGGCTCTAATACCTAGGGATCCCAACAGTCAGGGTGCCACTGCTCTCTGCACATGTGGTACCTTCTAAAAGGCTTCTTTTTTCTCACTTAGAATTAAAGCAATCAAGATTCCATTCCTGTACTTGGTGGTAGAGGCCAGGGTTAGAATACAGCCACCATGCTGGCTGCTGTCGCTCCAATTAAGAAGTCAGTTTTGGCTTCTCATTAGTTTTGAACCTGCCGAGATCATTATTAAAATATGTCGAATGGCAGTTTGGATGTCAAGATCTAACCTAGAAAGAAAGAGGGGTTACTGACTGAGGTCTGAAGGTGTCAGCGATGGCACAGAAGGAAGTTTTCTGGACCAGCCAAAACCAGACACCTTTCTCTCTTTACAAATCATCAAACATGAGGACCAGAACATCTAACAAGTTCCAGTGGCCTCATTATGACTAATGACATAGTTTCTGGAGGGAAGAAGCAGGGTGCTCACACCAGACAACCCAGTAATGAGCCGTGGAGAGAATCGGCGAGGTGGGCCAGCACCTGGTCAATAGTCACTGTTGACCATTTTAAGTGTTCTATTTACTGTCTCACAGAACTCTGGCTTATCAGGATGGGAACTTTAGGCTTGGGAAGCCAGCTTTAAAATATATGGTGATAGTTCCACTGCTTGACAATGTGGCTTTGTTGAATCTCATCCCTCCTTTACACTGAATGGGGACAAGACCTCCTGAGCAGCTGGGAAGTCCTTTGAAGCCTAAAACCTTTGCCAAGCCCAGTGGGTTGTCAGGCCATCAGGCTGGACAGCAGAGCTGCTCCACAGCCAGCCTCTTGTGGTGCCAGCACATGGGGGCAGTGGGGTCAGCATGAACTGACCGCTGTACCCACTGCATGTGGACAAGCACTTTGGTAAGCTGTTTGGGCCTTACGATAGGAAAGATGACTTTATCCTAAGGGAAAGATGACTCTGTTAGACTGCTGGCTAGAAGTCTCAGGAGCTTGTCAGCAGACAGGCCTCTGGACCCAGCGATCTACTGGCTGACAGATGCTAACTCTGAGTACATGGCAGGGCCAGTGAGCACGGCAGTGAGCAGGAGCCTACGGGTCGTACTGGCTGGTTTTATGTCAACATGAGACAGGCTAGCGTCATCTGAAAGGAGGGAACTTCAAGTGAGAAAAATGCCTCCATAAGATCCAGCTGTAAAACATTTTCTTAATTAGTGATTGGTGTGGAAGGCCCAGCCCAAAACGGGCTGGCATTCTCTGGGTTGGCAGTCCTGGGTTCTAGAAGAAAGCAGGCTGAGCATGCCATGATGAGCAGGCCAGCAGACAGCACCCTCCACTCCTGTGGTCTCTGTATCAGCTCCTGCCTCCAGGTCCCAGCCCTGCTTGAGTTCCTGTCCTGACTTCCTCCAATGATGGTCTATGATCTGGAAATAGAAGCCAAACAAACCCTTTCCTCCACAACTTGATTTTTGGTCATGGTGTCTCCATCAGAGCAAAAGAAATCCTAACTAAGACAATTTGGTACCAAAAGTGAGGAATTGCTGTGACAGACAGAACCATGCTTTGGGGAGGACTGTAGAAAGACGTTGGAACTTTGGGCTAGGAAAAGTCAGTGAGTACTGGGAGGTCAGTAGGATGTTCTGCGGGGCTTGGAAGATAAGAATGTGGAAAACAGTACAGAGGACACAGGCCTGGCTCGTGAGGCTTCAGAGGGAAAGTTAAGATTCTATCAGGGTCATTTGCTATTTTGAATTAAGATTCTGATTAGTCGTAATGAAAAGATACCAGAACTACTAAAGCGAAACCTTTGCTTTGCTACTCTATGGATACTCCATGCTGGTCAGCTGCAGCTGAGAATTTAGTGGTGATTAAGAAGAAACCAGCATAGTTGAGGTGAAATCTTCTGGGAAGCGTTTCCTGAGAGTCAGCACATAGAAGTTGAGTTCCAGAGTTGCCTGAGGTTGCACCTCCAGCTGGCAGTATGAGTTCCCCGGGTGGTACTGGTTATGAAGGTATGACGAAATCATGAAGAACAGTTGACTCTTGGTATGTGGGAGGCCTGGAAAAGTCACTCGTGGGGGGCAGCCTCAGTAGCAGATGAAGGCTCAGGGTTGAAGGGGCCGCTAAAGAGAAGTTGAGGCTTGGAACCATGAAGAGAGCCCATGAGAGGTACTAGTGAAAGTGCAACCTAGTTGCAACAGAAGACCCCAGCAGTTTTAGAGAGGTCAATACCATAATCACCAAGAACAGTAGCAGCAGTGGAGTAGAACCAGCCAGACCCTGTAAGATGAGCTGTGTGTGTTGCAGAGGTTGGAACCAGCCAGTGACCCAAGCCCTTTGGAGGAGTCCAAAAGATCCCGAGTGGACCCCAGGCAGTGGATGGCTGGGGTTTGGTTTTGCTTTGATTTGGTTTTGACTGTGTCCTGATTTTTTTTCCTTCCCGAAGTAAGAAAGTATTTGATTTATTTTTGATTTTACTGGAGCCCACAGTTAAGAAGCTTTGAATTTTAAAAGACTTTGGATTTTAAGGAGATCAACTATTTTAAAAGAACTGAAATTTTACTGTGTTTGAATTTGCAAAGATTGCGGGGCTTTTTCATGTTTTTAATGTGAGATTTTGGAAGTGAATAAGACAGGAATAAGAAAGTGAATAAGAATGGTTATGGCTTAATAGTGATGTGTTTGTATCAAGATGACAAGGGGTTGGTTGTCCTGGCTAGTTTTATGTTGATCTGACACAAGCTAGTCATGAGAGAGGAAGAAGCCTCAGCTGAGAAAATACCTCCATGAAACCCAACTGAAAGATGTTTTCTTTCTTTTTAATTATTTATTCTATATTCTTTGTTTACATTCCAAAGGCTTTCCTCTTTCCCATTTCCCCCCTCACCACATGTCCCATAAGTCCTCTCCCCCCCAACTATTCTCCAATCACCCCACCACCACCACCATTTCTCTGTTCTGGTACTCTCCTACAAAACTGGATCTAATCTTTTCAGGCCCAGGGTCCTCTCCTTTATTCTTCTTGGGAGTCATTTGACTTGCTAATTGTGCCTTGAGTATTCAGAGCTTCTGGGCTCATTAATATCCACTTATCAGTGATTGCATTTCATGTGTATTCTTTTGTGATTGGGTTAACTTGCTTAGGATATTTTCCAGATCTAACCATTTGCCTACAAATTGCATGAATTCATTATTTTTAATTGCTGAGTAGTGTTCCATTGTATAAATATACCACATTTTCTGTATCCATTCCTCCTTTGAGGGACATCTGGGCTCCTTCCAACTTCTGGCTATTATAAATAAAGCTGCTATGAACATAGTGGAGCATGTGTCTTTATTGTATGCAGGGGAATCCTCTGGGTATATGCCCAGGAGTGGTATGACAGGGTCCTCTGGAAGTGTCATGCCCAATTTTCTGAGGAACCGCCAGACTGATTTCCAGAGTGGTTGTACCATCTTGCAATCCCACCAACAGTGGAGGAGTGTTCCTCTTTCTCCTCATCCTCGCCAGCACCTGCTGTCTCCTGAGTTTTTAATCTTAGCCATTCTGACTGGTTCTTAATTAGTGGCTAATAGGAAAGGGCCTAGCTCACAGTGGGTGGGCCATCCCTAGGCTGGAGATTGTGGGGTCTATAAAAAGCAGGCTTGGCAAGCCAGGGGAAGAAGCAGTACCTTCCATGCCTCTGCCTCAGCTCCTGCCCCAGGACACAGCCCTGCTTGAGTCCCTGTCCTGGTTTCCTCCACTGATGGGCTATGATCTGGAAGTGTAAGCTGAATAAGTCCTCCCCCCCAACCCCCCACCCCGCCCCAACTCTCCAGCTTGCCGAATAAACCCTTTCCTCTCCAGCTTGCCTTTGGTCTTGGTGTTTCATAGCAGTAACAGAAACCCTAACTAAGACGGCATTAATGAACACGTAGAACTTGAAGTTTCAATTGAACCAAGAAGGCCCCAAAATTTGAAGTTGAAAATCCACATTCTTATTAAATGGCAACAGAGGCAAAACAAAATAAAAACAAACAAACAAACAAACAAACAAAAAAACCAACAAAAAACAAAAACAAAAAAAAACCCAAAAAACAAAAAAAAAGACAAAACAAACAAAATAACAAAAACCCAAGTAGAACAAAAATATCTCACCAGTGTCAAAATATGCTGGATTTGGGATTGCTACTTTAAAAACAACAACAAAAAAAACAACCATCAAGAGTAAGGCAGAGCTCTTTGTAGAAGAGACAGACACTCAATACCCTACCACCACGTTGCCCCTAGATTGCTATTATATAGGTTCACACTGTAGAAAAATGTATGACAAAACTCTCATTTCTTGCCTGTTTCCATACAAAAATCATATTCCCCTGCCCCTGCTAAACCACCATTTCATTTGAAATGTTGTCATTGAAAATAATCCCATGTTTTTATAATATTTCAGCTAGTCTAGTCTAGGAAGCAATGTTTCAAACTTTGATTTCTGTGTAGCAAAGCTAGCCAGGTTGAGTGCGTCCTTCGAGGAGACGGCTCTGAGCTGTTGATCCGAGTAAACCAGACTGCTAAGGGGCTGCTCATTAGAGGGAGCACTAAGACCCAGAGGACAGGAAAGCCCAAAAGCTGGAGAGCCACTCACCTGGAGAAGTTGAGGAAGTGGACATGTCTTGTGAATAAATAGGGCTGTTCGGCGGTACTTATATTCTTAATCAGTTCCATCTAGTAAAAGAAGGACAGGGTTAGCGCTCACAGGAACTAACTCTCTAAGCCACATGCTAATGGCTATCTGCCTTCTTCTTTGACCCCCCTCTTATTTCTTCTAGGCCAGGGACAGATAGCTGAACTTGTTGCAAAGTGCAAACTTTCTCATGAGGTTCTTTCACTAATAAATCAGCTTTCTCGCCAGACTGAGACCCCAGTTGATAGTGACCAATTCAGTTGATTATGGCTAGAAAAGCAATGCAATGGATTACGTATTTTTCTTAAATGTTTGTGCGTGACATGAGTGTGTGCATGTATGTAGGTGTGTGTGTGTGTGTGTGTGTGTGTGTGTGTGTACATCTGGGCTCGTTTCTTGGCTGTTTTTCTTCTGTGTATGCCAAGCTGGCAGGCTTGTGAGTTCTAAGAATTCTCCTGCCTCCTCTTTATATCTTGCCATAGGATACTGGGGATTCTAGGAGCTGGTGCTGTATCACGGCTCTTACATGGGGTCTGGGCAGACAAACTCGGGTCCTTCCATGTGCTTGGCTAGTATTTTCCCCACGGAGCCATTTCCTCAGACCTAGACTAAATAAGTTTAGCTGGAAAAAAAAAATCAACACTTTGTGGTGCTAAAATTCGAGTAAGAGAATACTTTTAATTACCTCCTTTAAAGTCAAACCAGGAGAAGGTGTTAATCATTTCCTTATATTTCTGTGACCTTACTGAGATTAAAGAAATATTTTAAACTTGTGTAGTAGAATTTAGAGTGGGAATAGAACATGTACGCTTCATTATTTTTCTCTTTGATTATAAAAATTTATAAGGAACATATTTCATGGGGAACTCAGGGGCCTCTGAAAATCTTGGGATATTTTGGTGGGTGGTCGTGTGAATTATTTATTTGCAGTTATCAGTAAGGCAAGAAAGCATTTTACGTTCGTGTAAGCTGAGTTTTATGGTCTCCTGCGACATGTCAGGATACAGGAAAAAGTTTAGTGAAAGGAATTAGAAATTCCAGGCATTCTCAGACCTCCCCGACATCCTGAATTCCTTCACTAGAATTTCCAATTGGCCCTACCAAAATGGACATGGTGATCTTTTTAAACAAAATTTTTTAAAGGCATTTTGAGACTGCTGCTGTAGACAGACATTGGAGAAGGAGTATTTCAGATTTTACAAACTTGAAGAAGCTGAAAGCTGAAAACCAGCATGGCCTTTTACACTAAGTATGGCAGCAAAGGAGACAGTGACCTGAGAGTCGCGAGACCTTCAGCTGCCCTGGGCTAGCTTCTTCCCAAGGGTCCAACATAGGGGCTGTCGCATGTGTTAATGTGTGATCATTATTCATGTGATAAACTAGACCACGCACATGCTCTTTTATAGACCCAGATGATCTGTCTAAACCCTCTGATTAGTTATTCCTGCTTACTGTTTGGATTCTGTCTAAGCACCACCCCAGTTACCTGGCAACAGTCAGGTATGCCCCTCCCCCACAGTTACCTAGCAACAGCCAGGTAGGTCTGGCCCACTATAAGAGTGGCTGCTTGCCCCTCCTCTCTCTTATCCTTTTGTTCTCTTGTTCTCTCTTGCCTCTCTTGGGTTCTTCTCTTCCCCCTCTCTCCTCTTGGTCACTGCTGGCCTCTACTTCTCTACTCTCTCTCTTCCTCTCTGCCTTTCTCTGCCACTACTACTGCCTTAACTCCCCTCCCCATGCCTAATAAACTCTATTCTATGCTATACCATTATGTGGCTGGTCCCTTGGGCCCACTGAGGCACCCCCTCCCCCCACACGCCCATAGAATATATTCATATACCGGCTGCTTTCTCTTTTTATGATCACAACACTCACAATGGTTGGAGAAATCAAGTTGAGTTTAAGAGTTAAATGGCTCAGCTCCTAAACCTGGGGTTTGTGTTAGCTGTGAGAAGCTGGGGGAAAGCATGGGTAAGTGAAAGTCTAGTCTTTCCTTGGGCTTGAGTGTGAAGGGAAATCGGATCCTGTTTCTTCTGCAGCTCCAGTTTCCCTTCTAAGCAGTCCCTGCATGGTCTGGTGGCCAAGCTTCCTGCTTGAACACACTGTTAATTCTGAGTTGTGATCAACTCTCCATCTATTGGCATAAACACATAAACCTTGCTAAGTTGTCCCAGAGGATGGCTGCTTTGGAAAAGAATTCTTGCCTATGTGTGTGCTTGAGATAAAGATGATCTGTGCTGTTATTACCAGATGATTTTAATTCAGATGGTGCCCTGTGTACATAAAAGGCACATAAGAATAATACCTAGTAGCACTGAAGAAGCAGACCGGGCAAGACCCGGGATCTTTCCCCTGTTCGACACTCCAGGGCCACCCCCACCCCCCCAAACACAAGTCAATGTGTCACAGTTAATGGCAGAGGGGAATGGTGAGACCTGTGGGAACAGTGCCATCATATCACAAAGCTATTTCTCTAGGAAGAACGGACTAGTAGTGACAGGGTGGCAGTCTCCAGATGTCTCCTTAAACAGACTCAAGCTACCGGTGCTGATGTTTACTGCCTTTGCAGAACAAGGGCAGAGCAGTGCTCCTCTCTTACAAGGATTGCCGCTGTTCCCTGAGCAGGAAAGCCCCTTATGGCGCGTGCACAGGCCAAGCACTGCTTGTTCGAGCACCATTTGACCGTCACAAAGGCTAACACTTGACCCATTGCTAGGGACAAGCCATGGCCTCCGGAACTCCTGCCTCAGGATGCCCAACCCTCCCGCCATTAGAATCCTGCTTCTTCCTTCGCCTTGGTCCCTGGTGACAATATAGCAACAAAGGCCCTGCCTAAAGTAGCCAGCGAGTACGGCCCTGCTGTTTCTGGCTCACAGAGGCCCACTTCTGGCTTCTTCTTGATTCTAGTACATAGGTCCACTCAACGGTCATTGGCTAGTTACTAATGCTCAGGAGATAAGCACACAAACATTGTGCTTGGAAAGTCTAGGTCCACCAGTCATAGAACCCCACTCTCAAGTTCTGTTTTATTCCTTACTCATCCTGACATAGCCTGGGACAGCCTGGCTCAGGTTACAATACTCTCCAGAACACATCAAAGTAGACCCCCCTCCCCTGCTTCTTATTCCTTTCACAGACCAACGTCCACACCAAAGCCTGACCAGGATGAAGTTAGGAACAGCTTTCCTCTTTCCAGAATATTCTGCTTTCTGCAGCATTTTCAAGTCTGTCCTTCCTTCCTCCCTCCCTCCCTCCCTCCCTCCTCCCTTCCTCCACCCCTCCTTCCCTCCCTCCTCTCCTTCCCTCTCTCCTTCTCTCCCTCCCTCCTTTCTTTTCTCCCTCCTTCTCTCCCTCCTTCTCTCCCTCTTTCTCTCCCTCCTTCTCTCCCTCCTTCTCTCCCTCCTTCCCTCCCTCCCTCCCTCCTTCTCTGCCTTCCTCTGTCTCTCCCTCCCTCCCCTCCTTCCAGCTAAAATATCTCCCTCTTCCAGTTTGGCTTTCTGCATCTCACTTTTCTTCAACATACACAATCTCCAAGCCAACCTCAGACAATACACCAGTTGGTGTGTGGCTATAAAGAAAAAATATTGGGTCCTCCCTCTCAAGAAGTTCAAAGTGTGGGAGGTGAGATGAACTCGAGGAAAGTTGAAATACCACAGGGTGGAGGGCACACAAGTGATGTATCCAGTCTACTGGCCGACGTAGATGGGGCATGTCTCCCCGAGGGGGTGTCCTCTGTGACATGGAAGACTTCACAGCAGAAAAGGAACACCGTGGACACAATGCAAAGCGAAGGTAAAGGACAAACACAAAATGGAAGAAGCTGAGAAACTTGCCCACACCAGAGGTTGGCTCTTGTCATTAGCTTTAACTGTTGACCGTTGACCACCTAGCGTCCTCTGAGAGGAACTGCCTCGGTCAGATTGGGCACATCCTTGGGGGGCTATCTTGGTTATTAGTTGATGCAGCACTGTCACATCTAGGTGACCCTAAGGTGCTCAAGAAAGCTAGCTAAGCATAAGCCTGTGAGCTTGCCAGAGAGTGACCCAGCAAGCAGTGCTCCGTCCGTTTCAGGCTCCTACCCTGACTTTCCTCAATGATAAACCATGGCCTGGATGTAGAAGTCAAAGAAGTCCTGTCCTTCCTGAGTTGCTGTTGGTCAGAGTATCTTACCATGGCATCAGAAAGAAGTTTAGGACGACCATTAAAGTAGTGGCTCTCACCCTTCCAAATGCTGTGACCCTTTACTACAGTTCCTTATGTTGTGGTGACCCCCAACCACAAAACTATCTCATTGCTACTTCATAACTGTAATTCTGCTACTGTTATGAATTGCAATGACTATCTGATATGTAGGCTATCTGATACATTACCCTGTGAAAGCGTTGTTCGACGCCCCTGAACAGGTCACAAGCCACAAGTTGAGAACGACTGCTGTCTAGGCTCGGCAAGGGAGCAGATGACCAGAGAGTTAGTAGGGTAATGGGAGGCACAGCAGACCATGTGGGGGATCTGACATTAGAAAAGATTTGCTTTAATTTATTTCTTCTCTGGGATAAAGGTGGAAAGTGTGAAGAAGAATGAAGAGTAGAGCCAGAGGCCAGGAAGCTTAGTGGTAGAGCACTTGACTAGGAGGCATGAAGCCCCGAGATCCACCATTCCATCCCAGAAGGAATGGATAGGAAGCCTGCCTAGAAAGATGCTGGGGTGGGTGGTAGCAGCAACCGTGGGTAGCGATGAATTAGAAGAAGCTTTGCTGCTGGGGTTGTTCAACTTGTGCTCTAACCTACAGCAGATGCTGAGGCAAGGGGGGGGGATGCAGCGCATTTAGAAGGATGAAGAGCTTCAGGGAGGGACATAGGAGAATGGAAGCAAGGAGCTGGATGGCTACCTGGTGAGAGAAAGTCAGGACCAGTCTAGACACCTCCTCTCATGGTTGGTGGTTGGTCTGATGCCGCTATGTGTTCATATGCTAAATACTGTCCCCAAGACCTGGCTGCCCCTGGTGAGTATACCAAGGGAGTCTATGGAACCTTGCTCCCCAAGGTAACTGGTAAATAAAAGGCTAAAGCACGTGATTGGGCAGTAAATGGAGGTAGGCGGGTTTTCAGTTACCTGCCTAGGGTTGCAGGTAAAGGCTGGGAAAGAAGAAAGGACGGGCGGGGTAGGGGGGGCGGAAAGGGGAAGGGGGGGAAGAAGCCGCCATGAGAGGAGATGGACGATGAGCACTTGGCCCGGAGAAACAGCAAGTAACAAGGGACATGTGGCTGGGATGTAAGTTAAAACAGCTCCGAAACTTGCCCAATCTAGGCTTACAGCTTGTAAATAAAATACCTGGATTCTTTTATGCAGTCTAGCTAGAATTCATAGCTCCTTTTACACACTGTGGACCCCATCTGTGGTGATGGAAATCCTGGTGGAGATGCAAATTTGGCTGCAGAAAGAGGGGAGACACCTCTGCCTTTGATGTTCTCTCCCTAGAAATAAGGCATGCTTCTTTGATCTTTCTCAGCTCTTTATCTGAGGAGGTTATGATGCATTGTAACAGACTGTGTTCTCCTTTTTGTTTTTTGTTTTGCTTTGTTTTTTTCCTTTAAACCCCCTATTCTATTTCCCCTTCCCCCGCTCACCAACCCCCCACCGCCAGATTTACTGACGTGCATTCCCCTATTCTGGGGAATCGAGCCTTCATAGGCCTCTCCTATCACTGATGTCTGAAATGGCCATCTTCTGCTACATATGTAACTGGAACTATGGGTCCCTCCATGTGTACTTGTTGGTTGGTGGTTTAGTCCCTGGAGCTCTGGGAGGTACTGGTTGGTACATATTATTGTTCCTCCTGCAGGGCTGCAAACCTCTTCAGCTCCTTGGGTCCTCTCTCTAGCTGCTCCACTGGGGACCCTTTGCTCAGTCTATAGGTTGAGTCATGGGTATTTTGATCCACTTTCCAATAAGGATCAAAGTATCCACACTTTGGTCTTCCTTCTTCTTGTGCTTCCTGTGGTCTGTGAGTTGTATCATGGGTATTCTGAGCTTTTGGGCTAATATCCACTTATCAGTGAGTGCATACCATGTGTGTTCTTTTGTGACTGGGTTACCTCACTCAGGATGATATGTTCTAACTTCATCCATTTGCCTAAAAAGTTCATGAATTCATTGTTTTTAATAGCTGAGTAGCACTCCATTGTATAAATATACCACATTTTCTGTATCCATTCCTCTGTTGAGGGACATCTGGGTTCTTTCCAGCTTCTGGCTATTATAAATAGGGCTGCTATGAACATAGTGGAACATGTGTCCTTATTACATGCTGGGGTATTCTCTGGGTATATGCCGAGGAGTGGTATAATGGGGTCATCATCTCTGTCATCTCTGGGTATCATGCCCAGTTTTCTGAGGAACCACCACACTGATTTCCAGAGTGGTTGTATCAGCTTGCAATCCCACCAGCAATGGAGGAGTGTTCCTCTTTCTCCACATCCTCTCCAGCATTTGCTGTCCCCTGAGTTTTTGATCTTGGCCATTCTGACTGGTGTGAGGTAGAATCTCAGGGTTGTTTTGATTTGCATTTCTCTGATGACTAAGGATGTTGAACATTTCTTTAGGTGCTTCTCAGCCATCTGATATTCCTCAGTTGAGAATTCTTTGTTTAGCTCTGTACCCCATTTTTAATAGGGTTATTTGATTCTCTGGAGTCTAACTTCTTGAGTTCTTTGTATATATAGGATACTAGCTCTCTATCAGATGTAGGATTGGTAAAGATCATTTCCCAATCTTTTGGTTGCTGTTTTGTCCTATTGACAGTATTCTTTGCCTTACAGAAGCTTTGCAATTTTATGAGGTCCCATTTGTCAATTCTTGATCTTAGAGCATAAGTCACTGGTATTCTGTTCAGGAAAATTTACCCTGTGCCCATGTGCTCCAGGTTCTTCCCCACTTTCTCAGGGTATCTGGTTTTATGTGGATTCAGTGTGTCTGGTTTTATGTGGAGGTCATTCATCCACTTGGACTTGAGCTTTGTACAGGGAGATAAGAATGGATCAATCTGCATCCTTCTACATGTTGACTGCCAGTTGACCCAGCACCATTTGTTGAAAAGGCTCTTTTTTCCACTGGATAGTTTTAGCTCCTTTGTCAAAGATCAAGGGACCATAGGCACGAGGGTCCATTTCTGGGTCTTCAATTCTATTCCATTGATCTACCTGCCTGTTACTGTACCAATATAACACAGCATTCTCCTTTTTTGACTTAGACAAAGTTACATAAGGCCTAAGGTCAGGCTTATTTGTCCCTTTAAGTCCCAGCCAGGTATCTGCAGAGAATCTATGTCCCAGGAGTGTTTATGGGATGAAGATACCCCTTTAGAAATGCTTGCTTCATATCAAGAAACCCATCACTGACTGAAGACAGAATTGCCTATCACCCAGGCAGTGAATCTAGCCTCTCCTGGAACACACAAGCATGGACAGTCTCCCACCGTAGGCTAAGCACCAACAGTCCCCTTATAGTATCCAAGGTGTAGCAATGCCAAGCAAAGCCATTTTCTGAGTGTTGGGAGAAGGGTATATATATACCACAGCAGGAGTTCTTTATAGACCTGCTATCATTAGATACTCCAAGAGTCAAGAATTATTACTCATTCTTTGAAATTAAGAAATTGGGGCACAGAAAGGGCATATAGGCTTATTTAAAGGTTAATCTTAGTTTGAATCATTTGTATGCACATGCATGGGTTATACAAATGGGTTATGCACGTCCCATGGGTTATACAGAGCAGGTGCCAGAGGAGAGGGACCTCAGATGTCCTGGAGTTGTAGTGACAGGCAGTTATAAGCTGTCGAACATGGATGCAAGGAACTGAACTTGGGTTCTCTATGAGAGCGCCATGTATTCAATCATCATGCCCTCTCTCCAGCCCCAGAGGACATAGACTTTTGTAACATCTCCATGATCCAATAGATGGTGGCAGGATTCAAACCCCCCAGTCCCTCCCTTCATCCTGAGGGACGGTCTACTCACCCTTCTCAGACAATTATCTATACATGAACTTTTAAAATGGAAGCAAGGGACTGGTCGGCACAATGATTCTGGAGAACGAAGAGAGTCTAGAGAAAGTGAATGTTTTGTGTCTTTTAGGCTGTGCTGAACAACTGATGGATGAGAAACGTGGAGAAATACAAGTGTGGATCTGAGTGTGTGGCTCAGTGGCAGAGTGCACAGCTAGCTTGTATAGGACCTTGTCTTTTCTAGGAACACACACACACACACACACACACACACACACACGCACACACACATACACATGTGCACGCACACACAGAGAGAGGAGAGACAGAGACTAATAAGGATAGGAAAAGTATTTTCTAAGATTTCTAGGGTGGGAAAACAGTATATATTATCATGAACAAGAATGGATTTTAAATACGTGGGCAAAGGGTAGGTATGGTTTGAAATTCATCTAAGGGAGCATGTTAAATTTATGTTGATGGACTGAACTGAGGCTTAAAGAGGAAGGAAAAGGCGAGAGTCAAGCGCACTTGCTACACAGAGGTGGCTCGAGGGAGCCTTTCCTAACAACGTGCTCCTCCTCTCTCCATGGCAGGATGGGAGAGCAAAGACCTTTATCTGCTGCTCCGAAGATGTCTTTGCTCCTGACATCTTCAGGAAACGCTTGTCAGCTTGTCAACAGCAGGGCTATCCTGCCACCCTGGTCTGAACTCTTTTGCCACTCAGGAACAATGAGATGCCCTGTAATTTTGCAAGGCTTCTTAAACCAAAGAAAGGATTGTGCTTATTAACATATCAAAGCAAAAGCAACCCGCCCAGAGGGGGAACTGCAGGTCCTTTCTCAACCTTGAGGGTTGAGAAGAATGAATGAAGGTGTCAGGTTAACTTTCTTCTTCTTGGGGAAGCCTCCACCAGAGTAATCTACCTTTAGCTACAATAACCAGGGAAGCACAAGTCTGCAGTTAAGAAGAAGTCCACCAGGGGGAGCAGTAACATGAGCATGGCAAAGGGGCTGTGTCTGGGCTAGATACCGGAAAATTAATGGATACAATTCAAACCCTAGGAGAGGAGAAACTGTTCCCTTCTGCCCAAGTTATATGGCCACTCTCTTTTCTTCCCTCGGGTTTGCCTTAGAGGACTCTGGTTCTGTTTTGGGACCCTAAGACAAAGTAGAGCCCATTCCATGAGCTGATCAGAATTCTGGTTGATCCCAGAGGCACTACGGAGCACTCACTCACCAATGCCCCTGGGAGACAGCAGCGTCCAGTGGCACTGGCCACTGCTGCTTCAGGCCAAGTCTGGAATGACACTGTCTGTCTTCGTGCAAAGGCAGGAAGCCTCGAGGGTTATTCTGACAGCCTTTCCAAAAAGTTTGTGGGAGAAGGCTGTTGGAAGAGCTTCAGAAGGCGACAAGCACACGAAGAAGCATCTGATACGATACCATTATATACATGCTTATATACATGCCAATGACCTGGGAGGCTGAGGCAGGAAGGTCATGAGTTCAAGACTAGCTACATACTGAGGAAGGCTAGTTTCAAAGCAAAAATAAAAACTTCATAAATCCATCTGACACTTTAGAGTCTCGGGTGACAGAATTTCCTTGCTTGGAGGATTTTATTTTAATGAGCACTCTTCATGCAGTGAGTGGGTTTTGTGATATTGGTCACCCTTGAGAGTGTTTCCTCAGATACACACATACCCGGGCGTTTCCTTACACACCTACCTCTCTATTCCTGCAGTAAGGCGTGGGAACACATAATGAGCAAATGTTTTCCAGAAGATTCTCATGCCTGGCATAAGGACTGTTTTGAATGGCTGCTCTTTAACTACTGAATATAATTTTAACTCATACGCTTACCAATTCAAACTTAACCGGGATCTGACCCCAACTTGCTTTAATGTCTAATTCTTCTACATTTTTGGATTTATGGATACCAGTGTCAGGTTCAGAAGTCTCAGAAATCAGCTGTGTGAACAATGAGCACCGGGCCTGGTGCCCAGCCCCCACCATTAGCAGCAGATCCTCAAAAAACACTCGTTAAAGTAAATGAGCAAATGCAGAAAGGATCCACTGCTAGAACAGGAAGCAGAGGACCAAGCACGGGGGGGGGGGGGCGGGGGGGGGAAGCCTGGAAGGATCGCTGTGGCATCCAGAACTTTCCCAGAGGAACCATGGTTATGATTATGTTTTAAGTCCTGCCGCTTTATACTCAGAACTCAGACTTGGATGTCGACTGAGAGCCAAGTCACAGGGTAGTTTGACACGGTGTAGGATAATACCTTGCCGTGCTGCCCTGTACCAAGAGTTTAATGCAGTCTGAAGCACACAGGAATGGACTGCCACCAGCCCACCCTCTGAATGATTTCCAAGGCTTAGGTCATTCGAATGGCTACTGGACAGAGTCAGAGTAGATGTGAGGTTTACAGGGAAATAACCTTTCCTGACGTGATGGATGAAAGATGTAAAAAGGGTCAATGCTTCCCAATAGGATGTGTAAATTCTATAGGATCCAAAGCACAGCCATGACACACCTAAAAATCTCCCGTCAATTAAGCCTGGGAAAGTCTAGGAGAAACTGGTGTTTAAAATATATGTGCACATACATGTATGTAATATATATATACACACATATATGTGTGTATATATGATGTATATATGCATGTGTGTATGTAGGAATAGACTACATATGGATGGATAGATGATACATACATATATACATAATATATGCATACATAGTAACATGCTTGATGTCTTAGCATGAGGACTAGAATTTAGAGCCCTATCCCTCATAAATGGGGCAGGCATGGCATCTGTCTGTAGTCCTTGCCCTCAGCAGGTGAAGATGTGATTTCCAGAGCAAGCTGGTGAACTGGGAAACGCTGAGTTTAGGGAGACTCCCTTCTTCAGCAGATAAAGTAAAGAATGATGAAGGAAGATGGGCAGTGACAGGCTCTGGCCTACACACACACACACACACACACACACAGTCACCACAACATGCATACATGTGAGCACATACATGCATGTGAACATGCAAATAGACACAGTCACCAACCAGCACATGTATACACATGAACACACATGTGAACATGCTAACACACACTCACACACATGATCACCAGCACATGCATACACACAGATGTACGCAGGTGAACATGCAAATACACACATATACATTCTCATAGTCAGCAGGACACACACACACACTGTCACCAGAACATGCATACATGTGAGCACATACATACATGTGAACATGCAAATAGACACAGTCACCAACCAGCACATGTATACACATGAACACACATGTGAACATGCTAACACACACTCACACACATGATCACCAGCACATGCATACACACAGATGTACGCAGGTGAACATGCAAATACACACATATACATTCTCATAGTCAGCAGGACACACACACACACACACACACACACAAGCCCTCAACACACACATACATACACACAGTCACCAGCACATGCATATACATGGATATACATATGTGCACACACACTCAGTCTCCAGTATAGCCGGTCAAAGACACACACAGGTGTGCTTACACACATGTGAACATATAAATACACACATGCATACCACACACATACAGTTTATATGTATATGTCTTAAGACTATCAGTCATTACAATGTGAATAATCACTGTGAATCTTCTAGTTGAAAACCTGGCACAGAGGAGACTCCAAATTTCTAAGCCATTTCCTCCTTCCCTCCCTTCCCCCCCCCCTCTCTCCTTTTTTTTTTTTTTTTTTTTTTTTTGTAAAGAATTTTCTGGATTCGGCCCCAGCATTTCCAGCAGAAGGGCACTGAGACTCTAGGATTCCAAAAGCTCTGCTGGAGATGGACCATTGCATTATGGGAACAGCCTTTTGGATCTGGGTGAGCCCGAGCCATCATACGCAGCCACTACAGTTATTTCTGGAAGGTGACAAATTATCTCAGTTTCTCACCCCAAACACAGGGAGTGACACTTACTCACTGGTGTATTTTTGGCCCCAAATGGTTAAATGACATAATTAGGGGAAACAAGTCACACGTACGTACATTCGTACGCTTCCCATTTGCTTTCTCCATCCTCGGAAACTCCAGCAGAAAAACAAACAACAAAGTGATCTGCTCTTGCTAATCTCTGTGATCCAGAGGCCAGCTTCTGCCATTCTCCACCCAGAATAACAGGCTCCTCTCCCCGCGGGATGCCCAGGCACCCTGACTTCACTGTACTCAGGGCAGAGCTGAAGTCACTTCAGGGTGAGCAAGCAGGCTGTGAAGATTCTTGGCCACCACTCCTTGCCCTTTGGGGAGGGGGAGAAGTCTCTCATCAGTCACACTAGATAGAATCTCCACTTTGCAAGGTCCTATAAATCACACCCCCTAACTTAGATCTATATTTGGGGTACAGCTGAGCCAGCGTCATCCTGAGTTTGTATTATATGCAACTCGAAGATCCAACACTTGGCCAGCAGTGGTTACAAGCTCTTCTGTGGAGGAGGAATTGTTCAAAGTACAATTTTCAAAGGTGGGACTATTTCTATGAGAGCAGATGTAATAGTTTTTATAGGCATCTTAACATTTGGTATCTTCATGTTTCCTTTCCTGCTTAAAAACCCCCTGGGCTAGAAAGTTTTAACCCTTAATTATGAGTGTGCAGCGTGTGTGTGTGTGTGTGTGTGTGTGTGTGTGTGTGTGTGTGATGATAACTACCATTTGGGGGAAATGAATGTGCTCATCAAATCCTGGCTCAGAGAAATGCCTTGTGGGTGGATGAAGTGCCACAGATAAATCCAAATCTTATAAATGGATGTAATTTTGAAGTTCACTTACAGGTCAGTAGTTTGGATCATGGAACATGTTTTCTCATAAAAAAAATAAAAAGGTTTTTATAGTAAATAGATTCCTGGCCTAGTACTCCAGAAACTAACTCCTATAGCACCTGAAGCAAAGTTGTTATTGTTATTATTGTTATTAATTTTGAGAGAACAGTTTTCCATGGGAACAGTTTTCAGAGTTCAACTATTTAAGGGAGAGTACCACTTACTATAAAATTTTAACTAGTCTCCTAAATCACACCGACATCTTCCCTTTAATAAATTACCAAGAAGAGCAGCTATTAATACCACAAATTATTTCCTGAATAGTTAAGTTAAAATAATTTTTCTTTCTCTGCTGTCATATGTACTTTCAAACTTTAGCAAAAGGGATCCCATGGAACGAAGACAAGTCTGTCAGAATGCCATGGAGACAGAGCAGACCTGACTTCTTGTCCTTCCGTCTCTTGGCTACCCTCCTGTGGCAGGAGGCAGGTGAGCTGGATCTGGGGAAGGCAAGCACATGGTCCTCATCTTTATTTTTATACCAGACTTGTATATGTGTTTCCTTCCAAGTCTTTACCTTTGCTTTAGTTTTCTCTTTAACTTGTCTCATAATTAAATAGGAATCCGCAGTAAGTAATGAAATAAAGTCTAGGTCACACTGACCACAGGAATCAGAACTACATAACATGTGGAGTATGCTATTAGTTATACAAATATATCACAGAATCACAGTGCTAGAAAGAACCTAAAAAGATTGTCTCGCCTATTCCCTGGCTTCCAGACAGGCCAACCATTCCAAACAGATGAGAGATGTGCCCCTTCAGGGGGGAAGGGCACGGCTGTCTTTAACCCTTTCTAGTAACCACCCATTTGCTGCCAGTATGTTTTCATTAGCTTTTTATTTAAATTGTTTTATTCATGATTACACCTATATTTCAATCAGGGAACAAAGTGGGTATCTGCTCAGAACTCCCACCGTGAAGTCAACATTAGAATTCGGTGTTCTTTTCCTTGAGACGTTCCTAAACGTTCCTGTTTTCAGTCCTTTCTTCTGTGTTCTTTGGGTTGTTTGCACGCCTTCAACAGGGGCTACCTGAATCTAGAAATTGTCTTGCAAGGTATCCAGGAATTCTGCATGGGATGCATACACAGCAACATTTATGCACAGTCTGATAAGTAGGCCGTAAGACTGACATACAAAGGAAGGTAAAATTTAGTAACCACAATAACATCATAAGATCATAGACTTTATTTACAGACACTTTCTTGTGGGTAGTAAAAAAGATCACAATCAGCCAAAGTAAGGGAATCAAAGGGATCCTATTATTATTAAACAACTTACACATGAAACATGACCTCTCTCCTCCCACCCCCTCTCTTTTTGAGGCAGGGTTTCGCCATGTAACTCTGGCTTGCCTGCAACTCACTGCATAGACTAGGCTGGCCTCTAAACCATTGAGATGGACCTGCCTTTGCCTCCCTAATGCTGGGATTAGAGATATGGTAGTACCACACCCAGCTTCACAGCTTTAAATGCCAAACACATTTTTCTTTGCATTCCTTGTGTTTAGTATGCACATATGCATGTGTGTGCATGTCTATGAACATGCTCAGGGAGGTCAGGGTGTTCAAAAGTTACACAGTCACTCTTCTCCTTATTATTTTAAAAAGAGGATGCATACAATGTGTGTGTCCTCTGTGTGTATGTCTCTCTCTCTCTCTGTCTCTCTCTGTCTCTCTCTCTCTCTGTGTGTGTGTGAGTATGCACAGCTATGTGTGACTACAGATGTGTGTGCCAATGCACACATGTACAGAGGTCAGAGGGCAATCAGGGAGGTCAGAGGGCAACCTTGGAGTCAGTCCTCACTTTCTTCTTTCCTTTGAGAGAAAGTCTCTTCTAGTTTTTGTTGGTTTGTTTTTCATCTTGGGAGTGCTCATGTTACACGCTACCTTTACTTCTGTTTTAATTGGGGCTCCATTGCTGTGAACAGACATCATGACCATGGCAACTCTTATAAGGACAACATTTAATTGGGGCTGGCTTACAGGTTCAGAGATCCAGTCCATTATCATCAAGGTGGAAGCATGGTAGCACCCACAAAGGCATGGTGCAGCTGAGAGTTCTACATCTTCATGGCCAACATCTGAAGGCTGCTAGAAGACTGGCTTCCAGGCAGCTAGGACATAGCCCATGATCACACTGACACACCTCATCCAATAAATCCACCCTTCCGAATAGTGCCAATCCCTGGGCCAAGCATATACAAACTATCACACTGGTTCTCAGTATCTCTCGTCACAAGGCAACAGGCACTCTTGCACACTGAGCCATCTCCCCACCCCCACCTTAATGTTTGAGACTTCAGTAAACCTGGAGTTCCCTAGGTTGGCAACATGAGACGCACAGACATTTCTAGGGATTCGGCTGTCTCAGAAGAGCCAGCGCAGAGGTCACAGACTTTCTGGGCATTCGTGTTGCAATGGCGATCTAGCTGAGGACCAAAGAGTCAAACACGTGAGACTATGGGGGACATTTCACATTCAAACCACAACAACCTGGTGAAAAAAAAAAAAAAAAGGCTTTGTCCAGTGAGTGCCACTTACTGTCAAGTCAGGATCGCAATACTGAAATTTCGGCATGCATCCATTTTTCAGACATTATCTTTCCCTTGGAGGCACACAGAACCATGCAGACGGAGGCATTCTGACTACCTTTTGGACATTCATATTGCATTGGCCTCTTGTGTTTGTGCTGGGGACTTTGAACTCAGGCTCTCATGGTTTGCCCTAGGGGATAAACACTTTCCTCAATGAAACACGACTCTAGTCTAAAGGAATGACACCCCTCTGTCTGCCATCAGATTGCCAATGCAACAGGAACGCCGGCCTCAGGCGCCTGCCTGCCACCATGCCTTCCACCATGATGTGACTATCCTCTCCAGAAGCGAAAGCCAAAATAAACCCTTCCCCCAGCTTTACATTGCTTTGATAGGGATATTTTATCAACAACATAAATGAACACACAGGTTGACAACAAGCTTTATCTCGCAAGAAGACCACTGAGACTACAGGACCAGCATTTCCTATACCAGTGCTTCCGTGGATACAGTTATCCTCATCTCTGCACAGCTTTCCAAAGTAGGACAAACTTGAGAACTTCTTGGTAGACAACAGCACTGTCATTATGTCTCAGGTGTACCCAACTCTGTGTGTAGCTATACTGGGGCAAAAAAAAGATCCTGCAAAGTGGGAGGATTCTTTTGCTTACGTGGAATATACAAATGCTATAATCAAACTATACATACATACATACATACATACATACACACACACACACACCCACACACACACACACTCACACACACACAAAAAAAGTTATATTTCCAAATGAATGTTTGAAAGCCAAGACTCGATGAACTTAGTACAATTAGACTCTTATTCTCCATCAACCAGCCATATTTCCTACACACACACACACACACACACACACACACACACACACACACACACAAGGGTTTCTCTTTACTCCCAAGATTTAGGATACAGGTGAGAAAGTGCAAAAGAAGAAATGCTAAGTGAAGATTTTCTCATGTGACCGTGAAGGTATTAGCATTATTTATATAATTCAGTGGTTTAAACAGTTTGAGATTTTATGTTTAATCAACTTTAGCAAACTAGACCATGGCTAATGTACAAAGTCCATCAGACCACAGAAGTATCCATCTATGCGGCCTTCCTGGGTTTCTGATTCCCTGTACAAATCCTACCTTAAATTTCCTTCTATGCCCTGGCCAAAATCCAGCACACAATTGAAACTTTGGCACCCACTAGTTATGATTTAAACAATGGGAAGGCCGACTTACTTGTTCATTTTTAGTGAGCCTGGTTTTGTTGTGAATGTCTGACGTGACCAAGTTGAAGCCGTGCTTCTCTGACAAGATCCTCAGAAGCAGGACCACGGTGCGGCTGCCACACTTACCGACTCTGTTGTACACCACCTGGCTGGGGAAGGGAAGGACCTGGAAGGAGAGGAAGAGAAGCAGAATGAAATGTGGGTGAAGACCCCAGGCTTCCCTCAAGCGATGACAGTGAATGTTGGTTACACAAATGAGAAGTGTCGCCATGGAGCTGGTGTGAGGGTATATTCCCTCATTTCAGAAAGAACTGTCCAACTGCACTCATTCAGATTTGATACTGACCAAATTTCATGTCTATAAAGCACAATCATGAACCGCCCTCAAAAGAATAGACGTATGTGCTTTAGGAAGAATGTTTGTTTTTATTTGCAAGGCATGTTTTATCAGACCAGCTTAATAAGAGAAAACGTAGTGACATTAAAAACTATGTAGCGGCTCGGGATGGTGGCCCATGCCTTTAATCCCACCACTTGGGAGGCAGAGACAAAGGCAAGTGGATCTCTGTTCATTTGAGGCCAGCCTGGTCTACATAGTAAGGTCCAAGACAACCAGTGCTACACAATGAGACCCTGTGTCAAACAACCACAACAAAAAAATGATGTAGAACTCATATGTCACTAAATTCAAATTTATAAACAGAAAAATTTAAGAATTTCTTTTTAGTAGATCCGTGTTATAAATGCATCACCACCATCAAGTTGAGGAAATTGTCAACACTCACGGAAGACCCCCACACATGTAAGCAATCATTTCCCTTTCCCATGCCGTGCTAAGCTCCTGGAACCATATACAGAAAAATCGTGTAAATGAAGTAAAACACGTGTCTTTTATGTCTGACTTTTACTGAGTAGACTGGTCTCCAGTGTCTCCATCATTCTAAATGGCTGGACACCATTGCAACGCATGAACAAACTGAATTCTGTTTATGCACCGGTTGATGGACAGGTGAATCACTTCCACTTTCGGCTGCCATGAGTAACGTTGCTATGAGGACACGTGTTTCCACTTCTCTTACGTATGCACCTATGATGGGAGCTCCACGACCCACAAGAGCTCAGCATTTTAGCATCTTGTGCAACTGCCAAACTGTTTTCCATACAGCTGCACTGTTTTATGCTCCCCTCGGCAATGTACAAGGGTTCCAGTTTCTCCGTATCCTTGCCAACCTTTGTTACGGCCTGTTTTTGTGTTTTTATTTTTTATTATAAACATCCCAGTGGGTGTGAAGTGCTATCTCATTGTGGTTTTGGGTTATATTTCCCCTGTGGCTAATCGAATGTTGATCGTGTGTGTGTGTGTGTGTGTGTGTGTGTGTGTGTGTGCACACACACGCGCGCATGATTATTTTCTTTGTACAAATGTATACTTAAAATTTTTACACTGTCAAGTTGAGCTGCCTTTTTATGGTTACATTTGTAGAGTTTTGTATTCATATCTTCTCTTTATTTGTAGAGAAATGAGTTGCAAATGTCTTTCTCATTCTTTGGTTGTCCTTTTCACTTTCATGATAGGGACCTTAAAAGTCTAAAAGCTTTAAATTCTAGTTTGGATCCATTTACTTGGCTGTTTTGTGCTTCAAGCTCTCTCTAAGACAATCCCTATTTTCTAAGAGGTTTCCACTTTAGTCCTAACAAGTTTGCCCTTTGTACAGCACTGGGTAAGGCCCAGTTCTGTACATTTGCAGGTGGCTCTCAAATTGTCCGAGCCACATCTAGGGAAAGGCTTCTTCTCTTTCCTTCTTCAACCTTTCTGACAATCTCCTGCATAATCCAATAGTCTGCAAGGATAACTTTGATGCAAGTCTTGAAATTAGGAAAGTTCTTTCAGCTTTCTTTCTTTATTGTATAAAAACAAATGTTGGTCATCCCGGGTCCCTTTCATTCCCAGAGGAAATGTCCAAAGGAACTGTATAGTCACCTTTCTCCAAAAACCAGAACAGGCCATTGAACTTTTGATATCAATTTCATTCTATGCATAGAACAGCTTGGGGACAAGCACTCTGCTAACAATACAGTCTTCCACTCATGAATCCAGGTCATTCTTCGACGGGACCCACTTTTTAATTAGTTTCGCTGATATTTTATTGTGTTCAGTATAAAGCCTCTAAAGTCTCAATTTATTCTTCTTGATACTTTGTGGATGAAATTATTTTCTTAAATTTCTTTTTGGATGGCCAGGAATACAGCTAATTTTTTTTATATATTGATCTTAAATTCTGTCATTTTGCTAACTCATTAATGAGCTCTAAAGATCTCTTCCATGTGGGATTTTCTCCACGTAGGATGATGCCATCTGCAGGGATATTTTTAACTTTATCCGCTCTGACATGGCGCTCCCTGATTTCCATTCCTTTCCTGATTATCCAGTGATAATGACCTTGATTGACTATGGAGGCATTATAAAAAAAAAGCACCTATGATTAAATATTTATACCTCTAATAAAGTCATTATTTCCAACTGGAATTCTCAGCACTGTGCACTAATAGATATACAATAATCAAAAGTTTCTTTCATTCAGCATCTTCCCATGACAGAAGGTTGTAAGAAAGTCCCCTCAAAGGACATAGCACAGCACAAAAAAGTCACAGGCAAACACACTCAAAACTCTCCTCTACAACTACAAGGTAACATTGCCTTTAATGGCTTACAGGGATGAACTTAGAAACAGCCACAATATCTCCATCATTCCCTCTGTAACCAGTCACATGCCAATGCTATGCAATTCTCCCCAGTCCTATTGTTCTCTTATATTCACATCTTTAGGGCCGGCCAGTTCTTGCTGTGTGTCCTCATACTCCCTAGAATGCACTTTGTATGGACAAAGGGCCGTGGCAGATGCTCACCATGTCTTTATCACTCGGATAAATTTAACGTACTGTCTAATTCTAATACAGAGATTCCGCTAAAATTGGAAATCAAGAGACTATTCAAATCCAAATGATATTTCTAAGAAACTACTCACAAAGGTTATCACGATAAAAGAATAGTCGCAGTCATAGGTCTTTACTTTGAAGATTATCAGTGAGTACCTTCCCTCAAAGTCTCTTCTCTGGTAACTATGGCAACCCAGATATCTAGAGATTGGGCATGTGTGCAGGTATAAGCATGAACCAGGAAGGCTGGTCTAGGTTGTCAAGGTTAGTATGGAAATGTTAATATAGTGTTTGTAGCTTGGTCCTTCCATATAGCCAGAGTGGGTACCAACCTCAGCTGTGACATAAACTGCCCACATCAACACAGAGTTCAATTTCCCTGTGGAAATAAATTGCTTGAATCTGGTGAGCTGGCTCCATAGACAAAGGCAGTTGTTGCTGAGCCAAGTGTCAACTTGTTTTTAAATTTATTGCATTTTTATTGGATATTTTTATTTATTTACATTTCAAATGTTATCTCCTAAACCCTCTATCCCATCTCCCCTCCTCCTGCTTCTATGAGGGTGTACCTCCACCTACCCACCCAACTCCAGGCTCCCTGCCCTTTTATTCTGCTACACTGGGACACTGAGCCTTCATGGGACCAAGGGCTTCTCCCATTGATGCCAGACAAAGCCATCCTCTGTTACAAATGTGGCTGGAGCCATGGGTCCCTCCATGTTTACTCCTTGGTTGGTCGTTTAGATCCTGGGAGCTCTGGTTGGTTGATATTGTTGTTCTTCCTATGGGGTTGCAAACCCTTTTAGCTCCTTCAGTCCTTTCTCTAATTTCTCCATTGGAGACCCCCTGATCAGTTCAGTGGTTGGCTGTGAACATCCATCTCGGTATATGTCAGGCTCTGGCAAAGCTTCTCAGGAGGCAGCTATATCAGGCTCCTGTCAGCATCCACAATAGTGTCTGCATTTGGCAACTGTATATGGGATGGGTCCTGAGGTGAGGCAGAAGATTTCAGAAGATAGAAAGATCTCCCATGCTCATGGATTAATATAGTAAAAATGGCCATCTTGCCGAAAGCAATCTATAGATTCAATGCAATCCCCCATCAAAATTCCAACTCAATGCTTCACAGAGTTAGAAAGAGCAATGTGCAAATTCATTTGAAGTAACAAAAAACAAACAAACAAACAAACAAACCCAGGATAGCAAAAACTATTCCTAACAATAAAAGAACTTCTGGGGGAATCATCATCTCTGACCTCAAGCAGTACTACAAAGCAATAGTGATAAAAACTGCATGGTATTGGTACAGAGACGGGCAGAAAGATCATGGGATAGAATTGAAGACCCAGAAACAAACCCACATACCTATGGCCACTTGATCTTTGACAAAGGAGCTAAAACCATCCAGTGGAAAAAAAGACAGCATTTTCAACAAATGGTGCTGGTTCAAATGGAGGTCAGCATGTAGAAGAACACAAATCGATCCATTCTTATCTCCTTGTACAAAGCTGAAGTCCAAGTGGATCAAGGCCCTCCACATAAAATCAGACACACTGAAACTAACAGAAAAGAGAGTGGGAAGAGCCTCAGGCACATGGGCACAGGGGAAAAGTCCTGAACAGAACACCAATGGTTTATGCCCTAAGATCAAGAATTGACAAATGGGACCTTATAAAATTGCAAAGCTTCTGTAAGGCAAAGGACACTGTCAACTTGAGTTTGATCCCAGTGACTCATGTTGTAGAAGGAAAAGGCCAGCTCCTCATAATGATCATCCCCCTCCACACATAATCTCCCATACATGTAATAAGTAAAACACACACACACACACACACACACACACACACACACCATGTATATATACCTCACACGTAACAAATAAATAGCGATAAAAGAAAAAAACAGAAGGAATTACTTGATTTGCCCTCTCCTAGAGACCCCCAACTTGTAATACAATAGCAATCACTGAAGAGAACTGTTACATCTGCATCTACAACCTAGAAGCTCTGGGTTTGATACCAGTGCACACTCTACACCAAGACAGCAGGCATATCTAAGACAGATTAAAGGGAGAAGGGGGATGCCTGGTAGAGACCCTCCGTGAAAGCATCCTTTCTCCTGAATTACTTGAAGAGCCTATATGGAAGCATACTGAGTGTTGTACAGATTCCTTTTATTAATAACTAAAAGTCAGGTTACCTTTAAGTTAGTGATTAATCAGTCACTAAAGCCATTAATGCATGTCTTTCCTTAGTGTTGCAGAAAATCTCAAATAATGGGCCAAAATGTTTTCGATTATAAGAGGAATTTACATAGAATCAAAGATCCCTGCACCAAGATTGCAGCTATACCTACAACAATAATGGAGAAGAGTCTTGAGATAGTACCCTCCACGTATAACTTGGCCACTGTCCTCTGGAACCGTCTACCTGAACAAGATTGGGCCTGTTAACTTTTTATCATGGAGGAGGGGCTTATGTGGTTTCATAGCCCCGCCCCCCATAGGATTTGTAAACAGTTATAGATAGGAGAGAGTTATCTTGAGGTCCTACCCCTCCCCAAGAAACTTATGGGCTACTAGGAAAGGTATTTCGGTAGGTTCTTTTCTTCCTATAGGCTGTTTTAGGTAGTTAACCTTTGCTGGGGAAGTGAGGGCATCACAAGACCTTTCCTTTCCCTGAGGATATATAGACAATTAACCTTTGTCAGGGAGAGCCCCTCCCCTTCCCTAAGTGGTGTAGCTGCTTAATGAAGTTGTCTATGCACTTGTAAATAATCAGAGTTAAACCCATTGTTTTATCAGGCTAGACTTGAGTGAAATTGTTTCCGTGGTATCTCACCTGCTAAGGATAAACAGACTTTTATTTGTTCTCCAGCCCTAGGAAAAGGCCTCAAAACAAAGAAAATTATACAACATACACACTCTCTTGACTATTTTTGGTTAGCACTGTCATAGAGCCACATAATGGGAGTTGGGGAATATGGCGTCCCATAAGGCCTCTCAAATCACAATTTGACCTTCAGAGACACAGTATGATACACTGTCACGCACAGTCCTCTCTCCACTTCAAATCGTTTTTCCAAACAACCCAGGAGAAGCACTTAGGATGGGCAGAGAGGCAGACTAAACCAACTTGTTGGCTTTGCTTACTGTTAAAGTGAACAGTAAAGAAATGGATTCATAGCTGTTCTTGGGAGAAATACAGATTTGATTCTGCAAGTCTGTTTTAAAAATCCGCCTCACCATTTATTTGAAGGTATTGCTTGGAAATACGGTGGAAAAGAGACTACTACTTTGCTTAATAGAAGATTGATCCCATCCTGACCCCTGTGCTGTGCTAAATGTTTTAAATTCATTTTAGAAGGACTTTATACATGACTGCAGTTTATACATCATGTCGACCCTCCTCTACCCCTCTCTAATCTCTCCCAAATTCCTTCCATTACCTATCAAATTCATGACTCTTCTTTAATTATTATTGTCACATATATACACAAATGCATATACAGTATAAATATACTGAGCACGTTTAGTGTTGCTCCTGTGTACATGTGTTTTGGGGATGAACTCTTGGGATTGGATGATCTATCAGGAAGCTCATCTTTAACAAACAAAAAAAAAAAAAGATACTCCCTCTGTCAACCAGTAATTGCCTGTAGCAAATCTTTATAATCCTCATTAACAATGACATATCAAATAGCCTTATTGTCTTTTAATCTAGCTGTGCATTTCTCTAACTTGTGTAACCAAACAGCTTAAGTTAACACTGTTAACTTCTATGTCACAACTCCTTGTGCACCCTCTTCTTCTCCACAGACCAGATCTCCTAGAACAATGAGGTCTGATGTTTAGAAGTGACTCAGTCATAATCAATGCCTTCTAGCCCGTGACCCAGGACTATCACCCACTACAGTCCAACCCATTCCACTTGGCTAGACTTCCCTGCTCTTTTGTTCTTTTTTGTCATTCCAAACTCAAATCCCCTGCAAGAGAGTGTGGGGTCATATCTACATGAATGAACTAGAGCCCAGAGAAGTCAGGTGACATTTCCAAGGTCACGAAACATGAGAGTCCCGTGGAGCAGTGAAAGCCCAGTTCGCAGTTTTTCTCATTTCTAGGACCACACTCTCCTTCCTGTGCCATCAAATCAAAAGGAAAAAGGGATCTTATTGCTGGGCGTCCGCAGAAGTACTATTTCTTTTCTTGGGTCATGCGTATAGCTAACCTCATTTTTCAACCGCCACAGCAGTCACCACAGGCAACATCCCTGATGTGTCACCCAGGTACCTAAGTGGAGCTGACAGAGGCTGATTAGACTTTCCCTCCATCCTCAAGACTCATTCTAAGGAACTAATGCAAGCTCAGGGTGTCAACACCGCTAATCAGAGAGGAGGAAGCAGACTGGACCTCCACATGCCCCCTTTCCCTGCAGTAGCCTTGACAGTGGCAGGCATCATGAGCATCTTCCACTAAGCAAAGGAGGAAAACAAGAAACAGTAACGTAGACAGCAATGTGTATACCATCCTTAATGTACTCAAAAGGACAAGCACGTCCCTTCAAGCGATATACTTAAGGACTGTGAGGAGATGCTATGTTACAAAGCCCATTTTCATCAATAGGCATTTGCCAATTGTTGGGTAGGGAATCTGCATCCCCCATTTGAAGGATCTTACTAATCTCTGTGCACACATTCTGAATTCACTCTCTTGCTCTGGGTGCCCTAGAGAGAAGTGTCTACCGAAAGCCTTCCTTGTTGCTACCTCCAATAATTCTTCAAGTTTGACTAGTATGGGCATATGAATGTTGAATGTTATGTCTATGGTTTCTATTTTATGGCCAATTTGTAAAAGTGAAAGAGACTCCAAAATATTTCCTTCTATGAATTATGTATTTTTGTGTTTCTGCCTTGTAAGTTCTGCAAATGCCACAACCCCCCCCCAGAGCCTGACAGGCCCATGTGGAACATGCCAAATAAACAGAAGAAATCCTTCCAAATCCTAAGCAGAGCAGTAACTGCCACCAGATGACAGCCACAGCACAAGGGCTTATCCCATGCTGGAAAGGCGAGGGAGGGAGAAAAGGGGCTTGAAGCAGAAGATGACTTGGTCTGCGTGAAGACTTCAATGGTCTTCGACTATAGGACTCTTGTAGGGGGTGGCATTATTGAAGAACTAACATCACTGCCAAGCTTAAGTCTCTGCACATAGCATTTGGTATAATAATGTGTTTTTCAAGTGGCTGAATATTCTAATTCTTTATAGAACTTTATCCCCTGTACTCAGATTCACCAGATGAGAGTTTCAGGCAGTGGTTCTCAACCTGTGTGTCTCAACCCCTGGGTTCTTGAGTGACTCTTTCACAGGGGTCACCTAAGACTACTGGGGAAAGCAGACATTAACATTACAATTCATAAAGTAGCAAAATGACAGTTATGAAGTAGCAACAAGAATAATTTTATGGCTGGGGGTCACTACAACATGAGGAACTGTATTAAAGGGTCACAGCATTAGGAAGGTTGAGACCCACTGTTATAGGATAAGGACTGCGAATTCTGGATGGGTCTCAGGGGCCTGGGATACCAGGCAGCGCTGCTACAAAGACTCCCAAGCTTTCTGTCTCAAAGTGAGTTAAAGGGCTCCTGTGGCCTAAAAGACGAAAGTAAGTAAAACGGTTCCCTGCATGATCCCAGCCAGACCTGGAGAGCTGTATCTAGCTTGTGCAACAGTGGTCCTGTCTCCTTTTCAATGAGCAGTTGTGATTCACTTGAGCACATGCTACATATATTATACACCCCTTGATGAATGTCTACTCACCCAGATGGGCTAGAGACCAGGTGTGTAGTTAACTGAAACTCTCATCAAACACTGTCATAGTATTCGACCTTTAGAGCCAATGTTGAACTGAATAGGAACAGATTTTCCTCAATGAACAAAATTGTCCTTGGTGACTTTCCAGAATTTCCACTTCATAGTCAAACATACCAAAGCAAGAACAGCCACAGTCTGAATTTATTCCTGTTATGCATAGTCCAAAACCCCACTAAGCTAATCCACATTTTAAAGTTTCCCATAATATCATGGTTCTGGCAACTTCACACCTTCAAGACTAGGTTTTCTGCATCTGTAAAAGGGAAGGGCCAAATTACCACCTAGTGAATTATCTTCCGAAGCTCACATGTTATTGGGTTAAGGGTTAAGTCTGTATTTTTTTCAACCAAAATGCTTTGAAAAAGTGCTAGAAATGCTTTTAAAATTTTCAATCCTCCATGAGGACTCACAATAGGGAGAAGAGTAGTTGGTAGCCCTATCTGTTGGTAAGACCCACAAACCTGAACAATGACCAGCCTAGGAAGTTAGAATAAATGGTAATAGTGGTACTTTTCTCTTTGGGGTAACTAACAATTGAACTCAAGGCCTGATCAACAGGAGGGAATTCATGCAGAGGTCTGTAAACCTATCTACCAACCCATGGCTGGAGAGGTAAGGGTAGAGAGACACAAGAGGAGAATGTACCATTGCCTCTTTCCTAAACTAATATAATTTCTAGATGTGCTCTAAATACTTACCCTTATACCCACAGAGAATGAAGTATTCACCCTTCATCAAAGACACTATTTTCTGCAACAGATGCTACAAAGACCCACAGCTGGTCAAAATTCATAGTGTACACTGTGATGGGGTGTCTAACCTCAATTGATACATCTGCGATTCAACCCATACACTTGGGGGATATATGTAAGAGAGTATGGAAAGATTATAAGGACCAGAGGACAAGGATGCTTGCAGCAAGAAAATGTCCTCTATATATGATGGGGGAATTTCACTCATGAAATTTCAACACTATGGTTGCTTGAACTACACCCACACAAGGGCAATACTGTTGACATGCCAACATGGATGGGGGAAATTTCACAAGGTCTCATGCCCAGATAGAACTACAGGCCAGCAATGGCATCTGAGAGGGGGGATGGGGTATTTTTTCCAGGGACTCCCATAACTCCAAATGGCTACTCATGGCTACATCCACACACAGACTAAATAATGTGCAGTGTGTGGATGTGCGCATGCATGGGTTCATGCATGGGTGCGTGCATGTGTGCATGCTTGGGGTCGAGCACGTGCGTGAGTGCATGCGTGCGTCTGTGTGTATGTTGGTGTGAAACAATGATAATTGAAGAGATCATGAATTTGGGAGGGAGTAAGAACAATATCTAAGGAGTTGCAGGGGAGAGAAGGGTGTGAATGATGGAGATGCAGTGATCGCGTATGAAGCTCTTAGAAAAACTTAAGCACAACTAAATTTTGCCATGATTTGCTATGAAATGTATTCCAAGTAAAAATGTGTATTCAAAACAGAAAATACAAAACCACCCACAAAAGTTTCAGTGATTTATGCCAATAAAGTTCCAGTTTTGCAGGTGTGCACATTACTGTTTTGAAAGTGTAGGCATCTGTCTTATTCTTGTCTAGGCTTGTCATGTAATATATGTACTTTAATTTCTTGCCTTCTTATTTCAGTTTTAATCATCTCCCTGTATTTAAGATTACTACCAAAGCTTTCCAAAACTTAGGACTGAGACTTGCTGACCTCTGCTTACCATGTCATGTGCTTTATATATGAGAAGTATATATAATGCTATATATGTATATGTGTGTGCACATATATATACACACATACATATGTATATATATATACATGTATATATGTACATGCATATTCATATATAATATTGCACTACCCCACCCCCTATCTTTTCTCATCACCCTCTCATCTGCCCTCGGAATGCCTTTCCTCCATCCTTAAAGAGGAAACACAAGGGACCCATTTAAGAATCCTATTTCCCCTCAGCATGACCCTCGGCTATAAAGTTCCTCCTACCGCAAGTCTGCAATGACAGCCTTGTGCTCCTCTAATTCCTCATTCACAACCTGTCTTCTCTCAGATACTGCCAAATCTCAACCTTACGCTCCCCCTCCCCCACTAGTGCCATTTTCTGTCTAGTGCTATCTATAGAAAGATAAATATAGCTAATAAGTCCATCTGGGTCTTTCTGTGATACACAGAGTAGATAGTTAATAATGAGCCTATTAATAAACAGGATGAAACTATTAACAATGTTTATCATTATAAAGGATGTTCTTTTGGTTGCCTTCCAAACCTAGAGGGGAGTCTATGGCTTCTTGTCTAATTTGCAATGTTAAATAAGAAAAAAAATAGCAGAGAAGTCAGTTCCCTGGATGGATGGAGGTCATGAAATGTTGCTGTCCTCTGTGGTTTTGTTTCTCTAAGTGGCTGAGTGGGTTTGAAAGAGTGCTTCTGAACAAGTCCTTTAGTCCAAAGCATACACTGCAGTAGTGAACGGAGGATTCTATAGTTCCCTTCCTGCTTAGACCCTGTGTTGTAAAGTGAGGGCTATATGGTGTTGACAAATATCCAGGGGTGTGTTGTATGATACCTTGCACTTCGAAATATCTATGTCTTCCTGTCTTCCTTTTACAGCTCCATTACTATACCACAGCCATCAGAAGAGGAGCCATTTTTACAAGGAGGCAGAGGTAATCTTGTTTTGGAAATGATGATACAGCTCCCACCATTGGGGCTTCAGAGTGTTCTCCACTGTTCATGATGAAGAATTCATGCCCCAGATGGCATTAACTGCACACCATCAATGCTATGGATGCAAAGAAGATAGATACCCGCAAAGTTCAAATTAATGAACACATAGGAAATTTGCATATTTAAAATGGAACATTCATTATGAATTCCCAATCACTGTTTCTTTCCTTGGCCAGCACACAAATCACAGATGGGGAAAAAAAAAAAAGAAAGTCCCTAAAAATGGTATCTAATTACCAAAAAGGTTATAATTACAAAAGTTCAGACAGCTCAGTCAAAAGAAAGTGTGCCTATGAAGCACTAAGGACAACCAAGGCCTCAGGCTGCACTCATGAGGCCCGAGGAACAGTGGGAGAGAGGAGAGGCCAGGCCTTCTGGGAGGAATAGCCTCAGATGCTTGCGGGGACTTAGTCTTGCTTTTGCATGTATCTGGGGACCCTGCTATGACTGTGCTCTTCTCAGCCCTTCAAACCTTCGTGGTTTGAGCCATCAGTAGCACAAGGAGAAACCCAGCAGCGCTGTGCAGCTGTGTGCAAGCTCACCATGCTGTGTCCGGCCTGTGTGTGTTGGATGTGCTGATGGTCTCAAAGTCACCTGAGTGCCACTACTGCGGTCAGTCTGGGTTCTAGCCACTTCAGGTACTTTGTTATATGCCGCCTGTCCGACGCACAAACGTTCCCACCAGACAAAACTTCTGGGAATGAGAGCTACAGAGTTCCTCATGTTGATGGAGGAAGACTCAGGGTCCTCAGGTGGAGTTGTTGTTCCATTTTTGGTATTAGTTGGTTCTTTGCTTTAACTTTTGGTTCAAAGCCAGGCGGCGGCGGCGGTAGTGGTGGTGCACGCCTTTAATCCCAGCACTTGGGAAGCAGAGGCAGGCAGATTTCTGAGTTCGAGGCCAGCCTTGTCTTCAGAGTGAGTTCCAGGACAGCCAAGGCTGCACAGAGAAACCCTGTCTCAAAAAAAACCAAAAAACAAACAAACAAACAAAAACAACAACTTTTGGTTCAAAATATGTGACTATGAAAATGCATTTGGTCAGGCGATCTTACTAGCAGACTCACACACTTCAAGTCTGCCTCTACTGAGATCTTTAATGTATCTCTTAATCAGATGCATCTCCAAGTTAAATTGACCTGAGGAGATGCCTTTGTTTATATATGAATTCATGTAATTTAAGTCTACTCCCGAGCTTTGTTGGAAACCTTTGTTTCTTTATTGTGGTCTTCTATCTAGTTACAGACGTATGCTCTAAGCACAATCTGGAAACTCCCTTACTATAATGCAACAGAGAAGTATCGGTTATTGATTGGTACCGTAATTTATATCAGGTACTGTTGGCAAAGGACAGCTACTCAATTCAGAATCGCCTCCTCTGGAAGTTGCAGGGAAGAAACAGTCATTCTTACACAAGAAAAAAAATTTGCCCTCACCATTAAGAAGACAAAGCTGGGGAAATAGCTTTGAGGATACTTAGCTGTTATTACTTTTATCTGCCACCAAAGGGCTAGGTAAAGACAGTAAAACCTGACATTGCTTCTTGTGACCCACACCATCATTTTCCATGAAAATGTCTCAATTGCATTCTAGTTTCTTGAGTGTGATTTTGCAGCCAGAAACTTATTCTTGGATTCAACTGATCATTGCTTAAATTCCTTAGCTAACCTTAAAGTTTTTATAACATAACCCACATTTTAAAATAGTGTGGCAGATTGGCAGGGGAATGGCTTCTAACTAATCATGCCTCCTCCAGTTACCCACAGTATCACCTCCTTCTCCATGGACCCTGAGCTTAGCCATATGGCTTCCTTTGGCTGGTGAGGAATTAATTAAGTACCCCACAAACACAGCCTCAAAAAAAAAAAGAAAGAAAGAAAGAAAGAAAGAAAGAAAGAGAAAAAGAAAAAGAAAAAGAAAAAGAAAAAGAAAAAGAAAAAGAAAAAGAAAAAGAAAGGAAGAGAAAAGAAAAGATATAGCAGGGTCTCCAGATACATGCTGGGGGCCTGACTCTTCATACTTCTAGAGCCAGCAGTCATGGGAAGTTAGGTCAGCCTCCCAAAGACACAACAGGAAATACTGAAAATTCTGTGATCAAATGCAATAAAAAGGCACTGAGCTCTTGCTAAATGCCAGGCACTTGGTTAATAACAAGCAGTTAACGGAACTGTAATTATTTTACTGTCTGTCTCCGACAGGCCTGGAGATCCTATGGCTCCAGTAGCCACATCTGCTTCCTTCCTCTTGTGAGTTTTTTTACAACTCAGATCAATAGCGACCACATAGTAAATCGTTGAACGAATGTACAGAGTCTCCTGCCCGGCATGAAATCACAGTTTAACTAAAGACACAAACACGCACACTCACAGCACTCAGCCTCATATCCTATGGTCTAGAGATGTGAATATCACCATCAGAGCAGGGGTGGGAACTCGGGGGAGGATTCACAGGAGCACGGCGCGGGAATAGGCCTTGGAGTCACAGTAGGGACTTCTTTAGAAAGTGCTTTTGCTAAGAGCACTGGTACTTCCTGCAGGCATGTGGACAGGTGCCTGGTGACTGAAGCCAGGACTAAGTCTGGCCTCTCACTTAACATACTGCATGCTTTTCTGTTTTAAACTTTGGGTTGGATTCCTTCTGAATTGTGCATGTGGACAGAGTCATTACTTAAGGAGTATTCATCTAAAGAACTGGCAACATGAGGTTAATTAACTTTAAATTTACCTCCTCACTCTCATCCATAATAATTTGCAAGATTTACAGGGCTACCCCAATGAACTGATTATTGATTTGCTGCTGAGGGTAGGAGTCCTTTCCTTTAGGATAAAAAGGAAGAGACAGTGCAATGAGAGAATGCAGAAAGGACAGAATAGCCAACAATGCTGGCGATACCCTGAACTCACGAGGACCCGTTTCCTGGTTCTTCGAACAACCATTCATGGAACCCCCATTTCCTATCTATGGAAAATGAAGAAAGGAAGGAGAAGTCCCTGGGAGGTCTGTAAACCTCCAGAGAGGGTCCGTTTGCTAGCTCCTGTATATACACCTATACTGTCACTGTAGTGGCTGAGTTTGTGTGTCAACTTGACACTAACTGGAGTTATCACAGAGAAAGGAGCTTCAGTCGGGAAATGCCTCCATGAGATCCAGCTGTAAGGCATTTTCCCAATTAGTGATCAAGGGGGAGGGCCCCTTGTGGGCAGTGCTGTCCCTGGGCTGAGAAAGTCAGGGGAAGCAAGCCAGTAAGTAACGTCCCTCCATGGCTCCTGCTTCCTGACCTGCTTGAGTTCCAGTCCTGACTTTGGTGATGAACAGCAATGTGGAAGTGTAAGCTGAATAAACCCTTTCCTTCCCAACTTGCTTCTTGATCATGGTGTTTCATGCAGGAATAGAAATTCTGACTAGGACAGTCACCGGCCCTACCACAGGTATGCTGACAGCTGGAAAAGGGCAAAGATGGCATACATTTCTCCTTTACATAAAATGACATTACCTTCACACAATGCAATGAAGTGGAGAACTAGCAACCAGGAAAACTTTAACCACAATGTTAGCTTCAGATGTGAATCCAGAATTCATAAGATATTCTTAGCCAGAGATGGTCATAAGATATTTAAATTATTCTCCAACAGAAAAATGTCACATAGCCTATATGTTGGGAGCTTTTAACACCTGCATTGGGGGGGGGGCAGATGTGCCATGGAGTCTAGACCTGACCCACAAATGGGGATCTGATCAAGCAGAATACTCTTTCTTTCTCTCTCTTTCTCTCTCTCTCTCTCTCTCTCTCTCTCTCTCTCTCTCTCTCTCCCTCTCTCTCCCTCTCCCCCCCACCCCGTGTGTGTGTGTGTGTGTGTGTGTGTGTGTGTGTGTGTCTGTTTGTCTGTCTGTCTGTTTGTCTGTTTATACTCATTCTCCTTGGTTACTTAATCCTGAGTAAACAGATTCCCCACCCCCACCCTCACCCCCCAGAAATCTCCAAGTCAGAGGAAAGGTCTCTCCCTATGCAAAGCCTATTCAAGCTATCAAAGTGATTTATCAAATAAAATCATTATTTGAAAGAAGATATTTGCATAAAACTCATACAAATGCTTGCCATTCCACCAGGACCTCACTAATAGGCAAAGAAGATGTCCACTTCCGAGCAGTTAACTGTCCTGAGCCAAGAGAGCCCCATGCAACCGGGGAGATATAAAATTTCTGTTGCCCATAATTAGTGAGGGGTTGGGTCTGACTAAGTGAAAAGAAGAGGCCTTTGTCAGAAGCGCTCAGATCAGGATGGATAAATGAGATAAAACAGGAAAAGCTAAATGTAGGGAGGGAACTAGAGTTTTCAGAGGCAAGCACAGGTGTTGGGGCACTGCTGGGGCATTCTATTATGCTGTGGCTTTTAGCTTAATGCAAATGCATACATTTTTCTTTGCATTTTTAATGTTTTGTTTATTATTTAAAATGGCCATAAATGTAATGGTATAAAAACAGACAGGTTGATTAATGTAATAGAATTGAAGTCTGCAGTAACTGGATAAAGAATAAACTTCTGTAACAAATATACATTGAGATGGTTTGAATGGACCCCATAGGATCATATATTCAAACACATGGAACAGTTTCAGAAGGATTAGAAGGTGTGGCCTTGTTGAAAGTTGTTTAATCTTGGGGGCCAGCTTTGAAGTCTCCAAAGCTCATCCCATTCTTCATCTCTCTGTCCCTCTGTCTGTCTCTGCATTATGGTTGCTGTCTCAAGATGCCCCAGGACCATGCCTACCTACCTGCTCCATGCTCCATGCTCCATTGGTTGTGGACTCTAATCCTCTGCCATTGTAAGCCCCTAATAAAGTCTTCTACAACTTGACTTGGTCAACTCAGCAATAGAAAAATAACTAAGACATACACCCTCCTGCGCAACCAGTCAACCCAACTTGTGCAGCAATGGAGACCAACTCAGTTATGGCAAAGACTCCCCTCTGAGGATGAATAAGGTCTACTCAAAACAAAACCCTCAGGTGCTCAAATGACAGCTGGCGAATCCTTCCAACCTTGTGTCCCTCTCTCCCAGTTCTAATGCAAGGGCCCCAGATATAAAACTCCCTATAGCTCGCACCTGGAGTCAGTAAATAAGTTTCAACCCCACTCTGTGAGCTGTTCCAAAGCTAAATTATGTTCTTCTCCATCATGAAGCATGACCTTACCCAGGGGATTGCGGACAGCCAAGGATGGAAATGCAACGCTATTTTTCAGGACTTTATAGTCCAGTCCTTCGAAGTTTCAGAAGTTTTAATGTTAACTAAGAATGAGCACCGACAGCAACTGCTTAGAAACAAGACTGGGACACCATCCTGCCTACTCCACCGGCTGTTGGCTTGGGAAAGAGACCTACTATACACTCAAACCATTTCGTTCTCTCTTTGATTTCTTTTTTGGTAGAAATGTTGAGCCGGGCGGTGGTGGCGCACGCCTGTAATCCCAGCACTTGGGAGGCAGAGGCAGGCGGATTTCTGAGTTCGAGGCCAGCCTGGTCTACAGAATGAGTTCCAGGACATCCAGGGCTACACAGAGAAACCCTGTCTCAAAAAAAAAAAAAAAAAAAAAAAAAAAAAGAAAGAAAGAAAGAAAGAAAGAAAAAAGAAATGTTAAGCATCATTATTAGTTGCAAATCCCTTAACTGCATTGTCAATTCCTTGGGAAAAAAAAACAATCTTATTCTCAATCTCAATGTTTCTCACTACCCACCCCCATGTGTGTGTATGTGTGTGGGGAAACAAGTTTTAAAGAAATTACATGTCACTAATCATTTGCACAGCTAATTCCACCAACCTTAGGCCAAAGCTCAAGTGTGGAGACAAAGCATCCATTTCTGCTTGAGAAATCCAACATAAACCTGAATATTTGAAAAACAAGCAGAGAATTTCGTTGAAAATGCCCTAAAGTAACAGGATCAAGCTGGTAGAATAGCTTCGGTTATGAACATGCAAAAACAAATCCTGGCTGCCTCTCAATGCAGCCTGTGTGGGAATCCTGCCGTGTGTGGCTGAAAGCATGGCTATAACACTATCTTGCCAGGAGTAGCCAACATGATACTGATTGGGTGGGTTATAGCTGAACCGAGCTACCTCTCAAGAGAGAAGCGGAGACTGTCTGAGGATATGCTTCTGAGAGGAGTTCAGGAGAAGGCTCTGTGGGTAGAGTGCTTCTTGCACAATTATGAGGCCCTAACATAGGATTCCCAGTGCCTTCATGAAAAGCTGGGCTTCAGGGCTCCTGTAACTCCAGTGTTGGGACTTGGGGACAGGAGGATCCCAGGGTCTTTCCTGACTAACCAGTCTATTGCACATGAATGCATGGATGTACACATGTGTAGGCACTCATGAACATACACACATACAGAACATGTTCCTACACACTCACGCACACAATATTCACCATGGAAGTTCTGCCCATATATCAAGGCTTAGGGAAAATGCAGCATGTCCTTCTATACTTACAGACTTGGGGATAAAGCTGGAACACGATACTGCTCTGCACAGTAGAAAGCCTAAGAAGGTGCCATCACATCCTGCATAGGACCTAGGCAATGCTGTTCCCTGGAGGCCTTCCTACCTTGGTCCCCATTCATCCCTGAGGGGTTACTGACTTTCTATGGAGCACTTGGAGATTTATGGGTAGGAAAGATCCAGGGTGTCCCATGTGCAAAGGCCATGGCGGAGACAGAATGAGGTGAGGCAGAGCTTGTGTACAGGCTCGGGCCCTGTGGGGGAGCTGGGAAGAGTGGGAACATGAGAAATGAGAAAGGTCTTACAACCACAGTGGGTGAACTGTTACTGTAAAGAACCTTCTAGAAAGTAGGTTAAGCCTTAGAACCCACATTCTTATGTCACACCATCTTTCATGGTTTGGTTTTCCTCTTTAAAAAAAAATAAATAAAATAATAAAATACAAGGAGCTGAAGAGATAGCTTACCAGTATTTGAGCAAAACGCTGAAGGACAAGATCCAAAATTAACTTCTACTTTATAAATAATTTAAGTTTTCATGTCTTAGAGTACTTGTTTTGTGAGGTTCATTTTTCTTCATCATTAAAATATCACAAGGAGGGGCAGGGTAGATGGCTCAGCAGGTGAGAGTACCACAATGCAAGCCGGCGGACCTGAGTTCAAATCCCCAGCACCCTGTACAGAGCCAGGCATGGCTCTATGCACCTGTAACTCTGACACTGAGCGGTAGAGATTGAGACAGGAGGATGGGTGGAGATTACTGGCTCCTGCCCAGTTCCAGGTTCAAGGAGAGGTCCCATCTTGAAGTAATAAGATGCAAAGTGATAGAAGAGAACATAGGGCTCTGGCCTTGGGATACACACATGCACACATATCACACACACATGGCAAAATAAATAACGGTAGAGTTTTACTGTTACCAATATTACCTATGCATGAGGTAGGTAATATTTTTTGTTTACAGAGTTAGGGCCCAGCTGAGACTAGAACCAATTTACTGGCCATAGAGAGGTCAAGTTCAGTTGAGAGTTGCAACTCTCACTGAGGCCGTGCCCTGAACAATGGCAGCCACAGAAAAGGTGTG
Source organism: Apodemus agrarius (assembly GCA_964023405.1). NCBI lineage: Eukaryota > Metazoa > Chordata > Mammalia > Rodentia > Muridae > Apodemus > Apodemus agrarius. The sequence continues at coordinate 26,279,734 of OZ030027.1, read as the reverse complement.
AAGGATGAAATCTCAGACCACACCCTGACTACCAGTGTCTGGTTGTGAGTGGGCAGTGTCTGGTTGTGAATGAGCAGTGTCTGGTTGTGAATGGCAGTGTCTGGTTGTGAGTGGGCAGTGTCTGGTTGTGAATGGACAGTGTCTGGTTATAAATGGGCAGTGTCTGGTTGTGAATGGGCAGTGTCTGGTTGTGAATGGACAGTGTCTGGTTGTGAATGGGCAGTGTCTGGTTGTGAGTGGGCAGTGTCTGGTTGTGAGTGGGCAGTGTCTGGTTGTGAATGGGCAGCCACATTCAGCCCAGGACTGGACCACATACTCAGCAAACCAAGCTACATACCGGGAAGGCAGTGTCAGCTGGAAACAGAAGATAGCCTATGTCTAGCTCATTCTCAGACCATTATTCTTAGAGCTGTAACTAAGAATACAAGACAGAGGCACTGGGGTTTTGCTGAGATTCCTGAAATATAGAACATGCCAACACTAAAAATAGTAACTGGAATACTCTCAGAAGGTTCCACAGGTGACCCACCTAAGACATAGAGTTTAATAATAAATGTTGGCAAGAATGCAATGACCCAAAAACCTTGTCGTAATGACCTGGGATAGGTGGATAGCCATGACTCAAATGCCTACTGAATGGGAAACAGGTACCAAGAGGCAGCATGTCTATTCAATAGAATCTTGTTTTTCTGCCTAAGCCACTTGCTACAGTGTGGGTGACCTTGACCTTGACAGGATTATGCTTAGTAACAGAAAATGGAAAACAGAAACCAGATACCGAAGGTCACACATTGTCTAGTCCTGTGCAGATAAAAACCCTAATGTATAAACCTCAAGAGACAAACTCAGCAGGCCAAGTTGGGCATACTGGTGGGTGGGGTTAATCCCAGCACTTGAGACACAGGGAGGCAGGCTGATCTCTTTAAGCTTGAGACCAGCCTGATCCACAGAGTGAGTTCCATGGCTTTGTAGAGAGACTCTCAACACAAAACAACAACAACAACAACAAAAACCAACAACAAAAAGAAACATTAAATAAGCAAATGAAGGAAAGAAAGAAAGAAAGGAAAGAAAGGAAAGAAGGAAAGAAAAGAAAAGAAAAGAAAAGAAAAGAAAAGAAAAGAAAAGAAAAGAAAAGAAAAGAAGAGAAAGCTGTCTGGTAGTGGAGGCACACACCTTTAATGCCCGTACTCAGGAGGCAAAGGCAGGTGAAATGTGAATCTCTTAAGTTCGAGGCCAGCCTGCTCTACAGATCGAGTTCCAGAACAGCCAGAGATACACACAGAAACTCTGTCTTGAAAATCAAAAAGCAAAGCAAAACAAAACCAAAAAGAAAAAAAGTGATAATCTCTTAGTACATAAACTATTTAAAAAAGGAAGTTACCATGTGCATCTTTACCTCACTTCCCCACAGTGGGGCTTTCCAAATGAGTCCCTTCACACCTCTGCTGATCTGAAGCTGTTTCTCCCAGCAGATGTCTGGGGCACTGTAAGGCTCAGCAGGCCCTTCCCACAGATGCTTGGGTTCCAATGCCAGACCAAGATGATGCAATACTTAAGCCTAAACCAACCTTGTTCCTAGCAAAATGCTGGGCGCCGGAGGACCTGGAGAGGAAGAGCTTTGCCGCTTTGGAGTAGCAACCTAGAGAGACCATCCCAATACCGCCACAAGACAGCATAAACGAGCAGCATGCACAAGCACCTAGAAGAAGAAGAAGCTCTGTTCTGTGCAGGATGCAAAGGTTTGCGTGGTCCCCAGCTCCTCAGTCTCCTCCACCTACCAGCTGGCCTTACGGTCTGTATAATATCATCCTCAGTCCCCTCATCTATAAGAATTTAGTCTTCCCCAGTACACTTCAGGCTCCCTCGTGGGGGGCGGCTCTGTCTTCATGGATCGTCCCCTATCAGAAAAAAGAGTGATGCTCAGACCAGAGCGGGTCCTCGCTCTGCCTGCCTGGCTTCACTTGCACTTGGCTACGAACTGATGCTACTTAATCACTCCTTGTTAGAAATAATTAATAGACCTGTCTCGTGTACTATCAAGGGAATGCCCCGGAGACTTCTGCAAGTCACGGCAGCTAACTAACTCTGTAGTCTCCGACATCAGAAATGCCTAGTAAGAACAACTTACTGAGCAAGGAGACTCACTGGCTAGGTGGGGCTTGCTCTACTGTGGTCCATTTGCCACATCTACTAGAAACCCGACTGAAGTATAACCGGTGGTGTAGTAAAAATAATCCAGGTATGGCTCTTGTATGGATTGACGGGCAGCGGCAGCTCCGGAAAGACCACCCCAGGCCAAACAGTTTATGAGGTTTATTCAGAGGGGAAAGGGCAAAGGTGGCAACAGAAAGAGAAGAGGGGAAGAGAGGGGGGGCGCTCCTCTTATATATAAGGATGGTGTGGTCACAGGTAAAGGTGAGCCCAATGGATTCTGGGAATATGGTGGCTGCTGTCTTGGCAACAGGTTCTGGTACCAACGGTTCTCATTGTTTGTTTTTGTTTTTGTTTCTGTTTTTAATTTAATAACCTGGCTTTCTTTCAAAAGAGCAGACCATGAAAGAAAATCATGAGTTACATTTTTAAAGAGGCAAAGGAAACTCACTACGGGGCTGTGTAAAGATAGGTAGTGTCCTGAAGCCAAGCCCTGCGTTTTTTTTTTTTTGTTTGTTTGTTTGTTTTTTGTTGTTGTTGTTTGTTGTTTTTTGTTTTTCTCTTTTATCCTGAGAAATTATCAGAAAAGATTCCTGGAGCATCCCCACGCCCACACAGGGCAAGCATATGGAGGGATATTCGGGTATAAAGCTAGAGCCCTGAAGCAAGATCTCTCTCACAGTGTCACAACCATGAGACTTATTGTGCATGGATGTCCCCTTCTACAGGCCAGGAATCAGGCACAAAATACTAAAAACTAAACACAGACTACATCGTTTAGCATCTGATGGTCAAAATAATAAGCAAAAGGAGGGATCCCAGAGAGACGGGGGATATGAGGAATCGTCGGGGTGGGCGGTGGGCAGGGCGTACAGTTGGTTCTACTGGAGAGGGTCTGACTGGAGCGTCGCTGAGTGCCTGGCACAGTACACCTGACCGGCCTGAGTAGCACTTACCTCTCATAAGCCCTAGGAGGTAGGGGCCATTGTTACTCTCAAATGGTATGTAGGGATCATTTGTTTGTTTTGTTTTGTTTTTCAAGACAGGGTTTCTCTGTATAGCTTTGGCTGTCCTGGAACTCACTCTGTAGACCAGGCTGGCCTTGAACTCAGAAATCTGCCTGTCTCTGCCTCTCAAGTGCTGGGATTAAAGGCGTGCGCCACCAACGACGGCTCCTAGGGATCATTTGTAACATTGAGGAGGCCGGGTTTATAAGCAGAGGCCTTGGACCTCAGGCTACCTCAGTCTTTTGATGACCTATGTAATGAACGGCATCCTCATTTGGTTAAGGTGAAGGTGGAGGGACCCCAGGAGTCTCGTTTTGATATGGAGAGCTAGGTTTCGGTCAGTCTCAAGCTAGCATCTGATCAGACCATGCCCAGGAAGGCCAGGTTTAAGCATTCACCTTCTCTCTGTGCTGTACTTCTTCAAGCTAGATAATACGCTGCCTATGGCGCAGAGCTCTCTGAACCTCGTCCAGCTCTGAGTACTGCCCGATTCATGTTTTGCTCCAATAAATTCTGTCAGTGAAGATCTGCCAGCAGGTTTTTCTTTTAACAACATTATGCTAATAAATACAGGTCTTTAAAAACCTCTGTCATCCTAAAGCTAGTTCAAACTCAGGCATTTTAATTTCATGGCTGTAAATTACCTAGGAACACTCTAGTAAGAACCCCTCTGCTGATACCGAAGCCGTAAAAAGATAAAATAAAATGTATTTTGAAGAATAATGGCAATAAATTACTGGTTTCATCACAAAAGATAAAATGCGCACACAGAAAACATCAAGAAAATCACAATGCAGAAACACTTGGGTCTAATCCCTTGCAATGACCATAGAAATATGTTCCAGCAATTTCAGTGGATGCATGGAACTGCATACTGCACTGAGTTTTATGGATAGCATACATGCACTCCTCCTATGGTGAGGGTGGTGTGCCGGGAACTAAACAAGAGTAGACAAAAGATAAAGCAATCATTACAATAGACCGTAAAATGGCCGTGTGAGTGAAATGGCTGCCCGAGATGCCATCCGCACTCTTGTGATAACTGATCTGAAATGACAGGACCCCTATTTGATGAGATAAATGATGAGGCATGGTGGCATAATGCTTTGCTACTATGGATGGGTGTTTCAGTAGTGACATGTTTTGCTATTAGGTAAGTGAGTTTTCATAGCTATGATTCTAGGAGAGTCCCTCTGATAATAAACACAACAGTGTAGTCACTGACTACTGGGCAGTACACACAGTGTGAACACTGTTTCAGGCAGAACAGAAAAGAATTTTATCTCACTAGTCTCTGTGATATTCAATAGCCAATTTCTCAAATTTTCCATTTAATATCTGGGAATATGGTTGGCGTTGGGTAACCAAGCCAAAGGAAGAAACACATAAAGGATAACCATCAAGACAATACTTTGCCTAGAAAAATGATAGATAGATAGATAGATAGATAGATAGATAGATAGATAGATAGGCAGACAGATGCAGATATGCATGCAAATACACAAATGTGCCCAAGTGTGTGTGTGTGTGTGTGTGTGTGTGTGTGTATGCATGTATATATATGTTTGCTGCCCTAGACACCTGTAACTTTAATTTTTTCAATAACTACTTTTTTTTTTTTTTTTTGGAGTCAGGGTTTCTCTGTATAGCCCTGGCTGTCCTGGAACTCACTCTGAAGACCAGGCTGGCCTCGAACTCAGAAATCTGCCTGCCTCTCTGCCTCCCAAGTGCTGGGATTAAAGGCATGCGCCACCACCACCCGGCTCAATAACTACTTTTAATGACGGTTCTCAAACACGTTAACTTCCCCTTTTATCCCACCACCCACCAAAGGTTGTGGGAAAAAAAGGATATGGGGAAAAGGACCTGTTGGAAATGATTCTTTGGAGCAACTCCTGTCTGTGTTGTCTGGAAATCAGCAGTTTAGTTCACAGGTCAGCAGCGGCAGCTCGATCGATCACAAACACTTCACAAATATATCAGCAGTCCAGTTCAGTAGTGTTGGAATAGCAGCAGTGGTGGCACAACCTAGCAGAGATAGCCAGGACTCCCCAGCAGGAGTAAGCAGAAGGGACCAGGACCAACAGGAATGCCAGGAAAAGTTCTCAGCTGTGCCTCTCTCAGTGAACCAAAGCTCAGCAAAGTAAGACCAACAAGCACTGCACAGCTAGCTCTACAAGCAAGCCAAGCCCAGCCTCTGTCACTGTCCATCAAGTCCTCTTTATATGCCCTCCGAACATCACGTGCCCTCCAAGGGTCTTTCCTCAGCATGTGTCTTGTCTCGGCACATAAGTCTGTCTCAGCTGACATTTCTCTGCCAATCAGCCCGAGTCTCTGGAAGCAGCAAGAAGCCACAGTGCATCACCAGAGGTTCCTTTTGGTGCCTTTCTCTCTATGGAATCCCAGCAAATGGAGCTCAACTGTGCAATGTAAGGTGGGCTATTAATATATGCATGTTGTTATTGAAAAATCCTTCACCACGTGTCCTTTCATGTGCTCGCTTTAGCAGAACTTCCTTTCCCCTGTGTCCACTTCAGCTAAACATCCTTTCACATGTTTGTCTGAGCAAAACACCTTCCAAATGACTTTCCAAAAGACCCTGGAGTTTCTACTCCAGACACCAGAAGCAACCTAATACATGCATTCTTACCCTGACTACACTGGAAACAGAGGAAGGCTTGCGGAGCTAAGCTCACTTTAACACTTTCCTTGGCCAGGTTGGAAGAGCCTAGAGAACAGGAACATTACACCAGGAGCAGAAAAGATACAGTATAACTACAAAGGTATCTTATAGAGAGTTAAAAAGGAAAATTAAGAACAGAACGTAGGTTTGTTTCGTTTCTTAAATCAAGTCTCAGGGTATAGCCTGAGCTAGTCTAGACTTGTTACCATAGCCCAAGCTGGCCTTGAATTCATGTCAATCCTCTTGTCTTAGCATCTTAAGTGCTGGGACTATAGGTATGAGATGCTGTGCTTTGTAATTACTTTAATCAATTTAAAAAAATATGGAAAAGGGGGGAAAACCCCTACATATCCTGGAACATGAAATAACATTTAGGAATCAAAGCTAAAGCCGACACGATCAAAACATACTGATCTTCTGGAGGATGTTAGGCATGGCAGGACCTAATCATAAAGCATTGTTAGGAAATACGGACTCAATCGAAGGCATTGCCTGTAATACTTTAACCATCCTATGGAAGCAAGTACAGATAATAAAAAAAGGAGTATTTTGCATGACAAAGGAAAAAGTGAAGATGACAGCCTCATAAAATGTCTATCAAGAGCATCCTGCAGGCCAGTCTGTTAAAAGCACTGTGACTGCAGACACGTGCAGGTGTTGGCCGATGAAGAACCATTGAAGCATGAGGGGGTCGTTAGGGGCTAGAGCAAACCAAACGCTGTTTAAGAGCCGAGAGCTGCAGAGCAGGCTCACGGAAGAAGGCTGATTAATTTTGGTAACAAATGTAAGGTGGGCCAGAAATACTTCTTTCCCCCAATGCATTCTCACAGGAAAACAAGTCTTATTAGCTTATTAGCCTTTTATATGGGAAATGACATGTTGAAGCTCATTTCAGGGCACTCAGCGATAATTCTGTGCAGGAAACCACAGTTTGGTTGATTTGGGGGTTGTAGACCATGTGTGAAACAATGGGATTGTCTCCTTACAGATTGTTTGGGGGCAAACTCTCGGTCTCCTGGGAGCCACCGAGGTCGGTGCACAGGGTACATGCTACAGCAGAGCCACACCCACCGTTTGGCAGGCACGGTACCATGGGGTTTGAAGAAAGACGGAGAAATGCTGCTCAGATCCTGTCGGAATTGAGTTGCACTGGCTACCTGACCTCACGTCCCTGGGGATACGTGTTAAATTCAGACGCCCAGCTCCTCTGAGTTAGATGCTGTCAGTGAGGCCTGGGAACTCGACTTTTACAGCTCTCCAGGAAAATCAGAAGCTCACGTGTGTCCAAGTCTCACTGCCTTAGGGTGTGATGGGGTAACGTTGGTGTGCTTAGAGACGCGAGCGTTCCTGCAACCTGTCCGCGACTTCAGCCATCTTGAGTGGAAGCGCTGACATAAGCCCCAGCAGCTCTAGTTCATTTAGCATTCACTAAAGGTCCTGGCACATGCTCATTCCAGCCAAGTAGGCCAGAGCTTCTCAGCCTGTGGGTCCCAAGGACGCTTTCACCGGGGTTGTATAGCAGGTATCCTGCATACCGTGTATTTTCATTACAAACCATAACACCAGCTAAATTACAGTTACGAAGTAGCAAAGAAATAATTCCATGGTTGGGGGTCACCACAATGTGGGCTGTATTAAAGGGTCACTGGTGTAGACCCTCCAGAAAACAGATGAGGACTGGGGTTGAGGAGCAGGGGAGGGCTTCTGCCACTGTACTGGAAGCGGTTCTTCCTGCCCTTGCTGTAGTACCAGTTTGGAGCCAAGAGGGTGCCCAACACTACCTCCTCCAACCAAGCCAGGACCCCTCCCCCATCCTGGCATTCTCCATCTTCTTTTTATCTACTAAAGGAGGCTGGGCCATGTCTTTCCATCAGACCAAAAGGACACAGGAACAAAGATGGGAACTTTCATGGACACTGAGGAAGCTGGAGGGGAGGGAAGGAGCAGAAACAGAGGGATGGGCCCAACCACAAAACTTCCTGAGTAGAGCAGGAAAAAATGGCCTCTGCTCTGCTCCATTCTCTGTCAAGGTTGGGCTCTGCCATACAGTTAAGTCAGAACTGTGTATCAATGAGCTATGCGACACTGCAGCTCAGGGCAGAGCAGGCCAAACACAAAACACTGCACCAAAATCCGAAGTTGGCAAAATCCAGAAAGTGGTCCACCAAACGCAAAGTGTGCGGGCTGGGGAGACTCCAGGGAGGTGTGCTGCACTTTCTGGCCGTGTGTCTGACTGTTGGGAGTATTCTCGGGGGGGGGGGGGGATGAAGAAATCTTATAGGAGAGAGCCTTTCCCAAGGGATGATAGGAGTTCTAGGGTCTTAAACTTCCTAGGCTTAAGTACCTGACAGGGATGCTGATCTAGGGTCAGAACCATGTCTGTGTTGAACTGTGAAAATACAGACAACCCTTACCCCAGTGTCATCACTTACAATGAAACAGATCCGGGCCCTTCCCCATCTCCTTGATTACCTTCACAGTTTGCCCAGATTATCCAGGGTGACGTGTGTTTCAACTGCTCTGTTAGGTACAGTATGACGAGTCCAGTCCAAATCCTGGTCTAACATTGCTACTAGAAGAGTGACTTATTTAATCACCCCATGCCTCAGTTTACCCAGCTATAAAATGGCACAGTGATGAAACAAGTTTCACGGACTATGAGTATATGCCCAGAAGAATGTATGATGCTGAATAAGCCTCTAATCATTTTTGTTGTTGTTTGTTTTGTTTCTTTCAGCTACTGCTCTTTCTTTTTGTTCAAGTTTCCCAGCAAAGACAACAGAAGCAACGGCAAAGCAGCTACACAAACCACGCACTGTGATGGACTTGAGAACAGAAGTACAGTGCACCCCTGGCTTGTATGGAACAAAAGTCTAGAAATGTTTAGAGAAGCAAGAGTCTGCGGAGGTCATCACCTGGAAGTTGCCTGCTGCGTTTCACTGTCCATGTGTGTCTCGGCCCCATGCCTGGCTTAAGCCTGCACCCCCTCACCCTGCCTGGAGCGACTCCTAAGAACGCACCCCCAGTCACCCCTTTGTTTAGATACACCTTGCCTGAACCCTCATGCTCGCCTGCTTTTTTTGTTTGTCAAACACTATGCTCAAGGATGTCTCTGCACTTTTGTGCATGTCCCTGGATTTCATTTCTGGACCAACATTTTTTTCCCAGAGTTTGATAATCATGGTCACATAATAATGGATTGCACCGTTATTAATTCCACATAATGGGCATTTATCGCCTGTGGTTGTCCAAATTTTCTGCATCGCTCTTTCAATATGGTTTTGGACTGTGAGGACACTGGCACAGAATTGGCGAGGTAGAGCACAGTCAACCCCTAAAGATCTCAAAAAATTAAGATTTGGATCTCATCATGAGACCAGCAAGAATGGGGGCTAACTCCCTCCCTGTTTTCAGGTGTGCCTCAGAGCAGTAACCCAGAGACCTCCATCCAGGTGGTCACAAGTAATCAGCCATGTAGCACAGAACATGGAGTGCCTCTCCACCATAATGGGACATCTCAGGACCTTAGCTTTCAGCCAATGACTTTTCCATCCTGGACGTTCTCACCCCCAAAACTATATAACCCTTGGTTTACCAAATAAAGTGTATATGTTCAAGCTCATCCCCAGTAAAGAAATATGAACAAGCTGCAATCGTTGTAGAGAGCTACACTGAAATGGAAATTTCTGGTGTCTTTAACAACTCAGTTGTGTTACTATGGAAGCTGTCTTGGGAGAGGGCATGTGATGTTTTGCTGAAAACAGACACTTGAGAGGGCTCCATGTTTAGAAAGAATATAAATGGAATCTACAAACAGTAAGAGGATGTTCTTGCATTGCTAGGCCAAACAACACTATGCTTCTTTGCTGGTCTTCCCTTGTCTTTGGGTTTTTCTGCAGTGAACAGACACCATGACCAAGGCAACTCTTAAAAGGACAACAATTAATTGGAGCTGGCTTACAGGTTCAGAAATCCAGTCCATTATCATCAAGATGGGAGCACGGTAGCACCCACACAGGCATGGTGCAGGCAGAGCTGAGAGTTCTACATCTTCATCTGAAGGCTGCTAGCAGAATACTGACTTCCATGAGATCTTAAAGCCCACACCCACAGTGATACATCTGTTCCAACAAGGCCACACCGTCTAATAGTTCCACTCCTTGGGTTGAGCATATAAAAACCATCACATTCCTGGTCTTCATCGATGTTCGCTGATCTGCCCTTCATAGAGAGAAATGTACCGAAGAACTTCTCATAGTATTCTGGCTGATTCTGGCCACTTGGGCTGATTTGTACCTGTTCAGCGGAAGCCTTGCTGTTTCGGCTGGATCCTGCGGCTGCTGCTGATTCCTGTTTGGTGTTTGCTATTGAACTAGACTGTTGGTATCTTGACAACAAAGAGTGGAATCACCCCAAGGAACTACTTCTAAACAGGCCCACCTCTTCCCGATAACCGTCTTTCTCCCCTGCCTCTGGTCAGTGGGCCAGAAGGGAGGCTGAAGCGTTTCAAGAACCGCAAATAAAGTAGGTTTTGAAAAAAGAATAAGCCTACACTACGTCATTAAAGATCTTCAGGGGAGGCCCTTGTTTAAAAGAGCCATAATGCTAAGATTCTTAGAGAAGGCCTTCTCTCCCGTAATCAGACTGGGATCCTGCTTCATCTGTTCCTGGCCTGGCAGGCAGTGGGTGCCTAACACCCCAGAAGGAAAAAACAGACTGAGGACACCACTCATTCCAAACTTCATGTGGTCCTCTTCAAGCTGGTGTACTGGTGGTGCCCAGATACCTGAGATGAGAGGCAGAACCTGGTATGACAATGAATGAGCAGAGTTCATGGCTTTCCCATGTTTCTTGCTTTCCTGAAGCTATGAATGACTATAAATACAGCTACATCCTCAGCTTAGGGTCTGGGACAGCTGCTTAAAAAAGGCTGACTCAACTGGGAGACAGGTTTTTATTATATGCCTTTAGTCATTAAATATAGTCACTTCAATGGCCACTGGGGATCAGGTGGAAATCTCAGTTACAGAAGCCATGCACTAGAAAATATGACTCCTTGAAGACTATGTCACAGTCAGGTCATTCTCAACCTGTGGGTTGACCCTGGCCAGTGGGGAATGGGGAGTTTGGGGGAGCACACCAACAGTAGTGGTATCAAATGACCCTTTCACAGTAGTTGTCTAAGACTATCCTTCATATAAGGTATTTACATTACGATTCCTAACAGTAGTAAAATTATAGTTACAAGGTAGCAATGAAGTAATCTTATGGTTGGGGGTCGCCACAACACGAGAAACTGTATTAAAGGGTTGCAGCATTAGGAAGGTTGAGAACCACTGTTCTAGAAACTGCCTGTCTCTGGACTGACTGAATTTTAAAAAGTAAAACTTCTGTATTGCATAGGCCACTCTTCTGTTTTACATAGTCTAATTCAATCTGGCATGCTTTGAATATTTGTGCTCTTCCAAATTCCTATGTTGGATTATAACAATCAATGTGCTTTAGGCTTGGGGGAGACAGTTGGATCATGAAGTGATGTCCCCATGAAGAGGTTAGTGCCCTATAAAAGTACTTGCCAGGAGCACATGGGCACAGGGGGAAATTCTCCTGAACAGAACACCAATAGCTTATGCTATTGTCAAGCATTGACAAATGGGACCTCATAAAATTACAAAGTTTCTGTAAGGCAAAGGACACTGTCAAAAGGACAAAATGGCAACCAACAAATTGGGAAAAGGTCTTTACCAACCCTACATCCAACAGAGGGCTAATACCCAAGATAAACAAAGAACTCAAGAAGGTAGACTCCAGAGGGCCAAATGACTCTATTAAAAATGGGGTACAGAGCTATAAACAAAGAATTTTCACCTGAGGAATATCAAATGGCTGAGAAGCACCTAAAGAAATGTTTAACATCCTTAGTCATCAGGGAAATGCAAATCAAAACAACCCTGAGATTTTACCTCACACTAGTCAGAATGGCTAAGATCAAAAACTCAGGAGAAAACAGGTGCTGGTGAGGATGTGGAGAAATAGGAACACTCCTCCACTGCTGATGGGACTGCAAGCTGGTACAACCACTCTGGAAATCAGTCCGGTGGTTCCTTAGAAAACTGGGCATGATACTACTGGAGGACCCTGCCATGCCACTCCTGGGCATATACCCAGAGGATTCCCCCAGCATGTAATAAGGACACTTCCACTATGTTCATAGCAGCCCTATTTATAATAGCCAGAAGCTGGAAAGAGCCCAGATGTCCCTCAATGGAGGAATGGGTACAGAAGATGTGCTATATTTACACTATGGAATACTACTCAACTATTAAAAACAATGAATTCATGAAATTCTTAGGCAAGTTGGTGGAACTGGAGAATGTCATTCTGAGTGAGGTGACCCAATCACAAAAGAACACACATGGTATGCACTCACTGATAAGCGGATGTTAGCCCAGAAGCTCAGAATACCCAAGAAACAATTCACAAATCAAATGATGCCCGTGAAGAAGTAAGGAGAGGCTCCTGGTCCTGGAAAGGCTCAGTGCAGCAGTGTACAGGAATACCAGGACAGGGAAACAGAAAGGGGGTGATTGGGGAGCAGGGGGAGGGAAAAGGGCTTATGGGACTTTTGGGGAGGGGGATCCAGGAAAGGGGATATCATTTGAAATGTAAATAAAGAATATATCGAATAAAAAAAAGTCTCCCAGCAAAAACAAAAACAAAAAGAAAAGAAAAGAAAAGAAAAGAAAAGAAAAGAAAAGAAAAGAAAAGAAAAGAAAAGAAAGCACTTGTCTCTTCTGCCAAGTGAGATCCAGATTGATGATCCAGACTAGGACCCAGACCCTCACCACACACTGAATATGCAAGCACCTTCCTTGGACTCAGGCTTCAGACTTGTGTGATTCAAAATTGTTGCTTACGAGTGACCAGGTCTGTAGTGCTTAGGTATATTAGCCTGAGTGGACTATGATATCATTTTATATAGTTTAATTTTTATTATATATATATGCAGCATAAATATAAAAATTAGATTATAATGTATGTATTTAGCTCTAGTTTATTGTTACATTTTCACGTATTATTTATTTATTCTGAGAGAAGCATGTGTGTGCCACAACGTATATGCTTTGGTGTGCCTGCAGAGGTCAAAGGACAGTATGTGCGAACCAGCTCTCTCTTTCCACCATGTGGTCCAGAGGACAAATACAAGTTGCCACGATTGGCAGCAACGCACCTTTACCCACCGAGCTCCTTCCCCGTCCTTGAGTCCTATTCATGATAAATGATATACCTCATTTACCAAGGATGCAAAATGATTTCTGTATTTGCATACTAAAGGTACAACTGCATTTATGCATTAAATATTGAAAGGGGTTAGAATGAGGCATCACCCACTGCTCAAAATGCTGCAATGAGAAACCTTGCTGCCCCACTTAGGACATACTCTCACCAGAGTCCAGAACCGAGAGCTCGGAATGTTTCTATGTCTAAGCACAAAGAACTGGAGAAAGAGAAGAGAGTGAACAGGCTCTATAGTCACAGAGAGATGCAAACATCATCAAAATCCAGAATACAGCTACATGAGCAGGCCCAGTGGGTGGTCCTGTTTCATAAAATCAAATTGGGAGATGAACAGGAGTAAGTACTTGCCCATTCAAGGGGGGTAAATCATCAAGTGTACTGTGGAGAAACGGTGTTGAATCATGAATTAAGCAAACAGGTAAAAACCAGCATGATGCAAATCAAGGAAATACATACAATGCAGGGCTGTCTGATGACATTAGTGTCCTACAACTAAGTATGTAACTATCATAAAGCTACTGTAATTATCTTTTTTTAATGCTTAGATATATAGAGACAGAGTTGTATAGGTGGGGGCTGAAGAATTTGTAGATAAAAATGGTTGCATCTATGATTTGATTCCAGACAATCCAAGGAGAAAGGAAGGGAGGGAGTCTATAAATGAAATAACAGTTCAGGCTCCCATGGCAAAGACATCACAGACTAGAGCTGCACAATAGACACTATTTCCCTACAGCTCTGTAGACTCTGGAGTGCAAGATCAAGGTGATGCTTAAAGCCGCTAGAGGTGAGGAACTCTTCTAGTTTGCAAATTGCACATTCTTGCTGGACACTCATACTGCAAACAGACAGATCTTGGTTGTCCTAGTTTTCCTTACAGGGCATTGATGTAGTTCAGGAAAGCTCCAGTTTCATGACCTAGTCATTTTCCCAAGGCCTCCTCCCTGAGCATGGGAGTAGAGAGTCTCTGGTGCACTGTGGAAAAGTATTCAATTGTCAATAAAAAGCTGACTGGCCAATGAGCTGAGGCAGAATTAGGAGATGGGACATCCAGCAGAGAGAGGGGAATTCAAGGAATGGGTCAGGCACAGACTGGAAATTCACTGGGGCACAGAAGGAGACATCTGAAACTAAGGACCAGGTAACCAGCCACGTGGACTTAGAATACAATAAATGGAATAATTAAGTTATGAGTTAGTCAGGGAACAGGCCCAGGCTTATGATCTAAGCATTGATTCATAAATATAATTAACTCTTGCAGTCGTTATTTTGGGGAACTTATATGTTAGTAGGAAAGCCACACAGCTGTGCATCAAGATAAGAATATGGAAGACACACGTATTTAGTCCCTAGAACCATGTGTTGGCAGTTTGTACTGATGGAAGACAGGCATTAAATATTGACTTTGTCAAATTGGTACTACACTTCATGATTAAAGTGTTCTATACTTAAAACTTTAGAGATTAGATTTGACAGAAGTCTTATATTTTTTAATAGAAAATATATTTCTCTGATGAAATGTTTTCTAATATGACAGATTCTTCTCTATATAACTAACATTTTTTTTCAAGCAGAAGCTTATTCTATTTGGCATAGGAGAGTGAAAAACTATAGTCAGGATTTCATGTTAAGCAAACAAAATCTCAGGAAAAAGATAAATTACATATTCTGATGGTTTTCAACTGCAACTCCTTGTTTTTATATGTCCAAAGCTTTTAGGATCATTCAGTGCTGGTGGTAAAATTATCTTTTTGACAAATTTACATCTAACCCATTCCTAATGTCACGTGACCCCCATCCTCTCAGAGTATCTTTGGACCATAAAAAACTGCTAAACTGTAGAAATCACTCACATGGAAATACAGTATTTTACAGAGACCTAGCAGAGAGGAGAGTTCACAAGTCAGAGTCTTTTTATACAGCCCAGAAGGGTTTGGAACTTGTAAATCCTCCTACCTCAGATTCCCAAGTGCTAGGACCACAGGCATAGCCTTCTACGCTGCTATTGTGAAGATGCTCAGAAAGTAGGTCATAGCATTGAAAGCACTTGTAAAACTCTGAGTAGATGGTCTAGCCTGATCTTAGCAGGGAGCTTACAGATCACCCTTGCTGAAACTGCCCGTTTCCTGCCCAACCATTCTCTCAGGATTGCCAACTTGATGGTTTAAAAGCCACTGACTGGCATTGCAAGTCTTCTGGAAGCAGTGATTCAAGGAAAGCTTCTGTTAGTTCAGACTCAGAAGCCCCTCTAAAACTGAGAAGGGAGAGCCAAGGATATCAGTTATATAACCTCGGACTGCTTCCAGAATGGTCTCCACTCCAGACATCTCGCATCTCACTAGACGCTCTGTAGATTACTCTGCATAGTAGCATTTGATAACAGATCCTTTTAGAAACAGTGCTATTGGCTTACCCCGTCTCGCTCACATCTACTCTAAGGTGGTGAAGACTGAGTGCATTGTGAATTGACTGAGAAAAATGTGCAACACGACGAAGAACCAGCTCTCCAAAGAGATTTGTTTGCAATGCACTGTCCTCTGTACTTATCAGAGACTGAGTCATCGCCAGGGAGAGAACAAAACTCCAGAGACTAATCTGCCACATCTGATAACTCTTGATCGTCATTTCTTGCCAAAGAAAATAAAAACAGGCTCCAACCAGCCAGGGAAGCTTGCCTTTCTCTATTCATGGATAAGTTATGGAATCCATTACAGTCCAGAACGGGGTAGATGACATGTCTTCCTCCTGTGTTCTCTTTACACACGGAGCTATCGAAATTCTCCGAAGAGGAGAATTTAATGGAAGTCAGTCACAGGATGAGCCTCCTTTGTCCTCTGTTGGTGCAGTTAAGTATGTGACCACCATCTGATAAGCATCTTGAGATGAAAAGCAGCCGGCTGAGAGAGATATCCTCAGTGACGTCCCCTCTGTGAATGATAGGGACTGGGAAATGGCGCGCATGCGCAGAAGGAACATTTGAGTTGGTTAATAACTTTCCTCTCTGCTGCCAAAAGGGGTTTGAGACATTTAGCCGATGTTTCTGCTCACCTATGCCTCCAGCATCTCAGAAACATAAAGCAACTAAAACATAAACCAGACAGGAAAAACGAGGAAGGCGTTCAGTAAGAGTGATTTCAGCTCAGCACCTCAGTGTTTTTGTTTTTGTTTTTGTTTTTGTTTTCTCCTGATGTTTCACATTTTAAGCTTCTACGCTTCTGACAGGGATTCTTTTGGAAAAGCTGTTTTTTACTTTTTATTTTTTTATTTTTTTATTTTTTTGGAGGCAGGATCTAGCTCTGTACATCAGGCTCCTCCCCCCCCCCCATATGCAGGGTACTCCTGCCTTCTGGATGGCTGGGATTGCAAGCGAGGCTCCACCACACCCAGGTAGAGAATCTATTCTTCTTAAAAGCCAACATTTTTCAATATCAAGTGACTGACTTCACTGATCTGGAATTTTAGGAAACAAAGCCTGGAATTCTCAAAGGTAGGCAAGACAGTTCATCAATACAAACAAGATTAGCTAGTACAAAAGGTAGTTATCTACAAAGATTTACTGAGGTTCATTTTCTCAGCAGGATGAAGAGGAAGAGCGTCTGGCCTGGATCTCAGGGAGTTGGCTGCATTCTTAGAAGACATTCCTGTGTTCCACCCCATTGTCTTTACCTTGGGTTAGGGGTGGGTGTGGGGCAGATATACCAGAGAGGAATGTGCATCTGAAGTCTCCATAGTGAGGTACCTAGGATCTCAGCCATCAGCACCTTGACAAAGCTTCTAAAATGTTCTGGAAGCTGCAGGAAAAGTCAAGGGGTCTGGGTCCAGCCAAGGATTTAGGATCTGAGGCCTCAGCTCTGATGCAGAAGGAAAAGCTGAACCCAAGACAAGGCTAGTAAACTGGAGTGGTCCTGGACTACACTGTTGAAGCCACATCTCAGCCCCAAGGAAAAGGAAGGGAGAAAAGCCAATGGGGATTGCTAAGACCTTAAGATAAAACTGTAAAATGGCAGACAGGAACCGGAAGTTCCATGCCCTAGGAATCAAAAGTTCCTGGGCTCTATAGGCTTATTTATAGTAGTGACATCTCTAAAGCCAGCTATTTGCACACTCAATTTCACACCTTTCCTAACACACACACACACACACACACACACACACACACACACACACACAAGAGGGGGAGTTGACCTAACTGATTATTGGAGAGAGAAAAGAAAGGTCTGGGTCACAGTTCTGAGTTAATTTTTCCAACTGGATAGCTGTAATTGTTTGTTTGTTTGTTTGTTTGTTTGTTTTGGTTTTTTGAGACAGGGTTTCTCTGTGTAGTCCTGGCTGTCCTGGAACTCACTCTGTAGACCAGGCTGGCCTCGAACTCAGAAATCCGCCTGCCTCTGCCTCCCAAGTGCTGGGATTACAGGCGTGCGCCACCACGCCTGGCTGGATAGCTGTAATTCTATGGGGTGACATAAGTAACAAATGGTTTGAGGTATGACAAGAGAGATGGAGAGAATTGTCCTTTACTTCTGTTAGAGAATTCTAACAAGAAAAGGGTGTCAAAGAAGCATCCTCTGAGGGCCCAGGGAGACAGCTCAGTGTTTAAGAGCACGCAGAGGACCTGGGTTCAATTCCCTGAACCTGTGTCCTATAGCTCGCTACTGTTGGTAACTCCAGCTCCAAGGGGTTCATGACCTCTTCTGTCCTTCCCAGGCACGTGCCCTCATGTGCACATATCCACACACAGATACATACTTATAAAACAAATCAACTTTAAAAGACGCATTTGGGGTTACTTTAGAAGATTTATAGACTCTATTTCATTTAGGAAATTTATCTGTGTTTCCCCCCCACCCCAAAGAAAGCACATTAATTTCAGGTTCTATTAGCCAGCAACAACTTAATAATGTACAAATAAGCAGCAGATAATTCTACCACCTGCCCCGAATGAAGCAGAGCACGTATCTTTGGCTTTATTCCATATTCCTCACTAACTTTTTTTCTGTCTCTGTATAATTAGAAATACCATCCCTAATGTAGCACATACTATTTATCCTGTGAAATGAGACTCGCAGTCTAGCTGTTTAAATATACCACACTGACCATCACTTTTGATGTTGTGAAAGGGTTCATGGAGAATTCCTATCTAGAAGACTTATCTTCCTACCAGGAATGTTGAGCATAGCAGACTAGAAGAATAATCTTCTAAGTGAATGATGCCGCCGAGGCAGGATGCTAGCACATGTCCTCTCAGAGTTCCAATACGACTTTCATACTCCATGGCATTGAACAGCCTGGGCTCTGAGAGCTGCTCATCCCTAGGTGCCTACAGGTGCCACTGCAAAACCCAACGAATGCCAGCTGCCCAAGGCACCCGCAGGCACCTGAAGTAGATCACTAGAGCTTGTTCAGGGCGACTGGGACTTTTCAGTCTGATACACATATCAGACTGAAATCATACATTAAAAAAATTTCAAGCATCTACTTTGAGTGCTGTCAGCCTAAGACTTTGGAAACCCTTCCCGTGTCTGAGCAACAGACAGTGCGTGACCCTCTGTACTGATGGGTCTTCCGGGATTCCGCAGAAAGAACTGTTAGCAACAGACACAAATGCTACCATCATTCACACACATTAGCAGATACTATAATTATTATTGTTTAAAACCAGTGTTTTATAATATGTAGAAGTTAAACTACTTTCCATTAAATGTCACTATTTTTTTCCCAGAGAGGAATTACAGTTTTATTAGGTTTTAGCCTCATAAAATATGAATCCTGGCATGGAAGTTTCCACAGGGGACACGTAGCACTGTCTAGCAAAATATGAAGACAGCCCACCACCTTTAGCAGTGACAACGGTATTTGGAGAGTCTTTGAATACATTTGAAAACTACACACATGCTGAGCTGCTAATATGGGGACTTTCTGTTCTAGTACCTTGCTAGTCATTTGATAATAAGATGAAGTAATTAAATTGAATATATAATGAGAATATTCCAACATCATCACATGAGACTTTAAACAAGCTAGCACCCCCAGAATGTATGTAACTATTCTCTATCAGAGAACTATATGTGATTTTTTTAATAAATAAAAGTTTATTAACAATAAGGTGAGTGGGAAAAGGAGGGATGTAAACAGAGACATGGGAAGACTCCAGACATCTTCTTCCTGCCTCCAAGCATACACCGAGATAGGCACACCTGTGCACACCACACACAAACATGCAGACACAATTATTTTAAACTCTCTAGACTACAAAATATAGCACTTTCATGGAACTGTGAAAACACGTGTTTATGCTCCTTAATTCTGTCTGATGCAAAGCTTCATTACAATACATAATTCGAGCATTCGAGAGTCATGCACTCACTCAAACTTTGAAAATAAAAATAAACCAATAAATGCATATTTATATGCACTTTTACTTATGTATGTGTGAGAGGGCGTATGTCACATGTATGCAGGTGCCCTTGAAGGCCAGAGGAAGACACCAAATCCACCAGACCTTGAGTTATGAAGCTGCCCAATCGGAACTGAACTCAGGTCTTCTGTAAGGACAGCAAGTGCTTTGAAACACATATATTTTTTATATTTAAATGTGTGTGTGTGTGTGTGTGAGTGTGTATGTTTTTTACATTTAAGTGCCTCTGTGTGTGTGTGTGTGTGTGTGTGTAGACACAATTTGTAGAGTCAGTTATCTCTTGCTACCTAGAAGAGTCTATGGACTGAGCTGATGTCGTGCCAGGCTTGGCTTGGTGACACATGCTTTTTGCTTGTGTCATCTAACCAGGCTTTGAAGACAAGTTTTAAAGAAATCCATGTGACCTGATAGAATCCTTTATGTCAATGGAATTCCCCCAAAAGGATGACTTGCCTTTTTCGCTAATAGCTTCTCACTGTGCAGTAAAAATATTTTCTTATTTTGGAACTAATTCTAATAAAAAAAAAAAGAGAGAGAAAACATTTATTTCATTAGTGACTGGGAATTATACACACACTACATATGAGTTGCAAAATATCCTATCTGCTTAGCTGTAATTTAAATCACTTGTGTTTGAAAATTAAAAATAAAAATTGATATTTATATAATTAAAATATAAATTTTAATGCTCTCAATTTGTTTTACATATGCCCTAAAACCCAAGATTTCAAATAAATGACATAAGTAAATAGTTAAATATAATAAGTAAAATAAAATTTTCTCTTATTTGAAATAATAGTGGCTGCCTTTTTCATACTCACACAGTAAAAAACAAAAGATGGGAACATCCCAGTCTCTAAGACCGTGAAGTGGGAATGCTGGGACGGGAACCTCCCAGTCTCTAAGACCGTGAAGTGGGAATGCTGGGAATCGTTCTTCTCTTGCAAACTTCACGGAAGCAGTAACTGGCCTTTCAATGCTTAATAACCAAGTTATTATTCTTTTGTAACTAAGTCAAACATTATTCCAAATTGTATATTACACTATCATTTATTTAAGCCGTATATAATTACTAAATATTTAGCAAAAGGGCGCACTTTTGCTAGGAATAAAATCTAATTAACACAAATTTTCAGATTTGAAAATTAATCAGACTTGAGCCAAATACAAAATATATGTATGTATGTATATATGTATGTATGTGGACTTGGTGATGCACAATTCATTAATTAGTGGCATTAAGTAATGGAATTAGGTCTAGAAATGTGTTAGCTAGCACATTTCCATCCTAGGGCTCCTTAGACATGGCCAAATTAAAACACCTTCCTGTTAGAGACGTCACACTCTCATAGGTACTGGAGCCAACATTAAACTTTAGAAAAGGCCAGTAGGAAACTGGTCTGCTCTTTTTCTGCACATTAAGAAGTCCTTGAAATGAAGTGGCTCTCCTTTGTAATGCTATTGTTCCTTCAACCTTATGTCTTATTGATCGTTTTAGAGAAAAAAAGCACATGTCAGCCGGCACCCTCCTTGAATTACTACGGACTTCTAATGAGTCAGGTTCATCTAAAGGGTACTTCCCCTCTTACACACTGCCGTGGCTTCTTTGAGGCTGTTTCTGAGAGCTGATACCTCCACAAAGCATCTCAACAGCTCTTTCCTGAGAAAGATTAATAACAAAGTAACTTCCAAATTACAGTGTGCATTATGGTTTCTAATTTCAGTTTTTCGGTACACACTGCTTTTAGTTCCGCTTTGGTCATCATTAATATATTGTCAATTATACCACTGGCCAGAGAAAATGAAAATGCATATAGAAGGGCTACCAGGAAGTTTTCTAGAATACACAGCAATGTGCACAATGAAAAAAGTTCTTTGTATAATTTTAGTGTGTGTGTATGTGTGTGTTGGTGTGTGTGTGTGTGTGTGTGTGTGTGTATTTGTATATTTGTGATTCTGCTTTAATTTCATCCTTGGTTACCCAACTACAATAATTTAAAGTACCAATAAAGGCCAAAAGTAGGGGTATTAAAAGATAGCTCCTCCCCTTGGGAATTGGAGGAAGACCCTCACAAAAGAAGCTTCCAGGAAGCCTTTGGTCCTCTCTCCCAATTAGATTGGCCCATGCAAGGATACAGGGACCCTTGTCTCCAGAGAATGCAGGTCTCACCAGACAACTTCACCTGCCCACGTCTCGATTTTGGGCCTCCCAGCCCTCAGAACCTCGAGAAATATACTTGACTTACCCAGACTCTGATACGTTCTTAAAGAAGCTCAAAGCAGCCTCAGACAGCCCAGGAAACCTAGGCCCTGGTTTGGTATTGTAATTCTCTGGTGCTCTCTTTCTATTTGCAACACATCAATACATGCCAAGCCCACTTACACATCCAGTGCCCAGACAGACCCATCCTTTAGGAGCTGTGAATAGATTACCCTAAGCATTGTAAAAGGCTTCTTTCCCTTAATCCTCTCAACAACCATACACTGTAGGGCCTTTTGTCTCTATTCAACACAGGAGGAAACAGAGGATAATAGATATTCAGAAATCAGGGCTGACTCCCACTGTTAGCAAAGAGACACAAGTTTAATCTGAAGGTTCATTAAGCTCCAGCAGCAAAGTTTCCCCTACTGCAGAGGCAATCTTGAGAGAAAAAAACCTGCCTCACTGACCATCCTATACCTCAGCGGCCACTGAACAACCCTCATAATGGCTCTATGAAGTACATAGACAATATTTATCATCTAGGTTTGTTTTCAGCTATACTGGTAGTATCCATGATGCTTTTAAATAACACTACAGAATCATATCTAAATCAAAAGACCTGAACTCAACACCTCATACTGTGCCCACTGCTCTCATCATAACATAACAACTCCAATGGCATATTCTTTTTAGCCACAGGAAAGGGGGTATTGGGGTTTTTTGTTTGTTTGTTTGTTTTTTGTATAGTTTTGTTTTTCGAGACAGGGTTTCTCTGTATAGTTCTAGCTGTCCTGGAACTCACTCTGAAGACCAGGCTAGTCTTGAACTCAGAAATCCACCTGCCTCTGCCTCCCAAGTGCTGGAATTAAAGGCGTGCGCCACCACTGTCCGGTGGGTATTGGGTTTTAAAGAGTATGAAGCAACAGCAAAGAGATGAAGTTCAATGTGAGGGAGAGTTTATGACCACACGAGAAGCAATGACCTCTCTGGACACCCCTGGTGATCAAAGTCCTTCAGCACTACAGCAATCCATGACAGAGTCAGGCTGGACAGAGCTTACGTAAGTGCAGACTCACTTTGGATACTGAAAGATGAAAAGACTCCTCTAGGTATATAATTACAACACATTTTCAAAGCCAAAACAGCAGCACAAGACATGTTACAAGCCCTTAAGGAATAGTACAATGAGAAGAGATAAGGATAAGCAATGTTTCGCATACATTGGAATTGTGTGCAGCGACTATTGCTACAGGAGATTAGCACAAGGTCTTAAGTGCCATTTGATTTGTGTGTGTGTGTGTGTGTGTGTGTGTGCACGAGTGCGTGCGTGTGTGCATGCGTGTGTGTGTGTGTGTGTGTGTGTGTGTGTGTTGTTTTGTTTTGTTTTGTTTTTGTTTGTGTTAGCATTCTGTCTAAGCTCCACCCCACAGTTACCAAGCACATTTCTAGGTCTGGCTCCTGGCTCTGACATGCCCGGGACTCTGCCTCCCTCCTCCCCACTCCTCATTCTCCTATCCATGGGACTGTTCCCTCAGCTCAGCTCACAGGACAGTGCGTGTGGGGTGGTGCCACATGGCCACAAGTGTATTGCTAGGATATGGAACAAGCTACTTTAGATCCTTCCTTTTCCCTGCCCACTGCGGGCCACGACTTCTGCCGCTGGCAGGAAGTTCCGCCCTATAGCCGTGCAGACCTGGTCCAGCATGCACTGCTTCTGTCAGACAACTTCGCATTTTCTGCTACGAGACTGCAGAATCCTGTAAACACATACTGGCCATAGTAACTGGTAAGGAGTTTCTCCTGTTGACGGGAGGGACCCTTAGACCCAGATAAGGCCTGGCCAGCCTCTTTTGGGCTAAGGGTTGGCTTTCAATGCCCAGTCCATATGACTGGCCTCCTGGCTGACATTTGTGTTAGGACATAGAGCCCTCGGGTGACTCCCCCTCTGGAAAGCAATCTGGAATTCCCTTGAGCTTTTGCATCTGCCAAAAATCCTGGACCAGGTTGGATTGTTTTCCAGCATTTCTGGGAAATGTCGCAGGGCCACTAGATTTACTCGTCACGACCTGAATTTCTAGCTCGGCCATAGCTGTGTTGCTGATAGTCCTCTGGGACGCTGGTACAGATTGTTCACAACTTCCCTCTCACCCTATGGGTGCTAAATTATCTTCGACCATATGTTTAAGGGATGATCACACATACTGCCAGCAGTCTGGTAAATGAAAAATAAGGCCCAAGCCTTAGCTATCTGTGATCCTGCACCCTGGCTTACTCAGTTTGTATCACAGGCCTAAATCTACCTGGACAAACTCATTTTCTGTCACCACAATTTTATGACACTACTGACAGTTCTCTTATTCTAAGATTCTCATTCCTATCCTATCTTGACTACTACTATTCTGTCTCGCGCTCAATCTTGTCAGAAGTTGGTTAATTATTAAACTTATTACAGACAGAATTCCCAAAAGCCTCTAACAGTCTCTCCCACAAACTCTCAGAAAGGTGTGGGCACTGCTACAGGATGCTGCCTAGATTGTGTGTGATATAACAATCACTGAAGAATGCAGTAGACAAAACCGGATACCTTGAGTCAAATGACTTAGGTAAACAAAGGTATGGCATTTCTCATGTCACGTGTATTCATTCCATAGAGAAAAAGTCCTGTGTCTCATGCCCTTGAAAGCCAGAATGACAGGCCAAGTGACCGTGGAGACCAGAGACCACAGAGAATGGCTGGCTACTGGAATCTGTCATGTTTTTAAATAACTGCTAAATTATTGTTTATTCTTCAGACTTCTGACTACATTGACAGCTAGACAGTCATCTCCTTACCTAAACTCTGTTTCTATTCAATGCTTCATATTTCCTCTTCTGGCTATATCACTGTTCCAACACTATAAATTCTTATGATTTTTAATATAAGTTCTTATAAATTTGCCTAACTCTAATAATAAATATTCCACTATACGGTCCAACTTTTTGATCTTGTTCCTTCTGCTCCACAAAAGGCTCATCTTAAAGACTGTTCATGTGGTTAACTCATGTTGTTATCTCTTTAATAAACTTGTTAGCTACAGGAAACCTAACCAGATCTACCTCTCATGGACCAAATAGGCTCCGTCCAGATAAGTACATCTGCCCACGTTCCCACTTACCACCTACTTCAAAGGCTGGGATTCCTCTGGGTTTCAAATGAACATCTTAAGAAAAATTTTCTTTCTCCCAAATGTACTTAATCTTATCCTCTACCTATACTAATGTGCTTCAACATCTTGTCAAGTCCAGGCCCTTGCTACACCCAGAACAGCTCCAGAGAAGCAACCTTCAGATGCTCCAATCTCCTCTCAGCTTCTCTGGACACAGACAGCTTCTACTGGACCTGTTCTTCTGACCTATCCTCATATGGCTCCACAGACCCTGGACAGCAAGAGAACAGCCAATTCTCCTGAGACTGGACAAACATCCCCCATATCCATTTCCCATTTCTCTAGGTTCCCCAGAGACATGTCGCCCCCAGTGTCAGCATGAAGCAGCCAGATGTCACAGCGACACTATTCCTGCTTCGCCGTCACCTCGTTTTAACTTTTTCTTTTTTTAAATTAAACCAAAACTGGGGAATGTTAGGATACTAAGCTCCACCCCACAGTTACCTGGCAATAGCCAGGTATGTCCCTCACCACAGTTGCCTGACAACAGCCAGGTAGGCCTTGCCTACTATCAAAAGGGCTGCTTGCCCCCTCCTCTCTCTCTTACCTCTCTGCCTCTCTTATTCTCTCACTCTCAGTTTGTCTCTTGCCCCCTCTTGGGCTCTCCTCCCCTTCCCCCTCTCT
This sequence comes from Apodemus agrarius, assembly GCA_964023405.1. Taxonomy (NCBI): domain Eukaryota; kingdom Metazoa; phylum Chordata; class Mammalia; order Rodentia; family Muridae; genus Apodemus; species Apodemus agrarius. Next base: position 26,254,143 of record OZ030027.1, on the reverse strand, counting down.
CCACGTGGTCATGGCGGCCTCTGCTTCTCTACTCTCTCCCTCTCTCTGCCTTTCTCTGCCTCTACTACCCCTTTAACTCCCATCCCATGCCCTGAATAAACTCTATTCTATACTATACCAATGCATGTATGGTCCCTCAGGGGGAAGGGACGTCTCGGCATGGGCCTGCTGGGCCACCCCCTCCCCAACGCCGCGCGTAGAACATATTCTCTTAGTCTTTCTCTTTTTATGATCACAACAGTTTTTTGTTTGTTTGTTTGTTTGTTTGTTTGTTTTACTTGAGCTCTTCTTGCCACTGAAGGGCTTCACAGTGGTCATTTTTCTCCTGTATTTCACACAGGAAATGCCAGAAGTAAATGGGTTTCCAATTTCAATCACTGAAGGGGAAAGATAGGAAGCCTGGGGTGGGGGTTGGGGGTGGGAGGATTTAGATGTGCCTGCAGGGCAGTCCAGCTGGCTTTATCCTGCTTGCTCTGTAGCTCATGGAGAGAAAGCTCTCAGTCCTTCCTCAAATCTCTCCACCACTAAAGAGGCAAGAAGTAAAATCCAGAGGTCAAGATGAGGGCGTGAGTTTGAAGGACTGTTAGGGATGGTCTCACCAGGCTTGTCTTTCTTTAGGCTTAAACAGCAGAAGCTAAACAGTCATTGCTCAGAGTTCAGGCTGGGTCACCAGACAAGCAAGCCATCTTGTTTATTAGCAAGATATCCCACTCAGAGGCCTTGAGAAGAAACAAATAGCTCAAAGGTACAGAAAAAAATGGCCATCCTGTCTTCATCCATTAGAGAAACAGGCAGCACCCTACTGTTCAAAAGCACTGGCTACCTTCCCCCTTTCCAGAACAATGTCCGGAACACAGCAGAGGCATTATAATTCCCTCCCATTTTAAAGATTAGGAATGGTTGTGTGTGCTAGGAGTTGAACCCAGGTCCTCTTTAAGAGCAATACATGTTCTTAGCCACTGAGTCATCTCTCCAGGTTCGAATCAAATATTGTTACTTACAGAAAATGAGCCTCGCTTTCTATTATGTATAACATAAATGGATTTATTGGATTCAAAAAAAGCAACACTAAAACATTAGGTCACCCTTCCAATTGATCCTGTTGCCTTCCTACCACCAGGGTTTTGTCGTCTTCCAATATATATCACTTTTCTGGAGGCTGATTTATAGTTTGTCACCAGTGATAAATTATTTCTCTGCCGGTAAAATAAGCCAATTCAAGCCAGATTAGATTATATTAAATGCAGGTTTATGGGGAATCTGCTCTAGGGCAGGCAAATTCTCTGGCCCCAAGGAAGGAGGCCAGGGAGATTGTCCTAAGAAGGGAGAGAGAGTAGAGAGATGCACATGCAGAGAGAGAAAAAGAGAGAAAGAGGAGGGAGGGAGGGAGGGAGAGAGAGAGGGACTGGGGGTGGGGTGGGGGGAGAGAATATAAAATGTCTGGATTATATAGGGGAAGAGCCTCTGGGGGAAGGGCAGCCCAGCCCTTGGGCTCAACATTCAGGGTTGGGAGCAGGGTAAGCTAGGTAGGGAGTGAGGAATGTTGGGAGATCCTGGAGGCCAGGTCTGCTTTGATATGCTAAAAATGGACCTCAGTCCTTTATCCCAGGGTCCAAAATCATCAGCACAAATGAAGTCCAGCTACTTCTCCTGCCATAAGATGTATCCTCCTCTGGTTTTTGGTGTATCTTATTTCAGATTCGAGGGACACTGAGTCTGTTTCTGAACTACAGGCCAGAGATGTGTAGTAGAAGGGCCTTGTTTAGAGTTGCCACCTTAACCCCATTCTCTCTGGACCAGAATCATAATCAGTTTAGATATCCTTCAACCTCTCAAGATCATTCTAATTCATGGGCAGTCTCCAACTCAATGCTGCCTCTCTTCTTGATCTTGTTCACACTACTTTTCAGATGTAGCTAGATCACAGCTTGCTCAGCTCACAGCTAAGTGCTCCATTCAAGAAGACGCTCAGTGCACTTTGGGCAGCAGGTACTGAGTAGAAGGCCCCAAGGGACACCAGTCACTGAGTGTGAGCTTGGCATAGGGCCCTGGAGTTCACACTGAAAAAGGTTAGGCACCACCTGCAAACTCTAAGCAATTTTGCTTTTAAAAGATTTGTTTATTTTTACTGTATATGTATGGCTGCTTTGCCTGCACGTGTATCTGTGTACCATGAGCATGTGTGCTCTTGTATACTAGAATAGGGTGCCAGACCCTGGAACTAGAATTACAGGTACTCGTGATTGATGGCCCATGTAGGTTCTGGGAACCGAACCTGAGTCTTCTGGAAGAGTGGTCAGACCTTTGGGGACTGAGTCATCTCTCTAGCCCCTCTGAAAACCTTTGCTTCTAAGTGATCACAAAATGTTAAGCTATGTCAAACACTGACATAAAAACACGTCACCCATGTTGGACAGGGGTGGCCCATGCTTTTAATTCCAGCACTTGGTAGGCAAAGACAGATGGATCTCTGTGACTTTGAGGCCAGCCTGGTCTAAAGAGCAAGTTCCAGGATAGCCAGGACTACACAAAGAAACCCTGTCTCAATAATTAATTAATTAGTTAATTAAAATAAATAAATAAAATGTCTTTCATCAACCCCTCTATCCCCAACAATTTTTGCCACATTTGTTCACTAAAGTAAAAGTCAACATGACATCATTCTAAATGCAAGATAATAGCCTAGGAGAAGCATCCTTTCTCACATAAGAGTTTACTCATTAAACATCATGTTAACACAACACAGAATATTCACGCTAAAAACTAAACTTAAACATAATGGTGAAGCACAGGTGTTAATATCATTAAGACTTCAAACAAAACAGCAACAGTGTCTATAGCTACTAGTCACTCATGTGACCGTATTTACCGAATGCTGTGACATGTCAGGTATGTGTCCTACAGGTGGATCACATGAGGCTAGCACAACACCTACCCCAGGCACGGACTTCATAGCATTCCAAATAACACTAGAAAATTAGTCAGAATGAGGAAGACGGAAGATAGATGCTGTTTGGCAATCTCATCACTCCTCATCACGAGTAAGAATTGGGGACTGGAGAGCCGGCCCAGTGGCTAAGAGCACACTCTGCTCTCGGAGGACCTCACTGGCTCCTCAGCTCCTGCGTCCAGAAGCTTGAACATGTCTATAACTCTAGCTCCAGGGAACAGGACACCAGCTCCTGAACTTGGAGAGCAGATACGCTCACATGCGGATGTGTGTCCGCACACATGGAAACACACCTATTACAAATAAGGTATTTCTTAAGTTTTTTATTTTTGAAATTAAAATACAATCACATTTTCCCCTTGCTCTTCTTCCTTCAATACTCCCTTGCCCCATCCCAAGAATAAGTTTCAAATGACTAAATAATGAAAAGTTCAATAATATGGTTTAGAAAGCTCTGTAGTTAAGAGCACTAGCTGCTGTTCCAACAACAAGGTGGCTTGCAATTGTTAACTCCCGCACCAGGGTATCTGGCTCTTTCTTCTAGTCTCTGCAAGCATTGCACACATGTGATATAGAGACATATGTTCAGGCAAAACACCCTTACACACAAATTAATAAAATAATTTTTTAAAAACTAACTTCAATAATATGACCATAAGTCACAAAATTTAATAGTTTTTAAATATCATAACAATCAGCCTAAAATATGGTGGAATAAAAATAGATTCCATAAAGAAGAGCAGCCAAAAATAATAAAATATCTGAGACTAACCTTTTAAAATAAATTTACCAAATGTCCTTGTGTGGAACCCAAGAACTCTGATCAACAAAGCTTAGGGAATAATATGACAAGCTCTTAAAAAATTAGAATAGAGTGAGTGGATGGTGACTAATTACATTAAGAAGCTTTTACTGCATTACTTTCATTACTACAGTGAAATGACAAAAGTAAACAAACAAGCAAAAGAGAAGAGAAGGAGGAGGACAAAGGAAGGAAGGTAAAAAGAAAATAAGAAAGGGGGATGGGAGGAGAAGTGGGAAGGGAGAGGGGAGGTGGAAACAGGAGGAAATAGGGGGAGGGGAGGGGGCAAGGGGGAGGAAAAAGGGAGTAGATAAGAGAGGGGAGGGGAGAAGGGGAGGAGAGAAGGGGGAGGGGAGGAGAGAGGAGGGACGGGAAGGGGAGGGGAGGACAAGGGGGAGGGGAGTAGAAGGGGAAGGGGAGTAGAGAGGAGGGAAGGGGAGGGAAGGGGAGAGGAGGGAAGGGGAGGGTAGAGAAGGGAAGGGAAGGGGAGGAGAGGGAAGGGGAGGGGAGGGAAGGAGAGACATGTGGCCAGTTCTTCCCAGAAAATCAGTCTGCGAGTAAGAAGCAGCGGCCAGCAAACCAGAGGGTGAACTTGAGGAGGAGAAAGCACGCAGTAAAAATAAGCTCATCTCCCAGGACACCCATCTCCAGGATGTGAAACTCACCGAGTATCTGGTTGAGGACATGAAAGTGACACACCCTGGACTTGAAACCCTAAACTTTCCGAACACTAAGAATAACAGCTTCCATAGAGACAGATTAGATTTTCAGATAAAGCACCTCAAAATATTCTTAACAGAAATGCTGAAATCTACAGTAAAATAGATGAAGACTTTCACAGTTTGCCAGGGAAATGGCCCTGTGGTAGGCCCTGTGCTCAGGGCACTTGCAGGCTTGCATGCCTTCCCACCCACGCCCACCCGCAAGGCCACGCCCACCCGCAAGGCCACGCCTACCCCGCCTTGCCCTCCAGAGTTACACTAGACCCTTTCTCTAGCCTGGCCAATGAAATGCCCAGAAAGCGACTGTATCACATTTGGGATGAAGGAATGAAAAACCACCATAGGGACCTCCCGTTGGATTATGTCACAAGATGAAAACAACTGGGGGCGGGGGGGGGGGGGCGGGGGGGGGGTCCCTGAGCTAGCTCCTGAAAAGACCTGCCCTGTGAGCTAGTGGGCTCACACTGGGTCTTCCAAGAAACAAAGTCTAGTATGTGAAGCTTCTGAGACACTGGAGTTGATGATTGTTTTTATCACGCTATCCTGTTCTGATAAACAAAGGTTTCTAATGGTGAACTCTATATCCTGCCCAGTGTCGATTGAGGGTAATAATGAAGATATTTTCAAACAACAAAATTTCAGAAAATGTCATGCTAATCGTTTCCCTAATGGCTAAGAAAAGCAAAGAGATACACCCAGAAGGCAGAATGATGGCCCTCAAGAGATACAATCTATACACGTCCAGACTGTTTATATAACCCTACTGGCAGAAGGGACTTTGCAGCTTGGATTACATGAGGATTGGTGGGTAGGAAGGGTGTCTAGGCTATCCAGGTGGGACTGTTAAAAATCACAATGGTTCTGGTAAAGGCAAGAGGAGAAACAGTCAGATTCAGATATCCGGAGACGCTACACTACTGGCTTTGAAGACTGAGAAGGAATCATAACCTAAGGAACACTGGTGGCTTCTAGAAGCTAAAAGAGGCAAACAAGTGGATTACTCCCTCAAGCTTCTAGAAGGAGTACAGTCCTAGTGACATCGTGACTTTGGATTTCTTGAGACACATTTTAGAGTTATGACCTCTAGGGCTGTAAAACAATAAATTGTGTTCAGTCACTGAGATTGTGCTAATTAGAGTCAGCAACAGAAAGAAGCCAGCACAACCACAACATGTTTTCAGACATTCTTTTCCTGGGGAGATACAAATGTCATCTATCCCTCCCTCCCTGTGAGGCCCCAATGTCAAACCAAGGTATGACATGATTCCATGAAAGGCTCCCCTAGAAACCAATGAGTCTACCTGGCTTATTCACATAGCATGGGGAAAGGGCTGCTGGCAGCAATCCAGGCAGGCAGTTCTTGGGTAGCTGCACTGGAAAGTCTTCACCCAGCATGGATGATGGCTTGCCCATAGAGCTGTTCTTCCTTCCTCCAGCCTACGTACCCTAGGATATCCCCAAACCCCAAGGCTATGTATAATTAGAGCATAATACAAGTGATTGGTAGACTCTCAGGTGAGGGACCAATGGCCCTTTCTACTCCCTGCCCCTCCTCCTTCTATGAGAAAATGTCAATAATCCACAGACCCAATTACGATGGAGCCCTGCAAGGAAGTATAGCCAATCAGATGAAGACACTGTCTGTGTGACTCAGAGCTCTTCATCCCCTAACATACGCTTTTCAGGAAAAGGGAGAAAGTGGAGGAGAGAGTAACGGGAGGTCTCAGGATGCACCAGAGGGCAGGGTTGGTGCATGTGAGAGGTCGCATGAAAGACATTGTATTAGTCTTGGTTCTCTAGAGTCACAGAACGTATGGGCAGTCTCTATGTAGTTAGGGAATTTGTCGATGACATACAGTCTGTAGTCCAACTCCCCAACAATAGTCAGCAGCAGCAGCTGTGGATGGAAGTCCAAGGATCTAGCATTGTTCAGTCCCAGGAGGCAAGCCGGCAAGGAAGAATCCGTCTTCCTTCTTCCAATGTCCTTATATATGTCTCCAGTAGAGGGTGTAGCCCAGATTAAAGGTTGTAAGTCTCCAGCAGAGGGTGTGGCCCAGGTTAAAGGTGTGTGTGTCTCCATGCCTTTAATCCCAGATGATCTTGAACTGGAATCCATAGCCACTATACTTCAAGATCTCCATGCTAAGATCCAGGTCAGAAACTTGTATCTCTGAGCCTCCAGATTAGGATCATAGGTAAACCTTCCAATTCTAGATTGTAGTTCATTCCAGATAGAGCCAAGATGACAACCAGGAATAGCCACTATAGACATTATCAACTGGCATAGATACATCACCTAATCAATGTATGCAAAGTCCCACAGAAAAAATTCTATAACTCCGGGGAAGAGTTTAAGGATCATTTAGGAATGGTAGAAAAGTAGATAATAAATAAAGCAAAAGGCAAGTTCATCATAAGGACAAAGAAGAAATGAAACCAAGAAGGGGGCTAGGTGACTGTAGTTGGAGCCGCTAAGATGATTAAATCGATGCCACTTGTAAAGCCCTGAGGCAACTGTCATGTTGCCCAAGAACAGCAGGATGAGTTTTTCTCAACTAACTGAAGCAATTTCTTGGTTAAATACACTTTCCAACAAAAGTTCTATTTCAACATGTCTGTGGTCTACTGTCCAAGACAACCCAACCCTACAGCCAACTAAAGCCGCAGCTGTGGCTGGAGCCGCTGGCTTTGTTCAGATTTGGAGAATGCTGGGACATCCTTGGGATGAGATGAGGTGAGGCGGCAGGTGGGATCCGAGTGGATGCCCGCATTGTCTTCTGAGGTCCATGCATGCACTACTATGGTATATGTGTGCATAAATAACACTTAAGGTTTAGAGAATGCTGGACCTCTTTCCAGTGATAACTGGTCCATTGGGAATGAGGTGCAGAAGATGCTAAAACAAGAGTTACATAAAACAAATATTTTTCTAAGGTTCTGGCTGCCCAGAATTTTTCAGAAATGATGAAGATATGATTAGTTTAGCATTAAATTACTAAGGGAGAAATGGGCCCATAATGTTCTTGGGAACACATGCCATGCTCATAAAATGGACAAATTTAGAAAAGGTTTTGTGTCTGAACTTGGACACATACTTCTACTGAAAGCTGACCTCTGGGGAGGCTTTTGGGCTGGTCCAAACACTTCCACATTAATGGCTTAAGAATAGGGATGGGTGTGAAAGGTGGGGGATATGGGTGGCTTTGAGAGGAAACAGACCCTGTTATCTAAGGTTGACCTATTTCCCTTGTAAAGATTATTTTGCCTACTGAGCTGTAAGTGGCCCATCTCACTGAGAAGTCCAAACAGAGAGTTCATTACAGCACACACTGGCCTTGGAGGCTTTTGGAATTACTTAAAACTGAAATGTTCAAGTCAAGAGTTTTCTTATCATTTGAAACAATCAAAACAAGGAAGAGAGAAAGAAGGGTGCAGTGAGGACGCATTCAAGGTCATGCTCGTTAGAGCGAGGCTGATTTCAACTCTTCCCTTTATTCTGCCTTGTTAAGTTCTTTCTCTATACCTAATATATTTCCCACGAATCATTAAACACAACCCTATTACTCTGTGCAATTGATTCGTCTATAAAACAAAAAGCAAGCTCACTTCTGTAGCTTTTCTTTAAAAAGTACTTCAGGTAAAGTCACATTTGAACACAGATAGATGCTTAAGAAACAAAATCTGGTGAGGGACTGTGGAAGCCATGCTTCATGTCCTGAACCAGCTCAGAGGACTGACTAAGAGTCGTAAACATGCTTAGCGATGAGGAGGCCTGCTGCCTGGCTGTCAATTGCTTTTAAGAATTCCAAAGAAAACGTGTGGATTAAACGGAAGGCTGGAAGCAAACCGAATTATCAGGGGCTGCAAGGAGTTTTGAAAAAGAAACCTTCATATTACCAAAGGCTTGTTGCTGAGTGTGTACCATGTGCCTGGCACATGCTAGGTGCTTTCCAGTTATTTCTCGTAACCTTACACCCTTGAGGCAGTCACTACCACCTTACAGAGCATGGTTCTCAACCTTCCTAGTACTACAACCCCTCAATACAGTTCCTCAAATTGTGGTGACCCCTCCCAACCATAACATTAATTTCATTGCTACTTCATAACTGTAATCTTGCTACTGTTGTGAATTGTAATGTGAATCATCTCTGTTTTCTGATGGACTTAGGCAACCCCTGTGAAAGGGCTATTCTATCTTCCAAAGGGGTCATGACCCACAGGTTTAGAACTACTGTTCTAGAAACAAGAAACTGAAGCTCAAGAAAAGTATCCGGTCTTGCTAGGGAAACCAGAGGAGCAGTTACATCATTGGGATTTGAACTGAGGGTCTGACCTCAATCCCACACTACCCAGCTTCCGTTATTCCTTAGTATCAAGGCAAAAATAGACAAGTTGCAATGTAGAATCTGACAAGTTAGGGCTGGTACCTTGTTAAGTGTAAATGATGGTATCATGTACGTTTTTGTTAGTCTTGCTATTATTTTATATTTATGAATGCTTTGTAATGTTAAAATACCCTCAACGAATTTTCATTCATTTGGCCTTTAGATGAGAGGGTACTATACACTGGAGAACTCCAGCTGTGAAAGATAGCCAGCTATTGAGGACCTTGAGTGCAGGGTCTCTGTTGTAAGGCACAGGAAGGCAGGAGCCCGAGTCCACCACCTAGCAAGAGTTACACCATGGCTGGCTGCACAAAATCCAACTTCACCAGGGACTGATCCTTCTCCCAGGACATCACAGACAGGAAGAAAGCAAGGTGGATGGTTTGGAGGCTTGGAGGATAGAAACAAGAAATGCATTATTTTCTTGACTCTCAGCCCTCATCTTCCTAATGTAAGGTGATTCTCAATAAAGGAGAGAGAGTGTGAGTATGCATGAGTTTCAGTAATCCTGCCTTCAGGGAAAAGGTACTTTTTAAAAATTAGATATTTTCTTTTATTTACATTTCAAATGTTATCACCTTTCCTGATTTCCCCTCCAGCCCCCCCTATCCCATCCCCCTCCCCCTGCTCACTAACCCACCCACTTCTGCTTCCCTATCCTGGCATTCCCCTATACGAGGGGGGGAGGCATTGAGCCTTCTCAGAACCAAGGGCCTCTCTTCCCTTTGATGTCCAACAAGGTCATCCTCTGCTACATATGCAGCTGGAGTCATGGGTTCCTCCATGTGTACTCTTGAAGCTCAAGAAGAAGGAAGACCAAAGTATGGATACTTTGGTCCTTCTTAGAAAGGGGAACAAAATACCCATGAGAGGAGATACAGAGCCAAAGTGTGGAACCGAGACTGAAGGAAAGGCCATCCAGACACTGCCCCATGTGGGGATCCATCCCATATACAGTCACCAAACCCAGACACTATTGTGGATGCCAACAAGTGCTTGCTGACAAGTGCCTGATCTAGCTGTCTCCTGAGAGGCTCTGTCAGAGCCTGACAAATACAGAGGTGGATGCTCTCAGCCAACCATTGGACTGAGCACAGGGTCCCCAATGGAGGAGATAGAGAAAGGACCCAAGGAGCTCCAGAGCTCCCAGGGAAAGGCACTTTCTAGACTCGGAAACCTTCTCCAAACTGACTGAAGCCTGACCCAACAGTACTGAAAGCAATCCTGTGTTCAAACCCTTCAGGGGACCTACCTATCGCAATTATAAAATATTTTGGTTTTCCTTTATAGACTCGAAGAAAACAATGAAATTCAGTTATCCTTACACCAGGACTATTTTTTTTTTTAAGTCTTACAACTAAAAGTTGTTGGGGGTCAGGGAATGAAACAGAGACAAGGATGAAATCTTCCCTAAGGTTTTGGCAATTGTGTTGTTAAATGTTTGGCTGAGAAGTCTGCAGAAATAAATCCATGTTCTTTAAAAGGTCAAGAGACTTTGTTTCTGTTATTTTCCGTTACCTTCCTAGCCCCCACCCTGTCCCCCAGAGCAGAAAGATGCTTGTCTTCAGTAGACTTCTCTTAAATAAACTGTCGATGAAGGTTCTTATTAGGGAAAAATATGATGCTACAGGACATATCTTGTACATAAAAAAGGCAATTTGAATGGTAGAAATTAATTTCAGATAGAAACTGGAGTGAGTGTTAGGGATAATAAATCAGCAAGAGGCTGGAGAGATGGCTCCACAGTTAGGAGCACCGGCTGTTCTTACAGGAGAACTGGGTTCAAATCCCAGCGCCCACTCGTCAGCTCACAATTATCTCTAAGTCCAATTCCAGGGGGATCTGACCCCCTGTTCTGATCTCCGTGGGTCCTGGATGAATGTGGTGCACTTACGGGCAGGCAAAGCAGCCATTGCCACGATAAGCAGCTGAATATTGATTTAAAACAAATATAAATTCTTCATATAAAATGAGTTATGAGGAAGAGTGAAGAAGGGGGGCGCTGAGGACAGCCTGAGAGCTGAGTAATAGTGAATGCTGGCTGTGGGATGTAAAGCCATGCCAGGGAGCTGGGTAAGGTAGAACTGGTTAAGACTCGGTGGACACACACCTGAGGCTTAGGGGACTCCCAGTTCCCTGCCAGACCCCTGACTTGGAACACTGTCCTGATCCTCACATGGAAAAAAAAAAAAAAAAAAAAAAAGGTGTCCTATGGTCAAGTAGGACCCAAAACAGAGTTCTCCATGCTAATGAGGTACCTAGAGACCAGGAGGACTTAGCCAATAAGTTTCCCTTCCCAGGCATTCCTCCCTGCAAAAGGTATTTAATCTCAGGCCCACCCTGAAAAGGTGGGTATGGTACATTATTCTTTATCCATTTTTTTTTTTGCCTTGAACAACCAATAAACCGTTTAGAACCATGGACTATCTTTTTCATCTATGATTGCCCTTGGGAAGCCATGGAGAAAGCATTCGACTAGAGCTGCAGCTTAATTCTCCCATAGAAGGCCTCTCTAGGCTCTCGACCACAACCAACACCAAGCCTGCCTCCACCAAGCTGAGGACAATTACCAGCTGGGACAAGCTAGAATTCCTCTGTTCTCCCTGCCGGGCTACACCCTGTCCCCAGCTCACAGGCCCCAACTCTGTTCTCTGCTCTTTGGTGACTCCCAGCAACTGATGCCTGGAGGTCCAAGAGCCTGAGAACCGCACAGCCCAGGCCTCCTCGCAGGCCAGTGGACCACCTCCAACCAGCTCTGGCATTCCCACATCGCAGACTGCACTTTCCTACCCGAGAGCGGTGTCTCGGAGCTTCCCTATAGCCCAGGACATGCCCTGGCATGGGATAAATGCAGTCAAACTCCTCCTGTTCCACCTCCCCAAGAGGCCATGCCCAGTGTCGGACCACAAAGGTCATACCCTGTGTTAAGCTTCTAACAATAGTCTCACCATTTCTTTTTTGTTTGTTTGTTTGTTTGTTTGTTTAGCTCTGTATCCCATTTTTTTTTTCAAAAAAAAAATTTTTATTGGATATATTCTGTTTACATTTCATTTCCCTTTTTTTGGTTCCCCACCCCCCAAAGGTCCCACATGCCCTTTTCCCTCCCCCTGCTCCCTCATCCACCCCTTCCCACTTCCCTGTTCTGGTATTCCCCTACACTGATGCTTTGATCCTTTCCAGCACCAGTGTCCATTCCTTTCTTCTTGTCAGACATCATTTGGTATGTGAATTGTGTCTTTGGTGTCCCAAGATTCTAGGCTAATATCCACTTATCAGTGACTGCATACCATGGGTATTCTTTTGAGACTGGATTACCTCACTTAGTATGATGTTCTCCAGCTCCATCCATTTCTCTAAGAATTTCATGAATTCATTGTTTCTAATGGCTGAATAGTATTACATTGTGTATATATACCACATTTTTTGTATCCATTCCTCCGTTGAGGGACATCTGGGTTCTTTCCAGCTTCTGGCTATTATAAATAAGGCTGCTATGAACATAGTAGAGCATGTATCCTTATTGCATGCTGAGGAATCTTCTGGGTATATTTCCAGGAGTGGTATGGCTGGGTCCTCCGGAAGTATCATGTCCAGTTTTCTGAGGAACCGCCAGACTGATTTCCAGAGTGGTTGTACCAGCTTGCAGTCCCACCAGCAGTGGAGGAATGTTCCTCTTTCTCCACATCCTCGACAACACCTGATGTCTTCTGAGTTTTTAATTTTAGCCATTCTGACTGGTGTGAGGTGAAACCTCAGGGTTGTTTTGATTTGCATTTCTCTAATGACTAATGATGCTGACCATTTTTTAAGGTGTTTCTCAGCCATCCGAATTTCTTCAGGTGAAAAGTCTGTTTAGCTCTGTGCCCCATTTCTTAAATCGAGTAACACATAACAGCATTCAATGACAAATGTTATTATTATCACTAAAGATTAAACAGGAAGGGGGATAACATTTGAAATGTAAATAAATAAAATAACCAATAAAAATTTTTTAAAAAACCAAAAGATTAAATTAAGCCCCTTTATATTTCTGCCCAGTGCTGCCTTACCAAAGTCCCAAGCACTGGGTGGTTTAGGAAGATAGGGTGCGATTGCTCATTAGTCAGAAGGGCAGAGATCTGAAATGAGGCGCGTGCAGGACGCTCTGCAGTTTGTCTGCCCCAAGCCCTTCTCTAGGCGCCAGGGTCCCTGGTAAGCCTGGGGAAACACGTCATTCTCTAGTGCATTTCCGTCCCTCAACCCAAGTCCCCTCTTATAAACCCTCAGTCACAACGCACTTGGGATTCGCTCCAGCCTCATTTTATCACGCCTGCATAGATCTTCTTTCTAAGTGAGATCCCATTTGCTGGCCTCAAAATCACGATGACACGACAGAGGACGTTCAACTTCTGATCTTCCTGCTTTTTCTGATATATGCCTGCAAATCTAGCTCTCAGCAAATGTGGTCTTATTTAGAAAGACTTTTACAGACATAATAAAATGAGAATATGCAAACTCTATTTGCATATATATACATATATAGTATTTTTATATCAAGAATAAATTAATATATAACTCATAGATAGTGTTATTATATATGACAGTGGTCTGGAATGCAAAAGTAGACATCAGTTATATAGCTGAACCTTGAACATAAACCAGAACTCACTGGAGCCAGTTTTAATGGGTTTTTGACCTATTCTAATTTTTAAAGAGAAGAAAACTTCTACTTTGTATTTACTATATGGATTTACAAAGCCTTGAGAGAAGGAAAGAAGGAAGGAAGGAAGGAAGGAAGGAAGGAAGGAAGGAAGGAAGGAAAACTATACAGGACAGTTTATCCTGAGAATAATAGCCCTTCCATGAAGCCTCAATTACCCTGAGACATTTTTCAAAAGACCATGACCCAGAAAGAAATGAAAGAGTGATAGAAAGTTAATCTGTGACATCCAACACAAGAGAAACTGGTCACATGCGACCACGGAGAGCTTGAAATGGGGCCAGTGCAATTAGAGGCTTACTTCTTGGATTTCTGTGTAAATGTTAGCAGCTAGTATATTAAATGGTGTAGGCCTGTGGGAATGGTTCATTAGTGAAATAAACAGCCATTGTTCTAGCATCCTTCACTGTGGTAACCAAAGTACCATATCATTCTTTCCAGAAGATCTCCAGAAGATAGAAATGAGCGGAGAGACTGCCTTTGTAACCTGCTCACTAGCTCTCCCCCTCCCTCTCCATTTCTCTCTCTTCCCCCTTCTTCAGTGGTGCTAAGGATCGAACCCAAGAACTTTAATGCTTGGCAAGCACGTTACCACATCCTCAACGTCTCGTGTCATTTGTTTTTAACTTACATTGAAGAGTATTTAGAAATACCCATTTTTGCCTCTAACAACAATGCAGCCTGACAGGAGAGATTCCAGAAGAACTAGCAGTGGTTCTCAATCTTGTGGGTCACGACCCCTTTGGGTGTGGAATGACCCTTTCCCAGGGGGTCACATGTCAGATATCCTGCATATTGGCATTTTGCATTGGGATTCATAACAGTTGCAAAATTACTGTTATAAAGTAGCAGCAAAAATAATTTTCGGGTTGGGGGTCACCACAACATGAGGAACTGTATTAACGGGTCACAAGATAAGGAAGCAGAGATTAATGACAGTCAGGCAACACTGAAGTCTTCACATGATGGCAGCCTCAACTAATTCTCACAGAGTAAGACTCGGTTATCAGGACAAGAAGGACATACGGCATTTCTGTGCAGTCATCTAAGAGGAAGGACATCACTCTTCTTTGAAAAGAAGAAGGCATGACCCGTTTGTCTATGTGGACACAGAATGGTATTGCCATCTATATGGCTTGAAAATATACAACTGGGGCTGGAGAGATGGCTCAGCAGCTAAGAACACTGGCTGCTCATCCAGAGGTCCTGAGTTCAAGTCCCAGCAACCACATGGTGGCTCACAACCCTTTGTAATGGGGTCTGACGTTCTCTTTTGGTTTGTCTAAAGACTCTAAAGACTCATATACATAAAATAAACAATTTATAAAAAAATATATACAACTGATGAAAATAGGCATACAAAAAGTAACTAGGGGGAAAAAAATCAGATAAAAATAGACATGTAAAGTTGACTTTAAAAAGTCAAAAATAAGCCGGGTGGTGGTGGCACAGGCCTTTAATCCCAGCACTCTGGGAGGCAGAGGCAGGAGAACTTCTGAGTTTGAGGCCAGCCTGGTCTACAGAGTGAGTTCCAGGACAGCCACGGCTACACAGAGAAACCCTGTCTCAAAAAACAAACAAAACAAAAAAACAAAAACAAAAACAAAAATTTGAAAATATTCCTTGAAATCAAATGGAAAATGATGATGGATTTTTTTTCAAACCGAAGGCTAAATTTTTAAGCTTTATTTTTTAATGATTTATTTATTTTACATTTATATGAGTACACAGTAGCTATCGTCAGACACACCAGAAAGGGGCATTGGATTCCATTACAGATGATTGCGAGCCACCACGTGGTTGCTGGGAATTAAATTCTGGACCTCAGTGTTCCAAAACCACTGAGCCAACTCTCTAGCCTGAAGGCTAAGTTTCTATGCCCTAGGTTCTTAGCATGTAAAACCCCACAAAAAAAAAAAAAAAAAGAAAAAAGAAAGAAAAGAAAAAAAGAAAAGAAAAAAAGAAAAGAATTGTTTGTATTTCAGCTAGTCATTTTGAAATTATTAAAGGCATCAGCCATGGAACTGTGCAATCCTGGAACAGAATCTGGAGTTTAACATTTGGAGTCTGACCTTTGGGAAATTAGTCAGCCTCCTTAGGATTCAGATCTCTTATCTGTACAATAAAGATTAACCAAAAAAAAAAAAACCTTCCTCTTTTATAGAGCTTAATAGAGAGTACATTTTTCATGCAAAGTACTTGGCAGAGGTTTTGGCACACGGGAGGTGACACAGATCAGCGGGGGTTGGGGGGGCAGTAATTTTATTATCCTAGAGTTGCATAAAACAGGTCCCTTCCTATGTCTGTCATATACGGGAGGCCCAGACACGTGAAATAACTTGTAATCACTTCTATCAACAGAACTCCCCAGTGCTAACGGCTGCTGCTCCCACCCGCTGAGGACAGAAGTGTCCCAGGAAATGTCCTATGGACGAGCTGCTCAGTGGATTGCTTCTTAGACTCAACTTCAGTCTTCCCTACCCTGGAAATTGCTTTCCCTGACATTTCCAATGACTAGGCATTACTTTAATGAGCTCCAATTTGACACCAAAAGTTTAAGACAGAGGAAATAAAAAATCTCTTGCAATCCTACTGCTTGAAAACAGAAAAGCTCTAGGACCCTGCCACGCCTTTCGCTGTGGATCTGGCTAGCATACCTTGTGATATTTCTGTGCCTGGTTTTGTATTCAAGAATATCTTGCCATTTTGTTCACTAGAGAGCCAAGTGTTCATTCTCAGTGGGGTTCCAGCCTTATACAACACCGCGGTAGTAAAAAGTGCGCGTCAACCAAAAAGAAATAAAAAAGAAAACCATTAGCTTCACACAGACTGATGGGAGCTGTGAGGTCCAGGATGATTTCAAAAGCAAGTGAAAATCGCAGATGCTCATTTTTCTCGAATGAAAATCCTGGAGAGAAGAGATGCGGGCCCAGTGTGCCCTGGGTGGCACGCCCCATTCCCCACAGGGCTAGTACTTTGTGGAATGTGAAACTCGTTGGCTTGAACTTTTAATAAAAGAGAGCTTGTGGTAACTCGGTGTATTGTCAGGACTTAAAATTTTTTATTTTATCAAGATTGCAACCCTCGGTCTTGGCATCAAGAAGTTGTTTCTGAGTGTTAAGCGAAGATGAAAACCAGGGTCTGACCTCCCTCTGACTTTCTTCTGCCTGGGGGAGGGGGGTGTTCATTTTAGAGGCCAGACATGTGTGAGCGTGAGACCTTATCCTCTGAGTACCTAAGTCGGGGTGGGAGGAGGGATGGTCTGCAGACCTAAATAATTAGCCCTCTGCCCCAGGGGGCACTCCTAGGACCTTAATCTCCAAGGCTGCAGTCATTCCTTCTAGAGTTCACTTTCAGTCCATCAGAAGTCAGAAGAGGAAATACATTCACATACAAGTAGTGGTTTTATCCACTGTCATATTCTTGTTACTAAAGAGTCTACCTTACAGGGCTGGAGAGATGGCTCAGCGGTTTAGAACACTGACTGCTCTTCCAAAGGTCCTGAGTTCAAATCCCAGCAACCACATGGTGGCTCACAACCATCCATAAAAGAGATCTAGCGTCCTCTTCTGTCTGAAAATAGCTACAGTATACTCACATATAATAATAAATAAAATCTTAAAAAAAAAAAAGAGTCTACCTTAGAAAGGCAAGTCAGTCTGAGTCTTCTGCCCAAGGAAAACCTGGTTTATCAGACTGCACTCAAAGTAAAATCCCAGACAACCAGGCAGCAGATGGGCAATGCGTGTTCTTACCTCACTTGTCTGACATCAGGCAGTCACGGGAATGAAAGCTACCTGCCCCCACCAAGAACGGAAGCAGAGAGGGATGGAAACGTCCCACACGATACATGCTGCTCTTCCCTTCAATGAGGAACCCCCCTCCTGGGCAGGTTGTTGACCAAGTGAAAAATGTTTCACTTACAACTAAAATCCCCAACCCTTAATGACAGTGAATCATCATTTTATTAATAAGTAACCTTTACATAATGAGCCAGGCAGTGAGAAGAACACACCAAAGGTCTGGGGTAATGTTTTTCTTCACCCTGGCCTTTAGAAACTGTTCTCAAATATGAATTGCAGATCTGTGCTGTGAGCGTCCTGGAAACCTGTCAGAAATACTGATTCTTGGGTCTGACCTGTTAGACAGCAGAACGTATATTTTAACACAGCTCTAGGCAACTCTGATGCTAGCTCAGATGTGAGTTCCAGCATCATGGGAAGAACTGGGCTGAGAACCAGGAGTTCACATTCAGATTCCAGCTCTGGGCCGTGTGATCCAGTGCCACTGGGAACTCAGGGTGGAACAAGGACATGAGGTGCATGTGTCAGACAAAGTCCTTTTGGAGGCCATTTTCCTTGTTGCTTTCCATTTGTATTTCTGTTGTCCGTAACGTCCCAAACAACACAAAGGCACACACTGGATCAAACAGCAAGACACCCTTCAATTAGGGTGAACCCTGCTCTGCAATTCCTCTATAGCCTTAATGTTATCGCCATCAGGTAAGCACAGGCCATTTGCCGATTTACTGACTGTCACTTTTCTGTGTCGTGCTGAATGCTGTTCAGATATCCTATGCTCCAGGCTGTGATTTTAGTGAAACCGAGGCTCAGAATATTAAGTAATTCACTCAGTGTCATGCAAAGTGGCAGAACCAAAACACTTTCAGAAATGGTTTGTCAAGGGGCTGGGCACATGGCTCAGTTTCTAGAGCGTTTGCCTAGCATGCTTACGCTGCTGGGTTCAGTACCAAGCATCACATCAAGCAAAACGTAATGACATGGTGGATGGCTGCAGTCTCAGCATACTGTAGACAAGATCAGAAAGCCAAGGTCCCGGCCAGCCCGAGCCGATGGGGAACTCTGTCTCTCGAAACAGCAACAACCAAACACAACAACAAGAACAATCTGCATGCAAAGTTCACGCTCTAAGGTGTGGTGGAGGTTTAAACATCTTGTCCTCTCAGCACTGTTACAACTGTACTTGGCGGACATTGCCTTCTGGAGTCAAAGATTAAGAACCGGAGCATCAGGCTTCCAGAGCCCAGCTGTAAAAACTGCTAAAATAAGACCGGCAGGAATACGGTGACTAAATTTTGATTTTGTCAACTGTGACTTCCTCTTCTGAGGGCTGACCAGCTAGCACCATTGCTTGCAACAACAGAAAAAAAAAAAAATCATAGGAGACCTGCCCCTGGGCATACGTAGCAGATGTGAAACTTTGTCTTGATGCAGGTCCCCCAACAACTGGAATGGGGGCTGCTCCCGAATCTGTTACCTACCTATGGAACCTGTCTGTTCCCCTAACTGTGCTGCCTTGTCTGGCCTCAGTGGGAAAGGACTCACCTAGTCTTGCATTGACTTGATGAGTGGGATGTGTGTGTGTGTGTGTGTGTGTGTGTGTGTGTGTGTGAGGGGTAACTCTGAGGGGGGCTCTCCATTTTCAGAGGAGGGGGGAAGTGGGGAGGGAAGTCCTGTATGAGGGAGGACTGGGAGGAGAGGGGGCTGATATATAGATATAAAGCAAGTATAGTGATGATGATGATGATGATGATGATGATGATGATGATGATGATGATGATGATAGAATAGGGAGAGTACATGCATTACATGTATTTTTCTCACACCCCGAGATCATTTTCATCTTGTTCCTCCCCCACACACACACATTTTAGGGAGTTTGCATTTGGCTTTCGTGAAGCTCAAGAAAGTATAGAGTGGTGGGGAAATTATATTTATGAACTTTTCTGTCACCAAAAAGTTGAGTACAACTGTTCATAGGAAGAGTGAAGTGGGCGCAGCCAGCACACTGGACCTGGGAGGGCATTCACTGGGCTTGACTGCAGTAATACACGTAGAGCAGGCCAGAGAAAGTCTGGTAGAACCAGCACTAGCCCCAAGGTCCAACACCGTGGGGAGGCTCCACCTTGCAGCTCACATCAAGAGCCAAACAAACCAATCAATGGCACGAGTAAGGAGACAGCAATGCTGACGCGATCAGCAAAGGTATGCGGTAGGTCCACAGGGCTACAGTGCGCAAGCGGCTACAAGGACAGATCCAGTGATGGCTTTCCCTCCCTTGTCACTTGGGTCATCTTCAGGCTCTTTATTAAAGTTCTCACACCATCTAGCAGGTGGTTGTTAGTGAATGACTCACGGCTGGGAGGGACCTGGCTGGGTTCACAAGATGCCCAGAAGCTGCTAGAGTACACACACACACACATGAATGCCACGAGCCAAGACCTTACCTTACTAGGAGGTGGTCCATGGTCATCCAAGTAAGTGGAATTTCCTAGGGGAGGAGAAAAGAACAATAAGTGGTAAACATTTTAGCTCCCAAAATAACCTGGTATAAAACTGTCAAAAGGGGAGGGGAGGGGAGAGCATTCTAGATATATTTCTATTCAGACAGACGTTATAAATCTGGTTAGTTTGGGCAGGGACACACACGGGTAGGCATGCACACAAACCTTCACAGGCAGAAGCACGCATCCAATACCTGTTGAGTTTATTTTGGACCGCTGGGGCTGAGACTGTGAGCATCCAATCCCTACAGGAATGCCCCGCCCACTCCCAGTCCAGATTCAGTAGTTCTGCAAATGCGCTTTTGTTAGGGGGAATCAAGTGGTGTGGACGCGGCCTAGAAGCTTTGTAGACAGACACTGTTTCTCCAGTTTGCCTTAAATTTGCCAACTTCCCTTCATCTTCTCAGCTTAGCTTGAATGTGATTAACAGCCACCTGCTGGTGTGTTTTCATAGTACGTGGTTATTGCCTCCTAATGAGCACAACGGATTCAGGAGGGCGGAGGGATGACTCAGTAGGGAGCTTGTTGGCCGCACAGAAATGAGAGCCTGAGTTTGGATCCCCAAACCCTCTTAAAACTCCTGGCATGTGGCACCAGCCTGCAACCTCAATGCCGGCAGGGTGGAGACAGGCAGACCCAGGGGGTCACTGGCTGGCCATTCTGCTGGAACAGAGAGATCTAGGTTCAAGGAGACCCGGTCACCATAAAGGTGGAGAACACTTTAAACAAAACATCTTAATGTAGACCATATGAGCCTATGTTGATGACATGCCGTGCACCCAGGACTAAAGAAAGCCTGGACACTTTGCTAAGTGCTTGATTTATAAATACGGCTTTAGCAGATCCAAGTTTCAGAGGTGGGTTAGAACTGCTCCCATTTCCCAGAAGGGAAAAATAGAGACCTAGAGGACTCCAATAACTTTCTTATGACAATATAGCTATTTGTACTGCAGACAGGATAAAAGACTTGAGTTTTCTAGAGTATGTTAGGGTATCTGCTCATCTGAAAAGCCACACATCTTGCTATCTTGACTGGTTTGTAGCCTGGTCACTGCACATGTTGCTACTTGGTGACACTGGACCACACGGAAATATCTACCTGGAAGCTCCTAGCCAGCACGGTACTCATTAACCCAGGGAAATCTCCACCAGCAACGCAAGACAATGGGATTTGATATGGGAAGCAATGCGGAAAGACACCAGAAGCACAAGATACTTGTAAATAACAGATTAGGGAATGTGAGAAACATCCTACTTTGAGTAGAGGAAAGGTACTTTTGACAGGGCACCGTAAAAATAACTTAGAAAATTGGAATTAGAAGGGGAGCAGGGTTTTAAGCCAGGGACAATTCAACTGGGGATAGTTTTCCAAAAGCAATAAATAAGTGGGGTTTGGCATACAGATTTTTCCACTCTGAGTCATTATCTGTCTCTCTAGCTTTGTAGTCCTCTGATTAATAACCCACCTCATGTCCACAGCTGCTGTACTCTAATTGGCCATGTGTGTATATTAAGCAGACAGCAAGGTCTACTTCAAACTACAAGATACAATGCAAATACCTGCCACACACAGGACAGGGCAGGAGGAACCCTTTAAATGTGAACACAATTCCACCAGGCGCACATACCAGGAGGAAGGTCAATGTCAGACTCAAGAAACGAGTATGTCTAAACACAGTTCTCTATGTCTAGAAGAGTGTTCAGGAATATCCTATAACAATGCAAGCAGTATTAGCTGTTCATTGTGGGAATGTGTCTTTCCCCTAGAAAATGTCACAAATATCAACACACTCCATTCAACGTGTTCTCCAAGTACCTTGCTCAAACATTAAGGATGATAACAACAAAATGTTCCTAAAATTCTAAAACATTATATATATCAAGGCCTAGAGGTTCTGATGAGCATGTTGGATGTCCATAGACCTTGGACAGAAATAGCTAAGCCAACTCTAGCATGCACTTGTTTTCCCAGCATCCTCCTCTGTTTAGTCACCATTTCCAGAACACTTCTGAATCTACAGAAGTGTTGCCAAATAAGAATGAAGCTTCTATCGTGACCTTTAGATGATATAATACCTTTCTTTGACCAAGGACTTACTATTTGCCAAGCACTTTTTAAGTAATTCTTTTTAAAGATCTATTTAATGTGTATCTATGTGTTTGAGTATGTATCTACATGTGCATGAGTTCCCTTGGAAGCCAGAAGAGGACACTGGCCCCTCTATAGCTAGACTTATAGGTAGTTGTGAACTGCCCAGTGTGGGTGTTGGGAACCCAATTTGGGTTCTATACAAGAACAGCCAACATTCTTAAGTGCTGAACCAGCAATCAGTCCCTACAGGCTTTAAAAAGATGGTTTTCCCTGAAAAGAGACCTTATAACATGACACAGGCATCTCACCTAGGCTAGACAGCCAGCAAACAAAGAGGAAACCCGGCCCTCACAGTCTGACTCCTGTTGCTACATCCCATTCGGCAGGATGTGCCACATCTTAGCATTTATTACCTTCTTATCTTTCTCCTCCTTTTTTTTCTTCCCTCCCTCACTTCATTACAGAAGCCGTTCAAAACCAACTGGTGTTCTGAAGGAAGGAGTCAACTTTAGCTAACCCTTCTCTCAGTACAGAGGAGCGGTACAGGGCTCATCACTGCGGTCACTTGACCCTGAGTCCTATAACTACATTAGTAGGGATCATTACTCATGCCTTTCCTTGGTTTATCAGAACCCAGAAACACTGAGTGCTTTATACCACCAACCCAGGTTCAGGGTAGAGGTGGTTACAGGGAGACAGGAACTTCTGAGGTATGCATAGCCAGCTCCATCTCCCCTAAGGTGTGACTGTAATTTCTTGGTACTTACATAGAGTTTTGTTTTTGTTTTTATAATCCTAGGATATACAGTTTTCATGTGGCAAGATAAACACAACTGCCAGGATGTTTGAAAAAAGCAACAGATTAACTTGTTCACTACAGACATCAAAGGACTGTGATCAAAATGTTTTGCCCAGAATAGGCTCCCAGGTGACGAAGCTGGTTGGCCTTGCCGATGATTACAGTCAGCCCTAATTTTCAGAGAGTTGTAAAAACAAGTTCTTGGTGCCTTTGGGCCTGGACAGGTTAAAGAAGATAGGAAGGCTAAGTACAACATGCTTGCTTGACACATATTCGTGGACCTCTACATCCTAAATCCCACCGTACCCTTGCCAGCTTTCAGGATGGAGTCATCTCTGAAAGCCCATACATACAGCATAAGCGAAACCTTGCAAATGGATTCCCTCTCGGTATATAGAGGTGACAGCTTAACCGGTCAGGTGAGCTCATAGGTACCATCAGCCTCCCGGGCCCTGTGTTATCAGGGTTTCTCTGAGGCAGGATTTTCCCTGTCCAGTTAATTTAAATATTAGTGCAGCAGGAGGCCTGTGGTTGGACAGGGAAAAGGGAGGCAGAGCTAAGAGTTGCCAGGGACAGAGAACAACTCAGGAGAGAGGAGGTAGCAAAATGGAGGTCGACGAACAGGGTGATTCAGATTCAGCGTGGCTTTAAGTAGTCACAGGTAGATATAATTTCATATAGGGATAATATAATTGGGGTAACTTGTCTAATCTAGGTGGACAGCTTGTGCCATTATCAGTTGGCCCTGAATTTATTGTGTGGGCATCCCGTGAGGTGAGAATTTATTGATATATAAATCTAACTGCTTAATTATAAGTTTCTAGAGTTTTGTTGCTAGCAGGTTGCTGGGTGTTGTGGCGGCTGACTGCAGGGTGGGCAGGCACTGCATGGGGAGGGCGGGGAGTGTTCTCCCAGGGGAACTTAGGGAGTCTGGGACAGACATTTCAGGAGCTCCTAACCAAGAGAGACCACCAAGCTGAGATCACCCCGCTGGAGCCATAAGGCCAGACAGGGAACCGAGGGTGCTCGGGATACAAATAATCATTTTTAATATTTCCCACAACATTCCTCTGCTTATAAATTCTTTTCAGCTATGATTTATTTTAGAACATTTGGGTGAGGTCTGACTCTGGGAACCAGGAGGGCAAGGATCTGGACTCTCGGCTGTTTACTGTGTTATCCCAATGTTATCACCACGGGTGATAACAGCCATGGTGATCTCCATCGGCAGAGCCAACAGGCTAATCATATGAGGGCCACTGATGCTTCATATGATCAGGTATATACCCAGCAAGCAGGTTAAAGGCTGCAATATTCTACATCCTTAAAGGTTTCCATAATGCGCGTCTGCAAACAAAAGAATCTCGCACCTTATAAGGAAAACATGAGGTTAGTGCTGTTCTACGGAAATACCGAGTCCAATGCCTGCATACGTTCGGCACCTAATATGTCTTCACTAGCAGTACTAATTGCGTTTCTAGTAATAGCGGCAGCAGGGCAGGAGCCGCCTCTGTGCCTCCCCCTCCTCTCAGGTCTGCCATCCCTCCTGCACACTCCACTTGCTCGCAGAACTTTGAAGGAATGCAATGCCAGGCTCCAGCCATTGCAGCTATGATTTAATTATTCTGGAAAAGGTCCCAGGCAGTTGGTATTTTTTTTTAAAAAGTTCCTTAGGTAATTCTAATGTCTAGCCAGGCCTGAGAACCACCGAGCTATAACACGAATAATATATTTTATAACTCAGGCCAAATCCAATTTTCTAGAAGCAAAAAAAAAAAAAAAAAAAAAAAGAATGTATCCTTGCCAGGCTCATCTTAATCAGGGGTCACCTCCATCATGGGCGACGAGTGATGTCTGCACAAGTGTCAAGTCCAGGAGGGATGCTGACAGGACGTGCATGATCACAGGGCCACCCGTTATGTGGGACGCTGACCAAGCAAATGCAATGACCCGTGCTTCAGACGGTGTGAAGAAACTACAAAGAGGTGAGCCGGCTACGGCTTCCTGAAAAGGGACCAGCAAAGATCACCTTGAAGATTACTCTAAACCCTTCCCTGACCCTAAACATTCCTTTCAAGAGTACGCCAGAATACACAGGTACTGCAAATCGTAAGTGGCTCTTTGAAACTCTGTGCTCAGGTTCGATGAGAAGATAAGTGGATAAATCCATCATCTGCCTGGAGTTTCCTAGACCCAGGGTAAGCTAACCAACCATGGTCCCAGAGACTCTCAAATACCATCTTCAACACATATTTTATCTATCCATGAGACCTTGAAAGTAAGGAGTCCCCTGGGAAATCTAAAGCAAAGACACTCTGTGGTGGTGGCCGGAAGAGACAAATCTGACAACCCAATGGATACCTGAATGCTACATCGGCTGCTATGTAGTTTAAATAACAACTGTTGCTCTTCTGTTAGAGGAAGACTATAAAGAGAGCCCCAGAAGGATGATGCAATGCCTTCAATAAGATGGCGCTTTCAGGATGATGTAACGCCTTCAATAAGATGGCCGGATCAGAACACGGGAGAAAGCAGAGCTGCAGCTTCAGAGCCAGAGGCCCTGGTTCTGATCCCAGCCCCGCCCTTCAGTTGAGTGTCCTAGAATCAGCACTTTGTTGTTAGTGCTGTTTGCGACAATAATGCCCCTATTTTGTAAGACCTAAAGACCTTAAGCTACAGTTAGGAAAACTAAATATATTAAATGTAGATATACACTTCAAATTAAATTTAAAATTACATCTTTTAGGTAAGCAAAACACAGAGCTTTCTGGTACATGGTGAAACAGGAGTCACCTGGGTATCCGTTAGTGACTGGCTCACTGTCCTACCAGGGTGTATCTACTTATCACTGGCACTACTCTAAAAGACTTTATCAAAGTTAGTTTGGAAACTTCCACATCATACTTGTGAAATGGTAATACACTTTTTTTTTTTTTAAGGATGGTTGTGGTTAGATGAGAAATGATGCAAATGTATCATGGCAATCATAAATCCTCAATCCTCTGACACTGTCTGAGCTTACCTTTACTTTCATAATTGGATTTATTACTTAAAAAACAAAGGAGGACCTGAAGTGAGCAAAGTCGTTTATAATTTGAAAAATGAATATCAGTATAATCACCTGATGTGTCCTATTATCTTCCAGTGTTATCTTGACAGGCCTTCTAAAATGTACCCTTTTATTTGAGCAATTATTTGAGCTACCTTCGGCAATGCGCTAACGAACTTGTACAACCTCAAGGGATATAATTTATTCTTGACTCTGGATCTTGCATTTAGCAGATCTATTTTTGGCCTGAACAGATCCCTGAAGAATAAAAAAAAAAAGTTTACTACCTGCTCGCTCCCCGAAGAGAAACCCTGACATGCAATAGTGTCTATGTCAGAAAGCCGCCCCCACGCTGTGCGGATGCTCAGACGCAGGCTCCTCTTCCCAAAGCCTTCCTTCCCAGGTCCTTTGAAAATTGTGATCACGAATGACTGGAACCCTCTCCTGGACAAGGCATTTCACACAGCCCTCTAGTTACTGACCACACAGTCCCACATCCCTACATCTCCCCTGGGAGTCTGGGCCTCTGATAAGCTGCAACTCAGGAAGGAGTCTCAGGAAGGGGTCCCAGGAAGGGGTCTCAGGAAGGGAGCACTGTAGAACAGAGTCAGGCAGCCCAGCTTTGTGCTTGCCAGAATAATATGCTAATTAATATGCTAATGCCCCACCTTGCATCACTAACCATGGGTTCGGCTTCCATGGTTATTGACACAATTCCATGAAGTCATTGAGAGCACACCAGCCTTCATTACAGTGAGGCGATCGTGCACCGAGTGTCTCCAGTCGCAGGGTGACTCATAATTGGGGAAAATGCTTGCTCAGCACTATTTAAGCTTTAATAAAACTATTTTCTGCTGAATTGAGACAAAGGATCCTATTAATTACCACTTTTCAAGCATTTTTACAAAAATATCTTAAAAAGCTACTCTTGCATGCTTATTTAATCCATTAATAAACAACACCCTTAACCTTTTTTTTAATAAAAGACTTCAAAAATTATTTTAGTTGTGTGTGTGTGTGTGTGTGTGTGTGTGTGTATACACGCACATCTGTCTGTGTAAGTACAAGTGTTCACAGAAGCCAAACGCATTGAGCTGCCCAACATGGGTGCTGGGAACCAAACTCCAGCCCTTCAGAGAAGCCATACATGTTCTTAATTACAAAACCATTTCTCCAGCCCTGCCTGTTAAAATACTTTGCTAATCCTACATATGAATTAAGGCGGGAAGAAGGTTTACAGAAAAAAAAAAAAAAATCACTTGAGTGCTAACTCATTCTTTGTCGGCAGCCCCCAACAGGAGAATGGAATTAACATCAAATACAATTAGCCCCGGGGCTATGCACAACAATTGTAGTTAGCTGAAAAACAAAAACAAAAACAAAAACAACTTCCCGATGTGTCCTTGTGCTAATCTCGAGAGCATATTAGTGACTATAGGACTTCACACATCGGGACATGTGATGGTGCAGTTTATCCCATAGGATTTGGGTGGTGCATTGAGATCATGAGGGTCCTGGTGAGAGGCAGGCAGTGGGATCAGCATCAGACAGAAGTGGCTGTGGGAACAAGGATGGGTAGGTGACGCGCTTTGGAGAAAGAGGAGCCAGCATCAGTAAAGC
Source organism: Apodemus agrarius (assembly GCA_964023405.1). Taxonomy (NCBI): domain Eukaryota; kingdom Metazoa; phylum Chordata; class Mammalia; order Rodentia; family Muridae; genus Apodemus; species Apodemus agrarius. The sequence continues at coordinate 26,226,721 of OZ030027.1, read as the reverse complement.
AATGTGGCGCTCAGACAACTGAAAAAGCCAGAAAACAAACTTCTAAGAGCCTCCATGCAGGGCTCAGCACTGCTACAAGTTATTTGAACCCATTAAAACCCATATTAAGCTTTACTTTAAGACACTAATTTTTTTTGTGTGTGTGGTTTTGGCCACTGGATATGTGTTAATGTGTTACAGTAACAATGAGGATCACCATCATGGCTCAATGTCGGTTTGTGTGTGGCCCTTTTGGGGGAGGGGCACCTTTTTAATCTGAATAAATATTTATCAGTGGCAATTTTAATGATTGTGAAGGAATGAGCATCTAGAAGCTGAGTCCGGGCCCCATTGAGGGGATCTGAAGTTAGAAATTTGCAAAAGGGTTACTGTTCTCAATTATAAATTGTGTGTGTGTGTGTGTGTGTGTGTGTGTGCGCGCGCGCGTCTGCATCTGTGTCTATGTAAGTATGTGCTTGTGTGGAGGCCAGAGAAAGACCCTGGGTCTCCTGCCAATTACTTTCCAATTTGTCCCCTTGATACAGACAGAATCACTCAACGTGGAGTAGGTGGCAGATAGCAAGCCCCAGTGACGGTCCTGTCTCTACCCCTAACCAGCCCTGGGAATGGGCTCATGTTTAAACACACGGGGACTTTTACATGGATGCTGGGACCTGAACCTTGGGCCCCCATGCTGTGCTGCATGCACTGAACAATGGCTCCAGCTCCAATTTTTAAGAACATGGTGGTTTTTCATAACCTCAATATCTAATCTGTATCCTGATCACTGTATGACAAAAGGAGAATGCAATGAATTCTCAATTGAATAACCCCTATCCTCACCAGTTCGATTCAGTGTGATACAAAAAATGTTTTTATTTCCCAAGTATTCCATGATGTGAAAGGTGGATGTTACTGACACATAAATGATTGTCTACAAAAGACGGTCTCAGGGCATTGCTCTAAGCAAAAAACCTTCTCTGAATGATCACGCATATATACATATCATAGGAAGGGGGCAGGAAGGCGTCAACACCAGACAGTCCAAATCCTCCAGCTACAGAAAGAAAAATCAAAAACAAAAAACAAAAACAAAACAAAAAAAATGATGTAGAGTAAGTCATTAGCTATCAAATTGTCTGTTCCGTAGCAAAGTTAAGTATAAATGTAAGTGGTCATTCAACAACATACACAAAAATGCTACATGGCTTTCTTTTCTTTTTCTTTTTCTTTTTCTTCAATTTTACTCTAAATAGCAAAAATTTTCAGACTCTATTGCCTAGTTTCCTCTCTAGACTTGAATCAGAATGACAAGCTACTCTTACATGATCAAACTCTTTCCCTAAAAGTAAAAAGACGACACCGAGAGAATCGACGGATACACAATTCAAACACTGGTTGGGGATTTCCAAAGATGGCGCACAAAGTCATTTGTGTACGGCTGCAGGGGGCTCTCAGCCTCTCATTCGGAGGGTCCAGTTTTAGCATGTTTCTTGAAAAGAAGTAACACCCATAAACTATCAGTGTCAGCAAATGATCAAGCATATTGGAAACCAGGTCTTGTGTAGATGTGTGAGTGAGATGTTAAAGTATATGGAAAAGTGTGAAGTAGGGGTGGGGACGAAGCTGAGGCGGGAGAGTAAGAAGCTACATACCCTACTAAGTCTTCATCAGGGTCTCCTCCAGGCCGGCCATTCTTCTGGCTCCCAGTTTGGGCTGCCATAACAAATGAGCACCTACGATCATCTCTTTCCTAGGTTCCTGCACAGTAAGAGGAGAGGAACCCATACTGAGAGCTCTGCACAAGGCAGGGCGGGGGTAGACCAGATGGTTCCCTAGGATAGCTGCATGTGTTACCCACTGCATGAAATAGGAGGAGGGCTGAACCCAGAATATAGGTAGGGAAAGAAGGGAATTATGTCAGTGGACCTCAGTAATTTCCTAACCACAGCAAAATCATTGGAATCGGTTCTCTGAAGGCTGATGTCACAACACACATGTTTTAAAATGAACACAAAAGCTCATGTTTCCAGCTCAGTCTCCTGTCGGACGGGTGTCTGGGCTAGGGCCTGAGGCCACCCGTAACGAGTATCTGTGCCCAACAGTATCAAAGTGTAAATCTGGGAGAGAAACGGTTGGGTCACTTGACAACTCTTGTCATGCTTTAGGGAAATGAGTGGGATTGCTCTTCTGGGGCTTTTTACACCACGAACAGGCTCTTTGGAGATGCTCATGAATGCCGGTGTCAGTTTAGAAATGGGTTTGATGGCCGACCAACACGGATGCTGTGTCTCAGAGCTAAGCCATCTGGGACCAGCTTTCACATACACTCTCAAGTAACACAAAGACAAGATCATTGTTTCTTCTTTATGAGGTCTTCAAATGAAAAAGAAGGCTTTTAATAGAGCCAGAAATTACCAAGGCCATTCAGAACAGCAATTCTCACAAAACAAAACAGCAATCAAACATGTGGGCCTGGAGTTCTCCAGTCAAAGAAAGTGGGTTGGCGATTCGTCACATCCCACCTTTACCAACATCTCTCATTCTATGTGGTGACCATTTTTAATAGAACCTAGATATAGATTGTGGTTCGTAGAACTGTAACATTGGAAGACCAAAAACTAAGAATCCCTTACTTTTGTGTTACTCTGTATACACAACACTGAAGGCACACACAATGACATATGGGTACTTAGAAATCAGAAACTCAAGCCGGGCGTGATAGTGCACGCCTGTAATCCCAGCACTTGGGAGGCAGAGGCAGGCGAATTTCTGAGTTCGAGGCCAGCCTGGTCTACAGAGTGTGTTCCAGGACAGCCAGGGCTACACAGAGAAACCCTGTCTTAAAAAACCAAATAAAAAAAGAAAAAAAAAAGAAAGAAATCAGAAACTCCTTGCCTAAGAAGCAAACTGACAAAGTAAGGAATGTTAGTTTTGAAGCTGAGCAGTCTACAGGGGTAGTCCACTTAACAAGAGGTGACCTTGAGGGAGACTTGAAAGGTTAGGAGCCTCGGGTCCCCTTAGGCACAAGAAAGGTCTTCACTTCTCAGAACGGAGGGCATTATCATTATCATTAACAAACTGCCTGGTGTGCGTACATAAGGTGAAGTTCTCATGACTACATCAAAAACTGGAGCCAATTATACAACATGGAGCGTTAAATAAACCCTTTCCAAGTAATCACATGCATAAACATCAGTCTAGCACCGGAACACACACCCCTCCTTATGCCTTAGAATGGCCTGTCATAGCCTCCTCCACATTTTTCAGGATTTATATCTGAGCAAGCCTGAGATATGATTTTTAAAACCATGGCAGAATTTGTATATGCCTCAACTTGCATCACGGACAAAGTGTGCCACAGCTCATAATTACTCTTGCATAATTACTCTAGCATGTACTAGATCAGTTTTTTTCCAGGAAAATTTTAATTCTACTTTTTCTTTATATATATATATATATATATATATATATATATATATATATATATATATATATATATATATATATATATTTTGACAAAAGGGGAACCCTTCCAAACCTATCCCTGTCTTGAAATTCCTCACAGCTCTAAATAGATCAATGTTTCAAAGTCACAATGATTCCCTCACTTTTTGTGAGCCTGATTAGATCCAGGGCTGCAGGCACAGGCCTCAGGCACAACACAGCAGGAACCACCCATCAAGGTCCCAGTAAGGGTTGTGGACCCTTACTGCATTTGTAAATGTCGAATATGTTCAAGCTGAGTAAATTTCACCTCAAGTAAAGAACAGTCCCATCAACTGAACCAAGCTGTACCTACCAAAAATAATTATTAAAAAAAAAAAAAGTACTCATTCTATGTGCACTGATGTTTTGCCTGCATGTGTGTCCATAGGAGGCTGTTGGAGTTATAGGTAGCTGTGAGCTGCCATGTGTGTGCTGGGAATTGAACCTGGGTCCTCTAGAAGAGCAGTCAATGCTCTGAACCACTGAGGCATCTTTCCAGCTCCTCCCAAAATTACGTATTGATCACCAGGAGACAGAGCTGTTAATGTAATGGAGAGGTCTGGCTGGGAATGGGCCTCTGCGCATGGCATCCTCTCCCTGGAAGTGACAGGCCAGAATTAAGTGGCTTCCCAAAAGACATTAAAGATGAGATTCCCGTGCTGGTTGAAGTAGGCTGGGGTGACCTCCTGACTTTCCTCCCAATGTTCATATACACCCAAAAGGCCTTTTAAACAACAAGCAACAATGTCATCTTTGAAAACCCTGCCTTACTTGATGTCTAGATTTCAGTCACACAAGTGTGAATAATACTAAAAATAGATTTGAAATCCAAAGACATTTTAACATGGGTATGACTCTTCTGAAATGGACTTATATGTGTGAAATATGTGTACATCATACATACACACAAAAATTGGCAAGATCTTAAGAAATGTAGTGACAGAAATTAAAAACTGTCTAAAGCAAAACTGAAGTGGCTTTCTGCCAAACAAACGATGTTAAGTGTGACATAGTCTGTGCCCTCTGTCACAGCAGGAATCGCTGCTACATGGATACAAGGACATGAGAACAGAGGCCAGGTGAGAGGGAGATTGGTTGGAGGGGTTATGCAAGCACGAGACACCCACGGAAGAGCCAAATAGATAGACAACATGGCCTGGAGCTCCAGCGCTACAGGGACGGTGACAAGCCATCCTGAGAAGTCATCCATTAGGCAGTCTAGCCAAGATGGCCACCTGCAGTTTCAGTGAGAGACCTGTCTCAAAAAGGTAGGTGGAGGGCGAGAGAGCAGTAGAGGTGGGGTGGGCACCTGAAGCCAGTGGCTGGTGTCCACAGCATGACGCATGCACGTGCACGCACTTTAGTTAAAACTGAGCCTAGAAGGGAGAAGCTAGCCATTCTTAGTAATGATGCCATAACAAAGGAAGACAGAAGCTACAAACAGGAAGAAAAATAAGACTGGATGATCTGGAGGCATTGTATACTTCAGAATCAGGAAAGCTACAGTGAGGAGGAGTTGGGGGAGGAAGAAGAGGGGAGGAGGAAGAGGGGAGGAGGAGGAAGAAAGGAAGGACGGAGGAACGGAACAGAGGGACAGAAGGATAGAGGGATAGAGAAGGAAGGAATAAAAGGAGGGGGAGGGAGGAAGGAATGAGAGAGCAAGCTCACGCTTGCGAAGGTCATAAAATGATAAATTACAGGAGTGCATGCAAATGCTCTCACACGCAATAGAGAATAATTGAAGAAACCACTCACCAATGGAGTAAAGAATATTTCATGACAGTGCAAAGAGGCACTGGAGCAAAAATAACTTGTCAGGATTATAAAAATAATAATGTGGGGCCATAAATAATATGAGAAAATGAATATGCTAACGAACTCACAGGGATGAGCGTTAGAAGTACAAAATGAAATTATATTAGCTCCGCGGAGCCGTGGCCATGGATGTGCAGGTGGGGAGCCCTTGATCTTCCCCGAAGTGGAGAGGAATGGGAAAAGGAGCCAAGATGGATGATATGCCCCAGGCGACTCGTCAAATACCATTCTACTCTCCACTCAGCCCTCGGGTGGTTCTCAGGTCTCCCCTTGTAGAGATAGTTAAAGGTCAACCCCAGTTTCCAGGAAAGGAGAAGCAGGGACCCGCAAGGCCAGGCACACTGTGCAGGCTTGCTCCCTTAGCTCAGGGCAGTCAGGTCTGGCTCTGTCACCTCCCGACACCAGTCACCCTTACCCTGGTTCAGCAGGTTAGTAAAGGCATGGGTTCTGAGAGTGTCTTTCAAAGAGGTGGCAGAGGTTAAGTGTGGGACCCATCACGGATCTTTAAAAATTGGTAGTAACTAACTTTTGAGTGCTGGGACTCAAACCCAGAGGCTCACACAGGTCAGGCTAGTGCCGAACTGCTTAACTATCTCCTGGGTCATTGGGTTTTCCTTTTAAAGTATGCTTTGCTTGGTTTTAATTATCACAGCATGTAAAACGATCAGTGTTGCCCTGGAACAGAGTGGGAGGGGATTTAAAACCCTCTTTCTACCTGTCTCTTGGTTTACTAGGTGTGGATATAATCACACATCCAAGGACACAATACATTCCAAAGTTATAAAATAACATATATAAACAGTATGCATATATGGGAGAGACATTTGTATAAAAGAAAACTTGGTCTGTAGACTTGGTTTTTGTGTAAGTTTTATGCATATTTCCAAAAGGTGCAGTTACAAATAAGTTGTTTCCTCACCTAATATATTTTAGCCCCATGCAAATTTTAAGTGCATCTTCTTTCATTAAATTCATTTTTTTTTTTCAGAATTCTAAGGCATACTAATCTGCCTCTTCTCTGGGCTCTTACTCCAGAGGAGATGAAGTGTGAACACACAAATGGAAATATATTGAAATATACAGTATACCTGCATCTATGCACAGGGGGTATGTGTGTGTATGTGGGTGGGTGGGGGAAGGAAGGAAGGAAGGAAGGAAGGAAGGAAGGAAGGAAAGAAGGAAGGAAGAAAAGAAGGAACTTTAGAAAGCACCTGTCTGTCCCCCCCCCTCCATGGGATCTAACACCACATTTTTCCCTCTCTCTTTAATTCTGAAGATTCCTTTCTATGAAGAGTGCTTTCCACACAGTGACTAGCACACCCCCACATACCACAAAGGGAACTAGAAGGTCGACTTCCAAACTGAGTCTTTCTGTGTCTCCACTCCAGGCATTAGTTTGAGCATCTATTCTGGTCATGAACATTAAGAACATACCAAAATGCAAGCCTAGGTTGTGAACCAAACTCCTCTGACAGTCATCATTTTTGAGCATGTGGCATTGAACAATCATGGAAGTATTATGTGCACCACACCTACTCTACAAGGACATCCCAACAACATGGACAGTTGACGCTTCAACAGTCTGAAGCCAATGTAGAGTTCCCAATGAACGACACGTCTGGACCTACACCTTGCTGAACATAAAGTAGCAGGTTTTTAATTGACTTACCTAAACTTTAAATCTTTTTTAAAAAAGTAAAACTATATCCATAAAACGAACCAAAACTTATAAATCTCTTAGTAAAACGCACAGATAAAATAAACACCTGCCCTTCTTGGTGCTGCTTAGCATGGAAGAACACCATGCAAAGGCAAAGAAGAACCAGAGGAAGAGCCACAGGCAAGCTTCACAGCCGGCAAACATCACAGCCAGGAGACTGGAGCAAGCAATGCTATTTCCCCAAATTACAGTCCTGCCCTTGCTGTGACAGCTGGTTATAACATTTCCATGAATGCTCAATGAGATCAACTCATCGTTACAGGAATCCACTGTATCCCCAACCGATTCCCACAGAGGCTTCTGTGGGTCCAGAAGGAATGCCGCCGACCATTATCTTATTCTATCAGGTTGTAATCATCCCGGACCCAGACACTTCCATTCTCATGCAGGCTCTGCATATTAGCCTGGTGAGCATCCTGTCTACTGACAGGAGCAAGCACTATACTGTGGTTTCTCAACCGCCAGTCACCCAGGCCTCGCCTGGACCAAAAGCATAAACAAAGGCAAAGAACCACCACGCTCCTTCCTCTTCACACATCTGGGACATTTCTGAAGGAGTGAGATCATTTTATGAGAATGTGGAATCTGGGTCCTATCATCAGAATTCACAAGAGGCAAGCTACATCGCTTCCCTGGATCTCATTGGGGCTAAGAGGGAGACTAAGTCCTGGTGTAAGCAATCTTTGCTCAAGCCGTATGGATTGACTAAATCCAGGGCAAAGACAAAAGATCAGAATGACAGGGTTTGCGATGTTCAGACCATCAGAGCTGTGCCTTACTGCGTGGGTGTGACTCAGCTCCGTTGTGATGAAGGGAGGGGGGTGTTTACGGAGCAGGTGGGGTGGCACCCGCTGACAGAGTGATGGGGAAAGCAGCCTGGTGTTCGTGCCTGGTGTGCGTGCCTGTGCTTGGGAGAGACAATACAGACAGGACACAGTGGGCAAGATGACAAAGGGAAACACGCACGTGACTTCTCTGCAGCTATCCGTGGACCGGCCTTATGATTTGTCGTGGAACTTGTGGTTGAATTTGTATATTCTGTTCCGAGAATGGGCTTGCCCCTTTCAAGATTGTTTTAAGCAAGTTCCTTTTGTAAAAAATGTACTTAAAATCCCAGCCTAATATGATGTAATAGTATTCCTACATTCTCTCTTTTAAATTAAAAGGGTATATGTGCATCTACTATATATCTGATTAGGCTTCCCCTCCTATGTTATCTTAGTAACTTAACCATTAAAAATCATTATAAAATGTAACATCTAGGTTTCGAGGAAAGAAAATGGAAAGTCAGTGTCCCCAGTGAGGAAACTTAGATCCAAGTTCTCAGCACGTTCATTGCATTACATGTCAGCCTCAAATGCACCTAGGTCAAGTTGAGGCCTGCAGCTTTTCTATTATGGTTAGATCAAAGGCAGTACTTTCAACCACTTCCAGTAGCTCATGTATAAATACTTGATTACACAAGAGCTTACATGGGAGGAGCCTCAAAGCCCCAGTCCTTCTTCCTACACAGTCTCTGATATTTTTATACTTATGAGAAACCAGTGCTAAGGGTGCATACACAAGCAGTACCCTCCAAGGTCCATGCTCTGGGGCTGCTTTCTAGTGAGAGGATTTCAGTTTATCCATACCATGAATGATGTTATGAATATCATCAGTACGGTGCTACCTCTGTTTGGTTAGGGTAAATTTGTGAAGATTTAGCCAGATTTACCTGACAGAACAGTAAAGGTTACTTTGCAAAGTTATACGCAACTTTTCCATGTTATGGAAAGTTGTTGCTGATTCTCTACATGCAGAGGATGGGCTGTTCCATCCACCCAGTGACTTGTACAATTGCAATGCTGCCCTGGCTCCTGCCACATGTGCACTGCCCAGCATTTGTGGTCACATCTTATGCACGCACGCTGCTCAACTCTACCCAATCTCATGAACCCCGAGAGTCCCTGCTTCTCTTGGGAGTGCCAAAATCATCAGTCAAGTCAACTCAGGCACAAAACACAAGCTGCCATTCTCATTGTGACTGAGAAACGAACTTGCCTCTGCCAAAACAGGTACCAGGTACCCACTCTCTTCTGTCTCCATCCCTCTCCACACAATAGAAACTGCCATGTAACGCCCTTAGTTATCTGGCTGTCCAGCTCCACATAAGTCTCTTTCCTGTGAGCAGAGACCTCAGCAGGCCACATGACGTTCCTTCTCTCCTTTTTGTTTCTACTTGACCTTCATGAGAAAGGGGCCCCTCTTTACCCAGAATGCCTGCTCAGCACTCTAGAAATGAGTTCCTCACTTGGGCAAAGGGGAAGGATCACAGACTAAAAGGAAATTGCTAGTGTGCTATGAAGAAAGATTACAAACAAATCCTTGGTGAGGAAGGCAGCCTGTGAAAGAATGACTCTCTCAAGTGCACCATAAAAACCTGGCAAGACCAGCACTCAGCCTGTAGGCCTGTGTTCTTCTTACACTCTGACTCACAACACCACATATAACCTCCACTAACTGTAAATAGGAATTTTCACTCCCGTCCTCCCCTCAGTCCTCCCTCCATTTCTGTCATGGCATCTTTTTTTTCTTTCTTTCTCTCTCTCTTTCTCTTTCTTTCTTTCTTTCTTTCTCTCTCTCTCTCTCTTTTTTATTAAACTAATAAAATTTATTTTAAAATATACAACTCAGTATTGACATTTTTTAAGTCATCTAAATAATTTATAATAGTTAAATGCTTCTTAAATATACATGATATCTTCTGAAGCTAAAAGTAATATATACCCAACCAGTTTTTAAAATCTATCTGGAATATTAAACATGATAGAAGTAGAAAAAAAATCTCTTATGAAGTCCTCTGCAAAAGGACATTGTGACAAGTTCCTAAGTAGGCAGAAACAGTTCCATCTCCAAGGGAGAATATGCAGTGTAATTGTGGAATATTAGGTCTTCTTTGAAGGTCTGATAGAATTCTGCACTAAACCCATCTGGTCCTGGGCTTTTTTTTGGTTGGGGGACTTTTAATGACTGCTTCTATTTCTTTAGGGGTTATAGGACTGTTTAGATGGTTTATCTGATCCTGACTTAACTTTGCTATTTGGTATCTCTCTAGAAATTTGTCCATTTCATCCAGATTTTCCAATTTGGTTGAATATAGACTTTAGTGGTAGGATCTGATGATTTGATTTTTTTTTAATTTCCTCAGTTTCTGTTGTTATATCTCCCTTAAAAGTAAGATTTGATCCTAAATTCCTAAATGAATGCTACAATCTGAACATGTGTGCCCACCCCCCCCCCCAAAGGTTACGTCTAAACCCCAGCCTGTACGGTGATGAGATTAAAAGGTGCCTTTGGAAGATGTGATGATTTGTATATGCTTAGCCTAGAGGGTGGCACTATTTGAAGGTGTGGCCTTGTTGGAGTAGATGTGGCGCTGTGGGTGTAGGCTTTAATACCCTAGTCCTAGCTGTCTGGAAGTCAATATTCTGCTAGCAGTCTTCAGATGAAGATGTAGGACTCTCAGCTCCTCCTGCACCATGCCTACCTGGATGCTGCCATGCTCTCGCCTTGATGATAATGGACTGAACCTCTGAACCTGTGTGCCTGCCCCAATTATAAGAGGTCTACTAGGAGATTGGATCCTATTCCCTTCCCATCCCTTCTAGCCTACAAAGATGAAGCAAGGAGCAAGATCTACGGTGCTTTGATGTGGGACTTCTGAGCCTCCAGCACTATGAGCATAGTGTCCGTGTTGTGTGTCGACTTCCCTGCCTAAGGATTCTTATTACAATAGCATCAAAAGACAAAGGTGCTGAGTCACCTCTTCTCACACACTAGGATCACACCTCTTTAGAATGTACAACATGCTAACATGCAAAAGGCCCATTCAGATAAGTGTAATTCTCATTTCTGCAACAAGAGGTCTTTAGGTGGGGTGCAGTTATGCCCTTCCTGTCTGTGTCCATGCTTGAGGTGCTTGTAATGGCCCCAACTCTGACATCCTACACCCAGGATTAATGACAAGAGCCAGGTGTCCAGCTCCAGGGCAGATGCTAGGAGGTGGGATGCCTTGAAAAGACTGCCATGATATTTCTAAGTAATGTTTTTCTAAATCAGCTAAGATGACTTTACCCCGAGGACACAGGACAAGGTTTTCCCCCAGGGTTTTATCATTTAGTTAATTGCATGCCACTAGCTATTAGATGTAATCATTAGTGAACCTGCCAGAGAATTCAGAAGTCTGATAGATGATACAGATGGCACACAGGTATCTAGAGGAATGCAGAATTTCTTAAGTGTGACACCACCCCTCCCCCACCCCCATGGCTTCAGATAGGCCAGGAGTGGTTCCCTTACCAAAGAACAAATAATTTTCAAAAAGACAGATGCTGTTTGAAGACAGATTTCTTCGTTTGCTCATATGTAGAGTGCAGTAGACATTGTTCTTGGTTCTAGGGGTAGGAGTAGGAAGAAGAGGGTGTGAGTCTGACCCTTACAGACTACAAAGCCTTCGGAAGTTTAAGGACAGTTAGAAAGGTGACAGTAAAGAAGGCTGGGGTAATGCCAGCATAGAAATAACGAACTCAGGCTTGAGGGAATTAGATCCCAGGACTATGTTGCCTGTGCGTCAATAAGAAAAGCAAGCCAGAATTAAGAGACCAAGAGGGAAACTCATTCTCAGCAAAGGCAGGCAGGCAGCTCCTGTCCAACACGGCAATCTCACGCTTCAAGGCTCTGGGTATTGTACATCTTCATACAAATGGATTTAAAAAAAAAAAAAAAGATGGACTTGGCTCTGACTGCAATGTACACTAATATGTAGTTCGGTAAATTCCCTGGTTGAAAATCAGTAATTCTGAGCCTTAGGAACCTCTGTGTAACATAAACAAGACTCCCTTCCTGTACTGTAATAGCTTAAACATACATTCAAATCCAGGCATGCAGCATAGGCCTTGGCAGTGGGAGGGTAAATAAGAGATTAGCATTTAACTGAACAGGACATGTGTTTGCAATAGATTCGGTGTAATCTATCTGCTTACACGGACCATCAGTTTTTCCCAAAGGAAAACGAGCAGGGTCCACATTTGTTCCTAAACATCTTAAACACAACCTTCCCGTGGCTCTGTTAGAGGCTTCCTTAATGACACGAATACCCATCATAGTTCATAACCATGCTTGCAAAACATCCTTTATGCAGAGTCTGGAATATTGGAATACCAGGTTTCAGATGTTTAGAAATAAACATCTGGAGACAAAAGCCAAAGATTTTATTTCTTTTTTTTTTTTTAAAGTAAACAATCTAGGTGCTGGTTTACCCCATTCCTTTAGTGGTTAATTGGTTTATTAACTCAGCATCCAGAGTCATCCCAGGAGTCTTTGTATTTCCCGTGAGCAAAGACAAAAATGTTTCACAGCAACCTTATCAGGGCAGCTCCAGGGACCACAGCCAGGAAACTCTGCACAAGCCCAGGTGAGCCAAGCAGTCTTGCCTCAGCCCAAGAAATCTCAAGTCACAACGTTCTCGGGGCCTTCGGTTGGAAGGACAGCACAAATGAGAATTTGCTAACTGTGAAAGGGTCCCTTCACTGAGGAAAAATACCCCCTCAGTATGATCCAATGCTCATATTGTCATACATGCATGCATACGTATGGCGTGCATGCACACGTAGACTTACATGAACGGGCAGTTTAAATGTTGATGCTCCCATTTTAGTAAATAAAGCAGAATCTTTGAATAGCTGAATTTTAGGAGGCCTTTTGACCATTTTTAATTGATGATAGATCCTTTTTCATCCAGTATATTCTGATCATGATTTTCTCTCCCCTTTAAACCCTCCCAGCTCCTCCGCAGCTCCCTTCCTGCCCAGAGCCACACCCCACTTCTCATTACGAAACTCAGGCAGCTAATGAATAATAATGAAATCAAATAAAATACAACAAAGTAAATCAAAACCAAATCACAAAAGGACAAAGCAAACAGAAGTAAAGGGGCCAAAGAAAAAGTCCAAGAAACACAGTCACAGAGACAGAGATACATTCCCCTACACAGGAATCCCTTTAAAACACAAAACTAGAAGCCACAATATATACACAAAACACTTGTATTTGACATTCTGACACAAAGAACCTCCAAAGAGGCAACAAGTTCATTTTCTGTTGGCCTTCTCCTTCTGGGCACGCAACCTACCTTAAGGGTGTTGTTTCCCCACTGAGACTCCCTTAGAGAAAATAGACTTTTCATTTGTAAGTGGCTATCCATTGGAGATGGCTTCTGGGTTAGGGATGAGGGTGTGTGTCCCTTCCTTAGAAGATTTTTTTTAAACCTCTGTCTTAGTCAGAGTTTCTATTCCTGCACAAACATCATAGCGAAGACGCAAGTTGGGGAGGAAAGGGTTCACTCAGCTTACACTTCCACATTGCTGTTCGTCAGGACTGGAACTCAAGCAGGTCAGGAAGCCGGAGCTGATGCAGAGGCCATAGAGGGATGTTTCTTACTGGCTTGCTTCCCCTGGCTTGCTCAGCCTGCTCTCTTATAGAACCCAAGACTACCAGCCCAGGGATGGTACCACCCATAATGGGCTCCCCCCTTGATCACCAACTGAGAAAATACCCCACAGCTGAATCTCATGGAGGCACTTCCCCAACTGAAGCTCCTTTCTCTGTGATAACTCCAGCCTGTGTCAAGTTGACACACAAAACCAGCCAGCACAACCTCTTCTCTTGATAATTTGGGGGATTGTTTGATAAATTGTTTTTTATAGTGAAAATGGTTTGCTTTCAGTTAGTAAACAACTATTTAATAATGTGTATTTGTATAAGTGAATATAAACACATACATATTCATTCTTATATCCTTTTTTCATTTTTCATGTATCTGTTTATATGTGTGTGTTTTGTGGCCACATAAGTGTTTGCATGAGTTCACAGAGGCTTGAGGTTCAGGTCAGGGGGCAGCCTTGATTGGTCTTTACATTCTTCACTAAGGTAAGATCTCTCGGTCAAACCCAGGGCTCACTGATACAGCTGGTTTCACTAGCCAGCTTGCCCTGGGGATTGCATGACTTCCAACAGAAGAATTACAGACCAGCCACCACATTCGCCCAGCATTTACATGGTATCTGGGGTCTGAACTGTGTTGCTCAAGATGTCCAGGAGAGGAAGGGTGGCTAGCCCATCAAGCCCGCGTGATTGAGCTCTTCCTCTGCCCTCCCCGATCACCCTAATCAAGCTGATCAATCAGAGCTGTAGCTCTTGAGTCACTGGCTTCCAGAGCTGATGTTATTTAAAGGCCACTCTCACATGGTAAGCTTCGAAACGGAACGCTGAGGATTCTGAGATTGCGTCACTCAAGCCTAGTGTCAAGCACAGGCCACCACCCCAATTCAGTTCTGTTGAAGGCCTCTCCGGAACAATGGGAATGGGGAGAAAGGGTATCAGCAAACAGTTCCTATCTCAAGGCCATATGCAAGGCCGTGATGACGCTTCAGGATTTTCCTCTGCTCCTTGTCTCCTTATCATAACCCCTCTCTAATCCTGTCAACCTGGAGGACACACTTGAAGATATCTTCCGAGATGTCTCACACAATTGCGTCCGTCTCACACAATTGAACTAGCTTAGGTGGCCTTTCGGAATCATAACCAGGCCATCGTGAGTGTTTATTTTCTTTAAAACACTGAGGTGTTGGCTTTCTTAAATAGGATATGCTAGCCTTAAATGGGATAGCTTGGGCCTGGCCGGAACAAGAGTACTTCTGTGGTTCATTTGTTTTTCCATTGGCTGGAATGCACTGGTTTGTCTTGAACTCTTTTGTTGATTTGGTGTCTTTGGCGTCAGAGGGTGGCTATGGCCTAAATATGCACGTGAAGACAAAATCCTGGAGATGAAGCATGGTCAGAGAGACGGTTACGGGCAGTGGGGCTGGCTGCTGATCTTGGAAAGCTGGCGCTGACACACGGGGGCTAGAAAGTTGGGGGCCAGGTGCCCAGTTTCCCTGTAAGGCACAGGGCCTCAAGGTGTGCATCTGTTCTACACAACTAGAAGAATAACGGCACTTACCAATCCTGTTCCAAAGGCGAAAGCAGGACTCTCATATGACTACAAAGGGCATGGGAAACAAACCGCTCATTAGCAGGAGAGTCGGCAAGATGATTCAGGAGAGAATAAAGTGGGCTGCTGGGCATGTATTTCTAAGTTTGGGCTGGTTTTTTTCCCCTAACAGAATTATAAAGGCTAAATTTGTACTTATACACACATAAGACAGATACGAACAGAGTCTGACACGAGATGAATCCTATGTAACTGGCACAATGATTGTTCTGTGGTGCCAAATAAGGCTGCTTTCAATCCACATGCATCAAGAGGCAATTTCACCGTCGCTGTATTCTCAATGTAAATGATCCAGATGAATATGAAACATTTCTAAATATATCTTAATTAATATCTATTAACATTTCCTTTTAACTTACAATGATACATTGTTTTTCATTTATCTAAAGTGATTATTTTCTATATGCCAAGGAGGTAGTTTATGTAGCAATAATGATTGAGGATTTTTTTTTCTTCATTAGTCCGTGTTCAGCGTCAACTTTAACCCTGCCCCAGGAGATCATATTTTAAACAAATAGATGTTTTTATTTTTATTTTTAAGGTCAACGACAATCTTTTTCTCAAAATGTTCAAAAGTATTAAAAGATTATAACAACATTCTTCACAAAGACCGAAAATGAACCTTTGTGTTTGGTTCAAATTTATGAACATTTAGGGCACTTAAAATCCTCAACAAACAAGGAGAGGCAGGATAAACCATTACCCCCACGGCAGGTCAGGCTCGGCGACCCACCCTGGGTACTGGTGTGTGAGCCGTACCTGCTTCCTAAAGAACGCTTCCCCGCCTCCCCGGGCAGCTTGTCTTCACCCAACCCTTGGGTGTGCAGTGCCGGGTGTGTGCCAACACTGCATTTCAGATAAGCAAATTTCCTCACAGAAAGTCTGGCTCCCCACACCTGGGTTCTAGGGGTCACTCCGCCAACCTCTCCATTTCTTTACTCCATGGCGAATTTCAGAGCCAAGGACCTGTCCAGGCACAGATTTGAGAAAAGCCTCAATTCATCCACTCTGAATGAGCCCACTGAGGAGTGTTTATCCCCAAATCACTCCATGCGTTCCTATCAAACTTCTGTAGCAATGGACTTTAACTGCAGATAATTTACCCAGAACAGCGAGCCTGTGTTAGAGGCAAGCTGGAACCTCTGAAGAACGTTCATTAGAAGAGCGGGGGGTTGGGTGGGGGTGAAGACAGGACACAGGCAGATGACAGGACACAGATGACTTTCCTCAAATATGTGAATTTTCTACTTTTTGAAAATTATTATCACAAACCATCTGTGGCAGGCAGTATTCAAAATATCTGTCTATCATGTTTAGTTCCCATCCCTCCTGGTACTCATGTGTCCTTGTATAAGGGACAAGCAGGCTACACTGAAAACAATCACACAGGGAAGGGGACATCTTAATGAGGTTACAGAGTGCTAGTGGATGGCTACAAACAACTTACATTAGACTTAGAAACTGGTCACATCGATTCTAAGAAGGCACACATTCATGACAAACAGGGGACTGTGTGTAGCATCTGTCCAAAAACCAGTAAGAAATGGAGGCCTTCAGTCCAACAACCCACCTGGGCCCAGATCCTGCCAACGACTAGCAAAAGCCTGGAAGTGGCCCTTTCCCCAGGAAGGATCAGACTCAATACCAAACCCGCTGGTAACTTCCCTAGACTCCATGGGGAAGTCTCAAACTCATGACTCTGAGGCTGCAAGACAGACGGTGTCGTCATTTTAAACTATGAAGTAAGAATTGGAATCAGGTAGCAACAGTGGAGAAGATCTGGAAAGGCAGGAAGTGGGAGATCAGGAGGAGCTGAGACACTTGCATTCCCTAATGTCTGTCAGGAAAGGGCAGCTTCACAGAAAACAGTAGCTTGTTAGCGCATTTCACTCAGGAGAGCCACAGCGCGGCTGGGCACTGGCTTCCTTCTTAAGAGGTGCCCGGATCTACCTCTTCACTTTTGGAAGGTTCCTGTGTGTTCTTTTATGTTAAAACTCCCTGCTCACTGTAGGGCACTCGGAGGTCTACAGCACTCCTTCTCTGCCTTCCTAAAGCCGAGAACCTTCAGTACAGTTCCTCATGTTGTGGTGACCCCAACCAGAAAATTATTTTCCTTGCTACTTCATAACTGTAATTTTGCTGCTGATATAAATCATAATGTAAATATCTGTGTTTTCCAATGGTCTTAGGTGACCCCTCTGAAACAGTTGTTCAGTCCCCCAAAGGGGTTTCAACCAACAGGTTGAGAACCACTGTTCTAGAGTTTCACTGTCAGAAACTTGACAACCATTCTCAAAACAATACTTTCATATATGTCGGATTGACTATGCCAGATATTGAGCTAATCAAGGTAGATAAAGGAAGGATACAAACTGCTTGATCTTAGAAGGCTCACAGTCAAGTGGGAAAAGCCACGTGAAAAGGAACCATGAAAATTAAAATAAGCAACAGTCCCAAATGCTGGCAGAAAAATGAATGACAAGACTCACACATTAGTGGGGCTGGGACAATGGAAAGATACTTTGGAAAACTGGAGTTCCTCAGGAAGTGGCACACTTCTATGCCATGATCCCATTGGTGAACACTTAGGGACGTATTTACACAAGGAAAATGAAAACATGTGTTCTCAAAACATAAAGACAAAGTCAAAAGACAAAAAGCAAAACCAAAACCAAAAACTCTCACGTACGCATTCACATCCCTCTTGTGCATAATGGCCCCTGAAGAGAAGCAACACAAATGTTATCAGCAGGAGAATGAACAGACATGTGTTTACGAAAGGGAATGTTGCTCAGAAATATGAAAATCAATGAACCAGAAGTGTGGCAGACATCATCCCTTTAGAAGCAGTATGAAGGGTAAACGAAGGGAGAGGCATGTAACCAGAGTTCTGTGATGTTCAGGAGTCCTTAGCGCTGATCCTGGGTGCCTGGACCAATAGGAAAAGGAATAGGAAGAAACTTGTTGGCCAATAGACGCTGATGGCTGGATCGAGGGTTACATGAATGTGTGTATTTATCAAACCTCATCAGACTGTACATAGGTGGCATGTGCACTTCACTCAATGTAAAATTTGACTCAACTTTAACATTAAAACAGTAAAGCAAAGCAAAGCAAAGCAAAGCAAAGCAAAGCAAAACAAAACAAAACAAAAACTTCCAGAAGATCTCAATGATAGAGCACTGGACCAGCATGCACGAAGTTCTAGGTGTAATCCTGAGTGATGAGGGTGAGGGAGGGGGAGAAAATAAAAATAAAATTCATACAATAAAATGAGGTGACAGCCTCAGGAATCCATTAGACACCGGTTCCTAGTATATTTTTAAACTCCACCTACTGTAGCTGGAGCAAGTGGCTTCTTCCTGCTGAGCTGAATTCAGACCCCTCCCTTGTAACACAGGACAAAGAGGCCTTTCCTAGGACTGCTGTGAGCAGTAAAGGGTCTTATCTTTATTTAGTCAAACAGCAAACAACTATTTTGCAAGCATGTGCGGTGCTGGAAACGGAATCCAAGGCCATGCTCACCCTAGGGAAGTGTTCTACGCCAGGACCGCACCCTAAGCTGTTAAAAAGAGAAAACCTGAAAAGAGACAAGCTCTGTAGGATAGTAAGCCTGGTGCTTGACACGGTACACACAGAATGAGCGGCGAGCCTTCTCACTACAACTAAAAAGGCATGAGCTGCAGATGGGGAAGCAGGCGGATGAGCAGGTGGACTTGAGGCCGTCTAAACAAGCCTCCAGAACAGGATCTTCACCAAGTGGAGAGAAGGGTGAAGACCGCTGACCCTTGCACGTGTCTGAATCAAACTAGTTCTCTCATTCTTTCTTGGAGCCCAAGGAACCCGAGGCAGAAATTCACTGATTTGTACTGTGAAGAGAACACCGTGCCTAGTTCTCTAACTCAGGGAAGCCATGAATATGTGGGTCATATTAGATGCACAGCTCAGTCCCGCTCACTGGAAAAGCTAGCCAGAGTTACACAAGTGCCAGGGCTGGCTTGGCCCACTGGCACTGGATGGTGGCTGGTAGGGCAGACTAATGAGGTGTTGTGGTTTTAGGTAGACAGTGACGGGGACGGAGCTGACATCTGGTTGTCATGTGACTTACTGAAAATGATCTCACCCACAGCCTCAGTTTTCTTAGTTGCAAAACTCACAAGGAAGTAACTTTCAGGATTAAGCGTGATAACCCACGTGAACGCATCGACCAGTAGACAAAGCGGAAAGCAAATGGTGGAGACTGGGAAACCCTCAGCTCTCAGAAATGGCTACGGGAAACACCGAAGACCTGAACTTGGGTAAGAGTCTGAAACTAGAGGAGACAGAAGGATGCCCCAGCTGCAAGTGTGGCACTATTGCCTGTATCAGCACCGCTGAAACAACTAGTGCTTGGCAAAGAAAACACCACTGTGGGCATATAAAGAGTTCATTGTTTTAAAGCCACAAAGCAGTCACATAGTAGAATCCAGTGATTGCCAAGGGGGTCAAAACTCCCCTAGGAGAGACAGTTCAGTGGGTAAATTGCCTGACATGCAAGCAGGAGGACCCGAGTTCACATCCCCGGCATTCACATAAAATATATAAAATGCAGGGCATGATATCCTAACTACTGACAGCTGGGGGGGCGGGGACAGAGACAAACACAGGAGCATCCATGGAGCTGCTTGCCAGCCAGGCTGGCCAGTCACTGAGCTCATAAGAAACAGTGTCTCAAATAAATAGATGAATGAATGAATGAATGAATGAATGCATGCAAGCTCCAGGTTGGTAAGAAACACTGTCTCAAACAAACACCATGAAGATGACAATAGAGGAATAGAGGAAGACAATTTCAACCCCTGACCTCCATGGCATGAACACGCATGCAGGAACAAACATGCATAAGCATGTCCATATGTGGCTGTGTGCACTTGCATACACACATACACACACACATACACACACACACACACACACAGAGAGAGAGAGAGAGAGAGAGAGAGAGAGAGAGAAACAGAGAGTCAGACAGACAGACAGACAGAGACTGAGAGACTGAGAGACAGAGAGACAGAAACAGTCTCCTAGCAGAAAATAAGCCAGGCCGAATAGCCCAGCTGCCTCTACAATGTAACATGAAGGCTGGTGGGGTCAGCTTGGAGGCCATCTGCTCTCTGCTTCCCCAGTGAACAGTCAGAACATTTAAAAAAGGATTTGATCTAAGTAAGACATTTGGTAGACGCTGCTTTCCTGTGAATTTAATCTGGGAAACAATATCTATTCCCATAAATCTTCAGGTGCCTGCACCGCAGTCAAATTTAGGGTTTCAAATGTTTACTTCTGGCAATAATTACATAGGTGTGCTCTTTATTTTATTTACTATCTCTTTGCTGTGTTTTTTTTTAGCTTCCAGAACCACACAGAGTATGTCATCTCTGCAACAGAGCGGTTTTGTAAGGTCGCCAAGCGCTACTCACCGGGAGTGCGGCAGACGAGCCCTGTTATAAGAAACCTCTTAAAATACACAGCTGAGGGCCATGCTGCATCTTCTGCCTCCAAAACAAGGAGTTTAGATCGGGTGCAAACAGAGCCCCCACTGAGGAAATAACACGCTGTAAGCATATCCCACACTCCAGCAACAAACAGTAGCCAGTGGTTGAATACTTAAGTAATCTCCAAAGGTGAAATGATGATCAGACAGGGGATAAAAACACTCCCAGCCTTCCCTGCCTGCCCGGCCCTCTACTCCCTCAGAACACTGTACCCCACCCTCCTAAACAAAGTCAGGGGTAGCCCTGCATCCTCTTCAAGCCCTTCTTATTTGAAGCAAAAGATGCCCAGACCACGGTCTTTGTTAAGTTCTCTTCAGCAGCTAGATGCTATAATCATGGATGTCTGAAGATGGTTACAGCAGAAACCTGTGCATGGCTATCTGACTGTTTCTCTAAACACACACAAGAAAGAAACAGCAAACGAACTGAGGTTTGCCTTCTCTCCGCCAACCCCATACCCAGAAAACAATTAAACAAATCTGCACCATCCCACTGCCATTTTCTATACCCTAATGACAGGCATCGAAAGGTCCTCAGGAAGACAGACGATGGCGTGGCTGGCAATTCAGTCGCTGCTGTTACAAGGGTAGAAGGTTCTTAACCTTGGAGACTATTGTTTGCTTTAGATGAACCAAATCAATAACTCACAAAACTGCCCAGAATCGCGCAGAGACATGCCAGAGCTCAGATGAGTTCTCCCAGAGAGAGCTAGGGACAGTCCTCATGTCTATTCAAACATACACAAAGCAAGACACAGCTGTCACGGGGCATGCTGGGAAGCACAGTGAAAAGGCAAAACAGTAACCGTCAAATAAGCCTTGATTGCACTAAGCGTCAAGTAACAGTTAAACCAAAGAAGGACCAGAAGCAAGCCAATGGCCCATGTGCGTGGGATTTTTTTCCCTAGCTCGTCCCGGTTTCAAGGCATGGGACTTCCCAGAGGTGGGAACTAGGAGAGGGAGGGCAGGGTCACTTCAATAATTTCTTCCCTTCACAAATAATAACTGGATCCTGTGAAAGGGATTTTACGTAGGCTAATGCGGTGTGGGGTTCTGTCTGATGGTCTGAATCGTTGTGGACGTGAGAAATCGTTTGACTTCATTTTTAATGTCCCTAACCCATATGTTTATGTCTCTATGTTTAGAAAACATTTTCTGCATGAGGTCTGAGACATGCATCTTATTCTGCTTTCAGTTTTACCAATCTGTATTTAACAAAATAAATAAGTAAATCGAACCAACTACCACAAAAGGTCAAGAAGAGCCATTATAATTTCAGGGTTGTTATTACGCAAAATTATTCTAAGTCGCTGAAGAAATGGAGATGTGTCATAAGGCAGGGAGATGGTCAAGCACAAAAGCAAGCTTTCATCAGTAAATACGGATGGACACTGCAAGGGAAGGACACATGCCGAGCTGTGGACAAAGGTGACCATGAGGAGGACAAGGCAGGATAAAGGCTGAGGAGCTGGGTCTCAGAGGATGAGACGTCCCAAGAAGCAAAGCAGCGCTCCGGGAGCCCCAGGGCATGAGGAACACACAGAATTCCTAAAAGCAGTATTTCCTTCCTTTTCCTTTTCTCTTCCTTCTTTTCTTGTTATTAATATTTTAAAAATAGGATCTCACTATGTAGCCCTGGCTGGTCAGTGAACTTGCAATGTAGAACAGGCTAGCTTTGAACTCATGGAGATCCACCTGTGCTGGGATTAAAGCAAAACCATGTCCAGACGGTCTTTCTTTTATCTCCCTCTCATCTCCTTCTTTGCTGTTTTGTTGGTGTGTTGGTTGGTAAGTTGGTTGGTTGGTTGGTTGGTCTAACAGTAAGTGGGTCCAAGTTGATTGGTAGGTTGGTCAGTCTTGGTTCTAGAGACTGAACTCAGGGCATCATAAATGCTAAGTGTGCTCTCCCACCTACAACGCATAACTTTCCCTAAATGTGCTTCCTTTTGTTGCAACTACTAGAAAAGCTTTAACACTTGGAATTCATGTTTTACAAGCATGCCAGGTGATTCCTCTAAAGGAAAAGCTGGAGGTGACTTCTGCAGGTGTCTGAGTGTTTGACACTGCAACAAGACAATTGTCATCTACAAAGCTTAGACTCAAGATTTGTGTGATCAAGTTATCCACCCCCAACAAAACATTTAGAAAACTCATAATATTGTAAATAAGTTGAAGATTTTGTGTTGAGCCATAGTTTAGTTTTTCTGTGGTGCATGCCCAAGAATATACATATCTGCTGGGCTGTGGGATGACCTACACATCAGTAATAGCTTAAAATAGACCGTCTTCATTGACCATTTCAAAGAAATTGAGTAGTTACCTCAAGCACATGCATAGTTATGACCTATGGCCAGGTGCCAATTGGTTCCTATGAAATTGGTGTTTGTTGGGGTTTTGTGAGCATGAAGTTAACACAGACTGACATGAGCCAGCTGTGAGAAAAATGAAGACTCACTGCCAACTCATTACAGTACTAATAACAATGAAAGCTAAGAAAAGTATCTCATGACTCAGAATAAGTCATTTCCATACACAGTCCATTGGCATGGACTTGTGGCATGAACTTGGAACACCATAGCTGTAGAGATGGAAAGAGTCTCCTCGTGTGCCTGTGGGAAGGCTTCTCACTTGCCATCATGGATTCAACTCGGCTTTGAGTCAGTGCAACCCAGAGACCTCTTGGTCAACACTTCTCTGTTTAGTATATGACCAAACAACACAAAAGGTGGCTCTTTTTAATCATGAATGTGCACACATCGTGAATGGAAAGACATACCCATCTTATAACTGACCATCCTAACATCCCTTACACACACACACACACACACACACACACACACACACATTGAAAAAGAAAAATATTTCCCAAGAACAGCTAGTTATTCTGAACTTCCTACCTCAAAGACTGCATCCCCCCTTTTTTACACAAATGGCAGAGTTTAAACCTCAAGAGATGTATCAACCACAAGCACATGTCACCTCGGAAAACTCTAACGTTCCCCAACATAGTTCACAGGCTAGCAAGTATTTCCTGCATGCCAGTGAGCTATGCCCGCCTCTCAAACAGACCACCTTCTATGTATTTCATAGGGAATCATAAAACCTTTTTATTCCTCCTTAATTCAATAAAATGTCTTTAGGGTTTTCCCAGGACAGAATTTGGAGTTGGTGTGAGCACACTGCGCCCTTAAAGATTTATGCCTAGACTTCAGGTAATGCATCTGACTGGGACACACTACATGGTCGGGGTTTTTCTAGCACACTTTGTATGAACTTTATCTTTAAAGAAGAGTGAACCATATGCCAGAAGGAGCCACGCCTTATTCATTTGAGGATCCCGGCCATGGCGGTATGCCTAGCTCAAAATATTCTTTCAGTAACTGATTAGTGGGGCTGAAGGAATGAGTGCTTCCCTTGTTGGAAAGAATGCTGTGCCAGCAAAAGGAATCCCTTCTCCAAAATACAGCTTCACCTTGGAAACCCAAAGGTTATCTCCTGATGAATGTTTTCCTCTGAGAGGTAATAGCTGGTGTGTCATTAGTTGGCCAAGGAATTAAGATGGTTGTAATAATGAGGATATTCTTCTCTTTAAATGTGCTCATGGTTAAGACAAAATAAGCCTCATAGCTGTATGTGATGGTTTCTTTTTTCCTCCAGCATATGCCAAGGCTACTCTTTTGAGGTCGACAGTGTGAAAGCAAGGAAACAGAAGGTGGAGAAACTGATGCATCTCAGACTCTCACCCACATTGTTTCAATAACAGCATCCATTCATGAGCAAAGAACCAGATGGGGGAAAGGTCAACAGGACTGCCCCAACCAGTTCACAACATGCTCTTCTGGGTAAGAAGCCCCTTGCTCCCATCCATCGGGGACAGACGATGTGAACCCAGCACACAGTGCTGGGATCTCCAGAATGGGGAAATCCTTTATCTTTCTCAAGGAAAGGGCTTGTTCCAATGACATACACTGCTATAATAATAATAATAATAATAATAATAATAATAATAATAATAATACTCTGATTCATGCCTGTTGAACTTCAATTGCCCACTGAGCTGAGCTGCTCATCTGTGTAGAGCACACATCTGTGAAGGCTGTAGGTGGATGCCCAGAAGGGTAACAGCATTTCCAGCAAAGCTGAAGCATCTATAGCCTGCTTGTCCTCCACTTAAACTTCTTTGACCACAGGTATCCTTTTCATCTGGAATATACATTTTTTCCCTCCCTGGAATATTCTAAGTTTTATTTAAAGGCAAAGTTAAATCAGCCTATCTTTCTTCCTTCCTTCCTTCCTTCCTTCCTTCCTTCCTTCCTTCCTTCCTTCCTTCCTCTCTCTCTCTCTCCCTCCCTCTCTCCCCCTTCCTTCCTTCCTTCCTTTCTCTCTTTCTCTCTCCCCTTCCTTCCTCCCTTTCTTCCTTCCTTCCTTCCTTCCTTCCTTCCTTCCTTCCGTCCTTCCTTCCGTCCTTCCTTCCTTTCTTTCTTGTATAAGTTCTGCAGTTCTTTAAAACAAAGTTCCCAATGTTTGGCATCCACTGCAAACACTGCTGTTACAGCCAGTGGTGTCATCTCACTCCTGAACACACAGTAGCGGCAAGAAGGGCACGAGTGACCCAGAGCTGCTTCCACGGAGAGTGCAGGCTCAAGCACGGGGCTCTGAGGTAAGCACACTCCTGGGCACGAGAAGAAAGCTTCCTCCACCCTTTCTGCTGTTTGTTCCACTGGGATGACCAGGAAAGGCAAAAGCATAATACCAACCCACTGGGTTTGGAGTAAATAAACTGAGAGCAACAGTTTCGAACATGTAAATGTTTCCCTGAGCAGGTAAGACTAATCTGACTCCCGTGTACACGGTTTCTTTTCCGGTGGTAAGACAAAGTATCCTGGGAAAGACAACTAAGGGAGAGAGGAATTATCTGTTTCATAATTCCAGGCTATAGTTCATCACTTCAGGGAAACCAAGGTAACAGGAACTCAAATAAGCTAGTTGGGGCTGGAGAGATGGCTCAGTGGTTAAGAACACTGACTGTTCTTCCAGAGGTCCTGAGTTCAATTCCCAACAATCACATGATAGCTCACAACCATCTGTACAGCTACAATGTACTCATATACATAAAATAAATAGATAAAAAACAAACAAACAAACAAACAAATAAATAAAGCTAGTTATATTATGCCCATAGTCAAGAGCAGTGAATGATTAATTAACAAATGCATGCTGATAGTGACCTTGGTTTGTTTTTGTTTTTGTTTTTGTTTTCGGTTATTACACAATTCAGAATAACCTCTCTAGGGAATGTTGCCACCCACAATGGGAGAATCTTTCCACCCTAACTGATGCAATCAAGATAATCCATCAAAAGCACGCCCGAAGACTCCTCTCCCAGGTGACTCTAGAGTTGTGACTCTTCCAGGTAGCATTAACACTAACCATCAACACCTACTTTTCTCCGATGCTTAATCAAACTCTATTGAGAAGACTGATGTCACTGGATAAGATTCGACTTTTCCTTCAGATAATGTTCCCAAACCCATTAATAGAATATAAGTGTTATACCAACTCACAGACAGACAGACCAGATGTCATTACACACTTCTCTGCCACCACCACATCATCTCCTTGAGGAGTACAGGCCCCAGAATGCTACACATAGTCATTTAAAGAATTTTTTCTTTATGTGTCATTTTGTATATGCTACGTGTGGGGAGAATCTACAGAAGGCAGAAGAAAGTGCTGGTTTACCTGGAGCTAAAGCAGCAGATGATGGCTTTAAGCTGCCCAACATCTAGAAAACAAAGATTCTTTGGACTGGAACGAGGCCTCTTAACCACTGAGCCATTTCTGCAGCCCCACAGAGTCATTTTAATCTGCAGAAGGCTGATTAGCTCTCCAGTATCTGTCTCTGTCTCTCTCTTTCTCTGTGTCTCTCTCTGTGTATCTAGTGTCTGTGTCTCTCTGTATGTGTGTCTCTGTCTCTGTCTCTCTTTCTCTCTCTCTCTCTGTCTCTCTCTGTTTACCCTTTAAACTTCCACTGTCCTAAGTCTCTAAAGACTTTACACTAGACACAAAAATTACATCCATAAATATATCCCATTTATAGAGAGTTTTTAAAGGCTAAAGAAAATTAATATGCACATCAAATTTGGCACCTAATTCTGGATGATTTCAGTAAGTGCCTCACAATATTCTTAGGTACAACTGAGAGGGTTTTTTTTTAAATGCGTTTTATGATGTCTGGCCTGAAGTTAATTAAAGGGCTATCAAATGCATTTACAAGTATGAGACCCATGACTTAAAAACAGAGGGGGTTTAACTGCACAGTCAAAAGTAAATGTGTGACACCACACACCACTTCATGACCTTGAGAAAGCACAGACACATCTGAGTCTCGGTTTCCTGGCTTTTAAAATGGACGTCATAATTGTACCTATCACTTAGGACTTGAGGGAGAATCATGAGTTATCATTTGTAAGGCAAGTAAATCAATGTCTGCTAAATCCTAGTGTCTGCTAAATGAAAATAGAGGATATTCAAAGCACCTGGTGTATGGAAGGGATTCCACAAATGATCGTTCTGTCTGAACCCAGAAGCAACAGACTTAGTAAAGAATGAAAGCTTTCTACAATAGACATGGATAATAGAGAGGATTCACGTTTGTGAACCACAGATCAACGGTACCGTAGGTCATGTGTCATAAGGGCTCTGCACTTGAACTCTTCCTCCTGAGAAATGAAGTCATACTGTGCTGTGTCCAGGTGCTGGTGCAGCTGTGTGGACAGAGATGCTGGTCCAGACGGGCCAAGCAAGGATCGAAGGCCAATGGGCTGATCACAGACAATCATTTTAAAGACTCTTGTTAGTCTGAAACTCCTCCTTCTCTCCTTCCATCCTCTCCCTGCCCTCCCTTCTCATACTGTCCGTTCTTTTTCTTTCTTCTGCTATTGTTCTATGAAAACATTTCTTTGCATGAGTGAAAGGTGGTGATAGGGATTCTCTTGACTTACTTGTCTGAGACACATTTATATGAGACACAGTTTCACTATGTAGCCCTGGCAGGCTCATGTGAGCCTGGACCTCAATCTTCCTGCCTCAGCCTCCTGAACATCCTTTAACATTTTGGTAGATTTTGAAGCATGGCTGATACTTGGTAAGTCTTCAGTAATGATTCCTTAAAGAACGGTTTCCTCTCAAGTTCGATGATGGTGATGATGATGATGATGATGATGATGATGATGATGTGGTGGTGGTGGTGGTGGTGGTGGTGGTGGTGGTGGTGGTGGTAGTGATGGTGGTGGTGGTGGTGACGGTGGTGGTGGTGGTGGTGGTGGTGGTGGTAGTAATGGTGGTGGTGATGGTGGTGATGGTGGTGGTGGTGGTGATGGTGGTGATGGTGGTGGTGGTGGTGGTGGTGGTGGTGGTGGTGGTGGTAGTGATGGTGGTAGTGGTGATGATGTGGGGGGGTGGTGATGGTGGTGGTGGTGGTGGTGGTGGTGGTGGTGGTGGTGGTGGTAGCAATGGTGGTGGTGATGGTGGTGATGGTGGTGGTAGTGGTGATGGTGGTGATGGTGGTGGTGGTGGTGGTGGTGGTGGTGGTAGTGATGGTGGTAGGGGTGGTGGTGGTGGTGATGATGTGGGGGGGTGATGGTGGTGGTGGTGGTGATGATGATGATGTGATGGTATTGGTGGTAATGATGATAGCAAATAGCACTTCTCACAGCAAACTCCAATTTACTCTGTGGATCAGCACTTTCTCCAACCACCCTGTGTGCATAAACTCACCTCAACCTCTTCTTCATTTTACAGAAGAGAGATGAAAACAAGTGGAATGAAGAGACCTGCCCAAGGGCATGTACCTTACAAGTGGCAGAAGTGGGAATTTCAGCCTAGGCATCCGGGTTCTATCGTCTATGCTCCTAACAGGACATGGTCCTTCTTGCTTTAAGGAAACAAAATATATCTTCATCTAACAGGCATATCAAACTTAAGGATTTTCACCAAATAAGATATTTGTGTGTGTGTGTGTGTGTGTGTGTGTGAGAGAGAGAGAGAGAGAGAGAGAGAGAGAGAGAGAGAGCTCTTCTACATATAATTGTTTTTATAGAAAAAAGGACGTAAAAAATGTATTCCATGCCTAAGGCTTCAGTACATGTGAGTCCTCACCTCACACCTACTGTGAACAGGAAGAGAACTGATTTCTAAATAGGCCAGCTGTGGAGTCCATCCAAAGGCACAGGAGTTAGACACACTCTCTGGATTGGGAGCATCGACCATTAGACCCAAGTTGAACAAATGTGTAATTTAGCTGAAATAATAGACTTAAAAGAAGATTTTTCACCGCGGCTGAATTCCAGAGAGTGAATGGTAATGGTTCACTCCACCTTAAGTACTCCCGCAACATTTGACGATCACTACAAAAAAGCTTTCACCCTCTGCAAAAATAAAAAAAAATGATAGCAGACTGTTACAGGAACGATTTTCCACATGCCATGACCTAAGCATTTCAAAATAGAGAAAGACAGAAAACTACTTTTTAAAAGACATGCTGAAAGGTTTTTTTTTTTTTTAATTCTGTCATCTGCTTTTGGAAAACCATGTAAGTTCATCAAAATATCATCTTGAGATTACTTCTCAGAAATAAAAAGAAATTTCTAAAAAATAAATTGTAATTATATGTATATGTAGGTGTATATGTGTGTATGAATGAGTGGGGAAGAGAGAGAGAAATGGAGAAGGAGAGAGAGAGAGAGAGAGAGAGAGAGAGAGAGAGAGAGAGAGAGAGCTTTATTTTTTTAATCCTGTTTTTCCTCCCACCAATGGGAGGCCTCAAACTCCTTCTACTTTTAGAATCAAATAATGATATCATATGTTGCTTCTAGTTATTTTAGTTCAGGTCCACATTAACTAATTCTTCCAGTAACATGAAATCACCAGATCTGTTTCAATGGTCGCCGCAAGGCCCAACCGTCTCTCTGCGGGCCTATCCCTAAGCATGTGCCACACATAATGGGACATGGAGTCTGCATTTTGGTCGTCATCGATGATGCCTTTGTTTGGGGTATTTATTAGTTTGTAGAATAATAGTTCCTAGTGGAATTCGGGTTTTCAATCCCAGAGGTTGTGAACGTGTATAACCCTTCATGGCAAAAGAAACTTAAGGGGGATTACCACACTTGATCTTAGCCAAAAGGCCAAGAAGCGATATTAAGGGAGATTATCCCACATTGTCTCCGAGGCCCCGAGTGACCAGGGGGAGGCAGGGCAGAGCACCTAGAATGAGGTAAGGATGGTCCAGCATGGAAAAGACACAACCTGGCACTGCTGGCTTCTTCGAAGATGGAGAGAAGGAGCAGCACAAGCCAAGTTAAACACAGCCTGCAAAGGTAGAAAGGCAAAGGCAAGGAGACCCATTCTCCTGCATGGCTTCCAGAGGGGAACCAACTCGGCTGGACCCTTGATGTTAGTGCAGTCAGACCTACGCGGCACTTCTAACCTAGAGAAATAGACAAATAAGTCTCTGTTGGTTTTGAGCCACTAGGAATAAGGTAACTTGTCATAGCACAGAGAAATAACAGAGGCCCTCAGCTAGCCAGAAGTTACGTGCCGGCTGATGATTTCACAGAGTATTGAAACAGCTCGGGAAATGAAGATATTGGCAATACATAATTTTTAAAGAAGTTGGAAGGTATTTGTTTGCCTTTGTTAGTTATGGCTGTGAAGAGATACCATGACCAAGGCAACTTACAAAAGAGTTTATTGGGGGCTTACTTTCCCTCTCAGAGGGTTAGAGTCCATGATCTCATCATCTGGGCTTCCTGACATAAACTCAGTCTTCAATTCTCTCTACAACTGTGCTCAGAGGAAGCCATCACACCCAAGACTCCAACTTCAGCAAAGTCTGGAAAGCCATGCACACCTGCGGATGTCCCTACCCTTTCTTCCCACCCATCTCCTCCCTCTCCCTCAGCCTCTTTATGACCTTATGTCAATCAAAAGCACCCTCAGGCTGCGGAACACTATGACGCCCTGCACAATTTCCTTCCTTGGTCCTTCCCAGGGGATGGGAAAATTGCTCACAGACAGTAAGTAGTGACGGACAAGCCAAGCCAAGGGCAAGCAGTGTTTGAGAACGTGTCACTTCAGCCCTGGACCGGGTATCGATTAGATCGGTTTCCATTGTATGTACTCTGCATCAACAGCCTGTTAAACTCTCTAATCCCAGCTGGCAGCACGCGAGATCAACTGCACCAGAAAGAGGTGCATGCTGACACTGCATACAGAGCCTAAGTCTTCTAATGGGGAGGAGAGCCTTGCCTTCCTTCCAAGCCAAGACAGAGCGGAGCACGCCCACTGGGGATATCTGAGCGCGTGCTTCTGCTGTCGCATGTGTTCCTCTTGTCTGTCAACTGAATGACAGAAGCAAACAGGAGTAACAGGAAGAGACAGGACCGCTAGTTAGCATATTAAAGGGGAACATACAATCTCTCCTGAGTTACGATTGTCATAGAAACGCACCAGTTTCTCTGCAGTTTACAGCACAAGAGGACAACTATTCCTGGAAGACAAATAGATTACTATCAATTTCAATAAGGCGACCTGATCACAGATGAAGGTTTAAGTTTCTTTTTTTACTCCCCCAGGTAACCTCTCTGTTGCCGATGACAAATCCCCCCTCCCATTTTGGGTTTTTGATTGTTTTATAATTTGCTGTATTAATTGGATTTCTTTTTTCAGTTCTGCCCTACGTCTTGACACAATCGGAAAAAGAATGCAGTGACGAATGAATAACATCTCATGTGCCTGTGGGCACTTTTCACTGGAGGGAATGGTCTCTCCCTGCACCCTGCCCTTCAGTGTGGGCGAATTCTCTCTAGCTCTGTGCGTAGAGGTAGACTGACTTGGGAGCACACACGGCTCCTGGCTTGCACCCGCCCGCCCGCACACAAATCCAACCACACATGGTGCATTTATGACCCAGGTAAGAGCCGTAAAGCCACTGCATCAGCCCTGTTGACACTCTTTAATAGCTAGGCTATTAAATTTATTAATTAAAAACAATTAAGATCGTATTTACTCTTCACGATATTTTTCTTTCGAGGCCCATCTATGTGCCTATCTCTCTATTTACATACTATTTGCCTCTTCAAGTCCTTTCAATAAGATCATTATTTTCATTTCGAAGGTAGTAGTATTTCAGGATCAGTCATTTATTTTACTGTTAACATTTCAAACCCCTCCCAAGGGGAGGGAAACCCGTGTGTCTGTACCATTTATGAAACTGTAAATTACTCAGATTCTCCCACAAAAGTGTTTCACACCTCATAGTTATTTAGGCTCCGGAAGTGAAAACCTCCCTTGGGACCACACATCTACCTCTCTCCCTTCCTCTATACACCGTCTCTCTCTCTTTCTTCCCCCTCCTGTGGTTTATCAGTCTTTCTAATTAGGAATTAAGAGTGGGGTGGTTGTTGTTGATTTGCTTATTTGTTTATGTGGAGTCTAGGCATGTGGGGTTGAGTCAAGCCCAGAGCCCACAGACTGTGAGTACAGGCTGCACACAGGGCCCCGGGCAAAGATTTGGTCAGTTTCTTGTCAGTCTGAGGGCAGCTGTAAATAATATGAGAAGAGAGAGGGAAGACTTGCACATACTCAGGATACTGGGCTGGAATTGTTTAAATGTAAGCAAAGGGGGTGTGTGTGTGCACGCCTGTATGTGCATGTGCACATGGGGAGGGCAGGGGGAGGCTGAGGACACTGTGGCTACTGTCCCTCAAATGCCGCCTTTTTTTTTGTCACTCTGTAGACCAGGCTGGCCTCAAACTCAGAAATCCGCCTGCCTCTGCCTCCCAAGTGCTGGGATTACAGGCGTGTGCCACCACCGCCCGGGCATAAATGCCGCCATTTTTGAAACAAGATTTCCCACTGTCCTGAAGTTCTCCCATTAGACTAGGTTGGCTGACTGGAGGAGTCATAGGGATTCTCCTGTCTCTGAGTTCCAAATACTCAGATTATAACCATGTGCCACTGCATTTGGTTATAATCATGTGCCACTGCATTTGACTGCTTGATTACTGTTCTCTGTGATTCCAACGTATGTTACCAATTTACCCATCCCCCAGCCCCAGGAAAGATATTTTACCAGACAGATAAATCAGTGTCAGGATATGTGTATGTGTGGATGTATGCAAACACACACAGGGGCATATATGTATATTATATGTATTTGTATGCATATGTGTGTATACGTGTATATATATAATATAGATTAAGAGAAGATACATGACTATATATTTTTCTATTTATTATATACAGTTTTCTTCTATTTATCTACTTATAAGTCAAAAATACAATGACCTTCTGGTGGCAAGATGCATTCCTAGTGCCCAGATCTGGTTTTGTAAATACTACCCACCTGTACTGAAGAGCATGGAAAGTTCCTGGAGCCAGTTCCAGAAGAGAGAATTATAAGATACGTCTGGAGTATCTGAAGGTTTTAAAGCATGATGGAAGCATGTCCAAAGAACAAAAGCCTAATTGGAAGACTGATAAGGCCCGGCAGTGGTGCCGCATGCCTGTAATCCCAGCACTCGGGAGGCAGAGGCAGGAGGATTTCTGAGTTTGAGGCCAACCTCGTCTACAGTGAGTTCCAGAACAGCTGGGGCTACACAGAGAAACCCTATCTCAAAAAAACAAAAGCAAAAACAGAAAGATTGATTGTGTTCTCAGGGGCCAAATCTGGAAACGCTGTGCATCAAGATGAATACCAAGGCCACACGAGAACAGCTCGGCCAGTAAGGGTGCAGAGCCAACAAGCCTGGGACCCCAAGAGGCTGGGCTTGCAAAAGCTGTTCTCAGACACAGGTATGGTAGCATGTGCACTCCCTCACTTACATGCACACACACACACACACACACACACACACACACACACACACACACGTAGGAGGAGGAAGAAGAGGAAGAAAAGAAGGAGGAGGAGGAAAAAGGAGGAGAAGGTGAAAGAGAAGGAAGGAAATGAGAAGTTAAATTTTTAAAAAAACAAGCTTGAACACTCAAAGCTTTGACCATTTTGGTCTAGTGAGATAGTTCAACAGGGAAAGCACTTGCCCCGCAGGTCTAGTGACCTGAGTTCAATCCCCTAGAACCCACATAAAGGTCAAAGAGGAGAACTTGACTCCACAAAGTTTTTTTTTTTTGACCTCCAATACTCCAGTCATGGCATGTAACCCACAGGATACATACATCATGTGCACACACGAATGAATGAATGAATGAGGACTGAGTGAGTAAATGAGTGGATGAATGAGTGAATGATTGGATGAGTAGATGAGTAAATGAATGAAATGAGTAAATGAATGAGTGAATGAATGAGTAGGTGAATTAATGAATGAATGAGTAGATGAATGAATGAGTGAATGGATGAATGAATGGATAGTAGATAAATAAAATGATAAAATTGTATTATAGTCCATGATAGTAAGAATCAACTATTCTATATTGAATAAGTAAACCAGAAGGAAAGAAAATAAACATGTACTTCATAGTTGAATGCTAGGAAATAAGTCCCTCAGTGGTGGAAAGGAAGCCACCACAGTGTTCCGAGTGTCAGAGACTGATCCTGGGCAGAGGGCAAACAGAGAAGGCAGGGAGAACTAAGAAAGGATCGAGCATGAACATCACTTTCAGTGCTTAAAAATGTAACAGGTAGAAGACATGGTCCAAGTTTTAACTGACAGCCTCCCGTGTATGAGGCCTGATCTCCACACCCTTCCCAGGAACCTGACAGAGCCTACCCGAGCTTTCGCTATGTCAATAGGAAGGGGAATGTAAGCGCCTCCTATTACCTTTCTCTCTCTGAAAGAAATAGCTTTTCCAGTCCGATTGGAATCCGTTCTGATTGCTTTTACAAATGGAAGAAGAACGAGCTAACGGGGCCTTGTCCTGACCCCACAGTAACTGCACAATGAATATTATGCTAGTTCACATTTGGTTCCACTGAGCAGCGAGCGAGAATAAATCAGGAGCCCACAGAAGTATTTTTACAGTCTCTTTTAACATTTCAACTGCACTTGCTTCGAATCTCATTATCTCTGTTTACAGGATCTTCCTTAGAATCCACCCTGCTCTTCTGGCTGGAAATCAGCCCCTGTTGAAATCTGGTTCATCCTTTTGAGAATGTACCCCAAGTCCCACTTCCGTGGCATGAAGGTCCCCTGCAGAATGCAGAAGGGGGTCTGCCTCCAAACAGCCTCCCATAATGCCATAAACATTCTGTAAGCATTAACCCTTCACTTCTCAGACCCAAACTCACTTATTTCTTTCAAAAGAGATCTTAATATTGATACAAAACCAAACCAAACCCCCAAACCCTCAAAATTTAATTGTTCCCAACCTAGAAAACCACAGGCTATGAAGCATTACATAAAGTGTAAAAGGGTATAAAAACAGCATTTGAACCCTCAAAGGTAAGAGAGTGACAGCCAAGTCCATCTCCCTCAGAGTGTGCCCACATTTTCAGAGATATTGTGTTATAAAGTTCAGGCAGAAAAACACGGTATGAATTATGACAAATCCGTAACTTGAGGGAACTCGGATGATGTTAAATTACTGTGCCGGTCATACTTGGAACAACACAATTTTGTCCTCAAATTATAGAACATCACTTAGAATAGCTCACATTTTTCTTAATCTCTGGCAACAACGCTTTTGAGTTTGGCTCTAAGCCTAAACCTGCCTTAGAATCACAGAAATTTGCCCTCAGGGTTAAAAGCCAGCCACCCACGTTCGAAACATTTATGTCTGAACCTGCAATTTGTTGGCCACCCACACGAGCTCATTAAAACACTGGAACCAAATTTGCTTTGCCAGCTTAATTATCAAAGCCAAGAGCTTCTCTCATCCTGTGAGTTGGGAATAGAGTTCTCTCAATGAACAAATGAAGAGAGTTGGTATTCTGTCTGGACTCCACCCCCACAGTTACCTGGCAATAGCCAGGTAGGCCTGGCCCACTCTAAGAGGGGCTGCTTGCCCCTCCTCTCTCTCTTACTCCCTTACTCCTGCCTCTCTGGCTTTCTTGGGCTTCTCCCTTTCCCCCTCTCTCCTCTACTTCTCTGCTCTCTCCTTCTCTCTGCCTTTCTCTGCCTCTACTACTCTCTTAACACCCCCCCATGCCCTAAATAAGCTGTTCTATGCTATACCGTAGTGTGTCTGGTCCCTCAGGGAGAAGGGAGACCTTGGCATGGGCCCCGCCAAGACACCCCCTTCCCTCACACCTCACCACACCCCCATAGAACATATCTTAATATTTCTTTATCTTTTTTATGATCACAGCAAAGACCCTGCCTTGTCTACATGATGTCTAGCAGTAGCCCATTTCCATTGAAAAGTGAAATCAGAACAGGACTTAAGTACACATCAAAACGGTCACTCACTGCAGGACCACCCAAGCTTGGTAAATGAAATATCATTAGCTTGGTGGCCTAAGACACATCTTCTACTTCAGGCTCTCTATTTCTTTATTTTAATATTCTATCTTGAACTTCTTCCATTCTTGACTTTTTGAACATTTTGTGCCTATGAGAAGCATGCTTCTAACTGCTTTTCTGAAGATTAGCCTCCTGGGGAATATCTTAACTGTCTTCAAGGAAATTGATGTAAACTGGTGCATATCTGGGTGTTCAATCAATATACTTTTTAACAGGTGATGGTAAGCCTTCTTTAAAGGGTCAAATAACACATCTTTTTTGGCTTTGTGAGCTTTTCAGTCTGCCCTGCCAGTCAACTCTGCCATTGAAAGATGACAGAAACCACATTTCTATAACGAACTAAGGACATGGCTATGTCCCAATAAAGCTTTATTTACAACAGCAAACCAGGATTTGGCCTGAAGGCTGTGGTTTATTCAGCTCAATTTGAGTATTCCTTGGCGTTGGTGTCTAGTGAAAGCTAGCCTTTATTTAGCAAAAACAAAAACAGAAACACACACACACTGGAACAGGGGTTTTGACAGAGAAATCCATGTGGGATGTCGCATTGAAACCTACTAGCAAGTTTGAAGACTGTTCATTTGTATTCCTTGGCTCTAAGTCCCATTTTCTATTTCAGGTCCTTAAGGAGTAGAGTACAGAAATATGTCTGCTTACAAGCTTCCCAGTTAACACTTATGATACCAAACTTAATTCAAGTATGCATGTGTGTATGTTGCATTTGTCCATGGTAGATATGTCATCACAGCAGAAAGCATGGTAGCATTTGGGCAGACATGGCATTGGAGGAGTTGAGTCACACACACATATGATGCTGAGACAGACAGACAGACAGACAGACTCATACACACATGATATGAATATATATGAATATTCATATATATAATGAATATGCATGTAGAGATCAAAAGTTTACATCCCAATGTCTTCAACCACTCTTCACTTTGTTTTTTGAGACAGGGTCTCTCATTGAAGCATGAACCATCAGTCTGGCTAAAAAGGCCAATGAGATTCAGAGATCTCTCTTTTTCCCTCCTCTTGGGTCTTGGGTTATAGGCACATATTACAGCACCTGGGTTTTATAAGGGTGCTAGGAAACTCTGGCATGTTCTTACTGACTGAAGTGTCTCCCTGACAGATTTAATATCTTAAAGGCCATGGCTACAGGATGAGGTAGGAAGAAAAGCTCTGCACTTAAAGAGGTTGTAGTTTTATCTATTCACCTTGTATGTGTGTGTGTGTATGTGAGTGTGTGTGTGCACACACATGTGTTTGCAGGCATGGGTGCTACAGTGCATATGTAAAGGTCAGATGACAACTTGTGGGACTGGGAATCCATTCAATTCTTCTACAATCCGGGTCCTGTGTTGGTTTGAACAAGTATGGCCCCAATCATGGCTTTAGGAGGTGTGGCCTTGTTGGAGGAAGTGTATCACTGTGAGGGCAGACTTTGAGGTCTCCCATGCTTGAGCTAAGCCCAGTACGGTACAGTCACTCCTTGATGCCTGTAGATCAAGATGTAGAACTCTCGG
Source organism: Apodemus agrarius (assembly GCA_964023405.1). Lineage (NCBI taxonomy): Eukaryota > Metazoa > Chordata > Mammalia > Rodentia > Muridae > Apodemus > Apodemus agrarius. The sequence goes on along the minus strand of OZ030027.1, from coordinate 26,189,088 downwards.
CTCCTCCAGCACCATGTCTGCCTGCGTGCCTCTATGCCTCCCACCATGATGATAATGAACTAAACCCCTGAAATTGTAAGCCAGCCCCAATCAAATACTTTCCTTTATAAGAATTGCTATCATCATGGTGTCTCTTCACGGCAGTGGAAATCCTACTAAGACAGGTCCTCAGGATGAAACTCAGGTCTCAGGCTTGTCAGCAGGTACCTGTACCGTGGACTCATTTTCACCACTTTAGATAATAGTTTTACTGTGTAAACAGTTAACTGAGAGAGTCTCCTTCATCTAGAGGACCATTTACTACCTCAGAGATGAGTGTATATGTGTATGTGTATGTGTATATATTATATATAATGCATATACTGTATGTGTATATATATAGTGTGTATATATGTATATATACATACATACAATGAAATGAAGAAAAATGAACACTGCAGATCAGTGCATTAGTCAATCCTCATCAGAGAATCTTCCTCTTACAGACAACGGTAATTAACACAGAGAGCCACAACTGGACAGAGAGGGAGAGACTTTGGAGAACCCAGCTCCATAGGGGATGTCTTTATCAAACCCTTTCCTCAAGGATTAGGGATCTGTGTGGAGCAGGAGGCAGAAGGACCGTAAGAGCCACAGGTGGTGGGTGACCCCACCTCCCCACCCCCACCCCACCCCCACCCCTGAGAAAGCAGCCGTTCCAGGCACTACAGGCTGGGTGGCCATTGACCCTCTTAGAGATGGTGATGACACTCACAAGTCACATAAACTCAAGGCAGGAACAACCCCAGCAGGGAAAAGGGCAAGGGGACACAAACCTTCACCCCTAACCAAGAAGCTATTTGCAAATTGATAGCTGGTGGGTGACAGAAAGGAAGCCTCCTTCAAGGAGTGACACTGGGTATTTGAACCATACTCCAGGGCAGGTCCCGTGCACAGGGGCAATGGCTGAAGGCTGTGGCTGGCGGGCTTCATTTTGTTTTGATTTTTTTTAATTTGATACTCATCCTTTTGGATTTCTTTTGATTTGATTTTGATTTTGGTTTGGAGACAGCAACAGAAAGGAAGTATTCAAATATCGTAGAATGTAAAACAGACTTAGCTTCAGCCCATCGCTGCTACCAAGTCTGTGGCCATCTGATCAGCAATCAAAGTCCCCCACCCTGTTACTTCAGGTCATACATATAACAACTATTTAAACCTGAAGACAAGACTTTACACAGAATTGAAAAAAGAAATACACAATACAAATAATGTATCCATCAACCAAGGCACATTCTCACTCTGAACTCCTTTTGTTTGTTGAGGTTTTTCTTCTGATCAACTCAATTTACATACCGGATAGTACTGATTTTTACGCATGGAATATGAATGTCAAAATAAAAAAAGATGAGGGTCCAGGTGGCATGTGCCCCTTGCAAGGGTGTGTCCAATCTGTAAGCAAGAAGAGACAGGCAAACCCAGCCACCCCTGAATAAAGACATCCGGTGAATATAAGTTCTTCTGACCATGTCCTGCTTCTGATTCTGGAAAGTTCCCGGTGAGTCAGGGAAAGTAAAGACAATAACTGAGATTCTGGAGACCTGTAAATCAGCATCTCACTCTTCTGCAGTCTACAAACAAAGCAGCCAAATACCTACCAGATCACCCTCAGAAGTAAACCCAGAGCTGTATAACCCTGGTGTCTTTTGCAGTCTAGGTGCAAGGTATCCTTGCTCAAAAGCTCTTTGGGAATGTTTTGCTGTGTTGGTCATTGTATTTCAAAGCTGTTAACCGCTAGAAGCTTTTCTTTACCATACAAACTTGGCTGGCATGCCCTTACAGGAAGGCAGAACTGGGGTGCTGCCTTTTAAATCAAACACCTCCTATAGGTCCTCTGGCAGTCCTTCTGAGTGCCCCCAAAGCAGAAGGGAGGACCACCCACACACAGCGAGGTTTATTCCTGCAGTATAATCCTTCAACTGCCTGTGAAAGGTGGCCCTTCCCACACACTCCTGGCACAGATGGCTCCACCAGCCCATGGTGGCCAGGATTTCATTATAAATGCAGGCCCTGTCATTAGAAGGACCAGGGTCCTGTCTTAATACCCCATCACTTGCCCTGATGGATGGCAATTATCAAGCACCCACAACACGGCAGGCGCTATAAAGTTTATTAAATTTTGAAGTGATGGAAAAATACATCCTGTAAATGGATCCAGGTGGATTTCTCAAAAAGCTAAACAAGATTTTTTTTTTACAGACACCAAATGAATCTGTTATATTTTCTCTCACACAAATGCTAATGGGTAGAAGCTAAACTCACAAAACATATGAGCATTCATTTATAACGTATTAAGTTAGTTTAGCTAGCTGTAGAAAAGCGTTAATGATTGCGTGGCAAGGGATGGCCCTTCGGTGTACTTAACAGTGAATCCCTTATGTTACCTCAGAAGTGGTAAAGATAGCCCAGCAATGGCTAGACACTAAAGGTGGCCAAGATACTTCACAACTGAAATATCTTTTACTAAGGAACTATTAATGGTAGTGGTTCTTATTGGGCTAGCGGCAGCATGGCATAGTTTATGAAAGCCAAATGTGAAGTTCAAAATGATCCGGCTGATGGTGGAACTCAGCAGTTTCTCTCTTTTCTCTTTTCTCCTTCCCCAAACTATAGCCAAAAGAGGGCACTTTCTAGAAATTGGTTGGTAAGTACATAAGTTATAAAGTATTTTGAAGTCTTTTTAAATATAAAAACAAAATAATTATACAAAAACCCCAGCATTTAAGAATATAAACATGGGCTGGAGAGATGGCTCAGAGGTTAAGAGTACTGGTTGCTCTTCCAGAGGTCCTGAGTTTCCAGCACCCACATGGTGCCTCACAACCATCTGTAATGAGATCTGATGCCCTCTTCTGGTGTGTCTGAAGGCAACAACTACAGTGTACTCATATACATAAAATAAAATAAATAAATCTTTTTAAAAAAGAATATAAACATGAATGCATGCACACACATATGAGGAGGTATAAAATTAAGAAAAGGGAAACTATGAAATGGCTAATGTTTATGACGTGGTTAATTCTCCATGAAGATGCTATGACAAAAGTCTTGCCTTCCAATTCATCAAGAAGAACCATCTGAGGAAAGACTCAGGGCACCAAGGTTGGTATCCACTGAGCAATAGTGAAGGAATAGTGTTCCCAAAATTAAGCTATGGGAATGCATGGCTTCCACAAGAGTATTCTATGTATGTGCATATTTGGACATAGGTGAGTTCCAACGTGGGAGTGCCCAGTGCATGGGTAGACATCAGAGGACAGCCTCAAACAATGGTTCTCTCCTTTTCCTTCAACAGAAGGGATCTTCTGCTGTTTCCCCATCACATCCCCAAGGCTAGATGGTCTGTGAGCGTCTGGAGATCCTCCAGGCTCCAGCTCCTGTGTCGAACTCAGGGCCTCAAACTTGCAAAGCAAGCGTGTTCACCCAGTCTCTCCAGCCCACAGTACTCTTTCTCACTCACTCTAGTCCCGCCCCTTTCTCATTGCGTGCTCTGAAGGAACTGAGCTACAAAGCCAAGGGCAGCCCAGCGCAGAGATCCGCAGAACCAGAAATGAAGCCTCTTGCCAGCTAGCATAGAAGGAAAGACAGAGGTGGATTTTCAAACCGCTGTGAAGCCCTCAGATGAGACAACAGACCAAGGTCAGGTTTGTAACCTCAGGAGAGGCTAAAGAAGAACCGAGCCGGGCATGAATTCCTAACTCAGTATAAGGTAGATCAAGTGATGGCTTTAAGGGGCTACACTTGGGAGTTTAGATAACTACCCATGCTGGTAATCAATACAGTACAGCTTTAAGTATCAGGTGCCTGATAACCTGCCAAGCTAATTAGATGACCTCCTAGACAGTCCCATTTTTAAAATGATGGCGTTTTTGTGTTTCTCCTAGAAGTGTGACTTGAAACAAAGCAAGATTAGACTTCTGTCCAGCTTCAGGCACACGCAGACCTGGGTTACTCTCAAGCTTGGACGGGAAGCCATTTTTCGCAGTGGGCGGTGGTCAGTGGAGAGAGATAGAACCGTCAAGGTGCTGAGGACAGGAAGCTGAGTGCTCAGTCCTTTTTAGGGACGTTAATTTTTACTACCATCATGCAAGGCTCAGGGAACATTGTGGAGCAGGAGGTAGTGCGCTAGGGGCTGAAGGATGAGAGGGACCAGATGAAGCGCAGTCTTCTGGCCAGGACATGACTAATGCGCTCGTGATGCCAAGGCAGTGGTGGTTACTCACACGGCACTGCCACAAAACCAGGCAAACCCCCAGCATAGAGGGGGTAGAAGAGCTCCGGGCCCCAGCCCTTACCGAGGAGCTATTGGCAGTGGATGGTTGCTGCGGGAGAGAGAATCATTCTTTCCTGAGGATGTGGTCCCTGACAGGTTGGCCAACTCCAGTGGAAGAAGGCCCCTTACATGTGGGCCCAGCACATGTAGGCAGTAGGAATTGGATTTAGCGGCTTATTAGTAGAACAGAGGACATAAAGTTGGAAGAGGACATGGGGTCACGAAGGAAGATGAAGGGGGGACAGGGAGGAGAAATGATCACAGTCCATGATAGACTTATACAGAACTGTCAGAAATAAAGACAAGAAAGGAAGGAAGGACTAGATAGATGCATGCCTGTAACCATAGCTGAAAAAGGAGGACTGCCAGCCTGAACTGTATGCAAGATCCTGTGGGGGAAAGATGTACATTTTTTCAAAGATCATTCCCTACCTTAGTTTAAATTATATAGAACTATATAAAAATAGAAAATCTGTGTGGACATGATAGATTCTCAATTTAATACGAGCACTGGGTGATCAGGACATAAAGATAAAAGAACTGGGCTTAGCATTTTATCCAAAGAGGGAAATTAATGAGTTCTCACTTAATAAGAGAACCGATTTCTCTCTGTTAAGGAACTGGTTCCTTCCACCCCGTCCCCCCATGACCAACTACAGTAGAGGCTCGGGGACTTTAAAATACATCCATAAGTTCTGCAGCATTCTCTGCCTGTGTTCCACTTCTGCCTGAACGGAACTAGGGTTAATGACTTCCTTGCTAGCAACAGAAGAAACTGAAGTCAAGATTTATGGCTTTGAAGACTATATGCGACAAGGTCACCAGATTCTACTTGTTTCCCTCGTGACACTCATTCTGGGGGAAATGCTCACTGTGTAAGTAAAGGGTATTTAAATACCGGGAAAGCCACATGCAAGCAGGAATAGCCAGCCATATGAGTGAGCTACCCATGATGCCTCAGGGCACCATGGGTGACTTGCAGGATGCCGTCTAAATGGCTCCCAAATAAGAACTGCCAGGCTGAGCCATTCCCAACTGCTGGAGCCACGATATCTCAAACAAAACAGGTTCACGTCATGTCACTCTTTCAGGGAGCATTAGGCACCCCAGGCACCAGAGCAAGTTTGACTGTAGAGTTGGGAACTCTATACTCACATACTTTGCTGTGTGACACTGAGCAATGGTGTCTTTCCTCTTCTACCTCTGGGCTGACTGTGGGGTGCTGTGTTCAACAGTGTATCGCAAAAGGAACGGCAGACTGGAGTCGAGCGTGAGCCTCCGTCTTCAGCCCCTGCTCTCTTTGATCCCTGCCACTGCTAGCACACACAGGCTCACCAAAGTTTTGTTTTTAAAAAAGATGTGAGTGGGGCTGGAGAGATGGCTCAGTGGTTAAGAGCACCGGCTCTTCTTCCAGAGGTCCATGAGTTCCATTCCCAGCACCCACACGGTGGCTCACAACCATCTGGAATGGGATCAAATGCCCTCTTCTGGTGTGTCCGAGGAAAACCACAATGTCACATGTCACAAGGTACTCACATACATAGAATAAATAAATCTAGAAGAAGAGGAGGAGGAGGAGTGAGTGAGTGAGTGAAGTTGTCCTACCAAAGTCCAGCAAACCAGGTAGGAGGTCACAGTGTATGAATGAGACCCTGACCAATACCAGAACTCCCCAGACACGCCATAAGCGAATAGTGGACATCTGGACAAAGAGGAATTTGGGGGTGTCTCCTTGCCCCCTCACTGATGGATATACATGGTATATACTCATGCCTGTACTTCCTGCACTTAGGAGGCAGGAGAAGCAGGAATCCAAGGCCATGCACAGATGCATAGCCAGTTCAAGACGCAGTTCAAGACTCTGCCCCATAAACTAAAAATGTAAATACACCTTTTAAGAAATGCCTGTGAGCTTTTATGGGTGTTTGTTACATGGCATTACTGTGGCAACAATAGCCAATACAAAGATAATAAAAGGTGATATTTTTAATAAACTGGGTATCTTTTATACCATTTGAAAATGGTGACTTGCAAGAGCTTAGTGACACTCTGTGTGTAGGCATTTCTTCTAAGATGCTATGTGGAGAATAGCACACAACAGGCCGGGTTTTATGTGGGCTGGTTCTGTAACTTAGCTGGTGACCTATAACACAGAATGATATCTAGTACATACCTAGCATCTATCTATCATCTATCAGTCATCTATTTATCATCTATCAATGTATCACCCTATCATCTATTAGTCATCTATCATCTACCTATCATCTATCCATCATCTATCTATCTATCTATCTATCTATCTATTTATCTATCATCTATCTATTTATCATCTATCCATCCATCCTCTATCATCTATATTCCATCATCTATCTATCCTCCACCTATCATCTACCTATCTAATTGTTCTATCCATCTAGTTATCATTCTATCATCTATCATGTTATCTATCTTCTATCAATCACTTTATCTATCATCTATCTATCCATCTATCATATCTAATTATCTATTTATCTACTTATCATCTATCTATCATATCAGTCACTATGTTTATACAATCTATCCACCTATCCTATCCATCCATCCATTACACACACACACACACACACACACACACACACACACACATACATACACACACACACACATACACACACATACGAGAGAGAGAGAGAGAGAGAGAGAGAGAGAGAGAGAGAGAAAGGGTAGAAAAGCTGACTGACATTACGTTCACTACCAATGGGCTCTATTGGCACTGACAATTTGCTGGAACTTTTAGAATTACTTTTGTTCTTTGATGATACATTTTATTGCAGCCCCTTTTGGTACCACAGAGAGAAGATAGGACTAAACTTACTTCCCAAACTTCCAAGGTTAGAACTACCCTGGTACTTACTTTGACCCTGCCATTGCTTACGGAAAGGGCAGAAAGGTTCATACATAACCAAATAGCAGGGTTGCAAAAGTAATTTTCCTAATAATAGCCATCCCATAATTACATGCATAATAACTGTTCATCAAACCACTGAGATCTATTTAAGTAATAGAAATGGAAACTCTACACACAATACATATTACTCATGAGGAAAGCTAAGCACAAACACTATTTACACCAATTCATATAATGCCCCACTACTGAAGCCAAGAGCAAACCATATAATGAAGTCTAGCAAGGACATTTTCTGGAATCATATTTTTGGCCGTTATTCTAATCTTGAGACATAGCAGCTTACCAAACATTTCCAACGGTCACTATAATCCTAAGCAGGTCAAAAACACATCATGAGTCAAGCCACAGTCAACATAACCTTTTGACCCCAAGATCAAGATGTCCGGTCATCATGGTCAATATTATGGTCGGAGTTCAAGAGTTTTGACCATCAAGCTACTTCTGGCTACTGTTTTCTTGGAAGTCTTGTTACTAATTTAACTCAACTGGAACCCTAAAATTGACTCTGGAAATACTCTCCTCTCCCCAAACACTCTGTATTGAGCAACACACAGCAGTCTACACTGAAGCATGGGACAAGAGGCGTTGGGACTTGGCCTCATCCTAAGAGTCTTGGGTGGAAATAATGGAAAAGGTGTTTTGAATCAGGCCAAGGCAGTACCAACAAATAGCCCATCTAGAAAACACCAGAACCCCAGGAAGGTATGCCAGTTCTTAGCTTTTCCTTTCAAAATTCCCTTTCCTGGGTTCCTTGTCTGTTAGGGTTACAGTCAGCTGCTGGAGATGGGCAGCCCCACCCAATGCAGGAGAAAAAGAAAGACAAGAGAATACACAGAACCAGAATTCTTGATTGGTGGAGTCCACAGCATGTAGAGTCAAAGGGAAGCAAAGTAAAGGAGCTCCAAAGGTCACCAGAACCTCAGATGGAGAAGGGAAACCTTTCACCCATGACCCTTTGCCATCCAGAACAGCAGGACCAAGCACAAAGGCGGTTGAAAAGAAAATGATCTTGATTTTGACAAGCTCAGCATGGGATAGTTGGAGCCATCAAGAGCCCCCAACACTGCAGGTATCTACCTGAAACTGCGGCACTCTTCCACAGACCCTTGCTGACTGATCCCAAGACACTTGGATGATGAAGTCAGAGGGACAAGCAAGCTGCCAGGCCACTGCTGAGGTTCTCTGGATATGCTCATGTGCACTTGAAGGCCGGCACAAATACAGAGCCTATTGGTGTCTCATCAGCTCAGGCTGCTACAGCAAAATACCACAGGATGGCTGACTTTAAGAACAGGCACTTACTGCTCACAGCTCTGGATGCTGAAAATCGTGAGAGGAAGGGGCCCTGTGAGAGCTGGTGATCTAGCTTACAGTCGGTTACTTGTAAGTTGATTTCGTCCCATGATGGGGCTTCATCTAAGTCTACTTTCTAAAGTCCCACCAGGTAACACTGTCATACTGGTAGGTGGGACACAGATGTTCAACTAACACAGATGGCGTGAAGTCCTCCATACTCCAGACCTCATGTAATATCCAACAAAAGTCACCTGCTTCTGAAGAGGGACAAAAAATTTTCATACCTGACCTGACTCTGATTTGACATGGGGCAGATGCAATATGAGTCAGGACACCGTCCAGTCATCTGCCCTCCCCATCCCAGAATGAAGATGGCTGCTCTCAAAGCAATGGTGGACAAACCACCCCATGCACTGGTGAACCATGTCCAAGCCTGCTTCCCCACTGGGGAATGGCTCCAGCTGGAGATCCTACACTGGTGTACAACGTAAAATTTGCTTCAGAGAGAAGTCACGATTAGCCTCTGAGGCTGGGGGGGGACAAAGGTGTGTGTTGTTCCCAAAGCCAGAGACAGAGTGAGCAGGTGGGAGGGGCGACATTCCCAAGACTCTAATCATAAACACCAAGTGCCCTCGGGCCACCTGCACCCTTCTCAGGTGGACACATGTGGGTCCCACCATTGATGGTTGGTGTCCTCTTTTCCTTACACCCCCCCCCCCCAGATACTGCAGTTGCTCACAGGATAAGGAGGCCTGGCTTGGCCACCTTAGCCCCATTCTGACGGTGCAGACCCAGTCAATGTCATTCTGACTTCAGTCCTGACTTTGCCACCAGCCTCTGGTATCCACTGCTCAGGTAAGAATTCATCCACCGGGGTTCACAATACACAGCTACAAATCCCAGGGTGTGTCTTGCTGGGTCCCGCTGCATGGTTTCTCCTCAGACAAGAGTTACAGGCAGAGGCTCTAATCTGATTCCATCCTCAGGAGTCTACACCACAGCACTGAAGTTCACATCCGATCTCTTCCTTGATTGAGACGAGGGATCAAGGATGACTGCACCTGCACACTGCACACGTCACAAGACCTGACAGGCCTTGTTCGCCGACAAGAAAGCATTTCCTAATCTTGCTTCTTCCTCACCCTGCTCCAACACAACAGCCAGATCAACCATTTGCCATGTCTGTCAGTGTACAATGATGTCCCGTCTCACCCTGAGTTCCCTCGGGTGACTTCATCTTGTCCTTCCAGCCCCAGGATCCCCATACACAACCTGCTTCCTGATATTCCGGAAGGAAGGCAGAAGAGGTCAGGAAATAAACCAGGAAAACCCAACTTCATTCTCCCAATTGCTTTGCCATGCCCCTCCCCCATCCAACAACAACAACAACAAAACAGCAAAAGCCCAGGCAACCTGTGAAAGGTCGAGTGGTGGGTTAGCTAACAGGGTGGCTTACTTCACTGAGGGCTCAGTAAGGCTGCATGAGGGCGTGAGTGTGGGGACAGGACTGGCTCTCTCTAGCCCACAGAGGCTCAGTCAGAGGCAGCACCCAGACACCCCTGTAGTAACCTGCCTGCCTCATCAGGGAGGGGTGGCACTTATAGATGACCAGGCTCTGGCAACATCTGTAACAGAAGGGTTTCCTAGGAAACCTCTCATTTCACAGCTCTTCCCACTGCTATTCTCTGTCCCCGAGAAACTTCAACCCTGAGCTGCTTCCAATACATAGAAAGTTAACCAGAAAAACAAAAGAACATTAACTTGCTATATATGGAGAAGGGCAACCCTTTGCCAGTTTCATTTCAAATCTAGGCTTGCGAGGCGGTAACTTACAAAATAATGTAAGCAGCGGGTCATTGTCTAAAGATAGGGCTGGTTAGAGCAGGTCCGTAGCACAATGATCAACCAACCTCAGGGTTGTCTTAGGGTTTCTACTGCTCTGATGAAACACCATAATTCAAAAGAAAGTTAGGGAGGAAAGTTTATTTGGCTTAAACTTCCACATTGTTGTTCATTGCTGAAGGAAGTCAGGGCAGGAACTCAAACGGAGCAGGAACCTGGAGGCAGGAGCTGATGCAGACACCATGGAGGGGTGCTACTTACTGGCTTGCTCCCCGTGGCTTGCTCAGCCTGCTTTCCTATAGAACCCCAGACCGCCAGCCCAGGGATGGCCTCACCCACACTGGGCTGGGTGCTCCCCCATAGATCACTAATTGAGAAAATGCCTTACAGCTGGATCTCATGGAGGCATCTCCCCTGAGGTTCCCTCCTCTCAGATAACTCTAATTTATATGTCAGGTTGACATAAGAGTAGCCAGCACAAAGGGTTCTCCTCAAAATGCAATTTGAATCAACCTGGTTCCTATTTTTAAAACAGACAAACACTGTAACTCCCAGGCCAAGCAGCGATTACACTGAAAACACAGACAAGAGGGAGATGTGTCCTTTTGATTTCTCAAAATGCCTGTTAGGCCCTGCAAGGACACTTCCACCCAGTTCCTGTTAACGTGCAGCCTTATTTTTCCCCCTCCTGGAATGAGTTCTAGATCCTTGATAAGGATCCTGGGGGAGGAACACGAGGTGCTTAGGCATGCCTTAGTGAGCAATCCTGCAATTAGAATCTCCATTCTCTGAATCTGCACAGTTTCTTCAGAGATCAAAAAGGAAGAATTAACATGGAGTTTGGTTTAGGCAAATGCTCTGATCTCTCTGGAAACCCGGATGCTGTGGCAGCGCCACTTTTCACAAACACAGAAATCTGAAATGACTCATTTGAGGGAATTAAAAAAAAAGTTTTGCAAACTGAAATCGGTAAACCTGAACTCCAAAGTGTAAGAAAATTACATCAACACGAGACCTTAACCATACACACTTTCTCTTCTAGAGAGCCTTATTCCAAAAAGTCCTATCATAACATTCATCTTCCTTTACACTAGGTTTTAAGACAGAATTTCCTCTTTTTATTAAATTATATTTTTACTACATACCTTTTAGAAGAAAAACAAAACAAAACAAATTTTCCAGCATTGAGGGCATTTTTCCAGTTGACTTTGGAAAGTTATCTGGGGATAGACTCTGCAGGGAGGTTCTTCACTTCCATTCTTTCTCTAATAAACATGATTTACAGAGGTTTCTACCCAAGATAACAAACAGCAAGTCATTCTTCCTCAGAATCCCTTGAAGACATTTACATAAACGCCCAAATTGCATAACGGCACTGATATTGAACAAAATCCTTTTAAAATTAAATAAGGAATACACAAAAAGTCTCCAGGGAGAATAATCTGAGGTCCTTAACTATAAAAAAAAAAAATCTTTCATATACACGTGATGTGAACCCTAAGAGAATTTTGTTCCTGTGAAATTAAAAAAACGAAACAAAACAGAACAAAACACCATGAGTTGAGCACACAGAAGTAAGAGCAGTAGAGGAAATTATTATGTATATAAATTAAAATTTGATTTATTTGCAAATACAGCTTAGAAGCCACACTGACGCATACATAAATAGTTAGCACACTGAAAAGATGAATACTAATTAAATCTTCATATATTTGCTATTATTTGCTTTACAAATCTGAACTCAGATTCTAAAATTACATGAGACTCTCTACATTCCCAGCATATTAAGCTTGCAGTAAATCTCTAAGTCAATGCTTTTAGCACCCTAGGGAAAAAATTATAATGTTACAGCTGGAACGTTCCTCCCATGTAGAGAGAAACACAGTGACAGTGCAGGCAGGCACTGTGCACATGGTTAGCATAGGGGCTTTGTTATCTCACCCTTGTAAACAGGTAGAGCAGGCGTGACATTATAGTCCCACAGGGATGGTCCAGCAGCATGTGGACTGTGGGCCTTACAAAGCCTTGTAGACACACATGTGCACACACATACATGCACATATGCACACACACACACACACACACACACACACACACACACGAAGAGGGGAGAGGGGAGTAGCAAGGAGAGTCTTTAGAAGGGATCATTTGGTAGGGATGTCAAGAGATAAAGGATCTCTTGCTTTCACTTCTGAGACTGAGCATGACCCCGTGCAACACACACTAAGACCACTTTCATCTGACTCCTTCCGCAATGGCTCAGAGTTTCCCACAGCCCTTTCTTGCATTGAAGGAGGATGGGGGCACCAGCTTTGCCTTTAATTCCTGGATCTGCCTCGTCTGTTTTACTTTATCTATTCCACAAACTTTGACTGGAGTCCTTCTCTACCCAACCATTACAGGCCCTGGAGATACCATGAGAACAAAACCAAAGCATTCTCTGCCCCCAAAGAGTACACAGCATGTGTTTAAGGAAGTGCTTAGAAAGGATTGAATAGCAATTGTGCTCCGTCAGGAATTCAGGGAATAGAAGGACAGGGCAGTTAAGTAAGGAAACAGGGCCTCCCTGCAGCACGTTCAGTTATGTAAAAGCCTGAGGCAAGTCAAAGCCAGGCAAAGTCAAGATGGCCCAGGCGGACCAGACACCAATAGTGGAGTGATACAGAGGCAGACACAGCCTCTCCAGCCATGCTGGCGTTCCAAATGTCATGGGAAGCCCCTTGGGTGAATTTCAGAGCTGGGAGGTTTTATCTAGTTTACATTTTGAAAATTCATCGCTGGTGCCAGCCCAGAGGACAGTTGGCCTCCAACAGTAGAAAGAGGTAAGCTACGAGATTATTATAATAGCCCAGGGGAAGACGATGGTGGCTTGTACTATGGTATCAACAGCAAAGGTGGGCACAGGTAATCCCACTGAAGATGTGCTAACAACAAGATGTATATACTATTATTAAGGAGTGATCCCCAAAGATGAGCTGGCCTCTGGCCAAACTGGAAAGGATCTGTCTTCAGAATATCTCAGGGATGGTTCAGAAGCAGACATCCAAATCCTGTCCTCAAGTGAGGACAAAGTTTCTGCCCCTTCTTCTAGGAAGAGAATAGACACGAATGGAATGATGTAGAGATTATGCAATGTGCCCACCTTTTGTCAAACACATTCCTATCAACTCTTAGAGCGAGTGCTCAAACAATGTTACATCTCCGTAGAGCGCTCACCCTGTAATAGAGGAGACCAAGGGAAACTCAGAGACGCCAGGGCCAGCAAGGCTCTGGAAGTGTCTTCTTCTGGGCCACCACTGAGTATCACGCAGGCTCTAAGATCCCTGCCACAGATTCAGTCTTCTTGAGACTCCCTTCCTGACCATGAATTTCTTCGTGCTTTCTTCCATTCACACAACCCCAGGAAAATGTATCAGAATCTCCTCTATCTTGACACTCAGTACTGAGCTCTTACAAATCTACCCAGAGCTCACAGCCAACCAAAAATGTGCATCTCAAGCAGTGAGATATCTCAGCAAGCACAGGCAACTGTTGCCAGGCTTGACGGTCTGAGGTCAAGCCTTAGGACACACTTGGTGGAAGGAGAAAGCCAAACAACTTGCACAAATTGGCCGATGACCTCCATGTGTACACTGTGGTGTGCATGAATACACACACACACACACACACACACACACACACAGCAATAAATACATGTAATAAAATTCTCTATAATTTAGATGATGAATAGAAAGTATGTAAGCTTGTGTATAAAGTGTTCTCTATACCCCTTTGTCTTTACTTTCTTTTTTTAAAAAGATTTATTTTTTATGTATATGAGTACACTGTAGCTGTACAGATGTTCGTGAGCCATCATGTGGTTACTGAGAATTGAATTCAGGACCTATGCTCCTCTGGCACTGCTCGCTGCAGCCCAAAGATTTATTTATTATTATATTTGAGTACATTGTAGCTGTCTTCAGACACCCCAGAAGCAGGCATCAGATCTCATTATGGATGGTTGTGAGCCACCATGAACTCAGGACCTTCGGAAGAGCAGTCAGTGCTCTTAACCGCTCTGAGCCATCTCTCTAGTCCTTTAATTTATAATCTTCTCTATCCACACTGTTACACCTAGATATACAAAAGTCTAATTTCTACTGAATCTAAAAGTCATACATGAATCATGTTGTTCTAGGTTATAAAAAAGAATTAAGATACTAGAAAACTCCGACCATTTCAAAAATATGACAGGTGGTTTGCTATTGATTTATGTGTTTATTGAATTCTATTTTTTAATATAGCTTATGACTAGAACTATGACTGGGAAGGGAAAGGCACTGTAATGATGTTCTCAGGCTCTGAGATGGGACTCTGGATGTATTTGTCTTGTGATGGGGCAAATGGCAGCCTTGGCAGTCTGTGTTTATGTGATCTGGAGAAGGCAGCACACTGCAGTGCCCATCAATCACATGCAATTATGGCCTACTTTCAAGGCGAATCCTGTTTTCTTATATAACTTTTTAGTATGTGAAGAAGCCTATATGGTGTTAGGTCCCCAGTCCTGTTACAGTGAAGAAAGCTGAGACATGGAGAGGTAGTATCTCAAGCAAAGCCTGAAATACAATTAGTTGAGCTAGTAGTTATCCTAAATCTTCAAACTTTACCTGCCATTTCTTCAACCCAACTGATAAATTTATCTGAACAATCTGAAAGCTTTCCTTCTATAAAATACCTGCAAATATAGGGTAAAGCACAATAAACATTGTTTTTACAGGCTTGGTTGAGCTCAGAGAGACTGTGGGATGTGCCCAGAGGCCATAAAGAAAATGAGAACTGGATGGCAAGCAGTTGTTGATGCAATGGAAGCCCAGAAAAATGTGGGCATGAAAGCCAAGAATTTGGTTTTGATGGCCAATAATAACTGAGGGTTTGATAATGGACCCAAAAGATGGATAAAATGAGCACTAACAGGCCATGCACCTCAGTTCATGTTCTGATGCTATAACAGAATACTATACAGACTAATTTTAAAACAGTTGTGATGATTAATCTCAATTGTAAACTTGATAAGACAATCTGGGATAACCTGGAAGCCAGGCCTCGAAGGCATACCTGGAGAGGATGATCCTGTTTAGGTCGATTGAGGTGGACGGATGCTACCACTGTGGGCAGCACCATTCCCTAGGCCTGGGGTATACGGGAGAAAGGGAGCTGAACAAGAGCATTCATTCTTCTCTGCATTTTGACTATGGGACCAGCCTCCCGCCACTGTGACTTCCTAATCACAAAGGACAGGAGCCTCAAACTGTGAGTCAAAAGAAGCCATGCCCTCGCCGGTTACTTCCTCACATCAACAGAAAAGTAACTAAGACAATGAGTAGAAATTTGTCTAGTTCAGGGTTCATTCACAAGCCACAAAGTCCAAGATCCAGAGAGCCATATCTGGTGAGGATCTTTTTCCTGCTTCATACTATGACAGAAGGCAGAAGGACAAGAATGTAGGAAGAAAGCAAAAGATTGAGCCCAGAGCCTTAAACTGTCCTTTTGCAGTTGGTATCAGAAGGGCAGACTAGACCTAAACCACATTAGGCTTCATCTCTCAACTCCCTTTCATTTAATGTGTGTATTTTTTTGAGCACACACTCAAAAAAACAAAATCATGGTACCATGTAAAATAGAAATGTTCATAGGGCCACTATATACATATTCGAGATGCCATCTCAAGTATGGGCCTTATATAGACAAAGAGAAACCACTAAGAAAATTCATAGCTGGGATCTCGCTTCCATTTAGCTTTCAAAGATAAAAACCCATTCTACCACCAAGTCTACGTGCCCTCGTGATAAGCTGTTCACATGTGTGGCTTCACACCCAAGAGATCCGGAGAACCAGGTGAGAGCACCTAGAAACTGCAGAGACACACCCTTAACCAGCCTGGGAAGGATTCCACAGATACAATCCACAGAAGGGGATCTCACAAGTCAAAACTACAAGATCCCTGACGAGGGAAACATATGACAAACACATCTGTAGACACAATAGATAAAACCAGATACTGATAACACTCCTGGTATCATCACTACTATTTAAACTAAGTACATAAATATTTATAAACACACACACACACACACACACACACACACACACACACTTCCAGGAAACATTAAGTATTGGCGAGCTTTACCTAGACCCACCCAGAGCTTATGGAAATACAAGCTACATCCCATCATGTTATATTAAAGGTCTATCTAACCACACCAAACAACTTTTTCTCTGAATTTGGCTTTAAGGGAGAACTGAACAAGGCTGTCTAATTCCTAAAATTAGAATTTACCAATATCTCTCTTGTAAAATTAAATACAGGCCTAGCCAGAAGAAATCAGGTGGAATCGTTTTTTCCTTGAATTCCCTCAGGGTTTTAGGCATCCACAAGGATTCCTCCTGAGCCACATGTCTCAGCCAGTGTTCCAAAACGAGAAAGAAATAATAATTCTGATCTACAAATGTTATGCAATCATTGGCTGAAATCGGAAGGGGGCGGGGGTGGGGAGGTAGGAGGCCACACTGTTTGCCAACCAAAACAGCAACTAGACTCCACAACCCAACTCCTTTGTATCTGGCTGTCTCTCTGAATATGAATCAGAAAGGATACAGATAGTCCTTGCAGAAAACCAAAGTGACTGTTGTAAACAAATACTCGTTCTTCAAAATGCCCACAAAGGCCTCGGGTAATAACGAAGTCTTGAACTATAAGACAAGGTACTTCCTAAGTCAAAGTCAGAGCCAGATCCTTAAATAAGTAAAAGGGAAAAAACTTCTTTCCCCAGCCTAAAATGATGCTTGGACTGATTTCAGTGACTTTTCCTAACAGGGGCAGGGTAAGAAAGCATGAGTGGAATGTGCAGTTAGGAAGAAGACATTCTGATGGTGACCCAGACCTGTGACAAGCCACGCCTACTGGTGGTTCATAGGTAACCTCAAACATTTGTACAAAACGACTCACAAAGATTAGCTAAGGTGAGAGGACCCGGAGAGGGGCCCCTAATTGGTCAGGGTTCTGATCATAGAGCCAAACAGTGGCAGAGCCTTGTCCATATCCTTGCAACCCCAAAGACTGGCTTCTCATAAGACTTTGTCCTTGAAAAATTCACATATGAGACAAAAACAACAAAACAAAACAAAACAAAACAAACCCTTCCTCTTAGGGACACAGAGAGCTCCCATAATTCAGTGTGTCCTTCAGTGGGGTCCAATATCAATGCCAAGTGTGTTTTATATTGGCACATGACAGAGACAGACAGAATCACCTTGCTGCCTCCTTCCAATCCTACTTCACACACAAGGCCCAAAATACATCACAGCGATCATTACCACCCATCAAAAGGATATCATCAGCTCCGTTTGTCACACTAAGGAAATGAAGTGCAGGCTCTGTGATTTTCTGGTATCTTCTGATGAGAGGAAGAAAACAAACAGCTACTGGATAAGAGGAAAGGAAACAGAAGAGGGGAGGAGGTGGGCAGGGGAGAAGGGAAAAGAGAAAGATGACAGAGGGGAAGAAGAAAAGCCAGGCAGCAGAAAGGCTAAGGAGGAGGACACAGAGAGAGGAATAAGTGAAGGAGACAGAAGCACAGAGAAAGAAAGACACAAAGGAGATGTCTGGGAGACAAGAATAGGGGGAGTGGTAGGTAGGGTGGGTATCACTCCAGGAGGCCAGCCCCTCCCGTCCTCCCCACCTAACTGATGTTCTCAGCTGGAGTCTAGTCTTAGACCACTCTAGGAAATGACTGTGTCACATGGCTGGCCCATACTAAAGATAGCCCATAATTACCCTGGTGTGTCCACAGCAGGCAGGAATGGCTGGTAAAGAAACCCAGCACAATGTTAGAGAGAGCATGTGTCACCAGGGCAGTAGGCATTGAGCATCGTGGACAATCAGAAAGAAGAGATGGCTCCTGGCCAGGACAGGGAGAGAACGTAAGAGGAAGAATGAAGAAACTCGAAAGAGCAGAGTGTAGTGTGGTGGCCCTGAGGGTGAGTGTGGCCTTCATTTCTTCATTCCTGCCAAAGAAGTCTTTGCACATCACTGTGCCAAGTTTGACCTTGACTTGAGAGATCTACCTCACCATAGCTTACGTAGGTCTTTGCCAACATCAATCACACACCCTATATGCTGAAAGCCCATTTATCCTGCTATTCTCCCATCAGGGCAGGGGTTAAGAACCCAAGAACACTGGCCTTCAAGGAACAAGTGTGTAGAGAAAGAGACAGAGTGCTGGCAGGAGCCCCTGGGCTCAACTTCTGGAGTTTCCTTCAAAGGATATTATTTCATCTTAAAATGCTTCAATCGACTAACTTGGTTCATAAAACTTACAATTATCAAGAAATGTTTCTGTGTTGTTAAGCAAGATCTCGCCTTCCTTTTCAGTACAAAGAATTTGTTGAAGCAAGGACAAAGTCCCAGCTTTCCCCTTAATGAGGTGATTTGAAACTACCCATCCATATCTTGAGTTTGAAAAGTCTCACAGAAGCCACTGGGCCTGCGAGGCAATAGAAATATTGATTCAAGGACCCAACAACAGCCACCTTAGACCTACAAAGATTACCTGAACCATTCATATGTTCCCAATGTTAAGAGTGTATGCAGGTATAGTTAAGAACCAACCTTCTGGAGGGCTAATATCCAATATATACAAAGAACTCAAGAAGTTAGACTCCAAAGAACCAAATAACCTTATTTAAAAATGGGGTACAGAGCTAAACAAAGAATTCTCAACTGAGGACTATCGAATGGCTGAGAAGCACCTACAGAAATGTCCAATATCCTTACTCATCAGAGAAATACAAATCAAAACAAACCTGCGATTCCACCTCACACCAGTCAGAATGGCTAAGATCAAAAATTCAGGTGACCGCAGATGCTGGTGAGGATGTAGAGAAAGAGGAACACTCCTCTGCTGCTTGTGGGAGTGCGAGTTTGTACAACTACTATGGAAATCAGTTTGGTGGTTCCTCAGAAAATTGGACATAGTACTACTGAAGGACCTAGCTATACCTCTCCTGTGCATATACCCAGAAGATGCTCCAACATGTAATAAGGAAACACGCTCCACTATGTTCATAGCAGCCTTATTTATGATAGCCAGAAGCTGGAAAGAACCCAGATGTCCCTCAACAGAGGAATGGATACAGAAAACATGGTACATTTACACAATGGAATACTACTCGGCTATTAAAAACAATGAATGCATGAAGTTCTTAGGCAAATGGATGGAACTAGAAAATATCATCCTGAGTGAGATAACCCAATCACAAAAGAACACACATGTTATGCACTCACTGATAAGTGGATATTAGCCCCAAAGCTTGGAATACCCAAGATACAACTCACAGACCACATGAAGTTCAAGAAGGAAGACCAAACAGTGGATGCTCTGGTCCTTCTTAGAAGGGGGAACAAAATACCCATGGGAGAAGATACAGAGACAAAGTGTGGAGCAGAGACTGAAGGAAAAGCCATCCAGAGACTGCCCCCACCTGGGGATCCATCCCATATACAGTCACCAAACCCAGACACTGTTGTGGATGCCAAGAAGTGCTTGCTGACAGAAGCCTGATAACCCTGTCTCCTGAGAGGCTCTATCAGGGCTTGACAAATACAGAACTGGATGCTCACAGCCATCCCTTGATCTGAGCACAGGGTCCCCAATGGGGGAGCTAGAGAAAGGACCCAAGGAGCTGAAGGAGAGTTTGCAGCTCCATAGGAGGAACAACAATATGAACCAACCAGTATCCCCAGAGCTCCCAGGGACTAAACCACCAACCAAAGAGTACACAGGAGGGACCCCTGGCTTCAGCTGCATATGTAGCAGAGGATGGACTTGTCGGGCATAAATGAGAGGAGAGGCCCTTGGTCCTGAGAAGGCTCGATGCCCCGGTGTAGGGGAATGTCAGGACAGGGAAGTGGGAGTGGGTAGAATAGTTAGCAGAGGAGAGAGGGTGGGATAGGGGGTTTTCAGAGGGGGAAACGAGGAAAGGGGATAACATTTGAAAAGTAAATAAAGAAAATATCTAATAAAAAAGGAGCCAACCGTCTGTTCTGCTTATAATAAAATACCTCTGCAAATGAAGCAAAATTAATGGCTGTTTACCGTTTTAACCAGACCACAGTGATGCAGTGGAATGAAGGAATCAAAATTATTACATTACCATGTATCACACCTGACACAGCAGTTATACAAATCAAGCCCATGGCATGGTTTTATAGCTCCATTAGATTGTAAAAATATATAATCTAAGCAAAGGCCGAATATTTTAGAGTAGAAGAAACCACAGGCTCCAGCCAGACCTGTGCCCACTCCGCACGCCACCTGAAGAAGTTATTCTACCCAAGGCTGGAGGTGTTGCTGGGTATTTTTTTGTCTGTTTGTTTTTCAAAAGTCTCTGGATGAAATATAGTAGGAGAGGATTTCTTTTTTTTCCCCAAGTGTAGTAGAAAAAAAAATCCTTTGAAGACCTAGAGTTTTGAGCCGTACCCAAAATCTACCACTTAAGAAAACAATTTCACACCAAGTCCAAGAAATCAAACAAGGAGGTGCTTTGTATTACAAATCAGAAGCATGGCCACAATGCACAGGAGCAGCGCTGGAAGGGAGGGAGGCAAGCTTCCAAGCTAAGCAGGCAGAGAGAGCCCTCGATGTCTGTTAGAGAGATCCCAGCGAACCACTGAAGACCAAGACTGGAGTGGTTTCCCACCACACTGACACCACAGCCCAAGCGTGGGCACTCGCCTTCCCCCTCCAGCCCACACCCATCCCCACCCAACGCATCCAAGCATTTCTTATTATACATTGGGGATTTCTAAAACTAAGTTTTCCTTTTAAAAAGAGGCGGGGGGGGGGCGGTTTACAAATCACATTACATAAAATCCAACAATGGTTCATTGCAATCTGACCCAAAACAGAAGTTGAGTGACTGCAGGTTGGCGAAGCTTTGCATCAACAACCAGTGCCCTTTAATATTGAAAAACATTGTGAGCCAGGGCTGTATTTAAGATGACAGACAGCCTTTCCTCAGGATGTGGAGCAGACTTGCAGGAGAGCTGTGGTACGGAATTCTTAAGCCCTGAGCGCTCAGAGTCAAAAAAAAAGGGGTTTCAAAACATAGGCATATGCGTAGTAGTGTGGGCAGAGTAGGCGAGGTACGCTCCATGACACATTAGCTGGGCATGATATGAGGAGGCCTTCCCGATCAAGTTTATCTGGGGCTCTGGTGTTTGCTACCCCTGCCTAGAGGTGGGGAGATGGTCAGGCCCTGGGTCTGTACAAGCAATCTACAAGTAGCATCTTCTTCCAGTGGAACTTCCCCCCTTCCAGAAGTCCCCCCCCCCCCGTGAATCCTAAATGCCGAGATACCCCACTTAAAAAAAAAATCAAAATCACCTCCAGGACGGAGGATCTCCTACTCATGTCATTGAGCAGTGACAGCCGATACATCACTACAGAGCACGACTCAGAGATATCATGCCGGGCAGAAGCAGCCTTGAGCCTAAAAGGGCATGCGATTTCAATTATACACAGTCCCAAGGCAGGCAGTGACTTCTGTACTCAGAGGTGAGAGGAGGCACGGGGACTTCCAGATGGTACAAAGGGCTCCTGGGGTCCCAGCATCTTGTCTGAGCAAGGCACAGCTGTATCTGCAATCCTACTACATACACATGTGTTGCTTTAAGCATAAATCACACCCAGTACATTCACATGTTGTAGGATTTTTTTTTTTTTACTTAACACAAAAAATAACTTGTATGAGATGTAGAAGAAAATATTAACATGGGGAAAAAAACCCTCATCTGTCTGGATTTGCAAACTAATTATAGAGATCACTCCCCATGGTCACAGACTCATTTCCACTTCATATCAGAAATCATTTCCCATCATTAGATTGCCCTCCACCACATCTTCCCAACTGCTGTAGTACAACCTACAACAATGTGCACAGTGACTTATTTAGCCGAGATTGCTTCGCTAAACATTCAGTTTGTAATGAGTCATTAAGACCAACACTGCAAACAATCATAGAGATCTTTAACCACATCAAAACGATTGTTTTCTTAATATAAATTCCCTAAAGGATATCTGGCTCAAAGGATATATCACTAATTAACTACCAGGAAGGAGTTCTGCTAATTTGCATTTCCGACAGCTATGTTTGAGAGTTCCTATTCAAGGAAGATTAATTTTTGAAGAAAAGATACAGTAAAAGATTGTTCAAGTGTTGTTGCATCAAACACTGGATAGCCCCCATATGCACAGCAATTATTAAACAGACCTCTAAATATAAACAAGTTAACTATAAAATTTATCATAAAACTGAAAAGCCCAGGGGCTGGAGAGATGGCTCAATGGTTTAGAGTACTTGCTGTTTTCGAAGAAGTCCTGGGATTGGTTCCCAACACCCTCGGGGCAGCTCATAACTCTCTCTTGTTCCAAAGGATCAAGGACTCTCTTCTGACCGCTGTGGGTAGCATATGCACATGGTGCACATGCATACATGTGTGCCAAACACCCATGCACATAACATCTTTACGGGCTAGAGAGATGGCTCAAAAATTTGGAGCAATTGTTGCTCTTGCTAAGGACCTGGATTTGATTCCTAGGACCCATATGGTGACTTACAACTATTCATAACTTCAGCTCCAGACAATCAAACACCTTCTTCTGACCTCTGAGTGCATTGGGCATTCATGTGGTACACATACACACATATAGAACAAAACAGTGCAAAAGTAAATTAAAAATAAATCAAGTCTTTAACAAACAAAGAAACAAAATAACTTGGAAAGCCCGGCTACCTGCAGCACAGTTCTTAGCCTCAAGTATGAGCTCTGGTCCTGACCACATCCTTCCAGAACTATCAGCTGACTGTAGGGCAGTGCCCAGAGGCTGTGCACACACCGCGAATGTTCACACTTCCCTTCCTGGAAGACGTTTGAATGTTGTCTTGTGTCTTTCCTTGGAACTGCGTCATACTGAGTCTGCACACATCCCCGCCCCAGGGGAACCCCGGGTTTCACAGAGCAGAGTAAGGGGTGACCTAAGCAAGATGGGGAGACAGAGAGCCCTCTCTGCCAGCTTAGGGTCAAAGAGAGTTATTTTTTTCAGTTTATGAAACTCCTATATATTTGGGGGTGTAGAGCGCCAAGATAATGTATTCAAAGGCAAAAAATGTTCTTTAAAATCACACTAATGGGAAACAGATTATTCCCTAGATCAGGGCTTCTTAAACTTTTCCCACTCATGACCCCTTTAACCTGAGAAAATGATCTATAACCCCAGGAATATAGATCAACTATTTACTAATAATGAATCGTGAAGAAATTTATGTTCAAATAATTGGACATAAATGACTTTGCCATTTGTTAGAGATGAAAGGTTTTCTTTCCAAATAATGAGATGGATATGCTTGCTTATTTTACAAAAAGAATGAAATGTTGGCTGAACATTTGATGCCATGGCACTTAGAGAATCTTCACCCATTCTCAAAGCTGGCCAGTATCTTATCTTCTAACCATAAATGCTGAGAATGTAACATCACACAAATGTATGCTTAAAAACAGTAGAAACTTTGAAGGGCATTTCGGAAATGACTGAAAATTCTGATCAAATCCCAAGCCAAAAGTCATTTAATGATTACTGATTTAAAAAAAAAAATCAAGCCAGCTGCTCAAATTCAAACAATGTAAACACAGTCTAACAGTATATAATTTGATGCATGCTGAGATATGACAATGGATAAAAGATCAAAAGTCTTTGTTTCCTATAATTAAACCACTGTGTTTCCTTTAGTGCAGAGAACTCTGTACATGCAGTAAAAGCACCGCAGTCATAACTAGTCCACAGTCTCAAATGTGAGCTGAGCTGTTCCTGGCACTGTCCCTTGGCCGCATGCCCAGTCCAAAACAAAGCCTGTAGTGCTAGTCGCGTGATAAAACACAGGTGAGTGCTGTTAGGGACACTTGCAATTCATTACACATTTGACTTTGAACTAAGCCAGGTAGACACATCTTCCAAAACCTTTTTCACAAGCTTTCTGTGACCCTCCCACATCCAAGTGCAAGGCTCCGTGTAGGATTATGGCTCGGGGCTTAAGGCTGTACTCTAAGAGAGTAATCAAATACACTACATACAGTTATGAAAACACCAAGGAGCAAAATTAATTGCTATAAGAAGCTGGGCTCTAGTTCGCCACCAATCAATCCTAAAATGCTAAAAGTGTGTATGATTTGCAAGGCAGCGAGTGAGAGCGATCGTGAGAGCAATCGTCTACCGTGAGCGCGGGCCATTCCACATCTGCGCAGGCGCTTTTACCGTCTTCCTTTGTGGGCTGCACAAGACTGTTTGCATCCAGATGCTGCCTTTTTAGGGTGGTAAACACGGACTGTTTGAGAATGCTGCCTCCCAAAACTAACGACGTAGTATATCTCAGGACCAATGAAATTGGTGCTTCGGTGCTAATCTTAAACTTTACGGTGATAGAGGCTCCTGTATGTCACACTAGGCCAGTGATTCTCGACCTTCTTAATGCTGTGGCCCGTTATTACGGTTCCTGATGTTGTAGTGACGCCCCCCCAACCAGAAAATTAATTTTGTTGCTACTTCATAACCATAATTTTGCTACTGTAATGAATATGTAATGTAAATATCTGTATTTTCAGATGGTCTGGGGCAAGCTCTGTGAAAGGGTCATTCAACATTTCTCCCAAGGGGCCAGCGACCCACACACTGAGAACCACTGATTGTGAAGAAAAATACAGCAACCAAACTTTAACATACGGGGTAGGATACCAGAACACACTTTCCTCCCCTACCGTTGCTCTAGACAGAGATAAAAGGAGGGGTTTGCTATCTCACCGCAAACAAAAAGAGAAAAATCTAGAACCCATTCTGAGACCCAGAATGACGATATTTTAATATTTAAATATTTTCTTCCAAATAAGTGCTTAGTGGTCAGCACTGCCACCAACCTCAGGGTGTCAGAGGAGAACCTGTTTTCCCCCAGAAAGTAAAAAATACTGGCTTCCAGTCAATCCTATACACACCTTATTACTGAATTTTCAGTAAATATAAACAAAGGAAAATATAGGCAACACGAACACAAGAAACCACATCGTACTCTTAATATGGAAAATTGCTTAGAACATTGGCTCCACAACCTAGGAAAATATGAGGGAGATGTAGTCGTCAAACCTGACTTCAGAGCTGGAGAGATGGCTCAGCCGTTAAAAGCACTGACTGCTCTGAGTCCTGAGTTCAAATTCCAGAATCCACATGATGGCTCACAACCATCCATAATGATATCTGACGCCCTCTTCTGGAGGGTCTAAAGACAGCTACAGCGTACTTACATATAATAAAGAAGCAAATCCTTAAAAAAAAAAAAAAAAAAAAAAAAACAAAACTGACTTCACCTCTGTCACCACCGAGCAGGGTTTATCAACCTCAGCATTACTGATACTTGCGGGCCAGCTCATACCTAATTGCGGGGAATCACCCAGTAAGTACCTTGTACCACATGTAGCAGCGCCCTCCCCGCCCCCAGCATGTGCCCATGAGATGTCAGTAAGTATTCCAACTGGCCAGATGTGGTCCAGTGTCGCCAGTGAGCAGAGTGGGCCTGCACTGTAACAATCAGAATTGTGAAGCTGAAGAAGCATCCGGTCCAAGAAGACATTGGTCCAGACTCAGCAATCGGCTCACTGGCTGTCCTGGCCACTTAGGCTCATTTGACACGTTTGTCTTTGGCTTGGGTGTAGACCCAGTATGCGACCCAGGTATCATCCTTCAGGGATTGAGAGGGAGGATGGACCATAAAGCATCTGCAGCAGAGACCTCAGGACAGTCCTGCCAAGTTGTCCTAAACCGGGTTAGTAGGATCAGGCCTCCCGGTGCCCGCACCAGAGGAGCGCTTTTCTGAAGAGAGAGATGTAACCTGAACTGAGCACACACCCTACTGCATGGGCACACACACAGAAGCTGTATCAGTAATGAGCAATCCATACTAGTCATTATTGGGTGCTGGAGAAAAGGCAGAAAACACAACAGTTTCCACTGCCCAGGAGCTTTTCATCAGTGGAAAACACAGAGGAGGAAGGATCACGAAGCACTTCCGAAGGTAACTGTCCACACAGCGCATGCTCTGTAGCCCTAGGAAGGCTGTCAATGTACAATTGGAGAATTGCAGTAAAAACATAAAATCTGAAACTGTCTTACAGATGATTAAGAATGACAATGGGAAAGGGGACTTTCCTAGAAAAAGCCAACAGACATTTAAAAGGCTAAAAGACCATGAAATCGCTATGGCTGGTAGGATAACTGTTCATGAGTCTCTATTACAAAGATACTTCGGTGTTAATGTTTTTGTGTCTTGATTCAATGATTGAAAACATTTATAAAATGTTTTGTGTAGGAACAGGGGAAATGGCTCAGCAGTAGTTGTCCTTGCAGAGGACCTGGATTCGTTCTACAGAACACACACGGAAGCTCCCAACTGTCTACAGCACCAGTTCTGGACCATCAGATGCCTTCTTCTGATCTCTGTGGGCACCAGGCATGGACATGATACACATGCATGTAGACAGGCAAACACTCTACACATAAAAATAGAATAAATCAATCTTAAAAAAAACATTAAAGATACTCGGTGTATGTATGTGCTGTCTGTATAATCTGTGTGGGAGTGTGAACCGAGGTCAATGATAGGTCTCTTCCTCCATCACAAAAGTAACAATGTTACTTTTGAGACTGGATCTCTTGTTGAATCTGGAGGTCACAGATTGGCAAGGCTGGCTGGCCAGCAGGCCCCAGAGATCCTCCTGTTTCTGCCTCCCAAGTGATGGTATTACAAAAGAGTGCACGACACGTAGCTTTGTACTGGGGTCCTGGAGATCTGAACTCCGATCTTCTGAGCAAGTACTTTATTGACTAAGCCATTTCTCTAGACCCTAAAACATTCATAAAATAATTTTGAAAAGCATGCGCAGGGGTAAAATCTGTGTAATACCCAAAAGAATGAACGATACAGTTTTCACATAGAATATTCTACTAGTTACAGATGCTATGTCATTTATAAGTGTAGGGTATGGCTAAGTTCCATATATCTAATAAACACCCAGGTCAAATGTATACAGCTAACTCACAGACCACATGTCGCATCTCTAATGTCTACATCATTCAGGTCAAATGGTTAGTAAAATTCAGATGGAGAAAAAAAATTAAGCATCCAAGAAAGAAAAAGAAATGTGAAGATCATATTGCACTGAGGAACCCATTACTTAAGCCTGTGGTCTCAGCCCAAAGCAAACCCTAATAAAACCTTTCTAATAAAAATAAGGGCTGAGGAGATGGCTCTGTGGTCGATAGAGATTGCTGCGCTTCCAGAGGACCCGAGTTCAGTTCCCAGCACCTGTGTTGGACAGCTCAATGTGTAGGTGCTTGTCATGCAAGTGCTAGGATCTGAGTTCAAATCCCCAGAGTCCATGTAAAGCTAAGTACAGTGGTGCACATCTGCAATCCTGGTTCTCCTTTGGTCTGAAGGGGTGATTGGAGAATCTGTGGAAGTTTGGGGCCTGCTAGCCTGGTATATGCAATGATGGACAGCAGAAGAAAGACACCCCTCTCCACACTCCCCAAAACAAGGTAGAAGAGGAGGTTGTCCTTTGACTACATATACACTGAGACTAGAAAACATTCACCAAATCAAAGGCACTGCCTTCAGTGTTTAAGCATGATGCCAGATCTGAGACAAGGTGAAGTAGGTACCGCGAACTAGCAGGCAGTAAGCAGCTACATGGGACTCTGGAGATATTATTTACAACATAAATACCACAAAACAAGCACTGAATCACATTAGTCCACATGAAAACGAGCCAGCCCTTGGCCACAACATTTCCCACGAAATGAATGGGCATTCATAGCTATGCACTTCAAATGTCAGGGCCCAGCCTTTCGGTAAAAACAACTTGCGACAGACATCACGCTCATGAGCTGGTTCCTAGGGGGAGTAGCCAAGGGCTGACAATTGATTTCAACCATTGAATCAACAGAGTTAAAGCCCAAAGTGGTGGAATTTCACTTGACCATTTTATTCTAGATTCCTGGCACTACCCGAGGATGTTATCTCTCTTTAAAAGAACCCTGAAGATGAGTTATAAATAAATACATTGGCTCATAATTTTATCACTGTTACCCAGATTGGATGTGTCAGAACGTTATGAGATGAGAAGGAGGAGGGGCCTGTGGGCGTGGCTCACACTTATGCACACGGGCAATACTTTAGGCAGTGAGTGATGCCATGAACACTATTTTGAAAAGCAATCTCTGTCTTTTAATGATCTTTTTCATGCCACACTCTTTCTTCAAGGAGCCTCAAACCTACATGATTTAAACACTTGGTGGAGTGTTTCTTTATTAATAAAATAAGCCAGTATAAGTGTCTGTATTGGTTTATTTTTTTATTCTAGTAAAACAATCTATTTTTTAAAACTGATCTAAAATTTAATGGTGTTACTGCTTAAACTATCTAGACTTACAACAGGGAGGTTTGCATTAAGTGAAAAGGTCTTATACATTTTGTCCCAATTGTACATTATTTTTTAAAAGCTGGCATCATTTTTTGTACTAATAAGACAAAATAAAAGATTTGTTAAATTTTATTTTCCACGAAAAGCAAATTCTATTCCCCTATATCTATGTCAGTTCCTCAATATACTTCTTGTAATATGGATCCTATGTAATCAAGGATGGATAATATATATAATCAAAGGAATTGGGTTATAATTGATATTTTCCTCTGGTTTTTCTACATTATTAATTAGTACTATTCAAATGTTTCAGAACAGGCTGTGAAGTAGATGGCAATATTTAAAAAAAAACTTTATTTTTAGGGGCTGGAAATATGACTCAACAGTCAAGCCCTGGCTGCTTTCCCAGATGATATGGGTTCAGTTCCCAGCACACACACAGCAGCTCACAGCCATGCATAACAAGAGTTCCGGAGGATCTGATACCCACCTCTTGCTTTCATGGATACCAAGCACACACATGGTACACAGACAAACATGCAGACAAAACACCCATAAACATAAAATAATTTTCAACATGTATTTCCGAGATTACATTTCTCTCCCTTCCCTTTCCTCCCTCCAAATCTTCCCATTTACCCCTCCCCACACTCCTTCAAATTCATGGCCTATTTTTTCCATGAATTGTTTTTGCACACATGTATGTATGTATGTATGTATGTATGTATGTATTGTGCTGTACCATATATAGAAATATACATGTGTGTTCTTAACTATACTGTGTTCATTCTGTGCATCGTTATTTGTATGTATGTTTTCAGGGCTGACCATTTGGCACTGACCAACTGCGGTTTCTCCTCCCGACTCCCACCTCTTCTTGGGTTGCCTGTACTTCTCTGTGCAGGGCTGGGTCCTCAGGGCCTTTCCCCCATGCAGTTTGGCATTGTTAGGGACAGTTTTCCGAGTCCAGCCTGCTCGGGAACAAGTTCCGTCTTGCTGGCAGGGCTAAAACTGAGTTCATGTTCCCAGGCCCCAGGACCAACTCCTACCCTGCTTCTTCAGGTGTTTTGAGTTTGCCTGTTAACCAGGAAAGGACAAAGAGGGAAGACACTGTCATCCCGTTATCTAAACTAAGGCGCACAAGTCATCAATGTGCTGCCTGTCTTGACTATGCCAGCTTGCCCCATGGTTCATTCCGTCGTCATTCTAGATTCCAGACCAGAGCCCAGGAGGAGATCTGACCGCAAACACTGACTGAAACCAGCTGACCCGCGTAAGGCCCAGTCACCAATACTAACTTCCTTGCTTAGCCCCTTGTGTCAAAATAGGATTGATCAACGAGATATCTACCCTGCTCCTCATTTTCCCATCCTTTAACAATGCCGTGTCATCTCTTTTCAGGAATGCGGTCTGGATCCTGAAGTGGACATCTCCCTGCACATGCAGTAGAATAAAGCTTTCATTCTTAAGCTTCTGTTTCTGAAGTGAATTTTCTCACCTTCCACTCTGAACCCAACTGTAGTGGCTCGTCCTGGTTGTCCACTTGAGTACATCTGGAATGAACACAGAAATGGAAGGCTCACCTGTGATCCTAATCTGGAGGCTGAGAGATACGAGTTTCTGACCTGGATCTTGGCATGGAGATTTTGAGGCATATCGGCCTATGAATTCCAGAAGATTAAAACAGGGAGAACTGTGAGTTCAAGGTCGTCTGGGATTAAAGGCGTGGTGGTACACACCTTTAATCTGGGCCACACCTTCTGCTGAAGACCTACATAAGGACATTGGAAGAAGGAAGATTTACTCTCTCTTCTCTTGTTTGCCTTGTGGGACTGAACAACTAACTGCTAGATCCTTGGACTTCCATCTACAGCTGCTGCTGACCATTGTTGGAGAGTTGAACTAAAGACTGTAAGTCATCAACAAATTCCCTTACTAAATAGAGACTATCCATACGTTTTGTGACATAGAGAACCCTAACTAATACACCAACAGAAGAATGTCTTCTGGTGCTATTCTTGTTCAGCACACATTTGAGTGGTCACGTTGGTCATACTTTAAGGGTGTAGCTTCTGGTGTTACTAAGAAACACAATCTCATACCGAATGCCCTCATCCCCTGTCTCTTACTATCTTTCTGCCCCGCCTTGCAATAGTGTCAGGAGTTGTTTTATGGATATATCTGTTGAGACTGGGCTCCACAACTCTGCATTTTGATTTGCTCTAGTGTTCTGTAGTGGTCTCCATTGGTTGCAAAGAGAATTTTCCTTGGCTAGGAGTAAAGGATATACTTACCTGTGCGCATAAGGGCAGAGCATATAGAAAGTTGTCAAGGATTATGCTGGTTTAGTAAATTAGTAAATTTTATTTTTTTGAAGCATGTGTATATGTAATCCTGGGTTGGCATATGTAAGTGCAATACTCTCAGAGACCAGAAGATGCTGGGTGGGTACCCTACAGCTGGAGTTCCAGAAGACTGTGATCCACTCAATATGATGCTGGACTCTTAACCACCAGGCCACCACTCCGGCTTCTATATGGAAATATCTTGAATTCTGTTCCAAACATGTGTGCTAGTTTTGCTTTGATTTCAAAGATATTTTACTAAAATCTCTCAATTTTTTTTAAACTGGAAATTCATCACTATACTTTTAAGAATACAGAATACTCAAATAAGCCGTATTCCAGACCATTCTACATAAATGGGAGTTCATCATCTTTTAAAAAAATGTTTATTGTGTGTATTCATTGCACACGACTTGGTAAGGACACTTTTCGTACACTTACACACTACATGCTGCACTTTTCATACACTTACACACTTGCCATCTTAATAGCACGTGGCTTCAATAAAGACAACTGAATGAGTCCTTTAATTCCACAAGAGGCCTTGAGGAAGGGGTTATTTTTTTCCATTAATTGTTATTACATGTATGTATTTATAGAAATATACATATGTAATGCTAAATATAACATGTTCAGTCTGTGACTTGTATGTATGCTTTCAGGGCTGATCTAAGAGTCCCAAAAAGGTGACACAGGAAAACGCTATCATCGAAGTATCAAGTCATGAAAAAATGGGCTTAAACCTTCTTCTTCACTGCCCTTCTCTTGGTAGAGAAAATGAGGTGTGACACAGGTCAGGAAAGGCCCTGATACAAAGGTTACTCCTGGAGGTGCAAATGCATCTGTGCTTTTTACAGTAGGTTAAGTACCCAATGGTCGCACTCCACTGTTACTGGGTCTTTCATTCTTCATTACTAAGACAGCAGTTGAAACAAAATACAGCCTTACCATAGTCTATTGATTTTACCTGCCATCTTCTACTTCTTCACTCACTCATTCATTCATTCATTCATTCCACACTACTCACTGTGCATCCATCACGTACCAAGTACTACGCTGAGTCTTTCCCATGGACTACACAGACTCCAGTCCAGGATATGATCTTGAAACAGCCTGTATAGCAACCAACGTGTCAACTGTATGACATGACCTTCCAATAAGTAGCACAGCTGCTAACGAATAGAACTTGATGGGATCTTAGATGATGTAGTAGACTGAATGAAAATGGTCCCCATAGACTCAAGGAAGTGGCATTACTGGAGGTGTGGCCTTATTGCAGTAGGCATGACTATGCTGGAGGAAATGTGTCACAGGGGCTGGGGTTTTGGGGTTTCCGAAGCTCAAGCCAGACCCAGGGTCATTCTTTCTTCCTGCTTCCTGGTGGTTGTAGAACTCTCAGCTGCCTCTCCAGAACCACGTCTCCCTGCAAGTCACCATGCTTCCCGCCATGATGATAATGGACTAAACCTCCTAACTGTAAGCCAGCTCCAATGAAATGTTTTCCTTTACAAGAGTTGCCATGGTAATGGTGTCTCTTCACAGCAACAGAAACCCTAAGACAGACGATACGTAAGCAGACAAAGAGTGCTAACTAAGCCTTTGTCTTAGTCAGGGTTTCTATTCCTGCACAAACATCATGACCAAGAAGCAAGTTAGGGAGGAAAGGGTTTATTGAGCTTACACTTCCACACAGCTGTTCAGTACCAAAGGAAGTCAGGACTGGAACTCAAGCAGGTCAGGAAGCAGGAGCTGATGCAGAGGCCATGGAGGGGTGTTCCTTACTGGCTTGCTTCCCCTGGCTTGCTCAGCCTGCTCTCTTATAGAACCCAAGACTACCAACCCAGAGATGGTACCACCCACAAGGGGCCCTCCCCAACTTGATCACTATTGAGAAAATGCCCCACAGCTGGATCTCATGGAGGCACTTCCCCAACTGAAGCTCCTTTCCCTATGATAACTCCAGCTTGTGTCAAGTTGACACAAAAACTAGCCAGTACAGCCTTCTATGAGAGAGCTTTTCTTTCTTTCACAATTCTTTTTCAACAGATCTCATTACAAAATAAAAACAACATAGTCTGGAGTTAACACATCTTTAGACTCTCTAATAATCTGATAACCTCTATATTTTAAGGGGCACACTTCCAGACTCAAATTTAGAATAGTACATATATCTAATTAAACCTTAGATTTTTTTCATTTCATTTGTTTTCATATCATTTTAGTTTGAGTCTTACCTTTTTAGCCTAAGTTAAATGGAACTCCTGTCAAATTTCTATATGGAAGGAGGGTACAGTGTTTCTTTTATAAATTATTCATATACAAAAGCCTGTATTCAAAACTGTGAAGCGTAAGATGGTCACTGGCACTGTGTGACATGGGGAAGGTATGGAAGGCTGTTGGCCTTGTCCAGCAGTCTATGACTAGAGCAGCTTGTCTGACTCCGAAGACGTCACTAGCTCTGCGGCTTCAACATCCTTGCAGAATCAGAATTGATCAGCAGCACAGCATAGTTCTATACCCAGTCTCCAAGGGTAATGACATCTCACAAAGCAAGAACCTCACTGCCACCCAGATGGCAGGCTCATTCAGAAGGTTGGAAGGATATGCCTGATTTTTTTCCCAAGCTCCCCAGGCCTCTGCCTCCCAGCACATTCTCCTCATCATGCCAAGAACATGCCTGGGAGTGGAGAGTCAGTAAATGAGGTCACCTCGACGTCTCTGCCAGCACTAAGACTCACAACTCTGACTTTATACATAAATGTAGCAAAGACATAAAGGGCTTTTCCAGTGAGATGAAAATATGCCCATGGTCTTTCCCAATAAGGAAGAATTATTTAAAGTATAATGAACCTGCTTTTGTTGAAGAAAGGTCTATATGGGAAGAACTCTAGGAGAAAAGTATTTCTGTAAATCTGGCTATGATATGAGGCTCTGCTAGACAATGGAAAAGGAACGTATACAAATCAGGAAAAGGACTTTTACCTGGTTATAGAATTATATTGCTGCGTACATGTGTTAGTACATATATGAATGCATTCTTATATGTGCACATAAATATAGCAAAATGCAATCACACCTCATTGATTCATAACTCAGTGTCTGGAGACCTCTTAGGTCTGGAATAAAAACTTGAGAATCACCACATAAGCAAGCAGCCAAAGGCAACACCACACACTTTCTACACAAGAACACCCGCCTTTCAAGAATTCTGCTCACAGCAATTCACAGACAGCTAACAAGAGATGGGGAAATGATTACACACCAGGCTAACTAGGGTTAAGAAGTTCCTTCTTGTAGGGATGAGGATCTTTAGTATATTAATGCATGTTGAACATCCCCCAAGGAACCTAGCTGACCAAAGGTCTTCATTAATTTCAAAGTCATATCAGTTTTCCCAGTGATATAAAATATAAAAAGAAAATTGAAAAAGCTGGTACTTCCATAGACATTTTCATCTGAGCTACCCAACTGCCTTACATGCAGTGCATCTCACTTTGTCCTGGTGACATTCCAAAGTGTGTGCTGAGTGAGAATTCTAAACTCCTGGAGAGGTGGGAGGAGCCAGAGCAGGAAGGCAAGCATCTGCCTGTTCCTCCAGACATTCCACCCTAAGAGGAGTCAGCTCACCAAGTTCTCCCAGACCCCGGTTTCATCTCCTCCTCAGAGATGGAGACTGAAGAATATCCAGTAGAGAGCCTAGACAATGACATAAGATAAAAGAGAGTCCCTTGAAAATGCTCCCAAGTTCTGGAGTTAGTCATAAACAGAGCCATGATGACACTCCATCGTACAAACGATTCCCTGTGAGCCTTTATCTCACTTCCTTGATAAAATGATGAGGTTCTGAAATTCAAACTTGAAAAGGTGTCTAACAGGCTGATCTGATCAAAATCCAGAGTTGTTTCCAAAGTAATGAAGAGTTTTCCATTTCAGTAGCACTATCTGGTAAAAAACAAACAAACAAACAAACAAAACAAAACAAAAAATCAAAACCAAACAAACAAGCAAACAAAACAGCACCAACAAAAAACCCTCTACAAAGAACATTCTATGTAAAACAAAATCTCAGTGGTTCAGAAGAACGAGGGAGAAGTCCCCAATGGAGTCCAGAGTGATCCAAAGCTTAGCAAATATCCTGAGTAACCTTCGGGGAGAAAGAATGGATCTTAATGACCGGGTCATTAAGAACCCTGGTTGCTTGTGCAGAGGATTAGGATTCAGTTCCCAGCATCCACAGGGTGGCTCACAGCTATCTATAGCTCCAGCTCCAGGGGACCCAATGACTTCTGACTTCCACAGGCACCAGGCGCTCACTCACACACATAAAATATTTTTTAATTAAGTTCTTATTTTAAAAACGTAGAATTGAGAACCAGAACTCTGCAGTCCAGAAGCCCCTGGTGGAAGGGAAGCCAAGCCTCTATCCTTTCCAAACTGGAAATGAGACGGAAGGCCAAGTAACTTCGCAACTGTGGTGTTGTGTTATTTTTAATTTTGGTATTTTAATTTTGTTGCTATGTCAATACAAAGGAAGTCAGTTAAAAATATTTATACCACATTTAGAAAAACAAACCTTTTGTTCATCTGGCTTCGCCTCTGTCTTAGTACTATCTGAGAAACACTGAAAGTTACATAATTCAATTAAATCTTATTTATTAGAGCTGTCCATAGCAAAGCAAAACTAAAATCTTCTATTGATCTTCTCTCTCTCTCTCTCTCTCTCTCTCTCTCTCTCTCTCTCCCTCTCTCCCTCTCTCTCTCTCTCTCTCTCTCTCTCTCTCTCTTTTTAAAAAAAATCAAATCCAGGTGCCTTAGTTAGGGTTTTACTGCTGTGAACAGACACCTTGACCAAGGCAACTCTTATAAGGACAACATTTAATTGGGGCTGGCTTACAGGTTTAGAGGTTCAGTCCATTATCATCAAGGTGGGAACATGGCAGCATCCAGGCAGATATGGTGCAGGAGGTGCTGAGAGTCCTACATCTTCATCTGAAGGACACTAAGACTGACTTCCAGACGACTAGGATAGGGGTTTTAAAGCCCAAGCGCACAGTGGAACACCTACTCCAACAAGGCCACACCCAGGGCTAGGCATACTCAAACCACCACACCAGTTGATGTAGAGAATTATCTTGCATATTGTATGGATGCATCATCAGTCAACTAAAAGCCAACAGTCTTATGGCTTAGGCAGGAAATAGAAGGTGGAAGATCCATGAGGCAGAGAGGATTCTGGGATAGAACTGGGCACAGGAAGAGTCACCCAGAAAGATGTAAGGAGACAGACGCATGGCACCTAAGCACAGACAGCCAGCCATGTGACTGAATGTAGGTTAAAGTAAATGTAGGTTCTGTTCTAGGCGACCAGTGGAGGTGGCCACACTGTTTCAACACAGCCTTGAGAGCCTGCTGTCCTTCTTTGACAAGCAGCTCCACTGAGTTGTGTTGTTGTCTAAGAAGAAGCAGTTAATGGCGTCAGGAGCGCTACTTCTACCTCTGAGAACAAGACTGATACCCAAAGATGCCAGGCAGAAAACACCCAAGCTACAGCATACCCAAGAGCGGAGTTGGTAAAGCCAAGCCAGGCCAGGTGTGGGAGGAGGAAGAGTGGGCCATGCCCACCTGGACGGACCCAGAGCTGGACTGTGCCAGCTCAACCCAAGTCCATAAGCCCCATGCCAGCCTGGTCACGAGGCACGGCCAGATAAGCATAAACAGCAGCAGCTTCATCTCAGAAGAAAGACTCCACATACTTTAAAGAGATGCTATGTTGTTGCAAGATATGTCCTATCCATTCACACTGAGGCAGTGAGAGGCCAGTGACTGGAGGGGAGAGAGGAGGAGGAGCCAAGGGAAGTGGGGGAGGGGAGGGGGAGAGAGGGAGAGGGAGAGAGAGAGAGAGAGAGACTCGGTGGACCAGATGAGCAGAGCAGAGAGGGAGACACGGATATCCAGATGGCTTCAGACATATTTCTGGTGTTCTGGAGAGGTTAAAAATATTGGGATAAGTCTTTATCACTGTAATTTGGTATTATGTAATTGGGAGTTTCTTATACTTAAATATATTTGGTTAACTCTTCAAGTTTAAGAGTCATGCTTTACCAGATACTTGGAAGGAGTGGGTGCTGGACCCACGGGGACTTGGTACACAGGCCTGGTGGGGCGGTACTCCTTATTAATTAATTAACACTACACTATGTGATTAAAGAAGACCGTAACAAGACTTAGCTTCCTTTCTAGAAAACACCATTACCCTAAACTCTCCATTTCCTAGTCCTGCAGACAACTAAGGTTTTATGAAACTTTTGATTGATGGGAGTTGGTTGCACTTTTTAACCCTCTTTTCAAATTATCTAAGTCTAATTGCTGTATTTTATTAAACTCTAAGTCTTGCTTCAAAATTACTCACGTACAGAAAAAAATATGTGGTTCTGCACAACCCTGGTGGTCACAGTAAAAAGGTGTTACCTCCAGGCCCCTAAATTCTGTTACAACACTGACCCCATTCTCACCCTCAAAATTCCACCTCAAACACTTCTACGGAGGAAAGAACTGAACGTGTTGGAAAATATAAGCTAATGGCTTTTTTTTTTAAATTTGGAAGAACGTTCATAAAGTGCAAACCTGAAGTGCATACACCTCTGGTGAGAGCCAGGACAGAAGAGCCAGAGTCAGGGCAAGGGTGAGGATAGACCTGCCTATCCCATTTGATTCTTCCAGATTGAGGAAAACGGACCCTGTCAATTCCGTCCAAATCAACAAGAACCATTTTCTGAATGTCGCACTTAGCACAAAGACAATGCTTCAGCCCAGAGTTTCTGACCTCGAAACAAGAGTGAATGGTTATCTTCTCCTGGAATGTATTTTTATTAATTGCATATTTTGTCCGATACAGGCAATTAGGACAGCATTAAAATAAATGCCACCCGGCGGAAGGACAAACAGGCACAGTCACGGCACTCACGAGCCTGAGACAAGAGGACTCAGAGCTCAAGGCTGGACTGGAGTGCCTGAGAGCCTTCCTCGAAGCGCGATGCGAATCAATCAATCAATCAATCAATAAATAAATAAATAAATATTCCCACACTCAAATTTCTTTTATAATTAGACACCAAAACCTCTTCTCTCCTAAGGACTGACAATGAATGAAGCAGAAGTTTAGTTTCTCAAGGAGCACTTGCAGGGCTCAGTCCCACAGGGCTCAGTCCCAATCTTACCCAGCAAACCTTTAACAGCTCTAAGCCTCGGCTTGTCCACCACCAAGACTGGAGTCCTAGTGACTTACAGGACTTTAAAGTCTGAGGAGGCCTTGCTGGCACACATACCTCCCGTGCCCAGAGAGGGGTTTCTTTTTTTTTTTAAGATTTGTTTATTTATTATGTGAGTACACTGTCACTGTCTTCGGATGCACCAGAAGAGGGTACTGGATCCCATTATAGATGGTTGTGAGCTACCATATGCTTTCTGGGGCTTGAACTCAGGACCTTTGGAAGAGCAGTCAGTGCTCTTAACCACTGAGCCATCTCTCCAACCCCCAAAGAGGGATTTTTAACAGTAAATTTACCTCTTCGCGTGGCTTTGGAAAATCTCCAAGGCTGTTCTATCTGATTGATGCCAGTCCGTTTGACCAGACCTCCTGCTCTGACTTACCCTTCCCCAAATGACCTCTCAGACTGAGTCAAAGCGTGCTGGCTTGCTTGCATATCTTTTTCTCATATTTTTTAATCCTTCTTCCAAAGGCAGCTTTGAACTTGGCATAATTTTCATACGCCCGTCCCAAATTTGCCAGAGAACAATAGATATGAGGCCATGAGAGCAAGTGGTCTGGAGGACGGGAGGGAGAACTAGAAGAGACAGGAGCGGGAGCTTGGGGACGGTACACTGCTCTCCGCGGTGTACAGGAGCCCCTGTCAGACGGCCCGCGTATCCCTGAGCGTGGAAAACGTGAACAAGCTATTCTCTCCCTTGTCCAGTTTTCTCTGAAATCTATATATCCTTCAAACATGTAGAAAATAAGAAGGTCCTGGAAGTGCAGGCCTGTAATCCCAACTACTCAGGGAAGCTGAGGCAGGAGGATCACAACAAGTTCGGGGCTCTACCGTGAGTTACTCTAGCATGTGCAACTAAGTAGACTATTGGCTGAAAACCGAAGAGAAAAGCCTGGGGACACAGCTCAGGAGTAAAGCACTTGCTGGGCATGCATGAGGTCCTAGGTTCAATCCCCAATTCTTCAACAGAATAATCAAGCACGATAACAATGAATAAAAATGTAGAAAATAAAACACAAGTGATAACTTCAAGCTTAGACTTCCGCCCCATGTCCCCACAGGTTATATTTTCACTAGCAATCTATTTTAATGCTTGCAGATATTTTATTGATAATCTTATTTTATTTTGGTACAGTAAACATTAAACATATGCTAAAACTTATTTTGAAGATCGCTACTGTTGCCCGCAATGCCGTTTAAAATCCATATTCTGCACTGAGTTTTTTCTTTCCTTTAAAGATTCATTTATTTATTTTATGTAGCTCTCTTCAGATACACCAGAGGAGGGCATCAGATCTCATTAAAGATGGTTGTGAGCCACCATGTGGTTGCTGGGATTTGAACTCAGGACCTCTGGAAGAGCAGTCAGTGCTCTTAACTGCTAAGTCATCTCTCCAGCCCTACATCAAGTTATTTTAATATCACCATTGGTTCATAACTGATCAGGAAAACTAAACACTTAAACATTAACAGTACCCACTGGCTGCTTAGAGTAATAGGACTGTGCCATTCACCTAGTGGACAGTCATAATTGGTCCTAATTATTCTGTTATTCATTTTAATAAATCTGAACATTGGCGAGCTTGGAGCACAACAGATGGAAAAGAAGATTTTATCATATGGAGTATGTCATTTGCTTTTCTTTTTTTCCTTTATATTTGTTTAGTGCATGTGCGTGCACGTGTGTGTGTGTGTGTGTGTGTGTGTGTGTGTGTATGGTATATGTGTTTAGTCACGTGGTACAGTGGAAGTGTGAAGGTCACCATGTGGGCACAGCGGGTTTGAGGCTCAAATTCAGGTCTGCAGGCTCAGTGGCCAGTACCCTTACCCACTGAGCTGGCCATCGCCCTAGCCCCTCATTAGCTTGCCTGTCTAAATCCCAGATTGCTGCCCTGGCGATCGATCGATCGATGCCCTGGCAATCGATCTATCGACCTGCAGAGGGAACTTGGATCCTCTTTCACTTTGGTAAAAAACAAAGAATGGAAAAGGATCTGAGCTGAGTGGTTGCCAGTATCCACTCCCACACACCTCTCAACTGGAGGCCTTTGAATGCACTGGCTCTTAGAGATGCTGACCCCCAGCGTGTGAGCCTGTCACCTTAACCCCTGTCATAAAGTGGGGGGCAGGACTGGGGGAGGGGGCTGTGGGAAAGGAGGGCCCTATGCCCCTTCTCAGGCAGATCGGTTTTAGAGAGAATAGTCTAGCAGCTAACAATGGGAACTTGATCCCGGAAAGTCTGTGTATGCCTGGTACCCAAAGACGCAGAGCCTCCACTAGGCCTGCGCCTGCAGAGGGGCGTCAACTCAGAAGCCTTAGGTGCTCCTTACCCCATCCCTTTCATAAAGTAAAAAACAAGGAGATTCTGTAGAAAGTCTTTCCACAGAAGGCCACTCAATGAGAAGGGTAGGAGGCAGTGTTGTGGCATGGGTGAAGGAGTGTCTATGTTTATGCACAAAAAAGATTTCTGATGTTGCCATTTACCTATTGAAACCTGCAAAATAAGCTGGACTCTTCCTTTCCATGACATCTTATGCTAAACATGAAAAAATTTTTCATTTTTAAATTCACATAAATTTCAATAAAACTAAAGTTGAAAGGAAATTAAATCCCAAACTACATCTTCTCTAAAATTTATATCACAACTATTTCCTATTGGTAAGTTACTTCTCCGCTGGTGAAATGAGCCAGTTCAAACCAGATTCGGTTATATTAAATGCAGGGTTACTAAGCAGCTGCTCTCAGGCGAGTTCACTGGCCTCAGGGACAGAGAAGTCACCGTGGGGAGGCGGGAGGAGGAAGAGAGAGAGAGAAGGAGCACCTGGGCAGAGACGAGGAGGAGAAGAACAGAGAGGAGGAGGGGGAGACCAAAATGTCTGCACTATGCAGGGAAGAGCCTCTGGAGGAAGGCAGCCCAGCCTTCCCCACCCTGTAAACGCTCACTGTTGGGGCAGGGCATGCCAGCTAGGGACAGAGGGATCCTGGGAGAACCTGGAGGCCAGGTCTACTTCGGTATGTAAGATACACATCTAAGTCCCTTGTCCCAGGGTCTGACACCAAACACCTATAACTTTAAAAAATCCTTAACACATTGTCATGAGATCACAAACTCAGTAGGACTAACACACACATAACTTACAACTAACTGACTGGTGGACTCGAAAAGAGGTTATGAAAAAACACTCTCATAGCAAGGGAAGAAACCCCAGTCTGATAAAGCCCATTCTCTCCTGGGTAACCGCAGGAAGAATGGACACTTGTTCAGTCATTGATAAGAAAGGCCTCCACAAGATCAGCACCGATGCCTTCCAAGGACATGCATTCAGAGATGGTCCCTCTGAGAGCCGCGCTGGCCCTGGGCCAGCGACAGAGCGCCACTGACGGAGACATGAGAAGCATGCCCGAGGCTGGGTGCTCGCATGGGACATTCCAGCAGGCTGGCAGGCAGGAGGGGGTGGGGGTAAATGGAGCAGAGTCGCCTACATAATCATCAGCCTCACCCGGCAACTCACAAGGGGTTTCCGACCCTCAGGAATTTTAGCATCACACAATACCGATCTCCGGACCCATCAAGAAGAAAGCTGGAGACGCTGATACTGAGAGTACCCGTCAGGCCCATGCCTAATTGCTCAATGCCCGTGGTGCTGCGTGTTTTAACCTCGCTGATCCACGGAGAGCAATACACCTAACTACTGTAGCCTAAGTCCTTAGGACTTAGCATTGCTACGCCGATCTTCTGTCACGTCATCGCTTTTGGCAAGGGCCAGTGCCTGAGATGGATTCATAAAGAATGTGTTCTTATTGTTCTAGGAGGGGGCAAATCATTCCTATCAAAGATTGTTGGTAATCAGGCACATCCATGGACAGCTAAGAGTGACTGCCAGACCATCAGGCATCTTCACAACCAACTCCCAAGGACCCCCCACAACAGGACACATCATTAATAGCCGCCCAGAGGTGACACACCCTGCCCCCACCCCTCCCCTCCCCACCCCGACTCCTGTCCCCCTTTGCGCGTCCTCTTGGCTTTTGCACCACCACTCCATTAAAGGTCACCGTTTCCCTTTCCCCAGCCTTTCCTTCTTTCCTCCCTTCCCGCAGAGGCAGCCTCTGTGCCCCCTTCCCTTAATAAACCTCCCGCGTGAGACCTGCCGCACGGGGTGATCCCGTCAGAAGCCACTGCCTAGTTCCATCAAAGGTGTGGCTCGTTAGAACACTCAATGTATTTCCCTATTTTTGGAAGTGAGAAAACAGAGGCCACTGAAGAGCAGGCACACTCCACAGAGTAGGCCACGGTCACAGATAACACATTATCTCCCCATTCGGCCTCGGTCATC